>OU015750.1:9147558-9207151 GCA_907169655.1 Acomys percivali | reverse complement strand
ACACACACACACACACACACACACACACACACAGCCAGAAGATATTAAGGATACATTTCAACCCAGGATCTTATTACCTCCTAGAGGTCTTCAGTCCCCTGTAGCATGCACTCTCCATTTATACTTGATTCCTGACAAGTGGGTGGGCTGCAAGTATCACTGCTTGCTACTTCTTCACCCTGACTCAACGAGGACAAAGCAGAGTCTAGCCTAGGTTCTCCAAGGTGAGTCAGGCTGGCCTGGGCAAAGGAGTGGGTGTCCTTACTAGAGCCAGTCCAACCAAGGCAGCCACTCCATGGTGGAGGGGGGAGTAAGATCTCAAGAGGAGCGGGTCTGGTGCTGCAGGCGCCTGCAGGGCAGCCTCTGTCTCCAATGCCTTCAGGCCCCGCCTAGGAAGTTAGCTCTTGGCTAAGTCTGGAACTTGAAAACTGACCTCAGTGGGTTGAACCCAGTCCAGTAGGGCAGGTTCAGCTTGTAGAAGTTTTGGACATGTTTAGCAATCATTATGTTTAAAATGGAAGATTTCACATTCAAGTCTGAGCTCGGGGCTTCTTCTACGCAATAGCAGTCAGGCTAGGGTTTGTGACCTTGAGAAGCAAGTTCCAGCCTCCACCTGCAGGAGCAGGCAAGAGAGACCTTATCAGTGCCTGTCATGTTATCTGAGTAGCCTTGGACAGCATGCAGGGAAATAAAGCTCTGAGATGGGCCTAGAACACCCTGGCCTGCTATGGGATGACTTCCCAGATGGGCCTCTTTATACTTTCTCATCTCTTCACATCTATTACCCTCCTGGCCAGACTCTGGGGTTCTACAACATCACCTCCTTCATCTCCCCCACTGATCTCGGCGAGACCTGCCCCAGCCCCTGGGCAGGAGTTAACTTGGGAGCACCTGTGCTCCAGTGGCTGGATTGCCCAAGGTCCTCACAGTCAGGTGTGTCTGGGACTCACGGGGCGAGGCTCTCTCATGCTTCCGTCACAGGGCCAGGGTCCAGGCTTCGGGTAGGGAAGGGTGATTCACATGCAGGCTGTCTGCTCTCACGGGAGGTTGACTCACAGAGGGAGGCCGCAGCAGACATACCTGGGGTGGCCTCCTGGCTCTGCTACGTACAACTATGTGCCACTTGGTGAGTGAGTCTTAGCTTTGGTATCTGCCTCTCCAGCAGTAAGGAGTCCAAATTGTCTTACGATGATGCTGTCGGCCCCTGGTTTAGTCAACACCGCAATAAAAGGTGTATCAAAATGGTCCAGGACTGGGGCTTGCACTTGAACAGTAGCTATGAATAAGACCCATGTTGTCAGAGGAGGAGGAGGATGATTTTGTGCCCCGCCCCCACCATCTGATAAGGTCTGGGAACTTTTCTGACAGTTACAAAGGAGGAGAATGCTCCAGTCTCTAATGGGTTGATACCAGGGATGCTATGGAACATCCAAACATATTCTAAACATACAGGCCATGGACCCATGAGTTGACTGAATGTATTTAAGGAGCTCATTGCCAAGCTTGATGACCTAAGTTTGAACACCAGAACTCACATGCTAGAGAGAACCAACTGCCACAAGCCCACAAGCTGTCCTCTGCCTCTACAGCAGACCCACAGAACATATGTAGACACACACACACAAGAAATAAGTAAATGTTAAAAACCAAAACCAATACTATATAGGGCACCCCTCAACCCAGAATTATCTAGCCCCAGAATACAGACATTTTAAAGCGATTGCATACATGTACATGTGAATACAGCGTGATAAATATGTGAGGGAGAAAACACAGAGTATGACCCAGAAAGGCTCATTGGAGGAGGTATGTCCAAGCTAGACATAGAGGATGGCTGGGTGTTAGGAAACCGGGGGAAAGGAGACAGAAATGGTACTGAGTAAAAGAACCAGCAAAGGCCTAGACCTGCAGGCTCAACCTAGCCCGGGTTCTTGAGAAACTAACCTTTCATGGCGACTGTGTCTAGGAGCACCAATTGGGAAGGCAGCAAAGCTGAAAGGTCTTTTTTTTTTTTTGAGGGGGGGGAGGGTTTCAAGACAGGGTTTTTCTGTGTGGCCTTGGATGTCCTGGACTCAACTCTGTAGACCAGGCTGGCCTTGAACTCACAGAGACCTGCCTGCTGCTGCCTCCCAAGTGCTGGGATTAAAGGTATGCGCCACCATGCCTGTTAGCTGAAAAGCCTTTCACAGTCACACAGAGAGCCCAGATCTCATCCTGAGAGTCCAGAATGAAGAGTGACTGAAGAAGCCAGGAGGTGGTGGCGCATGCCTTTAAACCATTAAATTATATCCTAAAGCTAGACACCAAGGTCCATTCCCTCATTCGGCCACTTCCTCCTCCTGAGGCTGACCACAAAAGTACAGCTATCAAAGTATTGAAGTCCAGAAATTAAAAGTCCCCTTTTGGGGCTGGAGAGATGGCTCAGAGGTTAAGAGGGCCACCTGATCTTCCAAGGGTCCTGAAGTCAAGTCCCAGCAACCACATGGTGGCTCACAACCATTTACAGTGTGATTTGATGCCCCTCTTCTGGCATGCAGGCGTTCTTGCAGCTAAAACACTCATATGCACTAAATAGAGAAATAAATTTTTTTTTTTTAAAGTCCCCTTTTGGGGCTGGAGAGATGGCTCAGCGGTTAAGAGCACTGCCTGGGGGCTGGAGAGATGGCTCAGAGGTTAAGAGCACTGACTGCTCTTCCAGAGGTCCTGGGTTCAATTCCCAGCACCCACATGGTGGCTCACAACCATCTATAACGAGATCTAATGCTCTCTTCTGTCATTCATACAGGCAGAGCACTGTATACATAATAAATAAATAAATCATAAATAAATAAATCTTAAAAAAAAAAAGTACTGCCTGCTCTTCCAGAGGTCCTGAGTTCAATTCCCGGCAACCACATGGTGGCTCACAACCATCTATAATGTGATCTAATGCCCTCTTCTGGCCTGCAGGTGTACATGCAAATACAGCACTTATATACAATAAATAAATAAATAAATAAATAAATAAATAAATAAATAAAATCTTAAAAAATAACAAGTGCCCTTTTGGTTACCCTAATTAACATGAACGATCAAAATTAAACACCTCATCCTAACACGGGGTTTCCCTTTTTCCCTTTATAAACCACCATTTTCCTATGGGCTACATCTGTCTCCTCTCTATCCAGAGGCAGTCCTTGGTTCCTCTGGGGCTAATATTCCTTCCTCTTTCTCCCTTGATCCTTCCTTTTCCCTTCTCTCTTGTCATCTATCTCCTGTCTTTGTTTCTTATTCTCTGCCCTTTGTCTCTCTGGGATGAATAAATCTTCTTTGTGATAAGAACTTGGTCTTGGGGTATCTTGTGCCAGCTCTAGGTCCCTTTTACCTGGGGGCATGATAGAGGTGGCAGGGGACAGTGGCCTGTGCTGCTTGGGGCTTGGGAAGTCCTCTTCAGAAAGTAAAAGCCCGGCCAGGCACGGAGGTAGCACACACCTTTAATCCCAGCACTCGGGAGGCAGAGGCAGGCAGATTGGTGTGAGTTCGAAGCCAGCCTGGTCTACAAAGTGAAGTCAGGACAGCCAAGGCTACACAGAGAGACCCTGTCTCAAAAAAAAAAAAAGAGCCAATCAGGTGGTACACACCTTTAGTCCAGTAATCCCAGCACTCAGGAGGCAAAACAGGTGCCTCTCTGTGTTTGAGGCCAGCCTGGTCTACAGAGTGAGTTCCAGGATAGCCAGGGTTACACAGAGAAACCCCGTCTCAACAAACAACAAACAAAATGCACCACCCGCCCCCTGAAAAAAACAAAACAAAACAAAACAAAACAACAACAGTAAAGCCAAGCAGAGGCAGAGAGCTAAATGGAACAGAAAAGGCCTTGTGTCAGTAAAGAGGGAACAAAATCCAGTCCAGACTCAGGGATTAAAGCTGTTCATCTGGAACAGAACAGGCCAGTTGTCCCTTTTGCGTCCATGCTAGGTTGATTTCATCAACTTTGGCCCAAGAGTTGGGTTTGACCCAGTCTGTTCTTTCCAACAGGGGCTGTACCCTTGGAAAGCCTGAATCAATGTCTAGAGGTTGCACAGGGTCAAGAAATCTTCCAGAGACTAGAGAGATAGCTGAGTGTTTAAGAGAAATGTCTGCTCTTCTAAAGGACCCGGGTTCAGTTCCCAACACCCACATGGCAGCTCGCAACTGTCTAATTTCAGTTTATGGTGACCTGACACCCTCAAACCAATGCACATAAAATAATAAATAAATAGCCTCGAACTCACCACGATCCACCTGCCTCTGCCTCCCGAGTGCTGGGATTAAAGGTGTATGCCACCACCGCCCAGCTAAATAAATAAATATTTAAAAAAAGAAAAAAGAAAGAAAGAAAAAAAAAAAAGAAATCTTCCAGAGAGATTTCTAAGCAAGACAAGTGAGCCATCTTTAAAGTATATTTCCCAGCTGGGCAGTGGTGGCTCACGCCTTTAATCCCAGCACTTAGGAAGCAGAGGCAGGCTCATCTCTGTGAGTTTGAGGCCAGCCTGGTCTACAAAGAAAGTCCAGTGCAGCCAGAGCTACACAGAGAAATACTGTCTCGGAAAAAAAAAAAGTATATTTCCCAGCATCAGTAGGGCCATTTGATCTGCAAAGTCCTGAGCAATTAATAAGTGCTAGCCAGCCCAAGCTGAGACTCTGTCTTTTTTTTACTTTTATTTTTTGGTTTTGGTTTTTATATACAAGATTTCTATGTATTACTTAACAATTATTAATATTTAATATTGAATTGCTATTTTGGTGAAATCAGCGGTTACTCTTTAACCAGCTTTGTTTGTTTGTTTGTTTTTTGTTTTTGTTTTTTATTTATTTATTTATTTATTTATTTTTGTTTTTTGAGACAGGGTTTCTCTGTGTAGCCTTGACTGTCCTGGACTTGCTTTTTAGACCAGGCTGGCCTCAAACTCAGTGATCCACCTGTCTCTGCCTCCCGAGTGCTGGGATTAAAGGCGTGCGCCACCATGCCTGGCAGGGCAGGCTGAATTTGAAGACTAGTTCTTGGCCACAGATCTCCATGTGGTCATGCAGGCAGACTGCAATTATAGTGTTTCAGACAGGCGAGCCTTCTGGGGTGGGGAAACCTGCCCTTACCATTCCCAGACTTGGCATAGCTGTGTGCCACCACGCCCAGTTCCTTAACCAGCTTTATAGTCAAATAACCACACAGAGACACCAGGATCTATTTAATTAGCGTATAGAACAATGTTGTACAAAATTACTCCATCCTAAACCTCCATGCTAGTATAGTTTCTTCCCATTCAGATTTCCCACATTATAGTTTCTTTTTAACCATCTCCTAGGCCCAGTTCATTTCTCTTGATGTTTCCTGGTTTCTCTTCATGGCTCCATCTTCTTCTTCCTATTCTTTCTCCTCCCATCACTGGATTAGGATGTCCCACCCTATTCTCTGTTATTGCTCAGCATTGGCTAGTTGGTTTTTATTGACAACCCAGAGAACAAATGGTGACCTGTTTACACAAACTTGAGACAGGAGACACTTAGAATAAACATCACAATGCAGTGTCTGGATTGATCCAGAGAGTACGGTGGAGAAATCAGCATTTGAATGAGCAAGGGTGAACTGTACTCGGTCCACAAGGACATTATGTCAACACTGTATAGCGGTGGCTGTCCTGGAACTCATTCTGTAGACCACACTGGCTTCAAACTCAAAGATCCGCCTGTCTCTGCTTTCCAAGTGCTGGGATTAATGATGTTCATCACCACTGCCCAGAAAATCCCTATTTTAGAAAGAAATCTAGGAATGGTGATCCACGCCTTTAATTCCAGCACTCAGGAAGAAGAGGCAGGCACATTTCTATTGGTTTTGAGGCCAGCTAGGGCTACACAGTGAGGCCCTGGATGAAAATACATACCTACATAATAAAATATATTGCTTTTTGTTTTGTCTGTTTGTTTTTCCAGACAGGGTCTCTCTGTGTAGCCTTGGCTATCATGGACTCACTTTGTAGACCAGGCTGGCCTCAAACTCACAGGGATCCACCTGCCTCTGCCTCGGAGTGTTAGGATTACAGGTGTGCACCACTGCACCCAGCATGATAAAATCTCTTTATGGGGCTGGAGAGATGGCTCAGTGGGTATGAACACTTACTGCTCTTGTAGAGGGCTGGGTCACAACCCCAGGTTCAGGGGATTCAGTGCTCTCTTCTCCAAAAGTACTAGGTACAAACTTGTGCAATACATATACGCAGCCAAAACTCTCCTACACACACACACACAAAAAAAAAACAAACAACAACAAAAAAAAAACAAGTAAATCCAGAGAGAATAACTGGTGGTGGTTTAAAAGCCCCGAGTCTTGGGGTAGTTTACTACAGGGCAAAATTTCACTGATAGCTTACTTTAAATATGCATCAGTGGGGGCTGGAGAGATGGCTCAATGGTTAAGAGCACCGACTGCTCTTCCAGAGGACCTGAGTTCAATTCCCAGCAACCACATGGTGGCTCACAACCATCTATAATGAAACCTGGTGCCCTCTTCTGGCCTGCGGGGTGTACATGTAGACAGAGCACTATATACATAATAATAAATAAATAAAAATAAAAATTAAAAAATGCCCTCTTCTGGTCTGCAGGTCTACATATAGATAGAGCACTATATTCATAATAATAAAAATAAATAAATAAATAAATGTGCATCAGCTTCCAGGAAGCCTGTGAGTCAGTCTACCAGCAGCGACTTGCTAACTCCCATATCAGCCTTGTTTAGAGACGGTATTTTGGGGAGAAAGTAGAGGCGAGGAGAAACCAGCAGATCCTTTCCCAGAGCACAGCCTCAGTAAAGTGCAGGCTGATTTTGAAGACTAGTTCTTGGCCACAGATCTCCATGTGGTCATGCAGGCAGACTGCAGGCAATTACAGAGGGTCAGACAGGCAAGCCTTCTAGGGTAAGGAAACAAGCCCTTACCATTCCCAGACTTGGCCTAGGCAGCCAGCCTCCCTCCCTGATTGTCCATACACTGGTGCAAACCTGTGCTCTTGGTTGGGACGCCTCCATCCACAGACCTCTTTAGCAGGCATGCTCAGTCAATCAATGCCTTTGCTTGTTTGTTTTTGAGATAGGGTTTCTCTGTGTAGCCCTGGCTGTCCTGGAACTGGATCTGTAGACCAACCTGGGCTCGAACTCATAGAGATTCACCTGATTCTGCCTCCCAAGTGCTGGTATTAAAAGCATGTACCAGCCCGGCGTGGTGGTACATGCCTGTAATCCCAGCACTTGGGAGGCAGAGGCAGGGAGATCGCTGTGAGTTTGAGGCCAGCCTGGTCTACAAAGAGAGTCTAGGACAGCCAAGGCTACACAGAGAGAGACCTTGTTTTGAAAAACCAAAAAAAAAAAAAAAAAAAAAAAAAAGGGCATGTACCACTACCGGCTAGCTAAGTCCTTTTTGAAAAGTCAGGGTTTCATGTATCCCAAGATGACTCTGAAGTCAATATGTAGCTGAGGCTAATGCTGAGCTTCCCTGAGCCCTGAATGACAAGCCTGTATCACCGTGTCCAGCTGATGTGCTGCTGGGAATCCAGCGCAGGGTTTCAGGCCTTCTAAGCGAGTACTCTACCTCTATCACTGAGCTACAGGCTTAGCTCTTCGACCAGAGCCAGAGCTTTCCCACGTGTCTCTGCCAGGGCCTCACGGACTGAACTGGGGACGAGCAGTCCTGAAGTCTCTAGGTCCAGGAAGCACCAAAGAACTGTTTTGTTTTGTTGGAGGCAGGGTCTTGCTATATAGGCCGGACTGGCCTAGAACTTGTGAACTTCCTGCTTCTGCCTCCTGAGTAGCAGGATTAACAGGCTCCAGAGATGCTTGAGGAAGCGCTAGGCAGGGAGGTGGCATTTCCCTTTACATGTTCTGTACGCCTTGTGGCCCCAAAGGACCGCTTGAATGCACTGGACACAAGGACCCCCTTCCCTACACTGGCCTTAGTCCCCCTGCCGCAGACTGAAATAGAGGACCCCACTGTTTTTTAGTCCCTGAGCCATAGCTTTTGTCACCTAACTCAGATCATGTGAATTCCCACTGTGATACCAAGACCACACCTACCTGTTCCCACTTTGGCTATAACCCTGTGATGGGGAAGTGAGACGGCTGTATTCACTGAGCATATGTTGTGTTTGAGGCTCACGCTAAGTGTTTTATGCACATGATCAAATAGCCCAGGAAACAGATACAGTTATCTGTCATTTCCTAGTTTTAGGATTAATGAAACTGAGACCCCCAAAAAGGTGTGAGACACAGTAAAAGATGGAGCTACACCTAAGGCCCAGCCTAGGATCTTTCTTTTTCTTTTCTTTTCTTTTTTTTTTTTTTTTTTTTTTTTGGTTTTTCAAGACAGGGTTTCTCTGTGTAGCCCTGGCTGTCCTGGACTCTCTTTGTAGACCAGGTTGGCCTCGAACTCACAGCGATCTGCCTGCCTCTGCCTCCCGAGTGCTGGGATTAAAGGCGTGCGCCACCACGCCCGGCTTTCTTTTCTTTTTTTTTTTTTTTTGGTTTTTCGAGACAGGGTTTCTCTGTGTAGCCTTGGCTGTCCTGGACTCCATTTGTAGCCTGCCTGTGCCTCCTGAGTGCTGGGATTAAAGGCATGTGCCACAATGCCCAGGCCATAAGTTGGATTTTTTTTTAAAAGATTTATTTATTATTTATACACTACTCTGCCTGCATGTGTGCCAACATGCCAGACGAGGGCATCACATCTTATTATAGATGGTTGTGAGCCACCATGTGTTTGCTGAGAATTGAACTCAGGACCTTTGGTAGAACAACCAGTGCTCTTAACCTCTGAGCCATCTCTCCAGCCCATAACTTGGGTTTTTATTTATTTATTTATTTTATAACTTGGGTTTTTAAAGAACCCAAAATTCTCAATACATTTTGCAGACCAGGCTGGCCTTGAACTCACTGAGATCTACCTGCCTCTGCCTCCCGAGCGCTGGGACTAACGGTCTATATTGTCCCCCCTTTCTCTTTTTTTGGGGGGAGGGGTTTGAGGCAGGGTTTCTCTGTGTCAGCTTTGGCTGCCCTAGACTGGCTTTGTAGATCAGGCTGGCCTCACAGCGATCCAAAGTTCCCTGAGGGCAGGTTTAGCTCATTTCAAGTCTCATAGGCCCTAAGGTCAAGTTAAGTTAAGAGCTAAAACCAGTAAGTAAACCTGGCCTAGAGGTACAGTCCAGTAAACTCAGCTACTCAGGAGGCTAAAACAGCGAGGTGTTACGTTCAAAGTTTTCCTGGGTGACAGAGTGAGTTCAGGGCCAGCCAGGGTGACTTAGTTTCACTCAGAATAAAAAAAAAGGTTAAGCAAGGACTAAGGATACTGATGAATGGGAAGAGCACTTGCCTAGGGGAAAAAAAAAAAGTAGCTAGACATGGGCTGCCTAGGGAGATAAGTTGCTCTGTCTGCGGCTTTTCACAGGCTGTTGGACCTCTGACCCTTCAGTGTCCTCAACTATACAGTGAGAGGCATATCTGCACCTACTTCCCACAGTGCTGTTAAGGAGTCAGTGACTTCAGCTTCTGAGGCGTGGCCTGACAACTCTCAGCTTGCGTTTATCTCTAAACACTGATAAGTAAGAACAGAGCCTTCCAAAGACTGACTAGTCAGATTCAAGTGAGCATCTTTGCTCCGCTGAACATCTCACCTGCTGAGCAGAAACTCCGGAAGAGGAAGAGGCAGCCCACTCTGGAGCTGCGCCTGGAACCCAGCCAAGTGTGAGCGAGTAGGCCTGCCTGGCTGCCAACGTTCTGTATAAGCCATCAGGAAATCACGAGGCTCACTCTGTAAGCGGGGTGTGTCTCTACCAAACCAAACAGCCTTAACGCTTTCTCTCCTAGATCTTTTAGGTTCTGGTAAGACCTGGATCACTCTCCCCACATCAGAAGCCATGTACTAATCCAGGTCTACACTTCGAGCTTTGTGGTCCAGCTGTCTCACGTGGTGGCTACTCAATTCTGCTATCACAGGACAAATCAGCTACTTTCCTAAAGGAACGCATGCCTGTGTTCCAGGAAAACTTTACTTACAAAAACATATCCTGTGCAGCTTGTATCTTACCTGAATGACAAGCCCCCAGCATCCCAGGAAGTTATCTGTCCTCAGGCAAGTGGGGCTTACGGGTTTAGATGCATTTTTGTTTTATAGATTCCCCCCCCCTCTTTTTCAGGGTGGAATTCAAGACAGGGTGTATTTGTGTAGCCTTGCCTGTCTGTCCTAGAACTTGCTCTGTAGATCACACCAGCCCTGGACTCACAGACATTGGTCTGTCCTGCCTCCTGAGTACTGGGATTAAAGGTGTATACCACCACTGCCCAGCTGTCTTATAGATCTTGTAAGCACTGTAATTTAAACTGAAAAACAAGTTTATCCCTCACATTCCCCTCTTGAGTTGTGTCCTGAATCAAATCTTTGACTCTGTGCTGGGCACCTGCTTATACAGGATCTAATAGGCATCAGAGTACTGGCGCCCAGATGGAATTTACGCATCTAGCTAAGGCATTAATGAAGCAAGGGCCATCAGTAATTAGCAGAAACAGAAGGGCCAAATGCTCTGCAACCACTGGCATTAGGTTTACTATCTAGAAGGAACCCCAAAATAAGAATGGGGTCTAGTTATTTATTTCATCTCAGGTCTCCCTTTTTTGCAATATTTTTTTGGGTATAGCCAGACAATCTCTAATGATTCCTGAGTGGTTCGTATAAAATCAACAATTTTCTCTTAAAGCCATACAATAACTTCCTTGTCCCACATAGAGCATGTGGAGTGCCCTCTCATATTGTAGACCTCTCTCAGCTGATGAATCTTCCTGTTGAGAGATCTTGGTCTATTTGGTTTTAACAGGTACCTTTCTTGGTAGGTCAATAGGCACTATAGGTAGCCACTTTGCTGAGGAGTTTCCTCTGGACCTAACCTTCCAGCCTTTTGTTGAGGATAAGGCCTGCCCATACTCTCTGCTATAACTACTTCCTGCTGAAATTAGAACATTGTTGTCAGGGCCCAGGAAGTCAAAGGCCAGGAGGAGGGGATTCAGGTAGTAGGGCATTGACCCTCAGAGGCCGCTGGTTCACTTACCCAGCTGAAGAGATAGGGAGTAATTGCAGCCGCTAGGTTGGTTCACGGCAGCTTTCAGCAAGCCCATGGCTTGCATCCTCTGTTTGAAGCAGTTTGTGGTCCTGCAGTTGATTCCTGGGTGGCGTCTGTCAGCTAGGTGGAAATCTGCTGAGGCAGGTACTGGCTAAGGATGGAAAGTTAAGGCTTAGGAACAGAAAAGAAATCTTACAGTTGGAACTTTCAGGCCCATGGTGCTGGTAGTTAGGGCAAGGGAAGAGTCCCAAGACAAAGGGGGGTGAAGTGGGGGGGGAGGGGAGAGGGGACAGAGACAGAGAGAGACAGAGACAGAGAGAGAGACAGAGAGAGAGAGAGAGAGAGAGAGAGAGAGAGAGAGAGAGAGAGAGAGAGAGAAAGAAGAGAACCACATCGGTAGTTATAACTGAGAGCAGTCATTGCAAAGTAATGGAATAGTTAAAAAAAAAATGACATCTGAAACTTGTTTATCCTTTAATATGAAGCCTGTTAGCAAGGCAAACCTGTCTGTCTTTTGTGGGAAGGTTTGTAAGCTTTGTCCCAGGTGAAAGCAGTCTTGGTGGGATCTGCCCCTTAAAAACACAACAGATACATTGTGATAGACAAAATGGAGCCATTCTGGGTCTAAAATTCAAAAAGTGGATGTGGTGGTGGTGATGGGGACTATTGTGTTTCTAATTGAACATTGATGGGGGCAGGGATCCTAACCCAGACTGGCCATTACATGCCTGAGAGAAACACAGGCAGAGGAGAGAGAAGGCTACAGTTTTTAGAACAGGATCACACATAGATTTGGAGAGAGTCCAGTTTACAGGCCAGAGCAGCGTGCAGGCCAAGGAGACACCTGGGGATCCGTCCCGTGGAAGATACCAGAAGGTTTAGTCTTGTTTCCCTTTAACCCTTTTTTCCCTCTTATGTAAGATTGTTGGATTGTATAATAAAGTCTAATTGTTAAAAAACAGAACCAGCCGGGCATGGTGGCACACGCCTTTAATTCCAGCACTCGGGAGGCAGACGCAGGCGGATTGATGTGAGTTCAAGGCTAGCCTGGTCTACAGAGCAAGTCCAGGACAGACAAGGCTACATAGGGAAACCCTGTCTCGAAAAACCAAAACAAACAAACAAAAACAAAACCCCCCAAAAAACCAAAAAACCAAACCAAAACAAAAACCCCAGAACCAACAGTCTTTCTCAGCAGGAGACCCAGTGGCTCTAGAAAAAGCAAGGCTTGATGGTTACATATGAAATGAACTAACGAGGTAGCTGCAGCCATGGAAAATGTGGTTGCCTGCTGCCACCCAACTGACAAAGCTACAGTTAGCCATCAATGACACCAGAGATCTGGGAAGGATAAATTATAGCAGAAAGCATAAACCAAATGGCCTTTGTATTGATTAAAATAACAGAGATTTACCAACACCTGGACGCTTACCCTGGGAGGCTCCTGTGGTCTCAATGGCTCCACTAGGTGACACAGGTCTTGGGTCTTTGGCTGTTTCACAGGACAGCATAGGCCATCGGGCTGCCAGAAGGGCTGAGAGATTTTCTGTGTATGAGGAACTTAGGGGAACTGGCCTACTGCAGAGTACGGCAGTTGATCTAACAGTGTTCACGGTTTATGCAGGGCCCTGACAGCAGGCGAGGTGTGTGCAGTTTTGCCCAGTGGTTAGCATCGCCACACTAGAGGTGAATGCCCCACTTGCCTTGGATCTGGCATTTGTGCCTATCAGGAAGTGTTCTCCACTAAACATTTTAAATGCCGTAAGGAAAGCTTTGTGTGTCAGCTTCATACAAGCTAGAGTCATCAGAGAGAAGGGAACATCAATTGAGAAAATGCCTCCATGAGAGCCAGCTGTAAGGCATTTTCTCAATTAGTGATTGATGGGGGAGGGCCCAGGCCATTGTGGGTGGAGCCATCCCTGGGCTGGTGGTCCTGGGTTCTATAAGAAAGCAGGCTGAGCAAGCCATGGGGGAGCAAGCCAGTAAGCAGCACCCCTCCATGGCCTCTGCATCAGCTCCTGTCTCCAGGTTCCTGCCCTGCCATCCTCCAATGATGGACCATAATCTGAAAGCATAAACTGAATAAACCCTTTCCTCCCTACCTTGCTTTCTGGTCATGGTGTTTTGTTGCAGCAATAGAAACCCTCACTAAGACACCATCTTTTTGTTTTGTTTTGTTTGTTTTGTTTTTCCAGACAGAGTTTTTCTGTGTAACAGCTCTGGCTGTTCTGGAACTCACTCTGTAGTCCAGGCTGGCCTCAAACTCATGGAGATCCGCCTGCCTCTGCCTCCCAAGTGCTAGGATTAAAGGCGTGCACCCCCACTCCCGGCTTGTTTTTGTTTTTCAAGACAGGGTTTTTCTGCGTAGCCTTGAAGAGCTACCTCTTAAAAAGATTTATCTATCTATCTATCTATCTATCTATCTATCTATCTATCTATCTATTATTTTATGTATATGAGTGCTCTGTCTGCATGTACACTTGCATGCCAGAAGAGGGCATCAGATCATGTTATAGATGGTTATGAGCTACCATGTGGGTGCTGGGAACTGAACTCAGGACCTCTTAACCACTGAGTCATCTTTCCAACCCATAGGAGCTACTGTTAAAGATGATTAAAAGATGCAAGTTAAAGCTGGCGGGGTGGCGCACGCCTTTAATCCCAGCACTCGGGAGGCAGAGGCAGGTGGATCACTATGAGTTTGAGGCCGGCCTGGTCTACAAAGTGAGTCTAGGTCAGCCAAGGCTACACAGAGACACGGAGAAACCCTGTCTCGAAAAACCAAAAAAGAAAAAAAAAGGGGGGTGGGTGGAGAAAACCACTACCACCACCACCACCAACAAAAGAAGTAGCTCTTATAAGATCTCGATTTGCAAGGCTTCAGGGGAGAAGAAACAGGGCACAGTTCCAATCTGGACAAGGCAAAGCCAAATTCCAGCAGTGCAAACAACTCAATGCTCAATATTTGGGGTTCACTCTGAATCCCTCAGGCTTCCTGAAGGGTTCAGGTCACTTCTGCAGCTCCGCCCTTGGCAGTCTGTCTTCTAGGCTGCAGGCGGCTCCACTTCATTGAGGCCGCTGTTCCTAGTAGCCTGGGATCTTAAGAACTGCTGGAGTCCCCTCCTGGGCTCTCTTTAGGAACTCCAGCCCTGCCACACAGTGCCAGGCCTCAGCTGCCCCCCATGTCCCTGTCATGTCTTTAAATCCAATACCATCTGAGTGGCTGGGTGTTTGTTTGTTTGTTTGTTTTTCGTTCAAGACAGAGTTTCTCTGTGAAGCCAGTAATCTAATGTTTTATAAAGCTATTTTGTTTTTCCTCTCTTTTTCCCCCCCTGCCCGAATCAGGTGGCTGCCCTGACATAGGACAAAGAGGAGACTTTTATTTATTTATTTTGGGGTTTTTTTGAGACAAGGTTTCTCAGATACCCAAAGGAGAGCAGTGAGAAACAAAACTTGTGGTGGCCGCCATCATTCATACATTCCACTGGGCCTGACCCGTTTCTGTCTTAGCGCCCGCGTTCGCAACCAAACTTCTACAAAGATGAGGCAAACAAGACACAAAACCAGACCAAGAACCTCAGGTGGGCCTTAACATGTCTCTAGTTTTGCCCTGGATGGGAGGGCACTGGGGTCTGTGGAATACCCCCCACAGCCGAGATCGGAATGCCAACTGTTAGGATTCTGCGTCAGTCTGCCTACCTGTGACGTCACTGCTTACGTGACATGGGGGCGTGGCCCTGCCCTGGGACTTACAAAAGAACAGACCCTCCACGTGGCGCACTCTCCATCTCCCTCTACCCGTCTACTTCTCTAGCTCTCTTCTCTTCTATCTCTACCTCCCTCTCTCTCTCTTCTCTCTTTCTGGGGTACCCTTTCCCCCTTTCTTTCTCCCCCATGCTCATATAATAAGCTCTGTATAACATAACATCTGTTGCCTGGTACCTTGTATTCTATCATCAGCCTTTATCTTTAATTTTTATATGTAAATAACATAATATCTGCTGCCTGCTACCTCCTATTCTGTCCTTAATCTTTAATTTTTATATATAACACCAACAGAACCAGAGGCCACAGAAAATGACTATGACTTACCCAGGCAGGCCTCTGCAGGTGCTTGCTGCTTCTCAGCATGTAGTGCACGTTGGTAGCCCATGAAACCGAAAGGACACCTCAGAGCCTTGGAGTGCCTCAAGACGCACACCCCCTGAGGTGACCCCTCAGCCCTGGAGTCCCGGGGTGAAGGTCTGGCTTAGTATTTGGATGGGTGGTCTGATCTCGCTGGGGTCTCCAGAAAATGTTGATCCCTCAGGGCGAGAAGACCACTACCACATTTTTTGAGCCGTATTTGAAGTAAGCTTTATTAAACACTGGCCAGGATGATGGACACCTGACCAGTGGCCCGTACCCCGGATTCCCTGAGTATGGTACTGAGGTACATTAGATGGGGGCTTGTAAAGGCACAGCCCACATTCATCCAATCAGGCAAGTACCCACCCTGACGTACTTCCTGCTCACATACCTCCACCCACGTGTGAGCACACACATCCTGCGTGGTTGGGGCAACCAAGCTTGTGTACAGAAGTGAGGACATGTGCCTTGTTATCCTACACCAACAACAGCCCCCAGCATTCCAGGAAGTTCTTTGTCCTTGGGCAAGTGGGGGTTACAGATTGGCGGTATTGTTGTTTCATAGTTCTCTTAAGCACGGTAATTTAAACTTAAAAACATAACTTTAGCCATCACAAGGCCAGCCAGGGAGCCATAGTAAGTCCAGTCTCAAAAACAAAAACAAAAACAAAACAATAAAAAAAGGTGGTGGGTCAGATTTAGCTTGGGGGCCGTTGTTTATTCCTGTGTGTGATTAATAAAGACACAGAGAAGTGTGCATTAAAAACTGATAGTTCTTTAATTTAAAGTTGAGACCTGGGAAGAAGAAGTTAGCACAAATACAACGAGTGCAACATTGGCTCAGATTCCCAGAGAGGAACCAAACTGGGTCACACGCGCATCCTTAGGAGGCCCCGCCCACCCCCGGCCCCGCCCACAGCAACCCTGCTGGGGCCCCGCCTCATTCTAGGCCGGCATTACACATTGAGGGGCCTCTGCCTGGGACCACGACGCTGGAGCTAAGCATCTCTTTGTGTGCGTGCCTGGAAAGGAAGCTTGGTCTCTGCTTGGCTAAGGTTTGAAACTTTGAATTGTAGCCACTGGTCAAGAGGTGGCCCAGTTATGGCAGCAAAATGGCAAATGGGGCGGTGACAAGGGAGATCGAGGCCTCAGCACTACAGGTTTGAAAGTGACCCTGCCCTGGGGGGCGGGGGGGAGGAGGCTCTTAAGTGCCTCAGAGAGAGGGTGGAAAGTCAAGCAATTCGTACTTCAGCCTTCTGAAGACATATCCTCCTAGGGCACAAGATTCAAAGGGCCCACATTCTATCCTCCACCTCTTCCCCTCCCCGCCCCCAGACAGGGTTTCTCTGTGTTATCCTAGCTGTCCTAGACTCGCTTTGTAGACCAGGCTGGCCTCGAACTCACAGCGATCCGCCTGCCTCTGCCTCCCGAGAGCTGGGATTAAAGGCGTGCGCCACCACGCCTTACCTTATCCTCCACCTCGTACATCCAAGGAAGGGTCCTTGCTTTGGAATCACTCAGCTAGTATGGGGCTGGGGGGGAGAGGGGGGGAGGCGTCTTCAGGGCACCAGGCACTGAGTAACAGAGCAGGGTAGATGAGTACTGGGGTGTGATGCTGAGCAGGGCTCTAATGTGCACTGTATTTTGAATATGTGGTCTTGCAGAGGGAAAGAAGTACCCATGGAGCCTGGAGCCCTCCCAGAAAGGCTATCGAATAAATACAACTGGCTACAAGTGAGCTTTCTAAAATAATAATAATAATTACAAAAAGAAAATAGAGGTTCACCTCAAGTGCACTGCAGCAGGACCCAGGATCCGACAGTTGCCTTCTACCACTAACAGCACCTGAAGCCCACTTGTGTCAAAGTCAAAACTATGTAACAGCTGCTCAGAGGTGTCATGGAAGACTAGAGATGGCCAGCCCACTCCCACCACTCACAGCATTCCTGAGCCAGGCTGGCTGCGTGTGTCTCAGGGCATTTCCAAGAGCTGGGCTGCGCCTGGGTGGTTGTGGCTCACAGCAGTCAAGAGAGTGCCTTGAGGGCAGGCAGAGGCACAGTGAGAGGGAGAGAGGGCTCACTGGGATAGTCTTATGTGGGTGTTATTGCATTTCTGCCAGCGCCATTGGCAGGATGGCACTCAAAAAGATGGCGCACCTGAGGTGGGGGAGCTCCCTGAAGACCCTGCGCTGCGACATAGCCCCGGAGAGGTGAGAACCAGTCTGTCTTTTTAAAGTTGTCCGAAACCAAGCCTGGGTGATGTTGCAAGCCTTAGATGATGACAACCCATGTCCCATCACCAGCAAGACATCACTCCCAGCTAAATCTTCCGGACTTGAGCAAGGCAGCTCCAGAGAGGGAGCCAAGAGCGACTGGGTTCCAGAGATCGGCAAGTCCCTTTTTCCTAGTCTCAGACTAATAAACCCCAAATACCTATTGGGGAGAGAGCTATCCACACCACCCACGTAAAGCCACTCGCAGAAACCACTTACGACTCCACAGAAGTGTCCTTCGATCGCGGCAGAGCCCCTGGCTCGACCCCCGGCCTCACTGGATGATGCTATCTGGCTGCCCATTCTGGCCCACCTGTGCAGGGTCAGGCGCTGGGGCTGCTGGGATGGGTGTGTTACTCTGCATGTAGCGTCGGAAATCTTTAATCATGGGCCGGAGGACCTGGATGAGGACGCTCAGGGCTGCCTGAGTGCCCTCCATGGCCTGGGCCTGCCGCTCCTGGGCACAGGCCTGCACTTCCTGGGAACGGCGGATCATCTGCAGCAGGTCATTTTGCTGCTCCAGATGCTGGGCGATCTCTTTTATGTGTAGGTTGGTGACCCGCTGCTCCTGGATCAGCTTGGCCGAGTTGAGGGCGATGCGGCTCTTAAGAGCCTGCGGTTTGACGGATGCCTCGGCATGCTGTGTGATCACCTCCACCGGGGCCTCGGTGGGCAGGGGCTGAGGCGCCTCAGCGGCGGTGCAGTACTCCACCACTCCCTCGTCCAGTGTGTGATAGGTGGTCTCAGTGGGGACTGCCGAGGGGACAGAACAAAAGCAGAGCCGGGTCACCTTTTGGAAGGAATGGTGCTGACTCTGCAGTGTGGGAAGGAGGCCATTAAAGCTTGCGCAGCAGGGGAGCAGTGGGGAATTCCGGCCTCCCCTGGCTGTACTCCCATACACACACAGAATCTGAGAGCTTCAGCTCGCTTTGTCCCTCAAGGCTGGGATAGAACCCAGCTACGCTAAGCACGTGCTCTATCACCGAGATTTCAGGAGTTAACTGGTGGCCAAGCAGCAGGGCCCTAGGTCTGACAAATGCAGAGATGCCGAGGATAAACGGCAGCATTAGAATAGTAGTATATCCTCAGGCTGGAGAGATGGCTCAGAGGTTAAGAGCACTGACTGCTCTTCCAGAGGTCCTGAGTTCAATTCCCAGCAACCACATGGCGGCTCACAACCACCTATAATATGACCTAATACCCTCTTCTGGTGTACAGGTGTACATGCAGACAGAGCACTGTATACATAATAAATAAGTAAATAAATCTTTTTTAAAAAGCTAAAAAAAACAGCACATCCTAATACTAATACCAAGTAACATATTAGGATACCTTTATGCCACTGGGTATTCATTAGCTCAACGAATCCGCCAAACAACAAGAGGTGGACGCTACCATCTTCCATTTCAGACATGACAAAGTAGAACCACTTCTCTGGGCTGCGTTGAGCTAATTCTATCTCTTCTGTGTGGGCAATCAAAGCAGGAGGGGCTGCAGCAGCTCAAGTGTCCAGAAACTGCCTCCCTGTTTCCTCAATCACAATGGTCCTTAAGACATCTAAACATCCTTGCAGATGCTGTTCCAGACCAGTACTTGACTTAGGCCAGCCAGCGCGTTTTCCTCCTCTTCCCACCTCATATGCAGGGAGAGCACACGCCCATACCCAGTTCAAAGCCCCTCATGACTAAGCAGAGTTCGGAGTTGTGGAAGCACACCCTGATTTCAAACACGACCTAAGCCAAAGTTATTTCTGTTATCACTCACTGATGACAGCCTCCAAAGGGACATGAGGTGTTTAGGCCTTCATGTATTTGGGAGATGTCAATCTTGCTTATTTTTTTAAAAGTGTGTATATAGGTTCATGTTTTTTTGTTTTTGTTTTTCAAGACAGGGTTTCTCTATGTAGCCTTGGCTGTCCTGGACTCACTTTGTAGACCAGGCTGGCCTCGAACTCACATCTATCCACCTGCCTCTGCCTCCCGTATGCTAGGATTAAAGGCGTGTGTCACCACACCCGGCATTATAGGTAAATGTATATGCAGGTGTACATATGCAAGGGGACCAGAGGACACCCCCAGGTGTCATTTCCTCTTGTCCTTTCTTTTTCCTTTTTGAGACCGAGTCCCTTTAGTGGCCTAGAACACTCCAAATAGGCTGGCTGGCTACTGAGCCCTGGGGGGTCCACATCTTGAATGCTAGGGTTACAAGTATGTACCTCCACCTCCTATTTTCTCTACCTTCCAATGCCATCAACCGTGTTCCCTTCACACGGGGAAATCCCCTTCCTCTTGTAAGCCCTTGCATTTTGCCCACCTCACAGTAAAGCTGTTCAGGTATATACTTCGTCAGCCCTAGCGGAATATAATTGGCCTATACATTTAATTTTTTGCAGTGCTAAGCAAAAACCTGACAACTGAGCTCTCTCTCCCTAACCCGTAGGGAATGTTAAATATGTTGGTGTCTCTGGTACCCAGCATAGACTGCTTGATGTCTGGATGAGGAGGTAGGAATCACAGAGATGCTGAGAAGTGCCTGGTGAGGTTTGTGTACCGAAAACACAGAACGTCTTTGTGCCCAATGGATGTCTCATGGGGCAGTATTCTTCCTAGCTAGTCATTCAACAAGTATACCCTGGCTGCCTACTAACATGGCAGCTCCTAAGTCCTGTGGGGACAGACACTTGTCTCTCTCTTCAAGACTACATAGGTCAGCCAGTGGAAGTCACTGGACACCCACCTATCCACATGCCGCGGAAGGCCCTAAAGGGACATGTTCACTTCTGTCTGGGGAGTCCTTGGAAGGCCTCACAGTCTTCCCAAGACCAAGATCGCCATCTGACTTTTGACCCTTGGCAGCCAATTTGCCCCAGGCTGCCCCAGCACTTGCTTTTTTTTTTTTTTTTTTTGCCCTTCCCATTTTATGCAGCTGAACTGAGCAGGAGAGGTCACTCACTCTGTGTCAGGGTGACCGTGGCTGCAGCTGTAGTGGCCGTGGGTCCGAGGGCCACGGGATGGATCTCTGTGGCACTGGGGAGGCTGATGATGGTGGCCTCACCCAGCAGGTTGCAGATGCGCTGTTGCATAGGGGTCAGGAGTACGGGAGCTATGGCTGTGCCATTGCCACCACTGCCACCGCCTGTCCCTGGCACACCAGCTCCATCTTCTTCTGTGGGCCCTGGGGCCTCACCTCCTTCTACAGCAGCTCGGACTTGGGCAACCTTGCGACGGACCTCCGTCTTGAGGTCGGACCACTTCTTCTTGACTTCGGGCAGCTCCCTTCGGCAGGTAGCGACAGCGTTGACCCTTCTCAGGATGCCATGCCAGGCCGCACTCTTGGCAGCCAGAGGGACCCCAGCATTGAAGTGGTTCACGAGCAGGTGCTTCTTCAACTCCAGTTCCTCCACGATGATCTCCACCTCCCGCTCTGAAAAGTTCATCTTCCTCTTCTTGGCTGGGACAGCCATGGCCTCTCCTTGCCTCTCTTTTTTAAGGAGATTATAATGGCCTTAAACCGCCCCAATTTTCCTTCTCTTCTTTTTCAGTCTCGCCTCTCTTTCTCACCCCCACCCCCTCCGGGGGGGGACAGGCAAGGCTTGTTCAAGGCCAAGCACCAGGCCTTAAGTAACCCCCGCGCTACGCAAAGTGCGTAGGGCCCAGCTCTGACCGGCTCCGCCGCCGCCAGCCAGCTGCGTAATGGCTTCCTGAATCTGCCTCTTCCGCTGGGGTGTGCGGAGATCCGCCCACTTCCCTTCTTCCCGCCCCTCGGCTCATCCCCGGGAGACCCCGCCCTTTAGGTAAGTTTGGAGTGGCTCAAATACCTCGCGGATCACTGGCTCTCCAGGCCTGCCATTCCTCTCAAAGGCCACACCTCTATACTAGAACTGGCCTGGTCATTGGTCTAAAGGGGTGCCTGTCGCTTCAGGACGTCCGCCCACATGACTTTTATTCACTTCCATTGGCAAGTCAGGCTGTCGTTCAGTTGTTGGTATCGCAACTGTTACGCTGTTGAACTCAGCTATTTTATTGGTAGTTTAGGGGACTACTAGAACTTAGCCTCCGGATTTTGATTCGTGTTTTCAGTCTTGAGGCGTCAGCCCGTTAAATTTTCATTTTATACAATGATGCTGTGTGTCTTCTAGTGTCAGTCCACGGTTGCCTTTCATACAAATCTCATTTCCACGGATAGCTACGAACCCTCCGTAACGCAATCACTCCTCCCAGCCTCAGCATACCACAGTCTAAATAGCACTTCTGAATGGGCACTGGACAGAGGGCCTCTGGCTTGCCTAATACTCAGCGTCAGCCAATCTCCGCCTCCCTCGGTTTGAATCAACTCACAGCCGGCGAGATGGCCCCGCCCCCTCATTGATCCCTGAGCGGGCGTCCCGGTCTGTGATTGGACGGCAGTGCGCCAGTGGGTGCGGCCAGCGCCTCCGCGCGCCGCGGGGCGGGGCTCCCGGAAGCGGCCCCTCCCTCCTCCACTCTGCCGGCGTCTGGGAGCCCGCGCTTGGTGTCCGTGGAAAGCCGGCGTGCTTCCGCGCTTCGGTCGCCCGCCTGCTGCCTTCAGCCCCGCGCCCGGAGCCCCCGCCTCGCGCCCGATGGTGAGCAGTGTGTTGTGCCGCTGCGTGGCCTCCCCGCCGCCGGACGCCACCGCCACCGCCTCGTCGTCCGCCTCCTCACCCGCTTCTGTAGGGGACCCGTGCGGTGGCGCCGTGTGTGGCGGCCCGGACCACCGGCTGCGTCTGTGGAGCCTCTTCCAAACACTCGACGTCAACCGCGACGGCGGCCTGTGTGTCAACGACTTGGCAGTGGGGCTGCGGCGCCTGGGACTGCACCGCACGGAGGGCGAGCTCCGGGTAAGCTCGCGTGCGTCGTCCGCGCGGGTGGGGAAGGATCCGGGGGAGCGACCCGGGCCGCGGGGGACAGGTCAGGACCACGGGAGACTTCTCTGCCCTCTGGAGCCTGACAGTTTTGGGTGGATGCTGCTGGAGCTGAGCAGGACCCCTTCTGTTGGGGTATAGTGTCCCTCGACTGACAGATGGAAAGGGAATTCACGCCGCGTTGAGCGTGGGGCTCCTCTAGTGGGTGTTCGGGCCGTGGGAAAAGCTCGTCGTGGCTACAGGTGGGCACCCTTGGGTCTCATTGATGGGCAGAAAGTCCCTTCTTGCTCCTACTTTACTCAGGGTAGAAGGACAAATTTTAAGAATGCCTTCCGGACCTCAAGGCCAAGTTGGTGCCAACCCCCTCTCCCCCAACTGAGTGTTGGGTTCCTATCCATCCATTCTCTTCGGCACCCCGTCTTCTTTTTTTTCTCCACTCGTTTCCATGCCACCGGGGCCCCAATCTGGTTGCTCACAGAAACATGTGGGTGTTGGGGAAGAAAAAAATGGGAACTGAGGTTCTAGGCAGATCTGTGTGGATGTGGGTGATGGGGACTGAACAGTTCTTTCTCATGGCTTAGGCCGCGCCCCCCACGCCCTACCCCCCACCCCCGTGCTGTTCAAGAACACTGGGTCACGATTCCTTTACAGTGTTGGAGTCCGGGATACGTTAAAGAATTTGAAGAAAGATTCTTTTTTCGTTTGTTTGTTTTGTTTTGTTTTTCAAGATAGGGTGTTCAATAGGGTTTCTTTGTGTGGCCCCTGGCTGCCCTGTTCTGTAGACCAGGCTGGCCTCAACGTCAGAGATCTGCCTGCCTCTGCCTCCCAAGTGCGTTGTGTGGCACCACTGTCCAGCTGGGAAATTTTTTTCAAAAAGTGAAAGTGAGATACGTCTAAGGATACAGTTGGCTGGAGTGGGGTGTGTGGGGCCAAGACATGGAGACCCGCGTGGGGGAAGTGTTTATGTCTGGGCCTGAGAAAAACAGCAGTGCTGTTCTCCCGGCACAAGAAGCCCAGAGCAGAGGCTTATTCTTCTCTTTCTGTTCCATGGCTGGTCTTTTCAGTTTGACAGTAGCTGCGGCTGCCTTTACCAAGTATTTCATTACTGTATCCCTAGCCTGGCATACTATCTGGGGTGGTTCTAATGAGCAGTTTGCCTAGCAACCAGGTTGTTCCCAGAGCCAGTGTTGGTTCATGTGTATGTACAGGAGGTAAGAATCTCACAGACAAGCAGGAAGAAAACCTGGTACAGCCGCAGTGGATTATGCCAGTTTGTTACTTAGGTGGCCACAACTCTCATGTCACGTCCAAGATAATCTTGGATCAGTATCCAAGGTATTTAACCTACTTAGGATCAGCGTAGGAAGGCCAAGGATGGCTCTGTGTAAAGCAGAATCCTTGGGGTAACCTCAAGAGATTTAAAGATATGGCGTCTCTGTGTAACTAGGTTGGCCTTGAACTCACAGTTCTCTTAGCCTAAAACTAAAATCAAACCAAACGAACAGAAAAGTTAGTTTTAGGCAGGCGATGGTGGCACGTGCTTTTAATCCCAGCACTTAGGAGGCACAGGCAGGCAGATCCCCATGAGCTCAACATAGGGAGTGTCAGGACAGCCAAGCCCTACACAGAGAAACTCTATCTAGAGAAACTAACTAACTAATTAACTAACTAAATAAATGAAAAGGTTAGTTTTATACACAATAAATATAAACTGGATATTTCCCCATATATATCTAATGAATAAATCATTTTTCTTTCTGTTTTGTTCTGTTTTTTTGCTATAGGGTTGTACTATATAGCTCTGGCTGTTCTGGAAATTACTGTAGACCAGGCTGGCCTGGAACTCACAGGGATCTGCCTGCCTCTGCCTCCCCAATGCTGGGATTAAAGGCGTGCGCCACTGCCTCCAGCATAAATCATTTTTTGAAGTTAGGGTAGCTAAATTGGGAGGGCTCAGTGCAGCTTGGGGGTTCAGGTGACCCTTCCTGCTCTTAAGAATCTGTGGTGCCAGGCACGTTAAGGACAACTGACGTTCGAGTGTATTCCATGTTTGTGCCAAGCTTTGTGACTCTACAGGAGTCACAATGTCCTGGCAATTCGTAGCACATCTGATATTGATCCTAATCCTTTCTTTGGCAGTGATTTTTGACTAGAGGCGACTAAGGAGAGAGTGACCATTCTCCAGTGCTAAGAGAAAACCTGCTTGTTTGAGACATTTTCTTGCTCTGGTAGTTTAGGCCCAGAACTCACGCTGTAGCCCTGGCTGGCTTCACACTCACAGCTGTCCTCCTACCTCAGTGTCTGTCTGCCTGTCCCAACCCCGTGCTGGGATTGTTGTTATGAAAAAAGAGCCTTTGGTTAACCTAAAGGAGCTTAGCTCTGTCTGGTTACTTGGATTCCAAAACATTTGACCTAAGTTCTGTGACATGAAACTTTTTTTGGTTTTGGTTTTGGTTTTGGAGACAGGGGTTCTCTGTGTAGCCTTGGCTGTCCTGGACTCCCTTTATAGACCAGACTGGGCTTAAACTCAGAGATCCACCTGCCTCTGCCTCGTGAGTGCTGGGATTAAATGCGTGCGCCACCACGCCCACTTCAAAGTTGTGTTTTTTTGTTTTTTTTTTTTTTTAAAGCAGATTGAATAAGTCAGAACTCCCAAGAGTGGGAAGGGCTCCAAGAGAGGAATATCCTAAAAGGATTTTTAAAAACTTTGTCTGAGGCATGGATTTACTATTAACTCTGAGATTTTCTAGCTTTATTGTTTTTTGTTTTTTGGGTTTTTTTTTTTTGGTTTTTCGAGACAAAGTCTCTCAGTGTAGCCTTGGCTGTCCTGGACTCACTTTGTAGACCAGACTGGCCTTGAACTCACAGCGATCCGCCTACCTCTGCCTCCCGAGTGCTGGGATTAAAGGCGTGCGCCACCACGCCCGGCCTAGCTTTATTGTTTTTTAAAAAGTAATTTAGCATACCAACTAATGTGTGTCATTATGGCCCTTTCATATATACTTCATTAACACTTTGTTCTTACTCATCTCTCTTCCCCTCTTCTTCCAGCGTTTGAACAACTTAAATTGTTATGTGGCTTTGAGAAAGATTAGAAATGATTCACTTTATTAGTTTATTGAATTGGGGGAAACATTTTAACATTAGAAAGAAAAATGCTTCTTTCTGTAAATAACTACGCCACAGCAAGACACCCTACCTCTCTCTCTCTCTCTCTCTCACACACACACACACACACACACACACCACCACCACCACCACCACCACCACCACCACTTCCTGTTGAATTCATTACTATTAGCTGCCTAAAGAAAAAGGCAGCACTGTTGTTTTTATGGAACTGGTAAAAGCCAAAGGCCTTGGGTGCCTGCTGTGGGATAAGCCTTGAGAAACACGGTACAATTGGAATCTGCTTCCTGTGGCCCTTGGGAAACTGGTTTGAGGTGGAGGTTTTCACAGGAATCAGCTGTGAGCTCTGAGCAGAAGATGCTGTGAACTGGGGTCATGTGATTCCGCAAAGCCTCTTGCCAGCTTATAACAGCTTGAAACATTAAGGTGTTTTCTTTAAAAATAAGCCAGCGAGTTTTGCTTTCTGCCTTTGTTCTAGAAGAGACTGAGACAGAAGCATTACTTAAAATGGAAATGGGCAGAGGAATCCATGGCAGTCAGCCAGGGAAATTTTCTTTGTAAGGGGCATTTGAAGAGGAAGCCTGTCTTGGGACAAAAGGAAAGGAAGGGTTTATTAAAGAAAGAGTAAAAGATGACGCCACCAGTAGTGACTTTGAAATGAGACTCAGCCTGGGCTAATTATAGCATTAACTATTTTGGGCATTTTCATGTGACCAGACAAAATTTATGTTTTAAAACACAGGTTAGGACTTGGCAGCCAAGTAGAGAGAGAAAGCCGTTTGTGCTGTCTGTAAGCGGTTGTGCTTCTCTCTAGTTAAGGCTTGTGGGCTCTCACAGGGGCAAAGGCAGGAGAACATTCTAGATGCTAGGCTAAGTTCGCTTATCTAGAGACTTTTGTGCACAATTGGAGTCCTGTGAAAGCAAACATAGCAGTGACACGATTTACGTCATTTTACAAGGGAAGAAAAAGCCATTCAAAACAATGAGGCCCTTAATGGTGGCATGTGCCTGCGGTTTCCACTTGGGCTTAGGAGAGTGACTGGGGCAAGAAGATCACTTGAGTCCAAGAGTTCAATCCCAGCTTGTCAAATACTGCAAGACGTCTTTAATGATGTGAGATCCAGACCTGGCCTTTGGGGTGAATTTGAGAAAGATGGAATGTTCTCCGTCCTCCCCTCTAGTTGCTATAGTGCTGGGGAGGTTAAACCCAGGGTCTAGTGCATTGTAAACAAGTGATGTACCACTGAGTCACATCCCCAGCCCATTCACAACCACACATGTTGCTTCCAAAGTTCAGCCTGTAAGGTTATCCCAAGGGTCCCCTGTTAAGAGATAAGAGCTCACCCTGCCTGGTCTCTTTCCTTGACCTGAGCAATCTACACATGAGGCAGGCTCTGTTGACCTGAAGTCATCAAATGAAAGGCTGTTATGTTGAGCTAGCATTGGGTAGCCAGACAGTATCCCTAAACTTCCTACCTTTTTCTTGTTGGCTCAAACCAGGCAGATTTTCATAAGATAGTCTTGTCTATAAAGTAAGAGCTTATCTTTGAGACAGGAGCTCAGTTAGCCCAGGCTAGGCTTGAATGTTCTATGTTGCTGAGACTAATTTGAGAAATTCTGATCCTTCTACCTGTCTCTTGAGTGCTGGGGTCACAAGTGGGTGTGTCCTGGGCTTTGTGCATGTTAGGTAAGTGCTCTACTAATTGAGGTACACCCTTAGTCTTCCCCTAGACCTCCTTAAGGTGGAGATAGGGTCTCTTCTAGCCCTGACTGTCTTGGAACTTGTGTCTAGTCTCCTGCCTCAGCCTCAGAGTGAGCTCTATGCCAGCTAAGGAAGAGCCTTTGTCTTGGAAAGAGGCTAGACATAACTGGGAATAATGTAATTGCTCATTAGGAGAAGATTAGACTGACCGTATTTATTAAAGTGACTGTGCTATATTGTCGCCAAATTAGTTATTGGCTCAAATTTATGATCATGGGACCAATTTGAAAAGTGGGCATAGTGGCACTGGGGAGGCTAGTGGAAAAGGGTTGAGAATTCAAGGAGAGCCTGAAGCCTTCAAAATACTCCCCAAGTGTGGGGGTGGGGGTGGGGTGGAGGGTGGCACACACCTTTAATCCCAGTACTTGGGAGGCAGAGGCAGGAGGATCTCTGTGAGTTCGAGGCCAGCCTGGTCTACAGAGAGAGAGAGAGAGAGAGAGAGAGAGAGAGAGAGAGAGAGAGAGAGAGAGAGAGAGAGTGTGTTTTGCAGGACAGCCAGAGCTGTTACACAGAGAAACCCTCTCTTGGGAAAACAAAAAAACAAAAAATATTCCCCAAAGCTGATGCTTGGAAAGAGGGACCAAAGTAACCAGTAAGAATCCTCCCTGTCTGAAGTGCAGCTTCGCAGATGCATTCCTTTGATGTCTAGAGAGTCGCTAATTGCTGAACTGCCCTAGAAACCACATGAGAGTGAAGCAAACAGATCCTCTGCTGGGATTCCTGTATAATCCAGCTAAATACAGCTGTGGATTAAGACCAGTGGACAAAACTGTATTAAAGCCAATTTCATCTACTACTTTTACATTTCCTATTAGAAAATGCCTCCATGAGATCCAGCTGTAAGTGTAAGGTGTTTTGTTTCTCTCTCTCTCTCTCTCTCTCTCTCTCTCTCTCTCTCTCTCTCTCTCTCTCTCTCTCCAAGACAAGGTTTCTCTGTGTAGTCTTGGATGTTCTAGACTTGGTTTGTAGACCAGGCTGGCCTTGCACTCACAGCGATCCACCTGCCTCTGCCTCCCGAGTGCTGGGATTAAAGGTGTGTGCCACCACACCCGGCTGCTTCTCTTTTTCTTTCAAGACACTGAAGCCCTGGCTTTGCTGGAACTCACTATGTAGACCAGGCTGGCATTGAACTCAAAGAGATCTATCTGCCTCCTGAGTTCTGGGATTAAAGGCTTAGAACAGGACTCAAAAGAGTCACTGGCCACCAAAGTCATGCATTTGCCATCCAGCTTTCCACCTCAAGTAAGATCCTCCTTGTGGCATCCTTCAAGGGTGGTCATTCAACCTGTAACCTGGATTCTGTTAGCTCTTTGTCATCTGAGACCTATAGTCTTGTATCTACTACTCATGTGCTGACAAGTGCCTTCAGGAACACAAGAGTCATGCAGAGCCCTTTAGCAATCCAGAAACCAATATCCTTATAGGAAAATGTCAAATCGAGCCAGGTGGTGGTGGCGCACATCTTTAATCCCAGCACTTGGGGAGGCAGAGGCACTGTACTCTGAGTACAAGGCTGGTTTGGTCTACAGAGCAAGTTTCAGGATAGCCAGAGCTACACAGAGAAACCCTGTCTCGTCGGGGGTGAGGGTGGGCGGGGAACTGAAGGAGAGACCACAAAGGCTTAGCGGCCTTCTTACTCTGGCTTGCTTACCTACTTTTTTTCTGCAGCCCAGGCCCACTTGCCTAGAGATGGCCCTGCCCACCGTAGGCTGGTCCCTCCCTGCCTGTATAAATTAGCAATTAAGAAACTCCTAACCCCCTTGGGCCAATCAGACACAGTTCCTCTATTGGGGTTCCCTCTTCCCAGATGACTCTGGTTTGTGGCAAAAGCTCCAGTATTCCAAACAGCACCCAGACTTCTCACTGTCCCATTCCATTCTGGGCACCAGGAAGCTTGCAAGAGTCATGCTGTGACACCTGTGGCTTTCATGATAAGATCAAAGAAATGTCCCGCCGTATCCCAGCAGGTCTCAAGTTCTTGAACCCCATCTTTGTTCCTGTCCTGCCTGAAGTGGGCTGCTTCATGGAAGTTTTAGTTCTGTGTGCCATGGTGGAAAGAGCTGGAGCTTGGCACCAGCTATTAAATCCTGACTCTCACCATGTCTTTGGGTAAATCACATACCCTCTCAGCCTCCAATTTTTTCGAGACAGGGTTTCTCTGTGTGGCCCTGGCTGTCCAGGAACTTGCTTTGTAGACCAGGCTGGCCTCAAACTCAGAGATGCACCTGCCTCTGTCTCCCTGAGTGCTGGGAATACAGGCGTGCACCACTGTGTCCAGCTGCCTCCAGTTTTTTATGTTAAAAATTCCTTTTTTTCCCCAGATTTATTTATTTTTCTTTGTATGAGTGTTTGCTTGCATGCATGTATGTATGTACGTATGTATGTGTGTGCATCATGTGTCTGTCTGGTGCTTGTAGAAGCCTGAAGAGGGTGTATCAGATTGGGTTCTAGTAAGCTGTCCCGACTGGCTTTGAGTTTACTTTGTAGCCTAGGCAGTCGTCCTCAGCCTTCCGAGGAGCAGGGACTGTAGGTGTGAGCCTCCATGCTGGGTCTGATATATAACAGGTATATATCCCTGTTGATTGTTTGAAAACATAGTGCCTCAAATTGGTTAACCGTGCCTCTGCTTCCAGTTTGCTTAGGTGAAGCGTGAAAGTTGTAATCTGGATAATAGTAGTAAGGGATGTGGCAGTGAAAACAGGCTCAGCCCTAAGCTGAAGCAGGTTGGAAGCAGGTGTGGGTTCTCAGAAATCTAGGCTTGTGAACATTAGGAAGACTAAATGAAGAAATTCTGAAGGACTAGAATTACTGTTTATAACTGTGGGTGTTAAGTCCACTAATATTTCTTGGGACCCAGACCCTCACAATACTGATAGCCTTTTGCTATCTCATTAGCTGTGAAGTCTTGCCTCAGTTTCAGAGATGACTTTGAAGTTGGAAAGGCAAGCTTCAGCACAGCTTAGTTACAAACTTTGAAGGTTTTACCAGCCAGCACTATTTTACAAGTGTGGGTCTGAGGCCTAGAAACTGGGCCAACTAATTCAGATCCCACACTTCTGACTCTGCCCTATTTAGTTCAGCTCATAGTCTCCTTCCTCTTATGGGGTAGGGACTTGCTCTTAGAGTTTTTACAGTGTTACACTAGGGGGGCAATGGCACATTCCAGTGACCTCAGCACTTAGGAGGAGGCGGGATTGCAAGTTCAAGGCCACTATGTGTAAAAAACCTTTCAGCCTCTGACATTGACACATCTGCGCATGCCCAGTTGAGCATGTTGAGGCATGGCTCATGTTGAGGAAGTCCGCAAGGGGTGAGTACTGCTCCTCTCTCTGTGAGGGACAGAAGAGACTTACCTGACAAGACACTGAAAAAGCAAGGCATTTTCCTTTTAAGTGAATAAGTCAGGCAGGCCTGCAGGACCTGCCTGCTGCCTTTGCCCTCTTGCCTGGGTTTCCAGGGAGCAGGAGGTGAGTCAGGCTCCTTCTCTGTTGGAGCAGTGGGGGGGGGGGGGGGGCGGCTGCTGTCCCTGTTCCCGCAGGGGCCCGAGCTTTCTCCATTGTTCCATCCAACCCTTGCCTTAATTTTTTCTAGCTTCCCTCCACCCCCAGAGTTAGAATTCTTACTAAAACCCAAACCGTTGCCTGCTTGAGAAAATTCTGAAATCAATGAAATGCCAAAGGCAAAAACAGTAGAAGAGGTTACTTTTGGTTTTGTGCCTTGCCAGAGATCAAACCTTGGCCCTTGTATATGCCAGGTGACTGTTCTTACACCGAGCCACACCCCAAGCCTGAGAGAGTAGTTTAAATCACCAGGAAGTGAGGAAATTGTGTCCTAACCTTTCCACTTCAGTTGTATGACAAACCTGAATCATCCTGTTGGATAAAACTAGTGACAGTGGCCACCCAAACCAATCCTGTTGGCCCTCTGCCCATCTCTACATGCTCAAACACTGCTTTTAGTTTTGCGTAGTGTCATTCATGTTTATTTGTAGGTAGGTATTTAGATTTTTTCAATGTATTTATTTAGTGTTTGTTTGTTTGTTTTAAACACAGGGTTTCTCTGTAGTCCTCGCAATCCTGGAACTTACTCTGTAGACCAGACTGGCATCAAACTCAGATTTGCTTGTTTCTGCCTAGGAAATGCTGGGATAAAAGGCATGTGCCGCTACCACCACCTGCCCCCCCCAATGGTCTCACTGTAGCCCAAGCTGGCAGCCGGAACTCAGGATCCTCCTGTCTCCCCCCCACCAAGCATTGGGGTTATAGTTGTCCTCAGCCATCTGTGCCTGACGGCAGTGTTACCTTCAGATGGACTTTGAAACCATAGGATGTTAGATCTGGAACACATCCAAGTGTGCAGTTCAGCTTCCACACTCTGCTAACTGAGGAGGTTCAGTGGCTCGTTCAGGGTTCTACAGAGGTGTTGAAGGGAGACAGATTCCTATAGCTGCCATAGTAACTCACTGGGACACAGCTCAGTTTTTTCCCCATTTTTCTTTCCCATTATAGTTGGATTTTGTTTACTAGACTTTCTTTGTCTGTAACCTATAGAAAAAGGAAAAATCGGATCAGAGAAGTAAATAGTTCCATAATTTGATCTATTTTTTAATTGTTTCCAAGAGGGGGTCTAGTTCAAACTAGTCATTCTCTCTCAGATTCTCCCAACTACCCTTAACAGCTCTGCTGTCTGTAAAAGGCAGTCTCGGGGTAGACTGCCCTTCCTGCTGTTTGCTTATATTTTTGAGACAGAATCTCAGTATTTACCCTGCCTGGCTACACAGGTCTGCCTGCCTTTGTCTCCTCAGTGCTGTGCCAACATGCCTGGCTCTTCTTCCCCTTGAGCCAACAGTTCTGAACAGTGCCCAGCAAGTGGTCCTGGGAAATTAAGATGGTCGTGCTAGCGCTCATCCGTTTTGTTTGGCTCAGCTGGGTTATCTCGGTTGGCTGGGAACTCCTGGGCTCAAATAACCATGTACCTCTGCTTTCCATGTGCTGGGGCTGCCGCTGGCACCACCTGGTGGAGCTCGATCCCACGGTGCATCTTTAAGTCAGTTTTTGAGAAACCAAAAACATTTGGAAGCTCTGAGGCTCAAATCCCAGGGCCTTGTGCAGACTCGGCAAGCACTGCCCCACTGCGCCTGCCAGGTGGCCTCTTGACGTAGCAGAAAGGAGAGAGGAAGCGTACAGAGTCCTCGAGGAGACTTAGAGTGTCAGAAGGGTGTACATGGGAGGGTTTGGATCATTTTACGCAAGTGGGTTTTTACGTGCTGGCCTCAGTTTCCATCTACGTCCTCTTCAGAAACATGATACGTAATCTAAGGCGAATGAGAACTACGATCTGGGTGGAACACAGACCACGGTGTGTTTCAGTGCGGACGGCTTCTTTCTTATCCTAAGACTCAAGAGTCCTGTGCTTAAAACTGCGTCATTTTGTACACTTCTTTCTTTTAGAGACCAGAGAAAGACATCTTTGTTAAAAGGCATTCACCTTGAACGAGGGCCCTGCGTGGGGACTAGCTTTTCACCAGCAGGAAGGAGCCAGCCATTCAAGAGGCTGCTGTGCAGGCTTCTTGCTTTCTGCCACAGTCAGGAGTTTCCAGGGTTACTTCCTAAGATGCAGTTAGGGGACTCCATCCTTTTCATCACTGCCATCTTTACCGCCTGAGCCGTGCCATACGGACAAACACTGGCTCTTTCTCATTCTCCAGTTGAGGGCTGAGTCACTGGCAGGGGGTTCCTGTCTGTTCCCCTTGCCTTACACCCCGAATCCCTTGCTCCCATAGGCAGCTTAGTGAGGCACGGATTGAATTAGCTGGTTGATTCATTTCAGCCTGTTGCGCCCCTGGAATAGTAAATCCTGACCACGTGGCCTTGAGCTCCTGTGGCTGTCTCCTCACACGTTTTGTTGGCTTTCATTTGTTGGCTTCAGAGTTCTGGTGTTGGTTCTCAGCGGCTTTAAGTCACTTTGGGGAGGGGCTGGATGATCACTCCACAGGGGTTGCAGATCAAATACCCCGCATTTCAGATGCTTACAGTATGATTCATAGCAGTAGCAAATTACGGTTATGAAGTAGCAATGAGGAAAAAAACCTTTATGTTTGGGGGGTCACCACAACATGAGGAACTGTATTAAAGGGTTATAGCATTAGGAAGGTTGAGAACCACTGACCCAGAGCTTCAGGTCTGACCCAGTTAGCTGGTTGTCAAGGGCCTTCCTCTGACCTCATTGGCATAACCAGTCCTCATTATGAAACCAGCCAGCCAAATCAACCTGGCTCACTGTCAAATGAAGTCTGATTCCTTTTTTTTTTTTTTTCATTAAACGTGTTGATAGCCTTCCCTCTGGCAACACCTGTTCTGAGTGCTAGGCAGAGATGAAAATAATGAAAAAGAGGAGTAGTGGGTAGTTAAACAGTTAGACAAGGCTTGGAGAGATCGAGGTAGGTGTTGTCAGCGTGAGTGCAAACACGCCCCATGGTGGTGGTGTGAGACTTCCATAGCCCTCCACAGTTGTAACGTGCAAGGACATTCTACCCTGGGCAATTCCTCTGGTGATTTGGAATAAGCCATTTGACTACTTGCTTGTCCATTCCCTGAGAATCTTTTTCTCTGGCAGGCTTTCATCCATTCAGTCTATTTCCTGGGTCCGTGAGGAGTGGGTTCCTCCTGCAGAGAGCACCCTCAGGCTAATGCGCTGCTGACATGTACACACTGCAGGCCTAAGAAGCTGCCCGTGCCGGCCCTTCTCCAGAGTTGGGTGGGTCTCATACCCAAGAAGCTGAGTGAAGTAGAATTAGTTGTAGTAATTGACAGGGAACGCAGAAGAAACCAGTGATTTACTCAGGACTCTGAGTTAGATGCCACGGCATAAGAAATGTGCCGTGGCACTGGAGAGATGGCTCAGTGGTTAAGAGCACTGACTGCTCTTCCAGAAGTCCTGAGTTCAATTCCCAGCAACCACATGGTGGCTCACAACCATCTGTAATGTAATCTGATACCCTCTTCTACAGATAAAGCACTCATATGCAATAAATAAATTTTTAAAAGAAAAAGAAAAAGAAATGTGCCGTATTAACCACCAGGGAACCGAGATATGCAGCAAAGATGGAAGTGTTCAGCCAAATACTGGCGCAGCTCCGTGACCCTGGTCTGTGCACATGAAGGGAGTGTGATGCGTAAGGTGTGGCTTCCTCCCTGGCCTAACTTATTTTTTCTTTCTTTAGTTTCTTCTTTTCTGACGTAGAGTGAAAGCTAAGGTCACTGATCAGAGGCCCGTCTTTACTAATCAAGCATTCTTTTTAACATTATTATTATTACTTTTGTGTTTGATACAGGGTTTTGCCATGTTTGTCAGACTTGAATGTTTGATCTTCCTACTTCAGCCACTGAGTAGCTGAAACTACAGCTAAGTGTTCCTGGCTCTGAATTTTACCTCACTGGACACCAGCTAATTTTGTATTCCTATAAATATTCTTCTGCGTTAGTCTGAAGTTAGCCTGAAGGTGTGGTTATTTGCCACAGATTGAGTCTGGGAGGGCTTACTTAGGTGCAGTTGAACGGCTTGAGTGGTCTTCCTTAAAGCCTGTGTTGTGAGGGGTTCACTCTGGCTGGTAGATAAGGATCCATTTCTGTGAGCTTAATGGTGTTGTGACTCCTAGGGGACCCTCTGCAGCTCCGCAGCTGTCTCCTCTTCGGTACCCTGCCCTGAGAACTCAGACTGCTCCGGTAGCAGCCTTGTCTCTTTAATGTTGGGAGATTGCCCAGCTCTGTTCAAGCTCTTCCTCCTCGTGGGAGCCTGGAGACTGCAGGCAGGAAGCAATGGCAGTGTAGGGATTGCCTCATCTCGAAGCATTTCCCAGGAAGTGCTGTCCTTTGTGCCTGTTCAATGGCTTAAAAACACTGCTTCATATATTCTGAGTTCTTTCTTGTTCCAGGCAGGAAGGTGGGAATCAGCTCCCTGATGCTCCCTTCTAGCTGGGAGCCCTGGTGTCTGCAACTCAGCTCCACGATATGGAGAAGGCCGGGACCCCGAACTCCACTCCCCTTCATTTCTTCAACCTTTCTGTACCGAAACAGGGTGCAGGGTTATGAAAGGATTAACTTGATAGGCTAAGGATGTGCCTTGGTAGGTAGAACACTTGCCTTGCATAAATAAGGCCCTAAATTCAACGCCCACTATCGAGTGTATGTATGTGTCTGTGTGTGTCTGTGTGTGTTGATGTATTTATTTAGGGATCTAGACTCTAGAGCAGTAGACCCCCATGCTCTTCAAAGAGTCAGCTGCGGGGCCAGCAAGGTGGCTCGGAGGCTACTGAGCCTGATGACCTGAGTTTGATTCCTCAGGATTCATATGGTGGAAGAAGAGAACCAACTCCTGCAAGCTGTCCTCTGACCTCCACATGTGTTACCTTGGCACATGATTGCCCGCACATATACATGTACATTATACATATAATTAAAATATACAAAACAAATAAAATATGGAAAACATTTAGCTGGGTGTGATGGCGCACGCCTTTAGTCCCAGCGCTCAGGAGGCAGAGGCAGGTGGGTCTCTGATTTGATGCCAGCCTGGTCTACAGAGAGAGATCAAGGCTAACCAGGTGACATAGTAAGACTGTATCTCAAAAAACAGCGAGAAAGGCTGGAGAGATGGCTCAGCAGTTAAAAGTATTGGCTGTTCTTGGAGAGGACCTGGATTCAATTCCCAGCACCCATATCGTGGGTCACAGCCATCTGTAACTCTAGTTTCAGGGCATCTGGTACCCTCTTCTAGCCTCTGTGGGCACCAGGCATGTATGTGGTGCAGAGATATAATGCAGGCAAAATGCCAATCCACATTTTTTAAAAGCTCAAGACCTGTGCTGGCTAGTTTTTAATGTCATCTTGACACAGGTCAGAGGCATTTTGAAAGAGCAAACCTCAGTTGAGACTAAATTGAGAAAATGTCCCTGCACTGGGCCTGTAGTTCATTCTCTTGATTGATGGGGCCTGCTTGCTGTGGGCAGTGCCACCTCTGGGCTGGTGGTTCTGGGTACTGTAAGAAAGCAGGCTGAGCAAGCCATGAGGAGCACCCCTCCATGGCCTCTGCACCAGCTCCTGCCTCCAGGTTCCTGCCCTGCTTGAGTTCCTGTCCTGGCTCTTAGATGATGAGCTGGAATAAAGCCTTTCCCGCCAGGTTGCTTTTAGTCAGGGTGTTTGATCACAGCAATAGAAATCCTAACCAAGACACCCTGTCTCAGAGTAAAAAGAGTGTAGCTCATTGGTAGGGATTTGTCTGGTATTCATATGGCTTTGGGTTCAGTCCTCACCCAGTTTGGGGCACCAACAGACCCGGGCTACTGTCATCCTTGGTCAGAGGAGCTTCTTTTTATAGTGGGTAGCAGTGGGTTGAGAGATTTGGACCTGCTCAGATGCTGAGTGCCCATCCCGAACCAGGCAGCCATGTTAACCTCCACCACCACCACCACCACCGGTGCTCAGGGAGGTAGAAAGACCGTGAGAGCTGGAGGGTGGCACGGAGTGTTGTAGCATTTCTGCATATGCCAGCAGAGGATCATGAACTCACAGCAGCCCAGGTTACCTGCTCAAGATCTACACGAGACCAAGCCAACCAGAATCCTGCACTGGATGGTCTCTAGGCCCCACTCCACACTAAGGCACTACTGCCAGTGGATGGGTGCTAGGAAGGGAGGGTCACTCTTTTTACGGAGTTCCCACACTCAAGTTGGATGACTCCAGACCTGTGTACTTATGGACAGCACTAACTGGAGTTACTGGGGTTTTTTGTTTGTTTGGTTTGGTTTTGGTTTTGGTTTGAGACAGGGTTTCTCTATGATAGCCTTGGCTGTCTTGGACTCACTTTATAGACCAGGCTGGCCTTGAACTCGCAGAGATCCACCTGCCCGAGTGCTGGGATTAAAGGCGTGCACCACCAGCCTGCGGGTTTTTGTTTTTAAGGAAAAAGGATGGGGTGTGTTGAGACTGACATGAGGGAAGTTGGGGGAAATGAGTAGATATTTCTTTGGATACATTTATGGAATTCTCAACTAGATGGTAATGGCACACACCTTTTGTTTTTTTTGGGGGGGGGGCGGGTTTCGAGACAGGGTTTCTCTGTGTAAGAGTCCTGGCTATCCTGGACTCATTTTTGTAGACCAGGCTGGCCTCAAACTCACAGTGATCCGCCTGCCTCTGCCTCCCGAGGGCACACACCTTTAATCCCAGCACTTGAGAGGCAGAGGAGGTGGCTTTCTGTGAGTTCCAGGACAGCCAGGTCTACAGAGAGAGTTCTAGGACAACCAGGGCTACACAGAGAAACCCTGTCTCTGGAAAACAACAACAACAAAACAAACAAAAGACATTTGGAATTCTCAAAAATGAAGAAAAACTTACAAGCAAAGTTTTAAAAATCACTTTATATATAACGAAGATATGATGTGTATGAATGTGTTTATTTGTGGGTTTGTGTGTGAGTACTCACATATGCAAGTTTAACTACAGAACAGGCTAGGGCTGGAGCTTTTGGAAAGCTGGTCTCTGTAACTAGGTTTATTTTCTGGGGGTTGTAGCAGTGGGTGAAGCTGTAAGGTTCCCCAGTCTTTCCCAAGAGTTTAATGAGCGTTGCGGGAGGGCTTGCATCTTTTAATGTAATTTTATTTATTGATGTATATGTGTAGTTTGTGCATGTACATATTTGTGGGCACATATGTGCAGGTCAGAGGGCAACTTGATGGAGTAGGTTCAACCCTCATCCCCACCCCAAGCCGAGATCGCACTCAGATCAGTAGGCCTTGGCAAATTCCTTCTCCAGCTCACTCATCTCCTCACCCTTGGCCTTGTATATTTAAACTAAAATGATCATGAGCACTTTGATCACCTTTGTGAGGGATGACAATTGGTCATTGCGTTTGTCTGCTATTAAACTAAAAACAACTACAGATTACTCATGCTCATTTGCCCAGCAAAGTGGACAGCTGGGAGTCTGAGCCTGGTTTGAGGGGCTGGGGGAAGCCTTCTCTGTCTAGAGACATCTATCCATTGGCTTGCTTTCTGCTAGGCTTGTGTTGGAGAAAACTGAATAATGGGAGGAGGGTGTAATGCTGGGTGATTTAGGAGGTGTTGCTGAGGACCCTGAATCATGAGTGACATTCTGGAAGCTACCCTGGGGAGAACAGGAAGTTGCCTCCAAAGATGAACCTGCACTGATTCTGCAAGACATCCTGATCTGTACTTCCCAGCGGACTAGTTGGGCTGCAGGCAGGAAATACTCCGTCTGTGATTGGAGGGTTGGTACTGGTCGGGTAATGAACCCAGTAGTGTCGGCAGAGGCGATTGGCCAGGCCCTGCTGCAGTGAGAATGCAGACTAGATGCTCTGTCCTGGGCTTGCGGGATGAGGGAGGACGGCTGAATGACTGGGAGCCCCAAGTTCTTTCCATCTCCAGGAGAGGTCTGTCTGGATTTCATTTTTGCTTTAAAAAAAGAAAAGGGGTTAAAGGGAAAAAAAAAAAGAAAGAAAAAAGAGCCAGGTCTTTGATCCCCCGCCACCTGCCGAAGTGAGTTTTGATTGAAGTAGCCCCGGCTGCTCTCCTTACTGCAGCAGCCAGGGAGGCTCCCTCAGTGAGCTACTTCTCGGGCTAGGCACGAGCGAATTTGAAAAAGCAGGAACAGCTCCTGCACGCAGAGCTTCAGCCAGGGAGCTCCCCAGACAGCCGTGTAGCTAGAGACCTTTGGTTTTGTGGTCACATCCCTAAGAAGTGGACAGTCACCAGCAGTGGCGTTTGGAGAAAACCGGCATGCTACAGATGCTGTGGCATTTTCTGTCTAGCTTCTTCCCTAGAGCTGGGTGCCAAGACGCCAGCGAGGGCATCGATCATGGAGTCAGAGGCACTCAGGCCCCTGCTCAGGGAGACCAGATGTCCACCTTTTTGGGGAAACAAAACGGAAGGGCTGAGGCCACGGAAAAGAGACCCACCATCTTGCTGGTGGTCGGACCTGCAGAGCAGTTTCCTAAGGTAACAGCACCTTCTAGAGGACCTTTTAGTTTTGGGACTGGGCCGGCATCATTTTCCCCGGAAGGAGGAAGGAGTGGGTGTGGGAAGGAGAACTTAGGGGGAAAAACAAACAAACAAACAAACAAAAAACCAGTTTGGTATTGGAGAAATGTTGGCTGATGAGTAAGGCCACACATTTGGTCCAAAGTGTCTGTCTCCACTGTACAACTTTCTTATCCACTGTGACTGCCCCTGCTTGGTCATTGAAGGCAAAGGCTTACTTCAGTAGATTAGTCTTAGCGTTTGTCTGTCTCTCTGAAAGTAAATGACAAACCAAAGTATAGTGTCTTTACTTACCTGAAGAGTGTGAGAGATCAGTTGAAAGAGAAGGTAGGTGCCTTGAAAGGGACAGATAGGATTGTTTGTTTGTTTGTTTTTGAGACAGGGTCTCACTATGTAGCCCTGGCTATCCTGGAACTCATTTTGTAAACCAAGCCGGCCTCTGAGCTCATAGAGATCTGTCTGCCTCTGCCTCCTAAGTTCTAGGATTAGAAGCATGCACCAGTCTGGCAGGCTGAAAGGGGACAGATCTTGTCAGCGTCTTGAAGGGCACAGTCCTCTTGCCTGGTGAGTTTACTTTGGTCCCAGAGAAAGTTCAGGATGGGGCTGGGTCCTCAGAGAGCTAGAGGCATTGAAGAGTAGAGACTGGTGGCTCTTGAATTGACCACGGCCACCAGGGTCAGCCAAGGGTCAGGACCGTTTGTCCTTGCCTCCAGACCTCCCAGGAGCCGAGGTAAGTGACAGCACTCCCCAATTGAAGGTGTGGGAGAAGTAAAGAACAGAAAAGTTCAGTCATTTGCCCAGGATTACTTAAGGAGAGGAACAGCTGAGCCTTGACCCCAGTCTTTCTAGAACCTTGCTTACTTCCTTCAGGAAGCCGTTTAATGGGATTGGTCAAGCTCTCACTTACAACAGCAGATTGGGCGGTCCACAGCAGGCACAGCCTAGTTCAACCCCCGAGTTTCGTTCCTGATACTTATTCCTCAGTCAGAAGGCAAGGAGAGTCTACCCAGTGGTTAGATGCCCCTACAATGTCACATTGACTCTCCCTGTAAGTGCTGGTCTACCCTGCGCCAGTAGACAGGGACTTGACGGTGACAAGTTCTACAGTTGTTGAGCACTGACGATAAGGGAGTCCATAGGCTGGGAGGAGCTACCTGCGATTATGGCCTGCCTCAGATACATGGTCTCAGTGTGTGTAAGAGGGGCCACTTTCTGCCCCTTGCTCAACTTTACACGGGACCGGAAACAGTGGTGTGCTCAGTTTTGTGAGGCACCCCCGCAAGCCCCGCTCATCTTCTGTCTTGAATTAGCAGGCCGCCTTTTACATTTCTAAAATTTAATTAACTGCTCTATTCACTAGCTTTCTATGGACACCCTACTGCCGGGGTTGCCCCTGTTGTCTTGGGTGCGACTTTCTAGCCTGCCTGCAGAGAGCCACACTGTTCACTGGCTGTTTCCTGGAGGAAAAATGGGTTGGTGGGCTGCATGGGAAGGGCAAGAGGGCGGTAGAGCAGCTGGTGTGGTTCAAAACGAGAGAGCGCGAGCACCTCTGGGCTGCAAGACGGTAATGAGAATGGAAACCGTGAGCATTCGCACCACACACAGTGCACGGGAGTTGGGGGGGGCCTCTGCCGTCCTCAGCAGGGAGCCCAGCACGCTGTAGTTCTCAGGCTTCTCACTGTCCACTGCACTACCGTCTCTCTCTCTCTCTCTCTCTCTCTCTCTCTCTCTCTCTCTCTCTCTCTCTCACACACACACACACACACACACACACACACACTCACATACACTCACGCACACGCACACGCACGCACACTCTCCCCGCGTATAAATCTGTGTCTGAGAGCCGGGCTCCCGCAAGCCCTTGTTATAGGAGGTGCTCCAGTTTCTCCTTTATCTTTTGTCTCCCAGTTAATCCCAAATTGGGAAAGAAAGCCGTTTGTCTGGGGTGGGAGGCACCCCTGCACGGTGGAGCTTAGCTCCTGAGGGGCCTGTCTTCTTGGAAGCCCAGGATTATGCTCATTGTGTGTGTAATTACCAAGTGTAGGCAGGCTTCATGGGAGGAAACCTGCTACACTGGGCTGTCATGGCAACCTGGTCATAAAATGACAGAGCAGCCAATGATACTTGAGCGCCTTGAGGGTGGGGCTTGTCAGGCTCCTTCCACACAATATTTCTGGCTTGGTCTGAGTCATTGCAGAGGAGCGGGGAGCTACTTTCTGAACCAGTGCTACACTCCTAGAGGCAGGGCAGCTGCCCATTCTTAGTACATTCCAGCCCTTACAGGAAGTTCCTGTTGGGGGCTTAGGCACATGATAGGGTGACTGGGGTGACTGGATGAGGAAAGCTGATGGTGGCCCTGGCAGATCCGAATGGAAAAATACTCATGAAAGGAACTGCTCCTTTACCTATTAAATGAAATTTGAGGCCACTGAATTCTAAGGGTTCCCGAGCTGCCGCCATTGTTTTTTGTATATTAGTCATAGGAATGGGCATCAGAGGACAGGAAACAGATCTGGGTCACCAAACTAGAGTAAGGAAGGAGAGCAAGTAAGTCCCAAGGGTCATGAGCTGCCTAGAACTGTCAGGAGTGTGACCCCGAGGACATTGCCACGATTTCCTCACATGTGGCTCATATTCGCAGTGTGATGCTATGTTGATCACAGGAGGTCTCAGTGTTAGGCTAAGTGGCTGCCATAACACAAACCTGGCCCTGGCCATTAGCCTGAGTCCTGTCACCCATAGGTGGGCAAATCATGTCATTCTCCAGGGTGCTTCGCTCTAGGCAAAGGTGACTGAGATGGCTGCAGTAACCCCTAGTGGCCTGTAGGCTGAAGTCCCAGGACAGAGTAGTTGCCTCAGACACCAGGTACCTAGAGATTGACTCATTTGGGAGGAGTCCATTTCTATGTTGAAGATGAAATTCTGGATTATAAGATGGTGTTTCATTAAACATTAGGCTTACCGTGTGAAGACCGCTGCTTTCTTTATTTTCCTTAAGGGAATACGGTTTGGGCACAGCAGCAAAGACTGCTTGTATAGCCCAGGCTGGCCTCCGGCTCTGTCTCCTGGGGATATAGATTCAAATGTGTGAACTGAACACAGTCTGAGCACTCAGACCACAGTGGCAAAAGAAAACAATGTCCCAAGGTTTCTCAAACTAATGGTAGTGGTTCATGTCTTTAACCCCAGCACTCAGAAGACCAAGGTAGAAGGTTTTGAGTTCAAGGCCAGCCAGAGCTACCTAGAAAAACTGTCTCAAAATAAAAAACTACTTCTGTTGGACCTGTGGGTGTGGTGTGGCTCAGTTGCAGAGCCCTGGCCTAACATTCAAGGCCCTGGGTTCAGTCCCCATCACCACAGAAAATGAAGCAAAACTAATGTTGGATCAGAACTGATGTATCCTTGTGAAATAACACGTTGGTGGTCATTTGCAGAGCATCTCAGAGCATGTTCCATGCCTCTCTGAAGTTGTTGGTCTGCGGAGGATGGCCTTCAGTATAGTCTAGGAAATCCCCTTTTGTTGGTTTGTTTGTTTGTTTGTTTTTGAGACAGGGATTCTCTGTATAGCCCTAGCTGTCTTGGAACTTACTCTATAGACCACACTGTCCTCCCATTCACAGAGATCCTTCTGCTTCTGAGGGTTAGGATTAAAAGTGTGCACCACCACCACTACCACCAGCTGGGAATTTTTTTTTTTTTCCTTTTTCTTTTTTGGTTTTTCGAGACAGGGTTTCCCTGTGTAGCCTTGGCTGTCCTGGACTCACTTTGTAGACCAGGCTGGCCTCGAACTCACAGCAATCTGCCTACCTCTGCCTCCCGAGTGCTGGGATAAAGGCATGCGCCACCACGCTCAGCTGGAAATTTCTTTTTAATTAATTTTTATTTTATATGTATGGGTGTTTGGCCTGCATGTATGTCCATGACCATGTGCATGCCTGATGCTCTTAGAAGCCACAAGAGGGTGTTAGAACTCTGGAGCTAGAGTTACAGATGGCTGTGAGCCATGTGGTTACTGGGAATCAAGCCCAGGTCCTCTGGAAGAACAGTAAGTCCTGTTAACCTCTGAGCCATCTCTGTAGTCCACTTAAAGTTTTGTGAGCATTTGTGTGCGTCAAAGTTGGAGGACAGCCGACAGGTATCTGCTCTCTTTCCACCATGGGTCCCAGGAATCGAGGGGTCAGTCTTTGTGACAAACAGCTTTACCTGCTGAGCCATTTCACCAGCATTTACCCAGAAACTTCTGGCAAAGGCCCTTCTGTGAGTCAGGCAGGAGGTGAAGGCCAGGCCATGCAGGGTCTGAAGCTATAGCCTTCTGTCTTTAGGACCCCAGCAGTAGACCTAAGGTGTGTCTTAAAGTAGCTCCAAAGCAGAACGTTCTGGATTTGGACATTTCTTTGGTGGCTGAATCGGCCTGGATAAAGCCTTCTCATCAGATCCAGGGCACTCCAAGTCTCAGGAAACCCAAAATGCCCTCTCATTTCATAGATTCTGTTTCAGTGTCTGATTCTAGAATCCTCTTCACAGGATTATTCTGTATAGATTAGGCTGGCTTTGAACTCATAGAGACCCATCTGTCTATCTCCTGAGAGCTGGGATTAAAGGCATGGTATCTTTAGGAGTTCTTTTTGTTTTGTTTTGTTTTTCGAGACAGGGTCTTTCTGTAGCCGTGGCTGTCCTGGACTCTCTTTGTAGACCAGGCTGGCCTCGAACTCACAATGATCCACCTGCCTCTGCCTTCCAAGAGCTGGGATTAAAGGCATGTACCACCATGCCCGGCATTCTTTACAAGTTCTTAACAGAGCACTTCAGAGTTGAAAATCCTTTCGCTTTTGCTGATCCCCAGATGGTAACTATCCATTTTAATCCATCCCGGGAATGAGAAGGCTTAGTCTATATTAGGAAGGGATGAGGGATGCACTGTAGAAGGAATGGGGGTGGAACCGATTTGCCCTGTCATAGTGACGCGATCTCCCCCTCGGCAACTCATCTGTAGGGAAGAAAGGAATGGAAGGAGAATGCAGGCTGGCATGTAAAGAATCCTCCTGGGTAATGATGTATTGGGGGCTGGGGAGCAGCTCAGCAGTTAAGAGCATATGCTGCTGCTGCAGAGGACCTGAGTGCCTAGCACCCACCCAGGCTTCCCATAGCCACCTGCAAGTCTAGCTCCATGGAATTTGGTGCCTCTGGCTTCTCATGACATGTGCATGCACATGGCTTGTGTGTAGCACAACACACACACACACACACACACACACACACATACACGCACGCACGCGGGGGGGGGGAGGAGAAAGAGGGGGAGTTAGTTAAAAATAATTTTGTAAAATAAAAAATCTACCTCTCCCACCCCAGAGGTGGGTTCTATAGCTGGGCTGCAGGTGGACACGGTAATAACGAGAGTGCCACAACCACATAGCAAGGATTTGCAGTGAGTGTAGGCGAGGAGTCTGGTTTAATTTCAATCTCCCCATCATCTTGCCAGTGAGGAGTCCTTGTGCGAGTCATCTTATTCATTTTTGAGATAGATAGATAGAGCTCAGGCTGGCTTTTAACTCTCCACAGTCCTGCTGCCCAGCCTTCTAAGTGCAGGGATTACAGGCCTGAGTCACCATGCCCAGCAACTGCTCAGATCTATGTCACTGTGAAACCAGTTTAAGGGAGAGGGAATTTGTTTCGGCTCATGTTTTCAGCCTATCATGATGGCCAGGAAGCAGAGAGGAGAGCAAGCCTACAGCAGCTGGCTTTCCGCTTCTGGAGCCCCATCCTGCTCTCAAGGAAGTCCTCCTGCATAGTGGACACAACTAGAGGTGTGCTTTACTACTCTCTCGGGCCCTTCCCAATCAGTCCAGTATGCCCAGAGCCTTCGATGTGGCATACACGTTCTACCCCTGAGTCTCCATCCCACCCCCTTGTTTTTTTAAGGATTCATTTATATATTATTATTATGTATACAATGCTCTGCATGTTCACCTGCAGGCCAGAAGAGGGCACCAGATCTCATTATAGATGGCTGTGAGCCACCATGTGGTTGCTGGGCATTGAACTCGGGACCTCTGGAAGAGCAGCCAGTGCTCTTAACCTCTGAGTCATCTCTCCAGCTCTCACCCCCACCCCGTTTTTGAGACAGGGTCTTATATGTAGCATAGGTGGGGGGGGGTCTCAAACAAGAGATTCTCCCTTAGAATCCCAGAATACTGGGATTATAGTTGTGAGCCACTGGGCCTGGCTCGTTTGATCATAGCTAGTTTTCAAAGGCTTCAGGGTGGCATGGCAGACTTCTGATCAGACACAGGCTGTGATTAGACCGAGGCTTCCAGTGTTTTGAGTTCACATGGGCTTTGAGGACCGTGAATCTCACCCGCAGGACCTCAATGATTGATGGAAGTGGTTCCCAGGCACTGCATGCTTGGGATTTTGTGGGGTCTGTGTTCCAGGACAGCTGGGGATGAGGCGCTCACACTTCTCTCCTGCAGTAGCCTGGGTCAGTTTTCAACAGTCTCCGATTCTATCTCTGTTTCCACCGGATTTTCAGTTGGGAAATGATTTACTAAGAAGAGAAATCTACTATATAGTGTGACGCATTTGAAGACCTTGTATGAAAGCACTCTGTTGGCTGTTTGTTTATTTGGAGGGGCTGACAGCCAGGAGTGAAGGTTCGTTTGACCATGGGACTACAACCCTAGGCAGTGCCTGCTGCCTGGGCTCCAAGAGTTAACTGCAGCAAGCAGTGACGTCAGTCCTGATCTTTGCTCTTGAGCAACCCGATACTGCTGGCTGCTGGGACCTTGTTCATTGGCTGCTGGCTGCATTTAGAGTGGGCGGATTTTTTCCCAATTAAGTAAAAGGGCAGGACTTAGCAGCCGGTGACAGCGGAGGCCGGGCTTTTCTCCTGCTAGTTTCCTGAGAAGCCTGGCATTTCCCGCTCTTGACGTCTGCCAGCCCTTGCTCCCCGTGGCAGCTGAGCACCCGGTCTCCCCATCATGCTGTGCCTGTGCCTGTATGTGCCCATCATGGGGGAGGCCCAGACTGAGTTCCAGTACTTTGAGTCCAAGGGCCTTCCCGCGGAGTTGAAGTCCATCTTCAAACTCAGCGTCTTTATCCCGTCGCAGGAGTTCTTCACTTACCGCCAGTGGAAGCAGGTCTGTATGCCGCCGCCACCACCACCACCGCGGTGAGGGGCTGAGGGGCTGGCTTTGAGGGAAGAAACAAATAGTAGCTAGGCATGGCTTCTCTGCCTAGAGGAAGGAGTGCCTGAAATGTAGGTGTTTCCCCAGCCCTCTCTGGCTGTAGCCAGCAGTTCTATGTCACTGTCTTGGGGGTGACTGGTTTTCATGTAGTTTCTAAGAAAGGCTGGCCTTGTTTGTGGGAGCTGGCATCTCTGGATAGGAATGCTCTTCCTTGCCTGAGATGGAGCCTCCTGAAGTGCCCAGGGTGCCACAGAGGCCTGGGTCTGTCTCACTGCTGTGGGAAGTTTCCGCGACCCAGGCAGAGGCTAGAAGCCTGCTGGGGGAGAAGAGGGGCTAGGATATGGGGCAGCATTCCCTCCTGCATGGTCAGGTGTTTAGCTGCCCCAGGGACAGGGTGGCAGCAGTGACCCCGGCCCCTGTGTGAGGAGAGAAACTCAACCATGGCTTTGGGGGCTATGAGGGTTACTTTGATTCACTAAGTTTCATGCGGCCCTCCCCATGCTGGAATGTTATTTTGTGCATTGTAGAATGGAGACACAAACGAGGTCTCTATGTAGCCATGGCTGGCCTGCTGCTCGCTCTGGCTCCCTAGCATTGGAATCAAAGCCATGTGCTTTTCTTGGCATTTTTTCAGACATGGTCTTGGTGTGTAGCCCAGAATGGCCTCAAACTCTCAGCCTAATGCTGGGATTATAGGTGGGCACCATCAAACCCACAGCAAGTTCTTTGAGACTGTTTTTAGATAGGGTACAGTTAGCACAGTTGTAGGTGCTCTGTGTCACGGGCCACTACTCCAGGGCAGATTACTTTGGTAGCAGGCATCCTAGGGACCAGGGGATGAGAGAGAGACAGAGACCTCCTCCCTAAATGGCATATAAACTTTTTCCTTTTTCCTTGCAATTGGGGTTAGTGGCCCTTCGGCCAAGAGCACAGATGTTGTCAAGAAGTGTGCAAGAAGCGCCATCTGTCCCACATGCCACCCTTACCCCTCATACTTCATGCTGTTGGGTCCTAAGGATCTACATCCGTGGCTTTGGTACTATGTCAGAGGGAAAGCATGCTGGCCACTCTTTGGGAATGCAGGCTAGGTGTGTGGCCCATCCGTTCCTAAACCCTAGCTGCCTCAAAACACTTTGACTTAGCACGTTGATTTTGACTAGTGAATGCATTTGCCTGTAAGAGAACCAAGGAACATTTTCCTTAGGAGATTCAAAGTGCCCTCCTATAAAAACAATGTGAGCCGGGCACAGTAGTGCACACTTGTAAACCCAGCACTCGGGAGGCAGAGGCAGGAGGATCACTGTAGTTCGAGGCCAGCCTGGTCTACAGAGCGAGTCCAGAACAGCTAGGGCTACACAGAAAAACCCTGTCTTGAAAAACAAAAATAAATAAATAAAGTAAATACAAGTTTTTTGGGAGGATAGGGGTGGGGTCTGTGACAGGGTCATTCTGTAATTCTGCTAGCCTGGACCTCACTCTGTAGACCAGGCTGGCCTTGAATTCACAGATGTCCACCTGCCTCTGCATCCGAGTACTGTGACTTAAGGCATGCACCACCAAGCCTGGCTTCCTACAAGCTCTTGAGATTAACCTGTAGGTGGCTCGGAATGCACATGATGGCCCTGGCCTCTGGTGAACACCATCTCTGTAACTGCTGTTTCCTGCTTTGTAACATGTGGGGATGGGTGGCCTGTGCCTCTTAGAACTGGCTGCTGGAGAGGCCTCAGCAATCTTTTGCCCCCTCATGCCCATGCTGGGTGGGGAAGCTCCAGCTGCTGAGCAAAGACAGATGCCGCCACAGATCGGGGTCTCTTAAAGCTGGGGATCTGGGCTCAGCTGTGTCTGGTATCCCTGACACCCAGGACTGGGCTGCAGTGCCATCAAGCATAAGCCCAAGATAGCTGTCCTCGGCCCCTCCTGTCTGGCCTCCAGCCTCCAGAGTGTTCCCTGACAATATTTCTGCTAAGTAGGCATCGTCTGCCCCTCCACCCTTGCCACCAAATTGTCACTGGGCTAGTGCCACACAGGGCATGGGGCAAGTAGCAGAGTTCCTCAGGGAGTCTGGACTCCAAGGCTACCCCCCAGCTCTCAGCCAGGAGCATGGGACTGAAGTCTACTTCTAGGGGCCCTGCAGGGAGCCAAGCCGCTGACCCTGGCTGTGTAACAGGCTGCTCTGGGGAATGCTTGGAAAGAACAAGTACCAGGCTGCCTTGCTGGCCTCTCTGAGGGCTTTCTCACAGGAGCATCTCTATTCACCCAAGCAGGGTGGGCCCTTGCTTCTGGATAGCCTTTGGGAACCTAGGCAATTGCTCTAGTATGGGCATTGACACGATGCCCCAAGATACCCCTAGGCTGCTATATCCTTAGAGATTGGACATCTTGGGTCATTGTGGAGAACAGTTATCTCCCCATTGTGACAAGAGGCTAGTGAGCAAAACCTCATGGCTTTACTTTGGTTTTCTAGAAAATTGTGCAAGCAGGCGACAAAGACCTTGATGGGCAACTGGACTTTGAAGAGTTTGTACATTACCTCCAAGATCATGAGAAAAAACTGAGGCTGGTGTTCAAGAGTCTGGACAAAAAGAACGATGGTGAGTTTGGCTGTAGCTCCTCTGCTGAGCAGGCCTGGCTTAGCAGATGCTGGTCCCTGCTCACAGATCTCACTGTCTGTCACAGGGCGGATCGATGCGCAGGAGATCATGCAGTCCCTGCGGGACTTGGGCGTCAAGATCTCAGAACAGCAGGCGGAGAAGATTCTGAAGAGGTCAGTGTGGACGGGCTCTGTCCTAGGGGATGCTTAAGAGGCTTCTGGACTAACCACGTGCTGTTCCCTGTTGACCCGCTTCCCTGACTGGCCCTGTGGTTTGGAGGAGGGATAAGGAGCCCCTTCCTAAAGCCAGCTTCTCCTGAGCTTGCAGCCCTACTCTCACTTGAAAAGTCACAAATCTGGAGTTAGCCCATTCGCCAGCGACTCTTAAAATGTCGGAATTTCACGTTGGCGAGAAGTGTCCCTCGAACACTTTCTCTGCCTGATGGAGAGGGGCTTGTCATGTGTGGTCCTCGACTTGGGCTGTTGCTAGTGGCTTGTACTTCACTCTGTAGCCACATGCTGGCCAGAAAGATTGCTCACTCATAAGCAGAGTGCTACCAGAAGGCCCTGCAAATAGAACAGTTTGTACCTGGCTGGCCTGAGAGCCGGCTGCTCACAGGGACAGCAGCCCCAGGAGCCCAGTTCTCCCCACTTCCTCACGCTGTGCCGGCCCCTAGTGTCCTCGGGTGTACGCTTGCTTTACTAACCTGCTCAGAGCATTTATTTGTGTTGTTTCTGCTCTCTCCTCTGCGTCCTCCTTTGTCTGTCTGTCAGAATACGAACGGGCCACTTCTGGGGCCCTGTCACCTAGTAAGTATCTGTGTCACCCTGTGATCGCCTCCCTCCCTGATCTGAATGGGGTTCTTGTGGGCCAGCATATCTCCATTTTGTAGAAAATAGGGTATGGAGCCACCTTCCCCTTTGTCATGGGCATGGTGCCTTTGGTTCCCTCGGTGGCCACGGCACCTGCCTTCCTCCCATCCAGGTGGTGGGCACACAGCTGGCAGGGGGTAACACACGGAAGTAACGACGCTTCTGCCTTACAGCATGGACAAGAGTGGCACAATGACCATCGACTGGAACGAGTGGAGGGACTACCACCTCCTGCACCCCGTGGAGAACATCCCCGAGATCATCCTGTATTGGAAGCACTCGACGGTGAGGCCAAACGCCCCACCGTCCGCTCAGCAGCCTTCTGCGTCTGGTATCCGGCATTCCCTTCCCATCTAGGCCTGGGTGGGGGTCTTGATGACACAGTGAGCCCCTCCTCTTCCCATGCAGCGACCAGCCTGCACAACAAGCCTGTTCCCTGATCTTCCTACCCACAATACCGCTGCTCCTCGCAGAAGCATACAGTCTGTGCTCCGTGGGATGAAACCTTGTTACGGAAAGCTCTGCCTTGCCTGTGTTTCTTTTTTAGTATCATTTCTCTCTGTTCTGGCTGAGTCCAGGAGCACCATGAGTTAAACGTCAGCCTGAGCTACAGAGTTAGACTCTGGTGTTTTGGGATTTGTTTTTCGTAGGCATGGCCTGCATACTGATTTTCCCCTGCCTTAGCAGGGGTCCACATTCAGGACCGCAGATGCGGCTCCACAGTTGGCTGTGCCGCTCTGACTTAACCCTCCTGCCCGAAGCTCCTGGTGTTTTTTGTCTGGGCTGCCCTGGCCTTATCCACCCTATCCACAGTGCCAGGTCAGGGCTTCTTAGGTGAAAGTTAAGGGGCCGATTCTAGGGTTCAGAACAGCTAGCCTGTCTCTGGCCTACAGCCCAGAGGCCAGCAGAGCTGGCTGGGACCACTTCCAGAAAGGTTTTAGGCAGGCAGCACAGCAGTCTGCTTGCTGAGGCCTTGCATAACAGTGTGCTCCGCAGGCAGGCAATCTGATCCCTTATCAGGTTATAAGGTTTGTACCCATCTTCCCTGATCCTTGTGATCCAGCCCTGCAGTCCTTGCCGGAAATTCCAGAAGCTTCCTTTAAACGGGCAACCCAGCAGCTTCGTAGCGTTCTCCCCCATCATCACCTGCTCCTCTCTAGACCACGTACAAGGTCAAGAGCTGCAGCCACTGTCCTAGCAGAGGGAGAGTTCCTGCTGTCCTTACGCAGACGTCCTGAGTAACGCTGGCTGTGTCTGCTTGTCTTCCCATAGATCTTCGATGTAGGTGAGAATCTGACTGTCCCGGATGAGTTCACAGTGGAGGAGAGGCAGACGGGCATGTGGTGGAGACACCTGGTGGCAGGCGGAGGGGCAGGGGCCGTGTCCAGAACCTGCACTGCCCCGCTGGACAGACTGAAGGTGCTCATGCAGGTGAGCGGGAATCAAGCAGATCTTAGCCCATGCTTCACTGGGGGCTCGGCTTCTGCCCCTCCCCGCCCCCAGCTGGGGTCCTTGCTTCAAAAGCCCAAACTTGCCAGCCCAGCTAATGGGGTTGGAGTTAGTGCACCAGTAGGTGAGGCCTAGGAGACTTTTGTGTTTAGCTGTTCCAGTCTTATCTGAGAAACGTAAGCTGCCCGTCACCTTATGCGGGCTTGTTACTTGGAGTGTGGCAGGGCCTGAGTTCCTTAAGCGCATCTCTGGATGGAGAGGGCACCTGATGGAGGGCAGGGTGAGCACATCCTTACATGACCCAGAGCCTGTCAGGAGCAGGGCCGTTACCTTGGCTGAGCATGCGAGTCCACGTCCACAGGGCAGAGATAAGCTTGTCTGATGTCAGAGCAGCATTGTGAAATGAGCCACCTGTGGACTTTGACATCTGTCTGAACAGTGACCAGTTAGCCCATTTGCTTCTACTTGGCACTTTTTCTGTGCCAGGAGGCCTACCCAGAAACAGCACCCCCCCCCTCCTCCCACAGAAATCCTCTGGAGAGACTGGAGGTACTCATGCAGGTGAGCAGGAAAGCGGCAGATTTTACCTGTGGTCACTCAGCGTTCCCTCCCTCTCTCAGCTGGGGCCCCACTTTAAAAGCCCAGACTTCCCAGCCCAGCTAATGGGGTTGGAGTTAGTGCCTCGTGAGCACTGCCCTGTCCCCTAGGCATAAGTAACTAAGAGGATCTCCCCCTATGTTCCAGAAACAGACAGGCAAAAGATTTAAAAGAGCGTCAGGCTTAATCTAGCATGTGCTGGCCCCTCCTCCCAGCTAGGCCTTAAGCAACCATTTTCCTTCCAGAACCTCTGAGAAAACAGAAGCTTGAGCCCTTTTGATTTTAACAGAATTCCAGGGATGCTTAGAGATTAAGGCTGCCCCATCTGGGTAGGTGGGCCACACCTCTAACCCTAGCACTTGGGAAGACGGAAAATTCAAGGCCAGTCTGAACTACATAGTTTAAGAGCCTGTCAAAAAACTAACTAACTAATAAATAACATAAAATAAAAAAACCAAGAACAGCCATTGCTGCCTGCCGAAGCCTCAGGATGTTGTATTAAATTACTCGGGGAGGGAAGAGGCTTCTCCCAAGGTAGACAGCGGCAGTCCTCAGTCTCTCATCTCTTGCCCCGCTCAGGTCCATGCCTCCCGCAGCAACAACATGTGCATCGTAGGCGGATTCACGCAGATGATCCGAGAAGGGGGTACCAAGTCGCTCTGGCGGGGCAACGGCATCAATGTCCTCAAAATTGCCCCTGAGTCGGCCATTAAATTCATGGCATATGAGCAGGTGAGCCCCTGGGAGAGGGTCGCTAGCTGGCAGCTGCTCCCGTGGTGTCACCGGGACTGAGGTCCCTGGAACTGCGGCCCCCTGTACATCCATCCCTCTGTTTCTTCCTGTTTTAGATGAAGCGCCTTGTTGGTAGTGATCAGGAGACACTGAGGATCCACGAAAGGCTCGTGGCAGGCTCATTGGCGGGGGCCATTGCCCAGAGCAGCATCTACCCCATGGAGGTGAGGGCCGCTGGGTCCTGGAGCGGGCAGGAGAGCGGACGCGGGACACAGAGAGGAGGGGCTGTGCTCACGCTGCTTGCCACTCTCTTTGCAGGTCCTGAAGACCCGAATGGCCCTGCGGAAGACAGGCCAGTACTCGGGCATGCTGGACTGTGCCAGGAGGATCCTGGCTAAGGAGGGTGTGGCTGCCTTCTACAAAGGCTACATCCCCAATATGCTGGGGATCATCCCCTATGCCGGCATTGACCTAGCTGTCTATGAGGTGAGGCCCTGCTGGGCATAGGCCTGGACAGAGAGCTAAAGTCAGCCGCTGCCTGGTCCCCACGCCCTCCCTGATTGAGACGCTGCAGTGCTCTCCTGTCACCCTGCACCCTGGCACAGCTGGTCCTACTCTGTCCCAGGTTCTGTACCCTCTTAGGGCTCAGAGGTTCAGCAGGCAGACCCCAGGACACAGTGGCCATTGGGGGCTCACAGATCTCCTCAGACTCCAGGCCACTGAGGCCGGTGCTCTGTGTGGGGACATAGTGCTCCCTCTACCCTCATTCTGCTCCCTGTCCTAGCCAAGAACCCTAAGTGACAGCGGGTGCCAAAGGCAGGCAAGTCAGGAGTTGAGCAAGGCCCAGGCCAAGTGAATCAGGTTACATTGGCTTCTCAGATCCCATGTGATAGGAAACAGCTTTCCTGTGGATCCGATAGCTGTTCCACCCCACCCCCCATCCCACCCCTGGTGTGCCTCTCCCACGCTGGCTCTTACCGGGTCTCTCCCTGTGTCTCATTCCCCCTAGACACTGAAAAATACCTGGCTACAGCGCTACGCAGTGAACAGCGCAGACCCTGGTGTATTCGTTCTCCTGGCCTGTGGCACTATCTCCAGTACCTGTGGCCAGCTGGCCAGCTACCCACTGGCCCTGGTCAGGACCCGGATGCAGGCCCAAGGTAAGGCTGGTCCTGCGCTGGCGGTTATGTTCCTGGTAGTTGGGATAGCTGACCGCTGGCATCTGACCAATGGCCTCTCTCCCACAGCCTCCATTGAGGGAGCGCCCGAGGTCACCATGAGCAGCCTCTTCAAACAGATTCTGCGGACTGAGGGGGCCTTTGGGCTCTACCGGGGGCTGGCCCCCAACTTCATGAAGGTGATTCCAGCTGTGAGCATCAGCTACGTGGTATATGAAAACCTAAAGATCACCCTGGGCGTGCAGTCCCGGTGACAGAGGGGGGCAGATCGGGGACCCTGGGCTGCAGCCCGGGGTGTGCAGCCATCTCATTCTGTGAATGTGCCAACACTAAGCTGACTTACCCAAGCTGTGAAACCCAGGATGCCACAGGGGAGGGACAGGGAGCCGGCAAGCTCTGGGCTGGTCCTGCTGACCTGGCAGACCCTTGTGTCCCTTCCAAGGAAGACCTGTGGACATTCCTTGGGGTCCAGGGGTCAGTAGGGTTTAGGCTCCTGCCCCTAGAGACAGGACATTTTCTGCAGTGCCTGCCAGACAGCGAGCTTGGAGGCCAGCTTAGTTCTTCCATCTCGTCCACGCAGCCAGACCTCAGCCACGTCCTCCCTCTGGCCCAAAGAGCATTCCTGTGCCCCCTCATATCGTGTCCACTGATGTGCTGTTGTAGGAAGTGGGCCCACGTCCACTCCTTTTTGTCCCTGTCCCTCTCCCCTCAGTGCGGCTCTTCCCAAATCTGTTTCCCAAGCCGCAGCATCCATGTGGACCTGTGGCACAGGAAGCCGAAGGAGTACCACTTACATCCTCGCCTCTTCTGAGCTCACCAGCAAGGCCACCAGGATGTGCCCGGGTACTCAGGCACTGGCTGTCTGGCACCATGGTGCATGGCTTTGCTGAAAGCTAGTGCTAGGACCTGGAGCCCAGAGGATTTGTGCTGCCTGCATGGGCCTAGTGTCCTCTGAGCTGTCCCTAAGCCCTGTCAGCACTGGCCCCAGCTCATGACCACACTTACTGTTCCATTCTGTGGAATGAGGGTGGTGCGGGGGATCTGCCCCATGGTGCTGCCCTCGTGAGAAGAAAAAGATGCTGAAGGCCTTAATTATGTCTTACTGGGTAAAGGATTTGGTTCAGTAGGACAAGCTGGACACTGCGCAAGTGCCACACTTACTGAGAGCTGGTGTGGGGGGGGAGGGTGGCTTCTCTAAAGTCTGTCTGTTCTGAGGGCCCTTATGGGGCCAAGTGGGACCAGCCTCACATTCCGAAACATGTGTATCACTCTGCTTGGAGCCTATTTATTTTGTATTTATTTGAACAGAGTTATGTCCTAACTATTTTTATAGATTTGTTTAATTAATAGCCTGTCGTTTGCAAGTTCATTTTTTATTCATATTTATGTTCATGGTTGATTGTACCTTCGCGTCACCACCTGGTGGGGCGTGGGGAGACAGGATGGAAGAGTGGCCACAGAGTGACCTTACCTGCCACCCACACTGATGGCTGTCTGTCCAAAGAAGTTTGTCTCTCACTGGAAACAGAAGGAAAGGCCCAGGGAGGACCCTTGCGGGCCAGGTGGGCTAGTGAGGGAAGGGGACAGTTTGGAATGACAAGGCAGTGATGTGCTTCACCAAGAATTTGGTATGAGGGTGAGAGCTGCAGGACAGGGTGGCCTGCCCTCTCCAACCTGTGACCTGATCTTCCTCCTGGCCCACAGCTGCCCTTGCTCAATGAGTGGTCAGCTGGCCACTTGGCAATTGTGCCTCCATCGCCCCAAGAATGGCCTGATGAGGAAAACCCAAATAGAATGCAAAGATCAATGCAAAAATTACCGGTCTGCATAGTCTATGCTGTAACTGGAGTTTGTCAAAGGCAAGCAGCCTCCTAATAAAGTTGCTTCAAATGTGACAGTGGAGTCAGGTTTTCTGCTTTGGGTTTAGGTGTTGGGAGACACATTTCCCTCATCCACTGCCTGCATAGTTATACCCCCACCCCCGCCCACTTCAGGGTGGCATTTCGTCTTTACTGGATGTTGGTTCAATCTGGGGTTGCTCCGTCTGTGGCGGGGGGCCTCCCCTTCCTGCTAGGAGCTAGTTCTTCACGTGTTCTCCAGGCACTGCAGGCTGCTTTTGCCCAGGCCTCCCAGGTGCTAGAGGCCTGGGCGACTCAGACCTTTTCCTGTACATTGTTCTTTTTTTAGCCTGGATTTCTGAGAGACTGCATCCATTGAAACCGGGCTTACACATCCTTGTGAGGAGCCATGTGGACACTGGAAATTGAACTCTAGTTCTCTGGTTCTCTGGAAGAACAGCCATGTTCATAACCACTGAGCCATCTCCCCAGCCAGCTCAGACCTTTTTTTGTTACAACTTGAACACAGAAGAGTCCCCAAAACCACAAGCTCACCTCTCTGCTGGAACAGCTGAAATGTCACATGTCAGAGGCCAATTCTGGCTTTCGTCCCAGAACTGCATCTCCACCTTGGTCACCCCTAGCAAAAGGTGACTCCGTTTTTCTAATGACTTAAGCCAAAAACCTCATGAGGTGTCACTGGGGTTTAGAGACCTCTCCCCACAGAAACAATAGAAACAAGCCAGAGTTGAGTATGTGGGGGGAATCAGCTCATGAGAAGGCACTAGCATCGCCCACACCGCAGACCAGGCTGCTTGCGCACAGAGGAAGGAGCAGAGTTCATGGCTTCCCAGGTGTGGGCTAACAGCCTGGTCCCTAGTGCCTCATCTTGTCAGAAGGGCTTCAGGTGCTCAAGCTGCCTCAGCTTCAACAATCCAAGGGCCCTGGAGTCTGCTACCCTCCATCCTTTGTGGTGGTTCTCAGTGTGTCAAGCCTATTCTGGATTGGGAGGGAGGCCTAAATCCACTGATTTTTAGTGTCCTTACAAGAATAAAAAGTGGCAGGGCTGGAGAGATGGCTCGGTAGTTAAGAGTGCCGCCTGCCCTTCGAGAGGTCCTGAGTTCAATTTCCAGCAACCACATGGTGGCTCACAACCATCTATAATGAGATCTGATGCTCTCTTCTGCAGTAAAGCACTCATACAATAAATAAATAAACCTGGGAGTGGTGGCACATGCCTGTAATCCCAGCATTCGGGAGGCAGAGGCAGGTGGATCGCTGTGAGTTCGAGGCCAGCCTGGTCTACAAAGTGAGTCCAGGACAGCCAAGGCTACACAGAGAAACTCTGTCTTGAAAAATAAAAAATAAACAATAAATAAAAAGAATAAAAAGTGGCATGGTGGAATTCCAGCATTGAGAGGTGGAGTTCAAAGTAAGCCTGAAGTTAAAGCAGGGTGCGAGTGGTATCGGTCCTTGGGATTATTGGCAAGTGCCTTTACCTGCTAAGCCATCTCAGTAGCCCGGAACTCTACTTTAAAAAGAGGGAGAAAGCTGGGCAGGCGGGTGTGTGCCTTTAATCCCAGCACTCAGGAGGCAGAGGCAGGCAGATCTTTGTGAGTTCGAGGCCAGCCTGGTCTACAAAGTGAGTCCCGGACAGCCCAGGCTACACAGAAACCCTGTCTCGGAAAACAAAAAACAAGCTAAGAAACAACTAGGACCCTGCTGGCAGCCACCTCTGGAGACGGAGCTGGCCCTACCCACACCTACAGCTGTCCGAGAATTACTGTCTGTGGGTTTTGCCATCCAAGCTTCTGGGAACTGGCTAGGACATCAGTACACCACTTACGTCAGCAATTTATTTATTTTTTTTAGATTTATTTATTTATTATGTATATAGTGTTCTTCCTGCATGTAACACCTGCAGGCTAGAAGAGGGCACCAGATTTCATTGTAGATGGTTGCTGGGAATTGAACTAAGGACCTTTAGAAGTACAGGCAGTGCTCTTAACCTCTGAGCCATCTCTCCAGCCCTATGTCAGCAATTTATTACCAGGATGACAGATGGATAATTTCTTTAAGTTTGGGTCCTAGCTGATTGGCCCCAGCCCCCGAGCCTGCGCTTCCACCCATTCAAGCCTTGTCCTCCCAGCCAGCCAGAAGGAGAGGCCTTACCAGCAATTGAACTGGCCTGCCAGGCTCTGAGGTGGACACAGTGCAGTGCTCACCCGGCCTGCCTTGCTAGGGGTACCAGCTTCCTCTGTCCCTCTGCCCTGTGTATTTAGGTTTGATCTTTGGGAGACCTTCCACTGCCTGCCTGCCTGCCTTAGATTTCGGCTGTTCCCCACCTGCCCTGGCCTCTTCTCCCTGCCCTGCTGCCAGGTACATGCCATCTGATTAATTTCATTCTCTCGGCTCTTAGCCATCCACTTGTGCTGAGGGCGTTGTTCTGCGGCTGCGCATGCCTGGAGCCCAGAGTTGTTAACACACACATGCGGTTTGGATTACACTGCCCCTGCACTGCCTTCGGATTAGGTTACAAGGTAAATTAGGCCAGCGTGGCAGGATGTTGGGCCCGGCTTCTCCATTGCCAAACCTCAATGCCCCACTAGACGTGCATGGGACCTTTCTTACAGTCCTGAAAGGGAAGGACTTGTCTCAGTTCATATATGAAGGGGAAATTGACCTTATTTGCCACAGAGGCCTGTGCTCTGCTGTCCCCAATCCAGATTTCACCGGTCTGAGTGGACTGGAATGTAGGGGAAAGGTGGGAGGGGAGGAGGCTTCTCGCTGGGCCCAGCTGCCCAGGTGGACCTTGGTCTTTGCACCCAAGAGCCAGCCAACCCAGCGTGGCCGTGGTTGGTCTGGGTTGGATGGGAGGAACTGTAGGAGGCAGAGCAGGAGTAAACTTGAGACCGGAGGCAGCAGGGACCTCCCCAGTCAATCTGCCAGAGCTGTCAAGCTGGGCCTGCCGGACAGAGTCCTCAAGCACAGCCAGACTGGTGGGCAGCCGATGAAGCGAGCTCTTCTTGTCACTGGAGCCCACCCTACAGTCCAGGAGGGAGCACTTGCTGAGGTTGATGGGAGGGGAGCTGGTCTCGCATTAGCAATGTGGAGTGCCTGCATCTCCCTATCGTTACAGATGGGGACACAGGAGACCATGGACCTGCTCTGTACCAAGTCCCTCCCTCACTTCTCTTTCCTGCCTACCTTCCACGTGTAGCATCTGTGTAAGCATCTCAGGGCCACTGTGACCACTAACCACAAACGCAGTGACTCAGAACGCACCAGCTTCTGGAGGCCTGAAGTCCAAAGTCAGTCAAGGTGTCAGCAGGTCTGGCTCCTGCAGGCTTCCAGGACAGTCTCCCAGCTTCTGGAGGCTTCTGTGCTCTGTAGCTAATGACCCTTTCTGACTTCTCCAGCCACTCTGCTTCCACACAGAGGCGCATCCTGTCTCTCTGTTTGCTTTCTATTTCTAATGTAGCTCAGCCTGGCCCCACACCCACCTTGAGAAGGAGGAAGAAGATGACCTTGAATTCTGACCTTCCTGCCTTTGCTTCCTGGTGTTCTGGGATCACAGGCTTGTGACACGCCACCTGGCCCTCTGGCTGCCTTTCTTGATTCCTTTTTAGGGGCTGCCTAGGCAATCTCCCCACCTCAAAGGCTGCAGTTTGGTCACACCTGTAAGTTCCCTGTACCCATTGAGTGGGACAGGCTCTGGAGATGGAGAATCAGCTGCTGGCACTGCTCTCCAACACACACACACCATATACACACACACACCACACACATCATACACACACACCAC
>OU015750.1:9132975-9147548 GCA_907169655.1 Acomys percivali | reverse complement strand
ACACACACACACACACACCATCACATATACACCACACACACATCACACACAGTTCCCTGCCGGTTGTGAGCACACACCAGTAGCCCTAGCGCCCAGGAGGATGTAGCAGTAGGCTTAACATGTGTATGAGGCCAGTCAAGCTACACACTGACTCCAGAGTTGCCTGAAATACAGACAGACCCTCTCTCAAAAATCAAAACCAAAAAGGCGCTCATTCTGTGGTACCATCAAACACTCCCACCCACCAAAGTCCTTCCCATTGGTTAAGAACAGCAGACGTGATGCCCAAGGAATGCGGCAAACCGGGAAATCAGACAATTGTTGAAACTGGTGAGAGAAAAAAAAGTTTGAACCCAGAATAGTTTCTATGGAGAATAAGCGTTCATCGTACCCCTAATCCCAAAGAAAATGGAAGGGGAGGGGTAGAGGCGGCTTAGCGGTTAAGAACACAAAGCTGCTCTTGCAGAAGACCCAGGTTCAGTTTTCAGCACCTGCGTCAGGCTGCTCACAATGGCCTCTACCTCCAGCTTCTGGGAAAATGGAGGCTTCTCACCTGTGTGTGCACGCACACATATACACAAGCACGTGCACACACGCACAGTACTTAATAATACTCCAAAATAGTTTTAAATGGAAATTTAAGAAACAAAAGCAGGGGCTGGAGAGATGGCTCAGGGGTTAAGAGCACTGTCTGCTCTTCCAAAGGTTTTGAGTTCAATTCCCAGCAACCATATGGTGGCTCATGACCATCTATAATGTCATCTGGTACCCTCTTCTGGCAGGGCAGGCACACATGCAGGCAGAACACTATATATAATGAAATAAATCTTTTTTAAAAAAGAAATAAAGCTGGGCATGGTGGCGCATGCCTATAATCCCAGAACTCAGGAGGCAGAGGCAGGTAGATCTCTGTGAGTTCAAGGCCAGCCTGGTCTACAAAATGAGTTCAGGACAGCCAAGGCTACACGGAGAAACCATGTCTCATAAATAAATAAATAAATAAATAAATAAATAAATAAATAAATGAAATAAAAGCAAGAAATCTAGAATCAGGCCAGGTATGGTGGCACCTGACTTTAAACCCACCGCTGGGGGGAAGGGGGTCAGGCAGAGGCAGGTGGATTGCTGTGAGTTTGAGGCCAGCCTGGTCTACAAAGTGAATCCAAAACAGCCAAGGCTACATAGAGGAACCCTGTCTCAAGAAACCAAAATCAATCAATCAATCAATCTAGACTCCTCCCTGAGGCCTTGCTCTCTGACTACCACAGAGGAGGCGTCTGCTCTCAGAGTTCTCCAGTCCTACTTCCTAGAGTCCTTGACTGGTGTTGGAAGCTATAGGGATGCTGTTGAGGTAGACAGCTGACCTCACTGATCACACAAGCCTCTAGCATCTTCCGAGCACCTCTAGACCCTAGTCTCACCAGCCCTTGAGACGGCCGTTGATGCCTGCTCACCAGAGGGATGAGGCTTTTGTCCAAGCTCACGGCCAAGAGAGGACTGAGGCCCATAGGGGAAGCTGGGCGATGTGGTGCACATCAATAATCCCAGCATTTAGGAGGCTGGAGGAGGCCACAGTTCAAGGTCAGGCCCGCCTGGGCTACAGAAAACTTTCTCAAAAACAGGCCACAGAGGACTTAGTGTGACAATGATCAAGCAGTGGTTTCTGGGGCAGCTCTGACTCCCTTACACATCTCCAAATACTTAACCGCTAAAGCCAACTAATCAAACCTGGAATTGGCCACAAGGTGGCAGCCTCATGCCGTTCCCATCTCCTGCTAGTTTTGTAGGCTCTCTAGCGCCTCCTGGTGGCTGTGGGAAGCACACGGAACGGAAGCGGCCAGGCCTAGGTGGTGGTTGTGGCAGCTTCAGTCCTTCTCCATCAAAGTCATAGGAAGCCAGTCTGGCTAGCGCAGTCCTTGGAGTTCTCCTCACTGCCAGTCAATGCAGTCTTCTCCCACCTACAGAAACCCCTGGGGGAAACCCTGAGGACCACTCCCTGGAGCCCCCGTGGCTCTGCCACACCTACTGCTTTCTGCGGAACGCAGAGACAGAAGAAAACATGCACGTGCCTGTGAAGATGAGGAGCGAGGGGGCTATGTCTGACAGCTGAGACACAACCTGCCTGCCCTGCCTCCTAGCTCAGATGCCCTCAAGGGGAAGGGGGGCAAGGCTAGACACACAGATGGCCAGCGCAGGGCCAGCGAGAGCAGTGGGACTCCCCAGGCTATGGTGTCCTAGCGTGAAGCTGGACATCTCGCCACAGTCTGAGGATGCCCGCTGCTTCCTTTAGGAAAACTGGCATTGAGAGAAGTGAGTCAGCCTCCGTGGGGAGGTTCCAAGGCACATTAGTGAACAGGCATGAGAAGGGGACAGGAGGGGTTGTAAGCCAGGATGCAAAGATGGAGGTGAGGGCACAGAGACACAGGGATGCGGGGAGTGCAGACAGTAGGATGCGGGATGGGAGGGCAGAGGAATGAAGAAATAGATGCAGGGATGGAGGCATGGAGACCTAAAGAGGTAAGAGGGATACAGGGATGGAGGGATGAAGGCATAAAGAGATGTTAGGATGGAGGGTGGAGAGGTACAACAAATGGGAAGACAGAGGAGCCTCGTCCCTGTCACCCTTAGCTTTATTGGTTTAGTTTCTGTCTGCTGTGGGTGCTCTGGGGTCCATAAGGACTATTCTGGGCCAAACTCCCTCACACGTAAGCTTTTGACAGTAACTGGGAGCAGCTGTGGCTCTGGGGCCTCTACATTTAGAGAGGACCCCCATATCATCTTGTGCCAGGCATGTTGCCCACAGCCCCACATGCTGGCACTTGACACCCCAAAGGGTAAGCGGGAAGGGCGAATGGGGCATGGCACATCTGAACAGGTGCCCCGCAAAGAGGAGCCAGTGTGGCACACGCTGACAAGCACAGGGCTGCGGGGTTGGAGGACACTGCAGGTAGAATGGCCTGGGGAGAGGCTCTTCCACTCTCCTGTCCCTGCCAGCACTCCACGCCTCACCTGCTTACAGGATGCTATTAAGAGCATGGATGGCAGCCAGGCGTGGTGGCGCACGCCTTTAATCCCAGTACTCGGGAGGCAGAGGCAGGGGGACTGCTGTGAGTTCAAGGCCAGCCTGGTCTACAAAAGTGAGTTAGGGCTACAAAGAGAGACCGTCTCAAAAAACCAAAACGAAAAACGAAAAAAAAAAAGAGCATGGACTGCTGGGGACTACAGAGATGACTCCAGTAGACCCTTTTGGTTTTTAGCAGCCATGCTGGGTGGCTCACAACCATCTCAGCTCCAGTCTCAGGGGGACCCAATGGCCTCTTTTGACCTCTGCAGGCACCAGGCATGCACATGGTACACAGACATGCATGTAAGCAAAACATTCATACACACTAAAAAACAAATTTTAGTGCTCAGCAGTTACAAGCACTGACTGCTCTTGCAAGTCATGAGTTCAATTCCCAGCAACCACAGGGTGGCTCCCAACCTATAATGCCCTCTTCTGGCCTGGAGGTGTACATGCAGACAGCACTGTATACATAATAGTAAATCAATCTTTTAAAAAACACATTTTAAAAAACAAAACAAGCCGGGCAGTGCACACCTTTAATCCCAGCACTTGGAAGGCTGAGGCAGGCAGAGCGTTGTGAGTTCGAGGCCAGCCTGGTCTACAAAGCGAGTCCAGGATAGTCGAGGCTACACAGAGAAACCCTGTCTCGACAAACGAAAAAAAAAACTAAAAAAAAACTAAAACAAACAAACAAACAAAAAAAAACCCCAACAAATAAAAGAGCCTATTTGTCCAGCCAGGGCTGACCACAGGCTGCCGGAGGGACCCTCAGCAGTGTCTCTAAAGTGCAGCCCCTCATCTGTAGGTTTATACACCTGGCCCTGTGAGCTTGGTCTACCCCCCCCCATCTCATCCCATGGTGACTTTGTTGATTTCCAGTTTTGTATTCTGAAGCTGGCCTCAATACACTTGTGTATGAAGGGGACTTTGAACTTGAGTTCCCTGTTGTGGAAACCAGGGCTTTATATGTGCTGCCTAAGCACTCTAAAACTCAGCGGCACCTCCAGACCCACCATTCTTTTGGAGGCAAGGTCTCACTATGCAGCCCCAGGCTGAACTCCTGGTACCCCCCTGCCTCAGCCTTTTGGTTGTTGGGATTACAAGTGTATGCTACCATCCTTGGTAAGTGGGGACGCTGGTTTCTCTACAACTTCTTCGGAGGTAGAATTACCCATCTGCCCATTTGACAGGTGGAGGCTTAGGGAGACATGTCACTGCCCGGAGCTCCACAGTCAGTGAGGGACGTAACCAGGATAACCCTCATGGCCAGGATTCTGGTGACGTCCAGTGGGCACCAGCTGCATGGCAGAGGCAGGGTTAACGCAGGCCGTCTTGGCTTCCCTTTACTGAGGAGCCCCAGCAGCCCTACTGCACAGACCAGACCACAGAGCAGAGGCTGCCAGAGAAGGAGGCAGCACACCTCATCTCTATTGCTAATGCATTAGTCCCAGGGGCACCTGGGAAGAGCTGGAGCCAGGAGACAACGGGGACAGGGCTTTCCCTACCCCAGACTGCCCACCCCACCCCTGTCCAAAGCAGGAGCTGGTCTGATCCCTGCCAACAAGGGGCCAGAGTTGAAAAGAAGTCCCTACTGGGAGATCAGGCCCCTGGAACCGGGGCTGGAGGGTAGTCCTTTGTGACCTCAGACCCATTACCCCCAAAACAGCTGTTAAGCTTGGCCTTGTGCCCAATGTCAAGGGCCCTAGAAATGTCCAGTGTTGGAAGCGGAGAGCTGGGGGGTGGGGGCAGGGTAGAACCGAGATGGAATGGCTCTGCTCCCTGCCAGCATGGCCAGGGGCTGGTCAGAGGTCGGGGGCCCCTAGCAAGTCTCTGCAGCTAGGGGAGACTCAATGCATCGAGGAGGCTTCAGCAATAGCCCGCTCCATCCGCAGGTACCAAGGTTGGATGTGTGAGTGTCGCATCAGGTCATCGAAGGCCTCCAGACCCTCCATTACTCGCAGCACGCCATATACTGCCTAGGGAGGGGTCAAGGGACAGTCACTGCACTGGGCCCATGAGGGCACCAAGGCCTCAGATGAGGAGGGTAGGCATCCATGCTGCCTATTTGCTGCCAATTGTGTAGGATTTCCAGGAGGAGATATCTCAGCACCTGGTCGGACCCAGGCTCCTTGGCTCCAGGACTGCTCAAGGACAGGGCCTAAAGCCAGGCCAGTGACTGCCAGGGAAAACCTGGAACCCATGAACGCTGCCACTGAGCTAGGAAATCAGAGGGAGAGCCTGGCCCTGCCATCGCCACTCAGGCCCCTGGATCCTGCCCAGCCCGAAACTATCCCCCTTTCAGGTATGAGAACCATGAAAGCTGTTTGCCCCACCCCCATCCCCGCCCAGACAACACATGCACACGGGAAGAGACACAGACACAGACTTTGCCTGGGCTTTCCCTCCCCAGCATCCCAAGGGGGAGCCTCACTATCACCATCATACCTACCAGGTCAGCAAGGTTAGGCTTCTGACCCCCCATGAACGGCCGGTCTTTGCCCACGGCTGTCACCCATTTGTTGGCTGCCTCATAGAGGTCTGCACGTACGTCATCCTGCAGGTGGTGCCTGGGTAGAGACAGAGGCTGGTCAGGGAACCTAACCCTAACCCCAGCCCACATGAGCACAGCCTCCTCTGTATAAAGCAGAAAGGCTGGGTGACTAGGGTAGCCCTAGGTGAGGGGATGGTGCCTGCATGACTGATCCCCTGCCCCCAATGAGGGATGGTGTGTGTCTCAAGACGAGGAAGGGCGGGACCCTGACAAGGAGGCAGAAGTAGAGGGCACAGGGCACAGCCACGGCTTCTAACCCCAAAGCCTGGGCTGGGGAGTGATCAGACGTGCTGGTCCCAGGCCAGGCTTGTCTATTCTAGGCCTCAGTTTCCCTTTTCCCTCCTGAGGGGCTTGGTGGATGCTACACAGACCGCCATGCCTGGATTGGGGGGGGGAGCCATCACCTGCTTTTGAGGCGCTTGCTGATGAGGTACATGGCAGCTGCACCCACATACTTGGCCATGACGGCCTCCACAGCCCCAAACTTGCCCTCGCGGACGATGTAGTCGAAGGAGGCCAAGGCCTCGGCAGGTGTTCGGTACACGTTGGGGGAGATGAGGTGCACCAGCCAGTCATCCGCCCACTGTCGCCACTTCATCTCCTCCCTGCAGACACAGGACGACAGGGTGCTGTGCTGTCCCTGGGCCAGGGCCAGAGCTCTGCCCCAGCACTCAGCCTCCCACAGACTCCCCAGAGCAGTGGCTCTCCACCTCCCTAATGCTGCAAACCCTTTAATACATGTGAGCCCCACCCCCACCCCTGCACCATAAAATCATTTTATTGCTACTCCATAACTGTAATTTTGCTACTGCTATGAATATGTAAATATGTGGCACGCATGGTATTTGATATGCAACCCCTACGAAAGGATCTTTGAACCCCAAAAAAGGGGGCCGAGGCCCACAAGTGGAGAGCCACTGCCCCGGAGTCCCGGGCTTAGCCTGGCCCCCGCAACCCTCCTGCAGCCGCAGCTGCACTCACGCCCTGGCCTCCTTCCCGCCGTACGTCCGCTGCGCCTCCTTGTCGGTCAGCATGAGCCAGTATTTGTTGCAGAGCTCGGTCACCTCCTCGCCCTGGTCATCCGTGGCCTTCACAGGTGGGTAATAGGTGATGACCTCTTCCAGGGGCTGCCTTCAGGGGAGGGCTATAGCTTCAGTGTGACCCCTCTTCCTGCCCCCCAGCCTACCAACCAGCCCAAGCCAGCCTCGGTGGGTCGCCTCCCTCACTTGCAGCAAAAGGGATTAGGTTAGGCAGGAGGGCCGCTTTCCTAATGGGACACGATGCGGGAGCTTATGGCAGGCAGGCGTTGGTTTGGTCTAGAACTCTCTCTAGTAGCCTCACCCTTAGATAAGGGCCTCCCGGGCCGGGAGCAACTTACCCTGAAACCAGGCAGGTCTTAAGAGCGCTGATGATGACTGAGGAGTCATTCAGCTGTTGCTGGAAGAGAGGAAACGGCTGTCTTTTGTGATGTCCTGGGCATACAAGCCTCTGATACTAAGCCAAGCCCTTGCCCAAAAGACAGGTTTGGATCAGAGGCTCTGGCTGGCGGCTGGCAATGTCAGCCTCCTTAAACTAGAACAACACCCAAGATGTCTGGTCCTTAAATGTGGGCACTGCTGATCCATCACAGATGCTTCCCCCCCCAAAACCCATGTCCTGAGCTCACTGATCCTCGTCCTTGGGCCCTCTTTCTGAGTAAGGGTGACTAAGAATGGCCACTGGGAGAGCCTTGGCATTTGACCCTAACCCATGACTCCCTTGGCCTCTTGGGATGCACACAGTACCAAGGCCAGTGGCAGGATTTTTATCCTTATTGTCCCCACAGCCCAGGGCCTGGGCCAGCTCCAGGGGCCTGGAGAGATGGCTCAGGGGTTAAGAGCACTGACAGCTCTTCCAGAGGTCCTGAGTTTAATTCCTGGCAACCACATGGTGGCTCACAACAGGGATCTGATGCCCTCTTCTGGCCTGCAAGTGTACATGCAGATAGAGCTCTCATATGTACATAAAACAAATACATCTTAAAAACAAACAAACAAAAAAGAAGCCAACTCTAATCCTTGCAAGGTACCTCACATCTATAATCCCTGCATATGGAAAGAAGGCTAGGTCTAGGCCAGCCAGGGGTACAGAATAAGACCCTGTCTCAAAACACTCATGAATGGCAGGGCATTGTGGTGGCTCATGCCTTTAATCCCAGCTCTCAGGAAGCAGAGGTTGGTGGATCTTTGAGTTCAAGGCTAGCCTGGTCTACAGAGTGAGTTCTAGGACTGCCAGGGCTACACAGAGAACCCTGTCTTGAAAAACCAAAATAAGGGCTGGAGGGATGGCTCAGAGGTTAAGAGCACTATCTGGAAAAAAAAAAAAAAAAGCACTGTCTGCTCTTCCAAAGGTCCTAAATTAAATTCCCAGTAACCACATGGTAGTTCACAATCATCTATAATGTAATCTGGTGCCCTCTTCTGGTGTACATGCAGGCAAAACACTGTGTATATATGATAAATAAAGAAATCTTAAAAGAAAGAGCAAAATAAATAAATAACTCATGAACTGGGGTGTCTCATGATACCCAGAGACAAACAAAAATGTATTTTAAAAAACTTTTTTGAAGGCGAGTATGGTGGCACACACCATTCGAGGCCAGCCTGGTCTACAAAGCAAGTCTAGGACAGCCAAGGCTACACAGAGAAACCCTGTCTTTTTTTTTTTTTTTTTGAGACAGGGTCTTATTTTGTAGCCCACGTGGCCTGAACTCACAGATATCTTCCTATTTCTGTCTTACAGATGCAGGGCTTAAAAGTGTGCACCACTGTGCCTGACAAAGCTTTCTTTGTTTTTGTTTTTCAAATTACATTTTGTTTTCTTTGTGAGTGCCACAGGTGGTGGTCAGAAGACTGGGCACAGTGGCAATGTCCATCTTCCTAGCACTCATGGGGACAGAAGGATGCTGAGTTCTAGGGCAAATCAGGCTGCACATCAAGACTCTATGAAAAACAAACACAACAAAATGCCAGCCCATAGAGGTGAAAGCAGGGAAGCTAGCAGGGCTAGTGAGCTGGCTGGTCTTATGTTAACCTGACACAAGCTACTGCTATCTGAAAGGAGGGAACTTCAATTGAAAAAAATGCCTCTGTAAGACTGGGCTGTAGGCATTTTCTTATTTAGTGACTGATGGAGGAGGGTCCAGCCCACTGTGGGTGGTATCATCCATAGGCTGGTGGTCCTCAGTTCTGTAAGAAAGCAGGCTGAGGGCTGGAGAGATGGCTCAGCCGTTAAGAGCACTGACTGCTCTTTGAGAGGTCATGAGTTCAATTCCCAGCAAGCACATGGTGGCTCTCAACCATCCACAATGAGATATGGTGCCCTCTTCTGGTCTGCCAGTGTATATGCAAGCAGAACTCTGTATACATAGTAAATAAATATTTAAAAAAAAAAAAAAAAAAAAACAGGCTGAGCAAGCCATGGGGAGCAAGCCAGGAAGCAGCACCCCTCCACAGCCTCTGCATCAGCTCCTGCTTTCAGGTTCCTGCCCTGCACAAATTCCTGCCCTCAACTGCCTTTGAACTGATGTTTCATCACAGCAAAAGAAACCCTAATAACAGCTGTGAGTTCGAGGCCAGCCTGGTCTACAAAGCGAGTCCAGGACAGCCAAGGCTACACAGAGAAACCCTGTCTCGAAAAAAACCAAAAAAAAAAAAGGAAAAAAAAAGAAAAAAGAAAAGAAAGAAAACCCTAATAACAGCTAGTGAGTGGCAGAGCCACACCTGAGACCCAGACCACCCCACTGCAAAGCCAGTCTGTTCATCTGTAAGGGCATCCCTTCGTCACCCCCAAGACTCAGCAACTGTACCCACAGGCTTGCACAGCCCAGGCCACGCACACGGACCATTTTCGACCCCAGCTCTTGCCTCACACTGGAGACCCAGGAGTCACAAAGTCTTTTAAAGTAGAAATCAGAGTCAGAACAGGAAGGCTCCCAGATAGCGACATGAGGTCCCCAAGGCTCACCAAGCTGTCTCCTTCCTGGGCCACCAGGATGGGCACCTTCCTGTAGGAGGAGAATTTGATCTCAGCTCTTCTGACAGGATTCACCTCCACCACCTCATAGGGCAGGGAGTGGAAGTCGAGGAAGGCACGGACTTTGCTGCAGAAGGGGCATGTTTTGTACTGGTACAGGGTCAGCTGCAGGTGGCTGGACAGGGACAGCTTGGGGAGAGAAAAAGAGAGACTGTGTCACCTGGAGGCCCAGAGCTCTTGCTCCATCCTCCACACCCCCCAGCAAGCCTTTCTTCAGGGAGTCATTGCAGCTGTAAATGCCCGGCTGGTATACCACAGGGCCAGGGCTCAGCATTTGTGGAGGATCTGTGTGTGTGTGTGTTAGTAGTGGTGGTGGTGGTGGTAGTATATGAGTTCATCTTCTTCCTGTCCCAAAGGAGACATAGTGTGTCCAAAGGGTACACAGTGTGTGTTGGGAGGGGTGGGGGGGCCGTGGAGGGTGAATGTCCCCAAAGGGGACAGAAGACAGTCCCAGGGTGTGTCTCCCTGTAGCTGCAACAGTCCTTAAGGTTCACCCCCACTTCTCCAACCCTTCCTGGGTAAAGGTCAGAGCTGACCAAGTGGCCATGTAGCGTCATCCAGGAAGTAAGGTCCACCTCAGATCTTCAGAAGTGGAGGGAGGCTGGCTGCATCCGGCTCCTCTGAAATCAGGTGAACCTGGCTACAGCTGCAGCCACTCCCTTCTATTTTCAAATAGAAACCGGACGGCCGGGAAAGGGAGCAGCGAGCCACAGGGACTCCCACTGCCTTTCCAGTTCCTGCGTCCAGAAAAAGAGCATGGGAGGCAGAGTGGAGGAAGGCTACGACTCTGCAGCTCGTGAAATGTTAAAAGGCTGGAGACGCCTCCAGGTCTGGCTACAGAGTCAGGTTCACTCGCTCCGTAAAAATTACTCGCGGTGCCCGCACACCCCCAAAACACAGCAGAGACTGTGCCATGCCTCAGACAACTATGGCCAAGACACTCGCCCAAGGTCACAAGCCGGCCACTCCTGACCCCGGCGGCTCCCCGTCAGCGGCCGCGTGCCAGCCAAGTCTTACCTGCGCAGCCGGGCGCTCGGCGCGGAGGTCCTGGGAACGCAGATGCCACCGCAAGGTGTGGTACAGCCCCAGCGCGCCGCCCAGGGCCAGCGCCGCCGCCCCCAGCAACCGCGGGCTCCCCTTGCTGACCGTGGCGCCCCGGCTTCCGGCCGCCGCCCTGGAGGAGCCAGCACGGCTCTGGGCCGAGAGTGGCAGCCAGGGTCGTGTGCGCAGCCCCTCCGTCAGGACGCACCGGCTCGAGCCGAGCAACCACGCAACGCGCGCCGCCTGGGCCATGTTTGAGCTGCCGGCGCGGCGGGCGGGCGGGCGCGCGAAGCCAAAAGGGCCAAGGTTTCAGAGCGCCTTAAAGAGACAGGACCCCGTGCCCCGCGTGTTGCCTAGGGTAACGCTGACGCCAAGCAGGACCAGAAGCCTTTGGGGAGACTGGAAGCGCACGCCCATCAGGGAGACGGGGCACATTCCGAGGGCCCTTAGAAGTAGCGTGACGTTGCTGTCTTGGGGCGGGGTGTGTGTGCAGCGATGACGTATGATTCATGGTCAGTCGCTTCCACTTCGTGCATCTATTCAAGAGAGTGTCAGGAAAAACGCCGGTCTAACTAGCCATGCACTCCCCGGAGGAGGTCCGACGCGATCTCCAGCTGGAGGTCTTAACATCTCAGACTCTTTCTGCCCTCCCGCAACGCTATACCGTTCTGCTGTGATACGAACCATAAACTTTTCTCAAAACCAACGGGGGCCTGGGAAACCACGTGCGGCGGAAATAGCTCACTTTGAGGGCCCGGCTCTCCAACACGGAGGCCTCAAGGGCAGAGAGGGAGCGAAGGTTCCTGGACGCCCCTCGTCTTTGCCGAGCTCCTCGCCGGTCTTTTTTTTTTTTTTTCTTCCCCGAGACAGGGTTTCTCTGTGTAGCCTTGGCTGTCCTGGACTCACTTTGTAGACCAGGCTGGTCTCGAACTCACAGCGATCCGCCTGCCTCTGCCTCCCGAGTGCTGGGATTAAAGGTGTGCGCCACCACGCCCGGCCGAGCTCGCCGGCCTTAAGCGATCGCCCGACCTCCACCGCCTGGACTTCTCCGTGGACAGCCCCAGCACGACCCCTTCCCCAGGCTGGCAGGAGGCGGGGCTTACAATTGGGCGTGGCAAGGGGCGGGATTCCTGGGTGGGCGGGGGGAGGGCGGAGCGGGTGATAGAGATGGGGGGTGGTCAGTGGCAGTGGCGTTCCTGGGTTCGATCGGATCCGCCTCCTTCACCTTCTCCAGGGCCAAGCAGCTCCAGTGCCCACACTGGATCCTGCGCCTGCAGGCCTGGGCAAGCGAAAAGGGTCAGATGACCCCACCGTGCTTTTATGTGAATACCCAGCTAGGATGAGAATAATGGGCTTAAAAGACACAGAGGATCCCGGCTCAAATCCCACCTCAGAGTTGGGCAGGAGTTGTCCCAGAATAGTCCCGAGACTAGCTGGGCCGGCATCCCGGAACCAACCCTGGAACTACCTGGGTAACTGTGCAAACCAATCTCGTTCTACAGTTGGGCAAAACGAGGCAGCTTCAAAGATACTCGCCCACGTTAGATTTTTTTTCCAGCAACTTCTTTAGCCCTTGAATGGCAATTTAGGAGAGCTGGAGGGGGAGTTTGGCAGGTTCGATTGCAACCTGCTCCCTACCTACACCATCCTGCTATGACATGTTTACAACGCAAACTGCAGGAGGGATGGTGGAGAAGCAGCAAGCATGGGCTCGCTTGTCTCCTGAACGACCCCCAGTTTTCCCACCTGGGACACAGAAGTGATGATTGGCATCTCCTGCTGACCCTGCCACCCGCCACACTCTAACTTGTGTTCGAGTTATGAGAGCCTTTTAATCCCAGCGCTCAGGAGGCTGAGCTAGACAGGTAGCTAAGGCCAGCCCATTCTAGGCTACACACTGAGCCTGCCTCCTCCTCTTCTTCATCATCACAGATAAATAAATTGAGAGCTGAATGGAGATAAGCTGTCAATAGGCTGGTTCCTGGAGAGAGGGGCAAAGGGCTGATCTTCGCATACTCGAGCCAGCCTTTGCCAAGGAAGCCCAGTATTGTGGACACACTTGGCAGAGTTCTTTTGTTCTGTTGTATTGTGGGTGGCTCCGCTTGGCCTATTACCCTTGGTACCTCTGTCCTGCCTCTTCATTCGTCCTAACTACAGCCCTTCAAGCCCTAGTGGGCTTCATCTAAGAACTAAGCAAGCCCGGCGGGGGTGGCACAAGACTGAATTTAACCCCAGTACTCGGGAGGCAGAGGCAGGCGGATTGCTGTTGAGTTGGAGGCCAGCCTGATCTACAAAGCGAGTCCAGGACAGCCCAGGCTACACAGAGAAACCCTGTCTCGAAAAAAATAAACAACAACAATAAAAAAACACAAACAAACAAACAAAAAACCAAGGACTCAGGAAATGGGCTCAGCCTCCTCCTTTGAGGCCAGGTAAAACCCATCCCATGCCTGCATCCCTCCAAAATCTATAAACTGAAACTTAAGGCTAGAGCAGTCATAATAATGACTGAGTTGTTTAGGGGGTGATTAAATCAGCTTTTAGAAATGCAATGAACACTTTTACCAAAGGGCCCCAGGGTACCAAGTAGACTGTCTGCCCATCACTGTCTTCTGAGATGCAAGGCTGCCTGGATGGTTCCAACTGTGGGGACCTGGCCAGACACCAAACCTGTTGATACCTCCATCTTGAACTTTCCAGCCTCCAGAGCTGTGAGAAGCCAGTCTCTTATCATTTGTCTTCAATCTGTGCCATTTGTTAGGGTAGCAGGAATGGAATGGAGCCTGTGGCTTCAGGGCGGCCCCATCCTGACCCCAGGCCTGGCTTTCCATGTGCCTTTTCTATACTTGGAACTTGGCCCATAGCCAATGTGCCAGCCTTTCTCCTGGCCACTTTCTCACATTCTGCTCCTGTCTTGGTGGCTAAGTAGGAGCCAAGGAGCCCACCCACATTCTGTTGTGCTCCAGGTGCCTGCCACCTAAGACTCCAGAGTTCCTCACCTGAGTCTCCACCCACACGGAACACACTCAAAGCTTATTTGCAAAAGAATTGGGCTGACTGAGAAGCCCAGCTATCTCATCACTCAGAGACAGACAGGTCTGTGAATGTGGGTCCAGCCTGGTCTACATAGTAAGTTCCATGGCAGCCAGATCTACAGTGTGGGACCCTGGCTCAATAAATAAATGAATGAATGAATAAATAAATAAACAGACTATAGAGAGTACTTACTATATGCTTCCATTTGGTTAAAGATCTGGTTTTTTGCCAGGTGTGCTGGCGCATGCCTTTAATCCTAGTACTTGGGAGGCAGAGGCAGGCAGATTGCTGTGAGTTCGAGGTCAGCCTGGTCTACAAAGCGAGTCCAGGACAGCCAAGGCTACACAGAGAAACCCTGTCTTGAAAACCAAAAACAACCAACCAACCAAACAGCCAGATCTTTCCTTTGTTTTTTTGTTTTTTGAGACAGGGTTTCTCTGTGTAGCCCTGGCTGTCCTAGACTCTCTTTTTAGACAAGGCTGGCCTCGAACTCACAGAGATCTGAGTGCTGAGATTAAAAGCACGCACCACACACTTGGCCAGTTCTGTTATCTTTTTATTTTATGTGTATGGGTGGTTTTGCCTGCATCTAAGTGTGTACCATGTACACGCACTACCTGCATAGGCCAGAAGAGGGAGTGTGATTCCCCTGAAACTGGAGTTACAGAGAGTTGTGAGCCACCATGCTGGAATCAAAGAGTGTTTCTTAACTGCTGAGCCATCTCTCCAAGCCCTTATTTTTATTTTTAATCATGTATGTGTGTGTGTGTGTGTGTGTGTGTGTGTGTGTGTGTGTGTGTGTGT
>OU015750.1:9116460-9128762 GCA_907169655.1 Acomys percivali | reverse complement strand
AGAAAGAAAGAAAGAAAGAAAGAAAGAAAGAAAGAAAGAAAGAAAGAAAGAAAGGGAAGGAAGAAAAGAAAAGAAAAACAAAATTAAATATGCTGAGAGAAACACTTTGAAAGTGCTACCAGATGGAGCACTTCTTTTAAGGCACACTCTGGGCCAGACACCGACAGACCTCAAGCAGCAAGGCCTGCTACTGCCTACCTGGTAGACCCCTCCCCAGATGGGGGAATCCAGCAGGTGCATGGGGAATGTTAGGAGGGACTGACTTTCAGAGCTTTTCCAGACCAGGGTCCTGTGATGGGGAAGGGCCAGGGCCCAGGAGACCCTCTAGGTCCCTGGAGCATTGTGGTGTAAAAACACTTTTGGGCCGGGCAGTGGTGGTGCATGCCTTTAATCCCAGCACTTGGGAGGCAGAGGCAGGTGGATTGCTGTGAGTTCAAGGCCAGCCTGGTCTACAAAGCGAGTCCAGGACAGGCAAGGCTACACAGAGAAACCTTGTCCCAAAAAACAAAATACAAAAACAACCAAAAACCAAAAAACAAACAAACAAACAAAAAACCCCACTTTTGGAAAGTCTAGGTCCAGGAGAAGTGAGCATGTTCCACTGGCCACTGCTCCCCACTAAGGTGACTGGGAGCAGGGGCCACTGGACCCGTCTGTGGACATCAAGATTTCCTGAAGGGCCTGCTTATTTGTTTATTACTTATTTAGCAGAGCTGAGGGTGGAGCCTAGGGCCCTGGCACACTAGGCAAATCTCTACCACCTGAGCTGTATTCCTAAGCCCTCTGCAGGCTTTTGCCTCAGGGCTCCTCTAGGCAGCCCTGGCTCTGAGAAGCCTACTTTTTTTTTTTTTTTTCATTTTCCAAGTCATTTTATTCAGAATTTTGTGTTTGTTTCCTGAATCAATAAATACTATACAAAACAATGTAAAAATGGCTACCATTTTCTCTCCCCTGCTCCCCTCACCTGGGGGCAACTCCCTGGACCACCTCACTCAGGGGTTCCTGTAGATTTGGTCCAGCCAAGGAGGCCAGACATTTAGCCCCTAGACTCACTATTAGAGACTTGGCTGGGGTAGGAAAGCCTTCAGAATCAGGGGACTAGGTTAGGGAAATGGATTAATGTTTTGGGGGTGAGGGGGAGGAGATGGCGCCTGGGGCAGAGCCTACCCCAAAGAAAAGAGTGTCTAAAATGTTCACGGTTCCTTCTTTTTGCCTCAAAAAGTGGCATTTATTCAAAGAGAGAGGAAAACAAAAACAAACAAACAAAAAATAAGATGTCCATCCCTTGGCTCCTGTCCCTCCCCCCTCAACCTGTTCCTCAGCCCCCCAGGACTGAACTCTGGCTAGGGCAGGTAGCAGAACAGCCCCTCAAACGAGGTCAGCAACATTGAGGGGCATCTCTTCAATGGAGGTGCTGTACAAAGTCTCAATGTCTCGAAGAGTCCTCTTGTCTTCTTCTGTCACCATGTTAATTAATAGCCACACCCTTACGGCCAAACCGACCATCTCGACCAATTCTGTGGATGTAGTTTTCCCTGTTGGTGGGAAGGTCATAATTGATAACTAAAGCGACCTGCTGCACATCAAGGCCTCTGGCCAACAGGTCAGTGGTAGTCAATACTCTGCTAGATCCAGACCTGAACTCCCTCATGATCACATCTTGTTCCTTTCGGTCCATATCTCCATGCATGGCAGAAACAGTGAAATCCCGGACATGCATCGAGAAGCCTGCTTCTTAGTCCTGCACTCTGCAAGCAGGCCTGAGGCCCAGGCTGGAGGCCACCAGCCAGGCTTCTGGAGACCAGATCATGGTGTCTGACTGGATTCCTGAGATGCAATTGCCTAGGGTTAGACCTGGGTGAGGGTTGCAGAGCAGCCAGCGTTCTCTGGGTTTATGACCACAGAAAATCCGAGTGTGAACCAGACATGGTGGTACTAAGTTCAGTGTCAGCCAAGACTACACAAGTAGACCTGATATCTAAATAAATAAATAAATAAGGTGTTTGGTGACCTGTGCCAACAGTGTAGAGGTAGAAGCAGGAGGGAAAAAAAAGAAGGAAGGAAGGAGACAGACTGGGTGAGAGGTGGAGGCAGGAGGATGAGAAGTTCAAAGTCATCTCTGGCTATATAGGTAGTCTTAGGCTAGCCTGGGCTACATGGGATCCTGTTTGGGGGTAGGGAGTTGTCAGGAGAGACTTAGCAGAATCCTAGGGAAGGTACACACAGCAGGAGTCGACAGAGCGTGCCTCGTACCTGGAACACCCAGGGGCCTGGGCTAGGCCATCTCCCCTCCCACCTCACTTCTGACCTTTTTGTTTTTAGGACCCAGCTCTCTGCCCCAGTTCATACTTTAGAGTCCGTTGGTCACGCAGCACCTTGATTTTCAGAGTCTAGAATATTCTCCCTGACTAGCTCCTCTGAGATTCTGGGCTCTGTCTTTCCTGACCAAAAATTCTTGGGGTCTCTGTCCACACCAATCTCCCAGACACCCCATAGTCACCAAAGACACAAGGGTACCTTTAATTTATATATTAGTTTGTTTGTTTTAAGACAAAGGTCTTGTAATGCAGCCTTCACTTGCTTGCCTCAAATCCCAGTGTAGACTAGGCTGGCCTGGACTTGAGTTCAGAGAGATCCTTTGCCTCTGCTAAGTGTTGGGATTAAAAGTGAGAGCTACCACACCTGGCTCTCAAGGATACCTTTATTTATTTATTTTTTTCTTTCTTTCTTTTTTCTTTCTGTTTTTCAAGATAGGGTTTCTCTGTGTAGCCTTGGCTGTCCTGGACTCACTTTGTAGACCAGGTTGGCCTCGAACTCACAGTGATGCACCTGCCTCTGCCTCCCGAGTGCTGGCATTAATGTGCGCCACCACACTCGGCTCTCAAAGATACCTTTTAAACTAATGTGTTTAGTAAATTGGAAAGCCTATTTTGTGCATGTGCTATTGGAGATAGAACCTGGGGCCTCCCACATGCTAAGCGACCATCCACCACTGAGCTACATCCCCAGCTGGTGGACACCTTTTAAGGTCACAGAGGGTAGACAGATCCTCCTAGGACTGAGCTAGAAAGGGCTGGACAGGCGGGGAGGCCTCTGGTACCTCAAGAGTGACAGGCTGATGGCCACGTTGTCCCCAAAGCTTGGCTCAGCTTCACTTCCTGTTCTTTCATCATCCAGGGGCCTGAGGGGACAGATTCTAGGACAGTAGTCTCTCTGCTGGGGGTGGAGGTGGATGGGGGAGTAGGGGTGCATAGGGGTGTAGGGGTGTGGGGCTAGGGGGTGAGGGTGGGAGGGATGCATCCTAGGTGTATATGTGGGAGGGTGAGGCTGCATCCTATGTGTGTGTGTGCATGCGTGTGTGTGTGTGTGTGTGTGTGTGTGTGTGTGTGTGTGTGAGTGACTGCATCCTAAATGTGTGTGTGTGTGTGTGTTGGTAAGGCTACATCCTAGGTGTGTGTGTGTGTGAGTCTGCATCCTAAGTGTGTGTGTGTGTGTGTGTGTGTGTGTGTGTGTGTGTGTGTGTGTTGGTAAGGCTATATGCTAGGGGTGTGTGTGTGTGTGAGTCTGCATCCTAGGTGTGTGTGTGTGTGAGACTGCATCCTAGGTGTGTGTGTAGGGTGAGGCTGCATCCTAGGTATGTGTGTGTGTGTGTGTTTGTGTGTGTGTGTGTGTGAGAGAGAGAGAGAGAGAGAGAGAGAGAGAGAGAGAGAGAGAGAGAGAGAGACTGTATCCTAAGTGTGTGTATATATGTAGGCTCTTTCCCTCGGGCCTCAGGTAGCAGAGGGGAGGTGGGAGGCCAGGGGCATAAGTAGGTAGATTATTGAGCCCTTTGGTCCTGTGCAGGGCCAGAGGACCTTGGTTAGATGTCCAGATGCAGCTCAGTAGGTCACCTGGAGGGTGGGGCACACAATGTAGTCCCTAGGATCCATCACTACCTTCCATGGATGTTGGCCAAACCCCAGTGAAGAAATGGCTTCCTCCAGGACAAGGCTGGAATCAGCCGGAGAGGGAAACCACAAGGACAGAGGGATGTCTTCTCCAGGGAAGATGATTTCTTTTCTTTTTTTAAAGATGTATTTATTTATTATGTATACAGTGTACACCTGCAGGCCAGAAGAAGGCACCAGATCTCATTCTAGATGGTTGTGAGCCACCATGTGGTTGCTGAGAATTGAACTCAGGACCTCTGAAAGAGCAGACAATGCTCTTAACCTCTGAGCCACCTCTCCAGCCCCCCCCTTTTTTTGTTTTTTTGAGACAGGGGCACTTTGTAGACCAGGCTGGCCTCGAACTCATAAAGATCGGATCCACCTGCCTCTGCCTCCCAAGTGGTGGGATCAAAGGCATGCGTCACCACGCCCGGTTGGGAAGATGACTTCTTAAGGACAAGGTGGAACCCTGCCTTCTGATCCAAAATAACTGGAACACATAGGGCAGTATGGAGCCATCTCCCCACACCCACTTTCCCCAAGGGGCTGGTGTTCGCCTCACACGATCCCCCTATCCTCCATGGTAAGTTGGCACCATGAACCTTAGACATACGCAAGGACTGTGTGGTACAGGAGGTGAGCTGGGGTGGGGTCCCTGAGAGTTCAGCTGCTGCCCTGTCTGCTCCTGTACATGGCAGTGGGATCATGAGAAAGTGAAAGGGTGCAAGGTGTTGGCCACACCCAGGCAAGTCTTTTGGACACCTCACCCTGTGCCAGGACCAAGTGTGAGCTTGGCAGGCTTAGAACAGGGTGTCCTGTTCTTCCTTTCTAGATCATTTACTCTCGCTGCCCTGCCCTTCCTTAAACAAGGAAACTGCACAGGGTCTGGTATAATGGGACCTTTTTAGTTTTACCTCAGTTGGGTACAGAGTCGGACCTTTATCACGCACACCATCTTGACTTTCTGATGAGCTAGGACTCCTAGTGGGGTCATGGGTGTGGGGTGGGGTGGGGACACTGTCCAGATCTCAGCTGCTGACCCCACGGGCCGTCCCCTAGTGCCTGCCAGAATCGGGAGCTCTGGGAATGTCCCTCCTGTCCTGGCCTCCCCTGCAGCCCTTCCTGTAGCAGCTCAACCTTGCACAATCCCGACCTGGGGGAGAGAAGGACAGAAATCTTGCCAAGTATTTCAACAGGATGTGCTGGCAATTGCCTCATGCTTCCTGGACTTGGTAAATGATGGGTTCCCCCGCGCCCCAGCTCCGCCCGGGAGGGGGGGCTGGCAGCCAGGTGGCCCATAAAGCGTGCCCCTGGGACGTCCTCCTCACTCTCTCCTCTTCCTCCTCTACCTATTGGATCCCGTAACTGATGAAACCTATGGCTCCGAGGGTCCTATGTCTGGGCGTTTTCCTGCTTGAAGTCTGGCAGAGCCAGGCCTGGATCTCAACTGAGAACTTGGTCCCTGCCCCAAATCTGAGCAGGGTCCCCCTGCAGCCAAACTTCCAGAATGATCAGGTAGGGGCCTGAAAGGGAAGCTGTGGGAGGGGCAAGGAGAAACGGTGAGGGGGTGTGGGGGGGGGGCAGAAGGGAGGAGAAGCCAAAGGTTTGGCGGGCTAGGTAGGGCTAGGTAGGATGGCTAGGATTCCAGGAGTGTGGAGCCCAGGCTTCAGCTGGCCATCACCCTGCGTGCCACACCTCTGCCCACTCCCAAAGCCGCTCTGACAGACCTTCACAGGGTTGTCTCCTCTCCTACAGTCTCCATTGTTTAGGTAAGGCGGGGAATCCCTTGAAGAGGAAATGGAGGTACAGCAACCCCAGGACTCCTGCCAGTATCTCTAGACAGAGTGAGCCTGGGACCCTGCTGCCCTCCAGCTGGGGTACCTGGGGGGTACCAACAGGGACAGGGCAGGAAGAGCAGTCTGTGAGGCCATTCCTGGCCCCATCTATCACCAGCCTCTGTCATTAGTTCCAGGGGAGATGGTATGTTGTGGGCCTGGCAGGCAACGCGATCCAGAAAAAAGAAGGCAGCCAATTTATGATGTACAGCACCACCTACGACCTACAAAGGGACAATAGCTACAACGTCACCTCCATCCTGATCAGGTGAAGCCCTGTTACCCAAGGACATTTCTTTCTCTTTCCTCCCCCCCCCAATCCTGTCTTCTGCCAAAGGGGAATGAGCACACAGTGCATAGAAATCAAGAGGGGAAAGGCTGGGGTGCTGCTTGGTCCACTGAGTGCAAGCCACGTCAGCTGGAGATTCTGAGTTCCAGTCCCAGAATCAACACTGAGATGCTGGGTGTGGCATCCCAGCCCTGGGGAGGTGGAGTCAGGATCCCTGGGACTTGCTGGACAACCAGTCTAATCCAGTCTTCGAGTTCCAGTGTCAGTGAGCGAGCTTGTTTCAAAAATAAGGGCTCGGCCATTTAGGAGCACCGGCTGCTCTTGTAGAGTACCTTGGTTTGATTCCCAGCACCCACATGGCAGCTCACAACTGTCTGTGACCCCAGTTCCTAAAGATCCAACACCCTCTTCTGGCCTCTACAAGCACCTTTACTCAAGTGCAGCACAGACATTCACACCAACAAAGTACATATCACACATCACAGGACCAAAACCAGGGCTCTGCACTTGCAAGGCTAGTGCTCTACCACTGAGCTAAATCCTCCAACACCAATAATAATTGTGTTTGTTTGTTTGTTTGTTTTGAGACGGGGTTTCTCTATGTAGCCTTGGCTGTCCTGGACTCGCTTTGTAGACCAGGCTGACCTCAAACTTACTGCCTCTGCTTCCCTGAGAGGCAGAAGTGTGCACAACAGGAGTGGGGGTGGGGGTGGGGTGGGGGTGGGGGCTGGGTCAGATGCTGTGCCTTTAAGATGCAGTAAAGCCATTGGCATGGGCCACCTAAGCAAGGGTTGGTGGGCAACAGGGTGTGAGTGGAACAGTCTCTAGGTCACATCGCCTTATGCCAAGGTTTGGTCTGGGGCTCCAGCAAGGACAACCTTGGCTCGGTTGGAGCAAGGGAGGATGGGAGAGGGTGCCACAAGAGTGGGAAGGTCAGGCAGTCAACTGGGGAGATGACAGTAGTGGGGCTAGGGCCTAGAGGAAGGAGCCAAGGCCCACCACGTGCAGTATGGTATTGACTCTAACAACTGGGTAGGCTGGAGTTGGAGCAAAAGATCTGAGGAGCGGGCCGGGTGTGGTGGCGCACGCCTTTAATCCCAGCACTCAGGAGGCAGAGGCAGGCGGATCACTGTGAGTTCGAGGCCAGCCTGGTCTACAAATCGAGTCCCGGATAGCCAAGGCTACACAGAGAAACCCTGTCTCGAAAAACAACAACAACAACAACAACAACAAAAGATCTGAGGAGCAAAGCGTAGATGAAAGGCAGGTGCGGAGAGCTCAGCTATAGAGTCCAGGGGACTGAGTGGGACTTGGGGAAAGGCCTAAGGGCTAGGAGCATAGTGCTTAGCTTAGAGCAGGCTGGCAGCTTAGAATTAACTGCCAAGAGAGGTGCGAGAGAGGGAGCAGAGAAAAAAGAATAGGGGTACTGTTTGGGGCCTGGATTATGGGTGACTAGGGGAGGCCACCCAGGAAAGGCACCAGGAGTGGGGACAGTGTGTGCTGGGAAAGAGTCTCAGCAGGGTGAGGCAGGGCAAACTCACAGGGGGAAGGCCCAAGTGTATCTAAAATGGGTGGGCGGGCCTCCTGCCGGGTTTGGATGGACAGGCGTTGGGGGACACCAGAATCCAAAGGGCATTCCAGCCTGTGTCATACATAACCCTGCTCACTCCTGTCTCTCCCACAGGGGCCAGGACTGTGACTACTGGACCAGAACTTTTGTTCCAAGCTCCAAGCCTGGCCAGTTCACCCTAGGAAACATGCAGCGTGAGTCCTGAGTCGGGTGGGGTCCTTGTCCCTCCACCCACATTTCGTGATGGGGACAACTCTCCTTTCTCTCAGCTTGGGCAGGACCCATCCCTATTCTTCATGCCTTCAGGTTATCCTGGGTTACAAAGTTACACTGTACAAGTGGCCACTACCGACTACAACCAGTTTGCTATGGTATTTTTCCAGAAGACTTCTGAAAACAAGCAATACTTCAAAATTACCCTGTACGGTGAGTTCTCTCCTGACCCTTAGGGACTCACATTCAAGTTACACTCAGGATTGGGGGTCTCAAGGTCTCAGCTCCCAACCCCTTCAAGGAGAGGTCTGCAGAAAACAAGCCTGGGGCCCTATTTGCTAGTTCAGTGATACTTAGGGTGTCCTGTGGCTACTCTCTGGCAATCTTGCTTCCAGGAAGAACCAAGAAACTGTCCTCTGAACTGAAGGATCAATTTGTCCGCTTTGCCACGTCTCTGGGCCTCACAGATAACCAAGTCATCTTCCCCGTCCCTAACGGTAATGACCAGTTAGGGAGAAGGGGAGGGCACGTGGGCATGTGGGGATGTGGGGAGGTGGGGATGTGGGGAGGTGGGGATGTGGGCATGTGGGGATGTGGGGATGTGGGGATGTGGGGAGGTGGGGATGTGGGGACCATCCAGACTGATACCCACTCCACCAGAAAAAGGGAAGACACAACCCCCTGCCTTAGTCATTGGGATCCACTTTGATGTCTGGGAGACCCTGTGACACCCCGAGTTCTAGGGAACCCTTAGGGATCTCAGCTGCCGGTTTTCTTTCTGGCACTTGACCCAGGGCATGCTCAGATGGCAATTCCAGGCCCATGTCCACGCTCCCTCAGCCTTGCTGCTCCAAGCTGCCTCCTCCCACCGTTGAAGGCTATTTCCTCTCCAAACCCTGAACCTTGCTGACTTGGGCCTCACCCCATCCCATAACTTGGGAGACACCTTGCTTTCAAGTGACTTGGGCAGGAAGCTCCAGCCAGGCCACACAGAGCCACCAGCTGAGAGGCTACCAAGGCTTAGCAGGTGGACAGGCAGAAAACCTGGGTACATGAGCTGACGTGGACCTCACACCCCTACCCTACACAGCAACCCTTTAGGCCTTTCTCTCACACTGTCCCTCGGCTGTGCCAACCCTGAAAGAAGCTGCAGGTGCCTGGCAGCCAGAGAGCACACACATGCTTGCCCCTGCCCTCTGTTCTGATGAACTTTTCTCTCCTACAGACCAATGCATTGACAACTGAACAGACGGTGAGTGTGTTGGACTGTGATGGGCCGGGGCCTGATTGGGGGGGGGGGCAGGGCACAGTGGACTGAGGTTTCCAGCTTTTCTTTATTCCTTTCTTGACTTGTGGTGTCTCCATTCAACAGTCATCTCTCAGATGCCTCCTGTCTGACCGCCCACCCCATCTTCCCTGTCGCCAGAGGAACACCTGGCTGCCCCACCAGCCACGATAGCAGTGAGCACCTGCTCCGCCTTCTTATTTGGGCAGGAACTGCCCATCCACCTGTCCCGAAGCTGCCCCACTGATGGAGCTCCCTTGTCTGCTAAATAAATACCTGCCTGCAGTTCTCTGAGTCTGTGTTGCTTTAACCCCATAACAGTGAGGAGCGGAAGGGCCAAGGGTGGGCTCACTCCAGTATCATTGCAGCGTGATGGTGGAGCTGCAGAGAGAAAGCCCGGGGAAGAGAAAGTCCTAGTCAGCCTCCCCTTCAGCTCCACCATCATGCCCACCACCTGCCCCGATACCACACCCGCTGAGGGTTCAAACCCTGGACTCACCACAGGAGCAGCACAAGCTTCTCTGCACCCTTGCCTCCAAGGGCTGTCTTGCATTTGGCCACCTGCCACAGGTCCCAAAGCTATACATACATATATATATATATATATATATAAAATGAGATCTGCCAAAACACTGTATACTTAGTAAATAAATCTTAATGGTACGAGTATGTGCACATGTGTTAAGTGCCTGAGGAGGCCAGAGACATTGAATTTATTTCCCTGGAGCTGGTGTTACAGGTGGGTGTGAATTGACTGATGTGGGTGCTGGGCATTGAACTGGGGCTAAATGCACTATCTGCTCTTAACTGCTGAACCATCTCTCCAGCATAGATACAGCTGCTTGTGTTAGACCAAGAAGTAGGCTTCCCACTGCCTCTTGCTCCTGTTGAGCCCTTCGAGTCACACTTTCATGGGACAAATAGGGCTTTATCCTTTCCCTGGCTAACGCAGATACGAGCTTCCCTTCAGTATTGTAACAAGTTGCAACACACACAGGGACAGTTATGGTAGCTTCTTGTATTCTCTTCCCGTTCCTGATGCCCAAATTTGCACTAGTTTCCTGGTGTCCATAGGGTTGTGCTCCCTGCCTCGCCCAGCTTTACTTTTTTTAGCCCCCAGGCTGAGAACAGCTTGCACCCTGCAATGGCCACTGTGACACCAAGCTGCTGATGCCATGGGGTCTCCTGGCCATTAAGCTATCGGAGTCCTGGTAAGTGAGCGTCCCTGAGACACCACCCTGACACTGTGCTGAACTCCGGACTGCTCTTCTAGGGTGAATCGACAGTCCTGGTCCTAGATGGTGACACTGGACAGGCCTCCTTTTCCTCCACCCCGCACATGGAGTGGGGCGTGTGACTGACTGCTGGGCCACTTTAGTGTGAAGCTTTACATGATGGATAGCCACAAGCAGGGCCACTTAGCACACAGACCTCCCACAGCCCCCAGGTGCACCTACCGGCGAGTACAGCAAGCCCTTTCTTTTCCTCCTCCTCCTCCTCCTCCTCCTCCTCCTCCTCCTCCTCCTCCTCCTCCTCTTCTTCTTCTTCTTCTTCTTCTTCTTCTTCTTCTTCTTGATTTATTTATTGTTCTGAATACAGTGCTCTGCCTGCATGTACACCCCGCAGGCCAGAAGAGGGCATCAGATCACATTATAGATGGTTGTGAGCCACCACATGGTTGCTGGGAATTGAACTCAGGACCTCTGGAAGAGCAGTCAGTGCTTTTAACCTCTGAGCCATCTCTCCAGGCCAGCAAGCCCTTTCTGTACTACGAACCCGACGCACAGTCCTGGTTCCTTCCCAATCCAAGTCATGCGGCTTTTGAAAGCCCTCAGAGAAGTGACGAGGCCAAAATTGGCCAAGAGAGGACAGGGTTTGTGGTAGCACGAGAGGGAGATAGGGAAAAGGTAGATTCTTGGTAACTGAGGAGAAGAGATGCTGAGAGTTCTCGAAGCTACAGAAGGCTTTGGAAACCGCCTGTCTGACTCTGACCATGCGGAGGGGCAGAAGCAGCAGGATGGCGTTTCATATACGTAAATCCCAAACTCTATGGTCTTGGCTCTAGCCTGCGCTCTGTTGTCACAGCGAGCAGGAGGGGGGCGGGGCTCGGAAGCGAGAAGAGGCGGAGCCTGAGGGCGGACGGGGCGGAGCCCTGCCTAAGGGCGTGGTCGAGCCAAGGCCTCGGGGCGGGGCTCGGGGCAGGGCTCTAGGCGGACCCCGGTGCACTGCTGCGTTCCACCCTTCCGGCCGGCGTTCCATCAGCTGCTTGCATCTTCCTCCCAGCGCCGGCTTTCCGCGCGACGGTCGCCGAGTTCCATCTTTGCGTGGCCTCTGTGGCGCCCGCCCGAGCCCTCAATGTCGGGCCCCAACGGGGACCTAGGCATGCCGGTGGATGGGGGCGTGGAACGCGAGAATGACAGCTTCGGGGAAGCAGGTGACCGGGGGTGGGGAGTTGTTGAGGCGACCTTTACTTTGCCAGGGGTATGGTCCTGGGGTATGGAATCGGGCCAGCATGGGGGGGGGGGCGTGGGAGGCACTGAAGAGAAGTCCCACCCCGCCCTTGGTTGGCTCTAGAGTTGTCCCCACAGCCACCTTGGAGGCAATGGCCAGCACTAGCAAACGGATCCCTGGACGCTGCAGTACTGTAGAACTGTCGCTAACCAGCCCTGGTTACGTATAGGGAAACTGAGGCAGCCTCAGAGAAGCTTGTCGGTTTGGGATTTGCTTCAATCACTTTCTTCGCTGAAGGGCGGGGGCGGGTCCTGCTTGGCTCTGCAGGTGTTGACTGGGTGGGCGCCCCGCTGTGCTGAGTCAGCACCCCAGCCACCTGGCATTGCTGATGTGACCTGCATACTGAGCACTGTGTTGGGTGCACAGCACTGCAGAAGGACCTCGGGGGAAGTATCAGCCCACAGACTCCCTTTTGCACGTTTGGGAACCTCAGTTTTCCCATCTGTAATATTGGGCACACCGTCTCCTCTATTGAGATGTGTTGGGATTAAAGAGAAAATGGGACGGAAAATGATTCGATTCTAAGAGTTTAGTGTATGCGTTCCTTCTGAAAGTGCATAGTGCCTGTAGGGGGTTGTTCTTCATGTAGTGAAGTCTGGTGCTTACCTAGGGGCAGGATTTAATGTGCAGTAAGGATGGGGTATGCTTTTGTTTTGCTATAAGAGCTTTA
>OU015750.1:9060492-9096460 GCA_907169655.1 Acomys percivali | reverse complement strand
GCACACCTCCCAGTTTTGGATTCCGCTGCCCTCTCCCTGAACTGTGTCACTAACTTCCCATAGGCACCCACACCCAGCCTTCCACTTAAATCCGTGAACCCTGCACGGGAAACGCTTCCCTCCGCTACAAAACACCCCCCGGGCCGCTACAACCCCCCATTGCCCCTCACTCCTCCACCTCCTTCCCTAACCCTGAATCCAACGCCACGCATCTGGTCCTTGTGGCCTCGCCTGTCCACAAAGCCAGCAACGTCTACGCAGGTAGCAGCTACCGCTGCAGTCCACCCTCCCCGGGAGGGCACCACGCTGGCACCCCCTCACCTTTCAGCAATCCACGAAAGCCGAAGACGTGAAACCACGCGTGGACTTGGTGCCTCGGGTTCGCGGGCTCCTCGGAACCCGGCTGTGGGCTGGACACTCGGAAGGCCCAGCGGCTGCCCAGTCCCGCGCAGAGCGCCCCCTGGAGGTCCGGAGGCTTCACACCGCGGCCGTCGCAGCCGCTGGAACCCGCCTGGCGTGCAGGTCACGCCGCGTAGGCTGCGGCTGTCACGGTGCTAGGAGACGCCGCACCGAGCAGGCTCGGGAAGAGGCGATTCTGAGCTCTTAGGGCTGTCAGTTTATCCCGCAAGCACATGGCGCGGGGGGAGGGGGGACGGGGGAAGGGAGGGGAAGGGCAGCGGAAAAGGGGGGAGGGGCAAGGCTTCAAGAAGGATCATATCCCAGCTGACCTCCCCGAGGCCACCACCGATTCCGAACCCAGCTTAGGGCTGGGACCCAAGGGAGCGAGTGAGCGTGAAGAGAGCTCGCGTGCGCGTGTGTGTTGCACATTCATTTTCTCTTTTATATTCTTATGACATTTTCCAAAGATTTATTTTATGTATATGAATGTTTTGTTGTTGTTTTTGTTGTTGCTGTTTTTGAGACAGGGTTTCTCTGTGTAGCCTTGGCTGTCCTGAACTCACTTTGTAGATCAGGCTGGCCTTGAACTCACAGAGATGCCCCTGCCTCTGCCTCCGGAGTGCTGGGATTAAAGGTGTGCGCCACCATGCCCGACTATGAATGTTTTATTCATTAATATATATCATGTGCATCCTGGAACTGGAGTTATGAGAGTTTGTGAACCGTCTTGTGGGTGCTAGGAACGGAGCCCAGGTTCTCTACTAGAGCAAGTGCTCTTAATCACTGAACCATCCCTCATTCATTTTTTAAAGGTATATTTTTATTTCATGTGTCATGTGTATGAATGTTTTGCCTGCAGGTATGTATGTGTATTGTGTGTGTGCCTAGTACCCACAGAGGTCTAAAGAGGTCATCTGGTCCTCTAGGAAGGAGTTTATCGATGGTTGTGAGCCATCGTGTGTGTGTGTGTGTGTGTGTGCGCGCGCGCGTGTGCGCGTGTGCGTGTGCGCGCGCGCGTTGGGAACTTAACCTGGGTCCTCTGGAAAAGCTATAAATGTTCTTAACCGCTGAGCAAGCTCTCCAGTCTGCCATCACACCACGTCTGGCCCAGTACTTTCTTTAGTGGCTCTCATCCTGCCCGTAAAACGGTCCTGTCACCTAGGACTCCCTCACCCCCGCTAGTCTTGGCAATTCCCTTTACTTTGCTCCCTGCCTAGGTCACCCGCACACTTCACGCCCAGCGCAGACTGAGGACAGGCCGCACGGTGGCGCTAGGGACCGCAGACCACAAATCACTATCCCCGCAGTCAGGTGACTGCGCTCATCCCTCCCCCCACCCCCCCACCTCTGAACTCGCCCTGGTGCAACCGGGCAACCGGTTCAGGTGTTTTCACTCCACCGGGACCTGCTTCGCAGTAGTTGGAGTTAATTGCGCTAAAAAGGCTCAACCTGGCGGGAGCGCGCTGGGAAGGCCACGGCTAGGGGATGTGTGTTTAGGAAGCTTGGATGCTTGGGGTTTAGAACATCGAGCTGAGGGGGTGGGGCTTTCATCCTTGAAGGGAGAGAGTGACAGGAATAAAATCAGAGGTCGAAAAAACCCCCGTAAACCCAGCACGAGGGAGGCAGGAGGAGGATCGCTAGTTCCAGGCTAGCTGGGGCGGCACAGCAAGATCTTGGGTCAAATTAACAATTATTATTAATTTGAAGAAAACGCACTCTAGCTTGGCCCGACCTAGTGACCCCAGCCTATAACTTTAGCGCATAATGGACAGAGGCACCGCACAGAATTTGAAACCGAATTCCAATTCAAAGCCGGACTGAACTAGTGAGAGTCTTGTGGCAAATAAATAGATAGATTAGATAGATAGATAGATAGATAGATAGATAGATAGATAGATAGATAGATAGATAGTGTGTGGGAACCCAGGCGCAGGTAGTGACGGAGGAGTCAGGATTGTCATAGCTTTCAGGCTCTGGGTCTTTGGGAACGGAATAAGTCCTTTCAGCCGGTTTGTTGCTCTGCAAAACAAGTGTCCCCTCCTGGGGGTGTGTATGAAGATGACATTACATAATGCTTAGCACTGACGCTGGGACACAGCGAGCTTAGCAAGTTGCTAAAGTGAAAACACTAAAAATAATGCGGGTGCTGGCGAAGACGGCAAAGCCAGCGTGAGCTGACTGCGCATGCGCACTTTGCAAACACGCACCTGCCAAGCATCTATCGCTGCTCTAGAAACAACCTTTGTGCCCTTTGACCGACTAACCCCCTGGTAGAAACGTAGTCCAGGAAAACGATCCGTAAAGAGACTTTAAAAGCCAGTAGATTTGTTTCTGGAAACGTTATTTATAAAAGCAGCCTGGAAGCAGTCACCTTCCCAGGGAAAAGCTAAATAAGCCATGGTGTCTGCCTCAAGAAACAGGAAGCAAAAAGTCCTCAGAAATGAGATCTTCAAAGGATATTAAACATTCACCATACGACATGATCTGAGTGCTGCATGTTCCCATTGTGATCTGCATCCATTGTGATCTGAGTTTTGAGGGGCAGGAGATAACTGTGGACTCAAAAGGAGGCTTTTCACTCCCTTCCCTCTCTCTTTCCCCCTCCCCTATAATTTACAATGATTGGTTTGGATGACATGATCATCTTGATCATGGGATGACAGACTTTCTTTTTTAAATTAATTATGTGTGATCTCGAGCCTTAAAGACCAGCTAAGGTTGTGGGTAGGAGGGCTCTGCGTCTACTGTTTGGGGCTAATTATCTTTGACCAATTTTTCTTACAGGCAGAATTCCCCCTCCCCTAAAAAGATTTTTTTTAAAAGACTTTCCTCACAGAGGCTTTAAAAAAATACGTTGAGATTTCTTTCTTGTCTCTTATTTTTTCGAGACAGGGTTTCTCTGCCTAGCCTTGGGTGTCCTGGACTCTTTGTAGACCAGGCTGTCCAGAAACTCACAGTGATCCTCCTGCCTCTGCCTCCCAGAGTGCTAGGATTACAGGCCTGTGCGACTGCACCCGGCTCTAATTTTTATTTTATTTTATTAAATATTTACTTATTTATTATTATGTACACAGTGCTCTGGCTGCATGTACACCTGCAGGCCAGAAGAAGCATCAAGATCACATTATAGATAGTTGTGAGCCACCATGTGGTTGCTGGGAACTGAACTCAGGATCTCTGAGCCATCTCTCCAGCCCAATTTTTATTTTTATTACAGTGTGTTTTGTGTATTATGTGTATTATGGGGGAATATGTGTGTCCTAGTGTGGGTGTGGATGTCAGAGGCCCACAGTTCAGCGTCTGTCCCCTCCTTCCTTCCACATTTACACGTGTTCTGACGCGGCGGGGGTGGGGCACGGACAGTCCTACTCAGATGGTCAAGCTTTGGGCAAATGCTTTCCCTCAGTGAGGCATCTCCCTGGCCCTTTACCTCCCTCTACCAAAGAATAAATTCCTATAGTCAGCGGATCCATGTCAACACCTGTTTTGTTCCATGGTCCTACCTGTTCCTTCTGGTTATGTCCCATGAATTACAAAGTCAGAAAGTAATTACCATTTCCAGCTCCTGTTGTTTTGTTTTGTTTTTTGGTTTTTTGAGACAGGGTTTCTCTGTGTGTCCTTGACTGTCCTGGACCTGTATTTTTTTTTTCAGATGGAATATAGATGCTTGTTAAACCCCTCCCTGCCTCTAAAATCCAACCAGAAGTTTGACTGATGTTGTATTAAATGTATTTTATTATTTTTATTTATTTATTATGTATACAGTGCTCTACCTGCATGTACACCCGCAGGCCAGAAGAGGACACCAGATCTTATTATAGATGGTTGTGAGCCACCATGTAGTTGCTGGGAATTGAACTCAGGACGTCTGGAAGAGCAGCCAGTGCTCTTAACCACTGAGCCATCTCTCCAGCCCCCTTAAGTGTATTTTAAATCCCAGCACTTGGGAGGCAGAGACAGGTGAATCTCTGTGAGTTCGAGATCTGATCTACAGAGTGAGTTCCAGGACTGTTAACACAGAGAAATCTTGTCTTAAGAAAAAATTTTAAAATGTGAGTCAGGTGTGGTGGTGCATGCCTGTAATCCCAGCACTTGGGAGGCAGAGGCAGGCAGATTGCTGTGAGTTTGAGGCCAGCCTGGTCTACAAAGCAAGTCCAGGACATCCAAGGCTACACTGAGAAACCCTGTCTTGAAAAAAAAAAAAAGAAAAACAAAACAAAACAATGTGTTTTAGTTGGAGAGAAGTTGTCATTTTTACCCTAAGTTTAAAACAAAAAAAAAGTAGATTTATTTTATATGGTTTGCTCACATGTATGTCCGTGCAGCACTTGTGTGCCCGGAGCCCACAGAGGGTACTGGATCCCCAGAACTGGAGTTACAGATAGTTGTGATCTGCCATGTGGATGCTGGGGATCGAACCTGGCTTCTCTAGCAAAAACAAATGCTTGTAACTGCTGAGCCATCTCCCTGGGCTTACCCTAAGTTTCTCAGGCTCATGAAGTCAAGCCAAGCGCAGAGCCTTGTGCCTGTAACCCTAGCCCTTGGGAGGCAGAAGCCTGAGGATTGCTGTAGATTGGGAGCTAGCTTGATCTGTATAGAGGGCTCTATCCAGGCAGGGCTACGTCAACAGGGCCTTGCTTGATGTCGTTGATGATGGTGGTGATGGTGGTGATGGTGGTGATGGTGGTGATGGTGGTGGTGGTGGTGGGTTAAGGATGTCATTCAGTTGAGTAGAGTGTTTAGCTGGCATGCCCAAAGCATTTTATCCTAGCATTGCACAAAGCTGGGCCTTGTGTGGCACATGCTTGTAATCCCAACATTTGGGGAGCGAAGGCAGAATCAGGAGTAGAAGGTTATCGTCAGTTATCTGGAGTTCAAGGCCAGCCGGGATGCAAGAGATCCTGCTCAAAACAAGGATGATGCTGGTGAGGGTGCTAGCAATAACATTACCAGTGTCAGGTCACTGAAGCCTTGCACTGTGTCTTAGTTTTGCAGGCACCCCCCTCCCCAAACACACACACACACACGCCAACATCTGTACAATTTTTTTTTTCTCGAGACAGGGTTTCTCCGTGTTAGCTTTGGCTGTCCTGGACTCCCATTGTAGACCAGGCTGGCCTCGAACTCACAGGGGCCCACCTGCCTCTGCCTCCCGCGTGCTGGGATTAAAGGCGTGCACCACCACCACCTGGCTGTACAATTTTTATAGTGGCCTCTGCCACTACTTTCTCATTGGCTATTGACCAAGGCACCTTCGTTTTGTAACCTGCTACCTCCCCAGCTCCCATTATTTCCGTCCCCGGTGACGTCATGTGCCTCTAGATGGCAAAAGAAGCTGCTGAATTGTTCCCATGTCCTTGGGATCCAGCTCCTCTCTGCTCACCACACTTGTCAATGACATGAATGGGTCAATGATTGGAGGATTCCAGTACATAAATTCATTTACCTCCCTCTGTCCCCAGGCTGGTGGTCCTCCAGGCAGCTCTTCCTTGTTTAACATCCCCACATACAGCCTCCTACAGAGGAGAGTCCCCCACCAGGCATCCAGCACAGCACGCCAAACACAGACAGCGGAGTGGGCCTGCCACCTGCCACGCCAGCTCAGAATTCCCGGGGACCAGCCCTGCTCAGCAGACGTCCAGATTGGGCAGGAGACGGAGCGATTGTGAGGCCCCGTGTTTCTCACATGGCCTTCCCAGTGGCTGCTGTGCACCTGTGCCTCTTCCTAGAAACAAACATGGTATGAGATGGGCTAGAGGAAAGAGGGGAGGACAAGCTGCGTGGGCACTGCCCTGTGCCCTTCCCTCTCCTCTGGAGCAAGAATCCTTCTGACCTACAGGCCTTAGGTTGGTCATTTCTGCTGGACAGAACTGACTTGTGGGTGTCAGCCTCCCTTCCTCACGTGCCTTGTCATCACGTCCAGTCACACCCTCTGCTACCTCCCTAAGACTCAAGGGTCCTGTTGGAGGGTACAGTGGGGGGGGGGGAGGTAGTCCTTCCAGCTACGCTAGTTGTCGCTGCATTGGCTCTCTACTCTAATTCACTCTATCACCAGATCCTCAAACTCAGGGATTGTTATTATCCATCCCAGTTGGAGAAGCTGACACGCCCAGAGGTGAAGTGGCCAGAGAGTGGGATGTAGAGAAAGGAAATACACCTGATGCTCTGCTCCATCCCTCACCTGGACAGCCAGCCTCTCCCAGGCTCATGGGGAGCACCTCCCCAAACCTCTGAGAATACTTTTGTGTCCAGCCCTGTATGCTCAATTTTCTTAACCAATATATTTTATTAACAACTTAGCGACCCAGCATACGTCGCTAAGAAAAAAAGAAAAATAACAAAAATCTAGTTGCAATTGTCTAGACAGACATTTTCTTTTCTTTTCTTTCCTTTTCCTTTGGTTTTTTGAAGACAGGGCTTCTCTGTGTATCCCTGGCAGTCCTGAACTCGCTTTGTAGATCAGGATGTCCTGGAATTCACAGGGATCCACCTGCCTCTGCCTCCCGAGTGCTGAGATTAAAGGCGTGCGCCACCACCGCCCGGCAAGACAGACATTTTCAAACTGTATGCTGTACCTATACTAATGGCACCGGTCACCTCAGCTCACATCCCTGCCTTCTCTGGTCCTCAGAGCATAATAACAGGTTGGCTAAGAGCAGCTGCTGTGGGTGAGGGGTGTTGGGGCTGGTGTTTCCGTTGCCTGGACTTCTGATGTGGTTGCCATGGGAAATGGGGGTCAGTGAGCACTAGGTCTGTGCAACCTGCTCTGTCATCGTGTCCACTCTCCAGACTAGATAACTAAGACCCAGTGATGACATGTAGGCAAGGTTCAGGTGGTTTCCCAATTAACTGAAAATCCTTTCTCACTTGCTTCATTGTCCACCTACTTTTAGTCTCTGCTCCCACCTTGCCATCTGTATCCGCTAACAACACACACAATCCCTAGCCGGGCGTGGTGGCGCACGCCTTTAATCCCAGCACTCGGGAGGCAGAGGCAGGCGGATCGCTGTGAGTTCGAGGCCAGGCTGGTGTACAAAGCGAGTCCAGGACAGCCAAGGCTAACACAGAGAGACCCTGTCTTGAAAAACCAAAAAACAAAACAAAAACAAGAAGAAAAAAAACAAAAACCACAATCCGTGCCCCAGCCCTGCTCCTTGCTCATGACCATCAGACAGGGGCATGTTTACTGCCTTAGCTGTATCTAGCCCCTCCCTTTCTACTTAGTGATGAGCCACTTGTAGGTAAGGACCATTCTCACTGCTTTGTCTCCGAGGTCAAGCATATGCCTGCCAGGAACCACACATTCAGTGGGGGAAATGAACAGTCTGCAATTCCTAGGACACTTCCGTAGTCTCAGCACCCAGAAACGACCTGTAGACCTTCTCTGTCTTGGCTTCCTTGTAGGGAGTCCTAACTAGGCCCCTCTGGATGCAAAAGGAGGTAGCTAGGCATGGTGCCCAATGGCGTCCCTGAGTGAAAGGGACAGACAAGGACACTTGGAAGAGCCCTTGGTTTGAACCTTATCATTTGCCACTTTCTTCTTGCACTGGGCCCGGCCACCACCATCCTTTTAGAGCCCTAGAATTTAAGATAATAGCTTTCTTTCTTTCTTTCTTTCTTTTTCAAGACAGAGCTTCTCTCAAACTCGCTCTGTAGACCAGGCTAGTCTTGAACTCACAGAGATCTGCTTGCCTCTGCCTCCCGAGTGCTGGGATTAAAGGCGTGAGGCACCACCGCCCGGCAAGAAAAGAACTTTCAATCGAAAGATGAGAGCCATGGGGCGGCGCACAGTCAACCTCACACCCTCTGAAGGCTGCAGAGCATCTGGAGTCATGCAAAGAGCTTTAGAAAAGGCCAATTTCAAAAGAAAAAGATGGAGCCAAAGGAAAATGAGCGAAGAAACCACAATGGATACAATCCCCTAAGTGGAGTGAAAATAAAGCCACTGTAGACAGTGTTCAAAGGAGAAGAGAGAGAGAGAGAGAGAGAGAGAGAGAGAGAGAGAGAGATGACTCAGAGGTTAAGAGTCTGACCGCTCTTCAAGAGGACCCAGGTTCAATTCCTAGCACCCACATGCAGGTCATAACTGCCTGTAACTTCAGTTCCAAGGGATCAGATACCCTCATACAGACATACATGCAGCTAAAACACCGATGTATGTAACATAAAAATAAACAATTAAAAAAAAAAAAAAAAGAGCTGGGTGGTGTTGGCACACGCCTTTAATCCCAGCACTTGGGAGACAGAGGCAGATGAATCGCTGTGAGTTCTAGGCCAGCCTGGTCTATAATGCTAGTCCAGGACAGCCAAGGTTATACAGAAAAACCCTGTCTCAAAAAACAAAAAACAAAACAAAACAAAAACAAAAAACAAAAAAAAAAAAAAAAAAGAAAGAAAGAAAGAAAAACAAAACAAAACAAAACAAAAAAAACAACTTTCACATCTCCCAGGCAGGACTTCCTAAGTATCAGGGCCTTTGGACGCATTGTTTCTTCTGCCAGCGTGCTCTCCCCTGTCTGCCCGCGGACAGCCCTCCTTATCATTTAGTTCCCTTTCAAAGGTCACATCCTCAGAGAACCTTTGACTCCTTCCCGCTAATGTGACTTTGTAGTCTCTGTTGGTTCCCTCCATTTCTCCCAGTACAAATGATTTCTGCGTTTTCCCTCCCACCGCCTGTCAGATCTGATCTCTGAGTGTGGAGACCCTAGCTGTTCTGCCTAGCTTTGTGTTGGTAAGCTTAGGATGGGGCCTGGCTTATCGCGGCTTCCTGGTAATTCATTGAACTGGTGATGGTCTTTCTTCTGTCTTTCTTCTCGAAACAGAAACACAAAGATAGGAAGAAATATGATGCAGGTTGTTAATTAGTGCCAGAACCTAGAATAGAAAGCATCCAAGGTTAAGTGTACTAGGGCTGATTTTGGTCCGCTGACCGCAACCTTGAGGTTGCCAGATCTTTCTTTTAAGGCCTCAGTTTCTCCGCCTGCTGGAATGAAGTAATCATGACCATCATATAATAGCACGTTTCTAGAGTTAGCACCCGTAACCATCACCTCTCATCACCAAAAATAATATCTTTGGTGCAGCATCCACACTCTAGAGACACAGGTAAATCGCACCGAAAGCCGCAGAAGGAGAAAACTACAACACCCAGGATTCTCCGCGCTGCGACTGCGCATGGTGACCAGTCCTCGAGCCCCGCGCGCCATCTAGCGGCGGCCTGGAGGAGCGCTCCGCTCGGATCCCCGAGGGGCGGGGGACCCGCGGCGCACGCAGTCGGGATATTCGGCTGCAGCCGGGAAGCCGGGGGCCAAGAGCCGGAGCAGGAGCGGAGGCCGGGATCTCAGCCCGCCGGGCCCGCCGCAGCCATGGGCAACCGCGGCATGGAAGACCTCATCCCGCTGGTTAACCGGCTACAGGACGCCTTCTCCGCCATCGGCCAGAACGCTGACCTCGACCTGCCGCAGATCGCCGTGGTGGGCGGCCAGAGCGCTGGCAAGAGCTCGGTGCTGGAGAATTTCGTGGGCAGGTAGGAGCTGCACGGACTCCTGCGCCCCAGTTTCCCGGGTCCCCGCCCCGGGCTCCGACGGTCTGAGCGCTGCTCCGGCGGACCGGCGCCCCCGCCCCCCACTCGAGTCCCGGGGTCCTCAGCGCCTCCGCCAGCCTACAGACATCGGTGGAGTCCCCCACTCACGCCCCCTCCTTCACCCCATCCTCCACAGGGCGACCCTGGCAGAGGGTTGTCCTTGATGACCAATACCCTCACCGAGGGGGCCCGCATTACTCAGCGCCTAGCTGGGAGCTGACAGCACCGGGAGGGCAGTGTCCCCTTCCTAGGCTCCGTGGAACCCTCTCTGCCCCCGTGGGAATTCCTGGTCGTGACAGGGGACGGCCCCCTCCCCCCAGTCCCTAGAAAAGGACACAGCCCCATAGGCATCGGGGACCAGGCACAGCCTTCCCCCTCCCTCGCACACGCACACGCGCGCGCAGACACACACAAACACACGCGCGCACACACGCACACACACACCTCTGCGGCTCCCGCCGCCATCCGTGCGCAGCGCGGCGAAGGGGGAGGCGCGGGCTGCGGTGCGAGGAAGGGAAGGGAGGCGGCGGGAGAAGAAGCGGCTTGTGACCCTCTACGGAAGAGCAGCGGGCCCCTGGCTTCGCCGCCCCTTGGGAGGGGGCTGCCTGTCAGTGTCCTCCTCTGGCCTGGCAGAAGGGTTGTGATGAAGAGAAAAGGCGGCAGAGGGCAGAGATGACTAAGTCCAGGAGGCAGGATGGCGCGGAGGTGGGGGTGGGGGTGCGCCATTGCAGAACCTAATCCTCCTCAGGCCTCTGATCCCACAAGGCGCTGGGAAGGCCAGGTGGCAGAGTTGGGGGGCAGCCTTAGAGACAAAGGGTCTTGGACTTAGGGACTCAGGTAGGGTCGTGAACCCCCCCCCCCCCCGCAGGCTCCCTTGGAGCAAGGGACAACTGAGGTGGCATTTCTGGTTCTTAGAACAAATCCTTCTATGAGCTCAGGTGCAGGATGGGGAGGGGGCTGCCAGGCTGAGAGAGGAGACAGGAGAACTGACCTTGACCCCTCACCTGCGTGAAGCTCTCTGTCTCATCTTTCTAGAAAGTCTTGCTTTCTTGCAATGACCTTCATGGCTGAGGAGATGGTTGGCATGAGGGAGAGGGAAACAGTGGCCCCTCCTTCCAGAGGAAGAAGTGTTAAGTGGGGTGACAGCAGGGTCTAAGCCAGGTTCTCCTGAAAAATCTTGGGCAAGTTACCTTTCTCTATCGAACCTCAGTAGAGTACGGACAGACTGGCTGGTTGATGCCACATGTCCTGGGAAGCCACGGCAAACCCACCCTGGGGTAGGAAGAGGAACCGAGTAGACCTATGTATTCGTGGGATGTGGCCATGCCACAATGGAAGTGGCTGCGTCTGTCCTGTCAGCAAAGAGAAGCAGCTGTCTCTGGATCATGTGACCCCAGAGCTGCAGATACAGGCAAGAAACCATACAGACAAGCCCCCTCCCAGGGTTCAGCAGTCAGGGCTGTTGGGGGTCAGGGAATATGGTGCCCTGGAGAGAGTGGCGTGCAATGATTCCCAGCCCACTTTGAGTGTGTAGACCGTGGTCCCATCTCCCGCCCACTGAGTGTTTGCCGGACCGCTGTGAGACAGACTGTGTGCTCTGATCTGGGGTGAAGACTGGGGAACTCCACGGAGCCCCTCCCATGCCTTGCCATAGCCCCGATGAAGCAGACACGGTGGTGTCCACCATATAGATGGCCAATTGAACTTAGATGCTTTTCTCAAGGTCACATATTGACCTGTTCGACTCCATCTTGATCCTATGTTGGTCACGGGGGACTGATTGGAGTGTAGACATCTGGGTTCCCATCTGTAGGATGGGGACCCCAGAAGCTTACCCTGACCTCCTAAAATGGTACACAAGCCATTCACTAAATCCATGGAAGAGAGTCGTTGAGAGTCTATTATCCTGGGAACCTATCTGTGGTGCTCCTGCCCTCTTGGAGTGCAGCAGGTCTGGGCGGAGAGACAGACATAGCTGTTTACCTGTCAATGGCAGAGCAGGGCCTGGACTCTGCCCTTTGTATCTCAGTGCCCTTGGCCTCAGTCCATTGGGCCAGGAGAATGCAGGTCTGGGGCAGAAGAGAAAGAGGACTGCTCCCAAAGGGGGAAGCAGTGTTGACCCCTGAAAGCTCATGGAGAGGCCAGGGCTGGGAAGCTAGGGGCAGGGTTAGATTCCAGCCTACCCTACCTGTGCCTTCATGGATTCCCGACTGTTCTACCTAGCTCTGGGTCCTCAGACCCGTGAACATGGTAACAACAGCTCTTTCTCCTGGGGCTTCCAAAGCACCAATCCCCCGTGGAGAGGAAGTGGGAAACTCCCCAGAGGACACAGAGCTAATCCAAGCCAGCCAGGCTCCCAGGCATGGGGAGGACCCAGTGTCAGCTCTGCAATGGAGGTGACCCAGCAGCTGCCCAGGAGTCTTCTAGCATTTGTTTGAGTTTATGCTATTTCTTTCACTACCCTTTTACAGATGGGGGAAGCGAAGCCAAGTCATTCAGGCATATAGCCATCATTCTTGGAGGGTCCACGGTGGTCACACGGCAGAGTCTTGGGTGAGGGCAGAGTTGTGTATTCCAGAGAGAGGAACTGAAGCAACTGGAGGCCAGGTTCGTGGAGAGAGCAGGGCCGCTTTCCACATAGAGGGCTTAGAAGAAGGTCATACCTAGGAGAACCAAACAATGCCAAGCTGTGTGAGGAGCTGGAGGGAACCCCAGGCCAGGCAACCGCAAGTGCAAAGGGCCTGGGGCAGGAAAGAATCAGTTGAAAACACAAACAGGCACCACTATGGCTGGCATTTGCCCAGGCAGGAACAATGGGACAGGCATAGGTAGGGCCTCCATTGTGAGAAGATTAGCTTTATTTTCATTCTCCTTGGAGGCTCCTGAGTGGCGGGTGTGTGTGTGTGTGTGTGTGTGTGTGTGTGTGTGTGTGTGTGTGTGACTTGAGATGATTCTGACAAGTGTGTGACAGGAAGGAAGCAAGAGACAGGACTGAGGAGGCTCCTCCAGGGATGTCAAAGACTGACCTTAGATCTGTCTGAAGCCGGGTCCCACTGGTGGACAGACAGGAGAGGGAGTGGGAGGGGCTGGGAAGGACACAAGGGGGACTTCCAGGTCAGGGGAGATGCTGTCAGTGCAGTCAGGAGAGCCTGGGAGAACTGACCTTAGGGGCCGGGGATGGGGGAGTGGGGTGAATAGGTTAAAGGCAGCATGGAGTCAGTCTTGTGCTTATTGGGCCAGAGATGCCTTAGACGTCTCCTGGTGGTGTTGGGGAGCTGTGGGGAAGGCACACAGGAGATAAACATTTGGAAGCTCTTGCTGTAGATGTGGAATCTAGTCCTGTGACAGTAGATGAGCTCCCCCACCCCCACCCCGGGTAGCACAACTGGAGGAGTGTCTGTGGACTTCACGACTCTCTAGTGTTTCCTGAATAGATGTCAGTGTGCTCCCTGCACTGTGCAGGGCCATCTATATGCCCTCGCTCCCAGCATTCCTCGAGGCTGGGGGCGGGCTTAGAAACAGTGAGAGTGAGGCAGCCACAGCAAGCCCATGTGTGTTCTTCTCTATCCCTGGCTAGCTGTATTTTCACATCTGTAAAATGGGTACGGTAGCTGCATGTCCTCCGTGAGACGTTGTTGAGGGCTGAGAAAACACGGGTGTAATAGAGATATGTCTTCTTCCATCCAGGGTGGGGCCGGAGGGAGGGGAGGGGGCAAGTAAGCTCCTGCCGGTAGCCCAACAGCTAGCCAGAGAGAGGCAGATGACGGCTCCCACAGCCTTGGCCTCCGTTGCCCCTCCTCACTTTCTCGTGGGAGCTTGCCCACCCTCCAGTGTTAAGCTCATATTCTCTCTGACCTCTCTTTTCTTAGTGCGCCCATTTCTCCGAGTTGGAGACCGAAGTTGAAAAGAGTGAGGGGATGTAACGGACATCCCAGACAAGGGATCCCTAGCCTGGGGTGGACAGAGAAAGGGGACTTGTCCTGAGCTCACCCCAAGGAAGTGGCGTTAAGGCTGACCTAGATTAACAGTAGGTAGGACAGAGAAGCTGGAGGAAAGGGAAGAGCCACAGCAGGTGTGGAGAGAATTTTCCAGAAGCGGCAGTCACCCACCCTTACCCCCCACCCATGGTCTCCTCAGAGCACTCATGGCCTTGTGTGGAGCTCACAGCCGGGGCTAGACTCCGCCAAAGGCCAGTCTCATCTCCAGCATCCCCTCCCGCAGTCCTGGTGGCCCAGAGAGCTAAGGATGAAAGGTGACCCTGGCAGACGGGCATTTGATCCCGGCGCCAGGAGAGTAGAGTTTCCTGGGCTTGGTTGGGGTCAGAGGGCAGGAACCCTGGCTCCTCGGACGGTGAGTATCCAGGTAGGGCATCGGCGCAGAAAGCCAGGTGTGGGCACAGTGTTGCCGGGCGTGGGCAGGAGCAGGGCCAGAGGCCCACCTGCCATATGTCTAAGGATTGCTGTCATAAATCAGGATGAGGAACCGCTAAAGGCAGTACAGTCGGCCCTAGGCAGACCCACCTCGAGTGGGGACGGGTGTCCCCTCTCTCAGGTTCCCTGTCTCTTCTCACCCCATCCTGCACTACAAAGCTCTCTGCTTTCACATGTAAACTCCTTAACTGTCATATTATCTATGGCTCCAGAAAAGATCTCTCTCATGGCAACCCCTAAAATGAGGACCATTTTCCCCTGGATTCTGCAGACCTTTACCCACAGAAATAATGGCGCTGGAGGTCGGGTCCCCTCTTTCCCATGCCCTAAGGACAGCCCTAATACCGTCTTTTTTGGGATCGCGAGAAGAGTGGACTGTCACCTCAGGCTTTCAGAACGGCCTTGAGAAGGTCGCGGTCCTGCCTGGCGTCACACTGCAATCAGACCAAAGGCAGGAGAAGAGCCAACAGGTCTCCCACTTCTAGGCCAGACATTCCCCTGTGCCTGTTTACACCCAACGCCCCGTCCATTTGTGCAGCCCTGGCTCTGTCCTCCCTCTGGTGTCTCCATGACTCTTACCCCTTCTGAGATAGAAGTCTGAGGACCAACCCAGCTTAGGAGGCTTGAGATTTCTACAGGCAATAAGGAACCGGCTTAATTAGTCTTAGAAAGTGCTTTGGGCAGATTCCTTTTGTTTTTTGTATTGTTTGTTTTGTTTTTTGTTTTGTTTGTTTTGTTTTTCGAGACAGGGTTTCTCTGTGTAGCCTTGACTGTCCTGGACTCACTTTGTAGACCAGGCTGGCCTCGAACTCACAGCGATCCGCCTGCCTCTGCCTCCCAAGTGCTGGGTTTAAAGGTGTGTGCCACCACCGCTGGGCATTCGGGCAGATTCCTAAGTGGTAGAGGCCTAGTACCCTGGACAACAGCACCAGGACCAGCTTCCCCAGCCAACACACATCCAGAGTTTGGTCCCCAAGGCCCACAAAGCCAGCCACGACAGCAGTCGCTTCTGACTTCCCTAGGTCTGGTCTTGGCCTCCAGCAGGGATCTGTACAGCACTCCCCCCCTCTAATATCCTTTTTCTTAAGCCCTCTGTGGACCCTGCCCCTCCCCCAAACTGAGCCCCAGGTTCCCAGTTGAGCCCCGGAGGCCTCATCAACTTCAGCCAGCGTGCGCAGGTCTCCTGACTAGCTGGCAGTTCGTGGAGGTCATGGGTTAGGGTCTCTGACATCGTTTGTTGTCCTGCTCTTCGGCTCCAGCCTCCAAGTCTCCTCAGCCAGCACCTCTGGATGCCCTCCCCGATGCCCTGTCTCCTTGTCCTGGCTCAGTTCCATCTGCAGCGTAGGGCTCTGTTTCCTCTCAGAGCATACAAGAAAGGAAGCTGGGAGCGTCTGGAGACAGCAACTATTTAGCACTTCACCTGCCCTTAGAGGGGCAGAGAGGCAACAATCAGACTAGGGAGGGAAATGTCAGTAGGTGAGTCCCCAGCACTCCTGCAGAGAGCACAGAGCCAGAAGAGGGCCCGGTTTTGAGCGCCCCCTGTGGGCACCCATGGTTAGGTCCTCCACAGTCGGGCTTTCAGGGCATCATCTTAAGGGCCCTAGAACAGAGCCACTGAATCCCATTCCCCTGATGGAGAAAATGAGGCTCGGAGCAGGGACACACTTCTGGGAGTGAAGCCGGAGATTTCTCCGAAAGCTGCTGTGGCAGGAACATACCAGTCCAGAGGCAGTACCAGGTGTCCTGGGAGATGTCCCTAGAGAGATTCCAGCTGATGGTCATGTGACTTCTGGCCCGTGAGCCTCAATTTTTCTTCCCCCTGTGAGTTGGGGAAACTGAGCACACTGACCTTAGCCAGCCATAAGAGCAGTCAGTCCATGTGGTAGAGAGTTTTTGTTGTTTTAGTTTTTTGGTTTAGTTTGGTTTAGTTGGTTTAGTTTTTTAGAAACACAGACAGGGTTTCTCTGTGTAGTCCTGGCTGACCTGGACTCGCTTTGTAGACCAGGCTGGCCTCGAACTCACAGAGATCCACCAGCCTCTGCCTTCCGAGTGCTGGGATTACAGGCGTGTGCCACCTTGCCCTGTGGATGATAAATTCTTAAACAGCCTTATTGCTGTGTGATTTATGCCCCATAAAACCCACCCGTTGTAAGTGCACAATTCAATGATTTTTTTTTAGTGTATTTAAAGAGTTCTGCAACCATCATCATAAACTAATTTTAGAACATTTGCATCACCCCCCAAAAGAAATCTCAGGATGTGGCAGATTTCAGGGCTCCAGCTGAGGCTGGCCAACAGTCAGCAACCGCTGGCGTTAGGGATGCTTAGGGCGGCTGTCTCAGAGACAACCCCCTGCCCCAGGCCTCTGCATCCTGAGTGCTGGCGTCACAGATGCGCACCACCACCGCCCAGCTAAAATCTTAATTCTTTAATTAGGTTGGGTGGTGGGAAGGAAACTATTTCCATTTTGAAAATATAACTTCCTAGTGTAATCACAAAGAAGGAAGAAGGAAGAAAGGAGGAAGGGGAAGATTGAGGAAGAGAGGGAGGAAAAACAGAGAGAGAAAGGCTGCATGGATGGGAAGACAAAGAGAGGGAATAGGGGGCTAGGAAGGGTGAGCATTGCCGCGAGGGGTCCCACCCCATCATCCAGCATTGCCATGTGGGGCCCACCCCATCGCCGAGCATTGCTGCGAGAGGAGGTTTCAACCCGTCACCGATTCGCACCATGACCTTGTATAACAACTTTCTATTTGTGATTTAGTGTCCACTGCTGTCCAGTGAGCTGTAAGTGGGGACTGGGAGAACTCCTCATCCAACCTTAATTTGCTCAACAGGGCATCTGAGTGCCTGCGCGTTCACTCAGCCTGAGCTCTGGGATACAGAGGCTAGGTCCCACCCAGTCCCTCTGGGACCATTAGCATATGAAGGGAGGCCAAGGCTAGACTGCCCTGAAACAGTTCAAACATCAGGTTGATATTTAAAAGCGGCAGCATGTGGGCTGCCTCGGGCCTCCTGGGTCTCCTGGGGCCCTGGGAACAGAGAAGCACTTGTTGCCTGCGGCAGCCTCACCTACTCCCTGTGTGTTCCTTGGCTGACAAAATCTCTGTCCATCACTTCAGATCAATGCTTCGGAGGCCACCTTGGAGCGCGGCCAGCCCTGCTCTTGCCACTCTCAGGAGCTCCATTTGTCCTTGAAATCCCTTTTGCTCTTCCAAGCCACCCTTACTCTCCTAGCCAGGCTGGAAACCCACCTCCTACCTCTCTCCCAGGAATGATCAGCCATGCACTATAATAGCTGTGGCTTGCCCAGCCTTTAAACTCCAGTAGACCCCAGAGGCATCCATTGCACTGGTGAGGAGAGATGGTCACTTGTCCACAGCCCAAAAGTGACAGCGTCAGACCTGTCTCCTGTCGGAGCCCAAGAAACAGAAGACAGACAAGTTAATTCTCATCATCATTTGCATCCAAACAGGGCCGGGAAATCAGGACGCTGTGGCCCCAAGCCTCGGGTTCTGGAGTAGGAATGGGGGTGTCATATTGGCACATTGGTGTGGTGCTTCTAGCCTCCCTGGGAAGGGGATGACAGTGCTGTTTTAGTTAGGAAGTAGGTGGTGCTGGAGGGGTCCTGAGAGGCGTCTGTTTTGTCCCTTCTGTGTCTCAGGTTTGAAGGTGTCTCTGCAGATGGCAAGGCGAGGCCTCCCTGCGAAACCGCCATCTGCTCAAAATGAGTGGGAGAGCTGGCAGGCCACCAGCTGCCCTCCCATGCTGGGCTCCTCACCGGCCTCTGGTGCTAAGGAGCCCCGCACACTTTCCCCAGACACCTGCTCTGCCGTCCCTTGGCCTAAACAGGAGGTGCCGATAGTGGCTCTGACTGGAGATTGGGTCAAAGACGCTGGCCGTTCACAGAGAGCCACAGTGGGACGGGGCGTCCAGGTAGCAGGAAAGAGCCACAAAGCCATTCCTTCTGGTGTCTCTGGACACCTAGTCTATGTCAGGCTCTGTGTCTGCATGTGGGGACCGACTGGTCCTGTCTGCCCAGGTGTGAGGTTTCCTGGGTTGCTCCCGTTCAGCACCCCCTCCCCCCACTGCTGTGTGTCCTCACACATCCTCGCCCTCTCTGCCCCACCTTCAGGACAGTGGAGCGCTCTCTGCTCTCATTTGCCTTCTTTTCCTCTTGCATTTCATGAGGACTTGGTACCCAGAGTCATTGAGGCAGAGGTTTCTGTGAGGTTTCAGATCTCTTGCTGAAATTTGGGGGGTCTCCCTAGAGGAGGCTGAAAATGAGAGACCCTCCTGTGGTCTCCATGCCCTGGGCATGGGCTCAGTCTTTCTGCTGAGAGGCCCTACAAACCCTTTAAAAACTATGTATGTGGCCAGATGTGGTGGCCACGCCTTTAATCCTAGCATTCAGGAGGCAGAGGCAGGCAGAACTCTGTGAGTTCGAGGCCAGCCTCATCTATAAAATGAGTCCAGGACAGCCAGGGCTACACAGAGAAACCATGTCTTGAAAATCCAAAAATAAATAAATAAATATAATAAAAAATAAAATAAAGCTGGGTGGTGGTGGCGCACGCCTTTAATCCCAGCACTTGGGAGGCAGAAGCAGGTGGATCACTGTGAGTTCGAGGCCAGCCTGGTCTACAAAGCAAGTCCAGGATAGCCAAGGCTACACAGAGAAACCCTATCTCAAAAACCAAAACAAAATAAATAAATAAAATAAAATAAAAACCATGTGTGATGTCCCAGAGTAGCTGAGCACATACTGACTCTTAAGTGAAGGAATAAGTCCAAGGGCACCAGGCGAGGGAAAGGCAGGGGTGGGATTTGAACCCACAGCCTCTACCTGGCACTGTCTCTTAACCACTAAGACAAGCATCAGGCTGCAGTGAAAGGAAGCATGCCAACCACGCAGGATCTTGTTGAACTGGTGGCCTAGCCTTGAAGATTTGAACCCAGCATTTTGAGGAACCAGGACTTTTAACAAGCGGTTGCGTGGATTCTGACACAGGCCGAGTGGGCCTCGTTTAGAAAGCCTGGGCTCCTGACATCCACCTGGCCCTCTGAGAGCTTGGCCTTGGCTTCTGAGGTGGCCTATAGGCTTCAGCTCTGAGGTGGCAGAGACTTGGGCTAGACCCTAAGCAGCCCCCTCAGCCTCCTCAGGTGGGCCTTAGGATCCCTAAGCTCTCCAGAGCCCGCCACCCATCTGCTCACAGGGAGGCCTCTCAAGGAGTAACTTTAGGGAAGGTCCACATCTCTGCATGGGGAGGGCTTTCTATGGGGAGTCCATCCTTTTCAGCCCCTCCTGCAGTTTCCACAGCAACTGCTGTTGCCATGGTTTTGCTTGGCAAGCAGCTGGTGAGGAAGAGGGTGGACCCGAGGCCCCTACACCCACCAAAGCCACCAAAGCAAGAAAACAAATGTGCTACCTCCACAAGTCTGGAGCCCCCAAACAGAGGGGTGACCCTCCCCAAGGGAGTCACTGAGTAAAGGCTGGGATGATGAGGCAATAAGTCCCCTGGGCTGGGACTCCCTCCCTTCCTGGCCAGCTCTGTCCTACCACAGGCTTGCTGTGTGATCTGTTTACTTGCCTGTCTCCACCGCACTGTGAGAGCCTCGCCTCGGGTGGGGAGCTGAGTGACTCATCTCCTATCCCCATGGCCCAGCACAGGGCCTGGCACAGAGCAGAGTCAATTCAATTATATAAAAAGCTAAGTTTGGCTCCTTGGGTTTGGGGGGGGGCAGTGGCACAGCGGGAAGGAGGACGTTTCTAGCCTCTAGGGGTCCAACAGACACTTGAGTTCGAATGCCAGACCTGGGGCTGGACTGTGGAGCCCAATGGGAGAGTCTAGCCCAATGGCACGTACCCTAGCAGATAGGAAGGGCTGGGCTGGTTTTGAAGTCCAGCCATGAGGAACAAAAGAAACAACAAATAAGACCCAAGGCACAGCAGAACCCAAATGAATAAAACCAAACTCACGTGAAACACAGCTCTGCTGTGTGACCTTGAGTGAGTGAGTGAGTCACTTCCCCCCCTGAGCCTCCGTTGCCTCATCCATAAAGTGAGTGTCTTCTGTGAGAGTCTCATTGGATGACTTGGGGGTTCCTTAGAAAGCATTAAGCATCTCGTGCCCGGGGCTGGGCACAGTATACAGTGGTGGGCGGGAAGTGCCCATCCCGCCCCTTTGCAGACTAGCAGAGCAAAAAGGAAATGCATTTGCTTGGTACTTACATAGGAGTAATGGTTGCCAAATGTCCCTCCCCTTCCCCAGGACAGTGGCCCGCTGACCCCCAGCAGCCTCTGCTTTTCTAGAGGTGGCACAGGAGAAGGCCCCAAGAGGCCCCTGAGCCTGTCTGTTCTCCCTGAACCCTCTGCCCCTGAGCCTGGGGTGCGGGAAGCATTGGGAGCTGTGTCTGAGTATCTGGTCTCCTCTGGGTCTCCCCTGGGTCTCTCCCAGGAGATGACTGGCTGCATCAGTATGGTCCCTCAGGCTCTGGTCTGCTTCCTCATTTCCTGGGTTCTGGGGGACCCTGTTGCTGCTAGTTCCGACAGCCTGCTTCCTTGAGAGGCCTCCACCCTCTAGCCAGCCTGTGGAAGAGGCATGGGTGGGGGAATTGAGAACAGCTGACCAACAGAGATTCGGCCAAAAGGTCAGCTGAGGGGACATGAGCGGGAGCAAATGCTGGGTATGGACTGTCAGGTCTCAGGACAAGGAAGACTTTGGGACCCTCTGTGCAGGCCTATAGAAGGGGCTAAGTCCACAGGGCCTGGAGGTCAGGAGCTTTTACAGAGTCTCCTCCAGGGTCTAGGCCAGGGTCTCATCCGCTATGTCATGCTGCCCAAACATCCCCAGGGATGTTTCTCCATCTATAAAGTGGGGACAGTAACCACGTCCTCCTCCCGGGGCTACTTTCTGGAGCCCATGAGCTGCTGCCCACAAAGCAGCTGCCATGGAGTAGGCACGGGAGAAGGCTGAGTTCTGTTCCCTTGCCTCCTCCTGGCTGCGTCTGCCTCAGCTTCAACTCTAGCCAGATGGAGCCTGGGAAAGAGGGACTGAGGTGCTCCCTGCCCAGAGGGGCGGAGAGGAGGGCAGTTCTGCTCTGCTGAGCTCTAACTAACTACCAGTCACTTGGGCTACCCTGTGCTACATTCTCTCCTGGGCAGAATAACAGTGGCTGGGGGTGAGGGGTGGGGTGGGGAGCACGCTGGAGAGATGGCTCAGCAGTTAAGAGCACTGGCTGCTCTTCCAGAGGTCTTGAGTTCAATTCCCGGCACCCACATGGCAGCTCACAATTGTCTGTAACTCCAGTTCCAGGGGATCCAACATGCTCACACAGACATACTTGTAGGCAAAACGCTAGTGCTAATAAAATAAATAAGTTATTTAAGAAACAAAACAAAAACCTGTGGATGGGGATTTTCTGTTGGCTCAGAATCAACACGGTATATATTTGGGAGACATCTGAGGAGTTGCTGGTCTAGCCCCTTGGTGGCCTTGAGCACTGACTGACTCAGGAGACCCCCCTCCACTTAGGGACTTAATGTTCTCTGTAAGATGCTGTGGGGCCTGCCTGCCCTTTGAGGGGATTTTGTGTCACCGAATAACAGGACAGGTACTCTGTGGGTGGGAAGGTAGCTGCCCTCAGACTTGACCCTCTTCCAATCCCCAACTCATTACAGGGACTTCTTGCCCCGAGGATCTGGCATTGTCACCCGGCGTCCCCTGGTCCTGCAGCTGGTTAATTCTACCACAGGTTCGTGTCTTCTGTGTCCTCCGTCAGCAGCCAGGCGTGGTCCCTCCCCAAGGTGTGAAGCCCAGCCTTAGCTACCGAAGCGGTTTGCAGAATGACTTTAAGCAAGGTCCTCCTCCCCTCCTTGGGGCTCGATCTAGACAGTGGGTATAAAGCGACAAGGATCGCTGTGTTTGGAGGTAAAGGGTGGATTACGGGAGACCGGCGCCACTAGGTGGGCTCCCCAGGTCTGATGCCTCCTCCCCTTCCCCTGCCGGCTTTTGGAGCAGAATATGCCGAGTTTCTGCACTGCAAAGGGAAAAAATTCACCGACTTCGAAGAAGTGCGCCTGGAGATCGAGGCTGAGACCGACCGGGTCACCGGCACCAACAAGGGCATTTCGCCAGTGCCCATTAACCTGCGCGTCTACTCGCCCCACGGTGAGTAGACCTGGTTCCACCCCCTTCTTCTGAACTCTTTGTCCAGCCACGCCCCCTGAGTCAATTTTCTGGCCCCACATTTCTCATACTTGTTGAGCGCTGTGGTCCTTCAGGTCCACCTGCCTAACCCCTCCCATTTTTGGCGTTGCTCGCCAGTAGATGCCCTTTAAGTTGGACCCAGTTCTTTAACTCCGCCCGCTCGACCACGCCCCCACCGTGAGCCCGCTCTCTTTGCCTCTCTGTCCAGTGCTGAACTTGACTCTAGTGGACCTGCCTGGAATGACCAAGGTCCCCGTTGGGGACCAACCTCCTGACATCGAGTTCCAGATCCGGGACATGCTTATGCAGTTCGTCACTAAGGAGAACTGCCTTATCCTGGCTGTGTCCCCTGCCAACTCGGACCTGGCCAACTCTGATGCCCTCAAGATCGCGAAGGAGGTGGACCCCCAGGGTAGGTTCCCGCCTGGCAGCTGATGCACAAGCCAGCAGCAGTAGTCTAGTTTTAGTGTAGGGGTCTCTCTGGAGAGACTAAGTAGAACCTTCAGAGTCATTTCAGCTGGGTGTAGTGGAACCTCACCTTAAAAGGTAGAAGGTTCAGGAATTGAGGCCAGTACTAGCTACATAACAAGTTTGAGGACAGCCTGGGTTTACATGAGATCCTGTCTCAAAAAGCTAAAAAGAAACCTTCAAGGTGGCTCCGTGGGAAAAGGTCCTTGTTGCCATGAGTTTGAGTCCTGGAATCCATGTGGACGAAGGGGAGAACTGACCCCTGACCCCTGCACGTTGTCTTCGGACACCCACCTGTTTGTGGTTGCATGGGCACACCCACATTCATACATAAGCAAATAAGCAAGTATGATATTTAAAGCCCCACCCCAAAGAAACATTTTAGCCAGGTTGGGGATGGAACTCAGGTCTAGGGTTCTTACATAGCATCATGTATTAAAACATCATTTTGGCCAGGCATGGTAGCGCATGCCTTTAATCCCAGCACTCAGGAGGCAGAGGCAGGTGGATCACTGTGAGTTTGAGGCCAGCCTGGTCTACAAAGTGAGTCCAGGACAGCCAAGGCTACACAAAGAAACCCTGTCTCGAAAAACCAAAACCAAAACCAAAACAAACAAACAAAAAAACGAACAACAAAAAACATCATTTTGGCCAGGTGTGGTGGCGCACTCCTTTAGTCACAGTACTTGGGAGGTGAAGGCAAGCACATCTCAGAGTTCAAGGCCAGCCTAGTTTTCAGAGTGAGTTCCAGGACATCCAGGGCTATACAGAGAAACCCTGTCTCAAAAAAAAAAAAAACAAACAAACAATAAACAATAATATACTATAAAACATGATTTTGGAGCTAGGCAAGGTGGCGCATGCCTTTAATCCCAGCACTTGGGGGACAGAGGCAGGTAGATGGCTGTGAGTTCGAGGCCAGCCTGGTCTACAAAGCAAGTCCAAGATAGCCAAGGCTATACAGTGAAACTTTGTCTAGAAAAAAAAACAAAAAATAAACAACAACAACGAACCCATGATTTTGGCACCAATATAGTAGCACACAGTCGGGATCCCACCTCTCAGAAGGTGGAAACACAAAGATTATGAATCCAAGCTCAGGACAGGCTATATATCTCAATTTTTTTACAAAATAATTTAAAAGTTATTTTGTTAGTATGGATGTTTTGCTGGCATGATGTCACTTGCCTGCAGAGAGTCCAGAAGATAGCATTTGATCCCTTGAAACTGTTACAGGCAGTTGTGAGCTGCCATGTGGGTGCTGGGAACTAAACTGGGATCTTCTGGGAGAGCAGCCAGTGCTCTGAACCACAGAGCCGTCTCTCCAGCCCTTCTATGTATCAAGCCTGAAGCCAGCCTGAGCTTCCTAGGCAGAACCTCTCACAAAGAAATGGCAGGAAAAAAAAACGTTTTGGCTACTTTGGATTATGAAAGAGGAGCAGCTGAGTGGGGTGAGGGAGTGGACAGAGGATGAAGGAATAGCATGGAAGGTTCGAGATTGCATGAACACCCCCCCCCTCCCCGAGTGAGGGCTGGAGCTGCCGTGACAGTCCTCCTGTGGTCACTTCCCAGGTCAGCGCACCATTGGTGTCATCACCAAGCTGGACCTGATGGACGAGGGCACCGATGCCCGGGATGTGTTGGAGAACAAGCTGCTCCCTCTGCGCAGAGGTAGGCAGACACTGCCCCGCCTTCTCATCCCCCTTCCCAGGAAGGCTGGCTGCCCCTGACCTCGGCCCCGGTCCACAGGCTACATTGGCGTGGTGAACCGGAGCCAGAAGGACATAGATGGCAAAAAGGACATCACAGCCGCCTTGGCTGCAGAACGCAAATTCTTCCTTTCCCACCCTTCCTACCGCCACTTGGCTGACCGCATGGGCACACCCTACCTGCAGAAGGTCCTCAACCAGGTAGGGAAGGAAGCAGGCCAGGCCAGGGCCTGGGATGTGAAGAGTAATTTCAAGTACATCTTTGTGTGTGTGTGTGTGTGTGTGTGTGTGTGTGTGTGGTGTTTAAGTTTTTTTTTTAAGATTTATTATGTATACAGTATGCATCAGATCACATTATAGATGGCTGTGAGCCACCATGTGGTCGCTGGGAATTGAACTCAGGACCTCTGGAAGAGCAGTCAGTGCTCTTAGCCGCTGAGCCACCTCTCCAGCCCCCTTAAGCTTTATTTTACTTGATATGTGTGGCTGTTTTGTCTGTGTCTGGTGCCCAAAGAAGACAGAGAAGGGCATCAGATCCTGGAACTGGAGTTAGAGATGGTTGTGAGATGCCATGTGGGTGCTGGGAATTGAACCCGGGTCGTCCGGAAGCGCAGTCGATGCTCTTAACTACTGAGCCACCTCTCCAGCCCAGTTTCTCAGTACATCTTAAGGGGGTGACTGACAGAGATTAGCAGCCACTAATAGAGAACAACCTAGACCCAGAGAAGGGAAGCCATTTGTCTCACAGGGAGTGAGTGACAAGGATCTTGCTGACCGTTTCGGTGTGGGACCTGGAAAGGGATCTCCAGGACTCCCAGCATGTACAGACGACCAGGATTCTGTGCGGGTGGCAGCACTGACTAGTGGTGACTGCAATGTATTCGGCTGGACATCTTGGTCCTTTTGTCATGATCCAGAGAGGCCGACCCAGAATCCACAAACATTGCTGACGCTTCCCTGGCATGGTCCCTCTTCTAGGGTGCGGCGTCACAGGCAGTCGAGACCGCCTGAGATCTGGGTTCCAATCCCACCTTCATCACTCACCCTCCCCCCCCCCCGGGACACTAACTCTCTGACCCACCGCTACCTCTAAAAAGAGAATGGTGGTGACCAGACCCTGTTTCATAGTGTCTCCACGACGACTCGGGGAGGTAGGAGAACCCAGCAGACTTAAGAACTTGAACTTGAGAGTTTCCTTTAGGTCACTGGAGCCCAGAGGACACAAGGAAGGGTGTCTGCCAGCCTTCCCTGACTAAATGCTTTTGGGTTCTGGTACCTAAAATACTCAATTGCTCAGTTAGGCAGCACCGAGTATGGGTCCAGATTCCTGCCTTCTGTCAGAAATTGAGTTACAACAGATTAATTCTGATAGCTCATCTCTGTGAGCACCTGGGGAGCTCTAGGCCTACCCACTGCAGCACTTGCTCTCAGCCTATGGTTTGTGTCCCCTTTGGGGGTTAACTGACCTTTTCAGAGGGGTTGCACATCAGATATCCTGCATAGGAGATTTGGAGGGGAGGTTGGTTTTTCTCTTTCTTTCTTTCTTTCTTTCTTTCTTTCTTTCTTTCTTTCTTTCTTTCTTTCTTTCTCTCTTTTTTCTTTGTTGTTGTTGTTGGTTTTCGAGACAGGGTTTTTCTGTGTAGCCTTGGCTGTCCTGGACGCACTCTGTAGACCAGGCTGGCCTCGAACTCACAGAGCTCCACCTGCCTCTGCCTCCCAAGTGCTGGGATTAAAGGTGTGCGCCACCGCTGCCTCCTCATCGGCTCTGCATAGGCGATATTTACATTACGATTCATAACAGTAGCAAAATTACAACTGTGAAGTAGCAACAAAAATAATCTTGTGGTTGGGTTCACCACAGCATGAGGAACTGTATTAAAGGGTCACAGCGTTAGGGAGGTTAAGAACCACTGCAGCATCCGGCCTGGTCCTCCACAGCTCTGTGCCTCTCACTCCATCCATCCCTTGCTCAGCCTGGCCCAGTGGGCATCTAGGGTTATGACTTTGGCTTTAACCTTCTCCTTACCCGCCACACCCAGCAACTGACCAACCACATCCGGGACACACTGCCGGGGCTTCGGAACAAACTGCAGAGCCAGCTGCTGTCCATTGAGAAAGAGGTGGATGAATACAAGAACTTCCGACCGGATGACCCAGCGCGCAAGACCAAGGCCCTGTTGCAGTAAGGCTCCTCCTGGCCCCAGTCTCTCGGGCTGAACTACTCTAGCCCCTCCCACCCTCCAGGGCCCAGGGTTCCCTCCTCTCTGCCTCCTCAGGCCACGCCCCTCTCCCACACAGGATGGTCCAGCAGTTTGCAGTGGACTTCGAGAAGCGCATCGAGGGTTCCGGAGACCAGATCGACACTTACGAACTATCAGGTGGAGCCCGCATTAACCGGATCTTCCATGAACGCTTCCCTTTTGAGCTGGTTAAGGTAGGGAGCCGTAGTTCCAGGCAGGAGGGAGGGCGCCGTCCCCCCCCCCTTCCCCCCCCTCCCCGCGCCTCTACCTCCTGATGGCTGGGCTGACCCTGACCAGCCTTCTGTCTGTCCTCCACAGATGGAGTTTGATGAGAAGGAACTCCGAAGGGAGATCAGCTACGCCATCAAGAACATTCATGGCATCAGGCATGTACTGGGACCAGGGTGGTGGCCGCACACCCTTAGGCAAGGGGCACAGGGCTTGAGGGAGCCTCCATCAGGAAGGGCCTGAGAGTCCTGGTCTTCAATCCCCCTCAACCTCAACTTTCCGGCTCCTAGCTAAGGGATGTAGCTGGGAGGCCTGGGCTACCCCCAGCCTGCAATCCTCTGGCCTCCTTGGCAGCCTCGGGGAGTATGTGCCTGGACAGACGCACTCTCTCTATAGGGCTGGGTACCCCCTCTCTCGAGGGTGCAACAACTCTGCCCAGGGCCACCCAGGTAGCTGAGCAAAGGGTAGGGTCACTGGCTAGGGCCTGGGGCATAGCACCCAGATGCATTCTATACACATCACTTTATGGTTGGGGGCAGGGATTCAACTTCCCAGACCTTCCCAGACTCCCATTAACCCAGCCTCACCCACTCTACCCACTTCCCTCCTAAGCCACTCTTTGGTGCAGAAAGGAGGGTTAGGAGACAGCTCCCCGGGGGGTTAGATTCCTCCCTGTCAGGGACCCAGACCCTGAAGAGCACTAAGCTCATCTGACACCTCTGTAAACAAGTTAGTGGAACCCAGTGCTCCTGTAGGCTCGGCATGAAATTTACAATCTGATAACTGCATTGGCCAAGGCGGTGGTCGTCGTGATGATGATGATGATGATGATGATGGTGGTGGTGATGATGATAGCTCAGTTCCCAGACCAGCTCTTAAGGAGGTCTCAGTTTTGTAATTTCTGGAGTTTGAGGACATAGACCCTTTTGCAGCAACATAAGAGGAAGCACAGTGGACACTCAAGCAGAACTGTTTGTCCCAAGGATCATTAATGGAAAGCCTCTTGTTAGAACCGCCCCCCCCAACCCCAACCCATTGACTGGATGGAGACACTGAGGCTCAGAAAGGGTAGTGGGAGGACTCCCCCTGCCCCTGTCCCTGCCCCTGCCCCCCACCCCCGCAGGCCAGGGCCAGCCTGTGACACTGTGCCCTTCTCCTGCTTCGGGCGTTCAGAACGGGGCTGTTCACCCCGGACATGGCCTTTGAAACCATTGTGAAAAAGCAGGTGACGAAGATTCGAGAGCCGTGTCTCAAGTGTGTGGACATGGTTATCTCGGAGCTAATCAGCACCGTTAGGCAGTGCACTAAGAAGGTAACAGGCAGCCCTCGGCCAGCCCCCCCCCCAGCCCCGCCCCCTCAGCCCCACCCCCAGTCCCTCCCTGCACTGCTCAGCCAGGCGCTCCTTCCCCACATATCCCACGCCTCCTGCCTCCTCGGTAGCATGCACAGGCCTCAGCAGGGTGGGGAAGGCAAGGCGACCATGATGCATCTGGACGGGGGAGCCCTCTGAGGGGGGCCTCACCCACACCTTGATCCCCAGAGATCTCCCCTGGCTCAGAAAGAACGGTGTTTAAGGGAGCCCGGGGCCCCTGCCTTGCCCACAGGAGTGGGGTAATTCTCCAGGGCTCTAGGAGGGTCTTGGGGAAGCCATAGCCTGGGGAATTGTGAGGGGCAAGACCTTCTGGGGTGCTGTGCAGCCAGAGGGGTTGCAGCGGGGGCCCAGGACTGGCAGGTACCACATCTCCTTCATCCTCTCCACCTTTCCACTCTCTTTTGGGGACTGTCACTCAGCTACTCACCCCACCCCTTCTTTTCCACATTCAGCTTTCCAGGGACAGAGCTTGTGTCCTGCCAGGCAGCCAGCCTCTCAGAACTGCCCAGGAAGGCAGGGCTTGGAGGATGGTGCTCATTTCTCAAGGGAGGTGGGGGAGGCTGGGGGTCACGGGGTTGGAAACTGAGGTTCAAGGCCTTGAGTAACTTACCCCAGTGGCCATATCTGGGCAGAGCTGTTGCTGGAAGCTGAGGCTGTGGACTCTAAGTCCAGCGCTCATTGACTCAACCCAGGCCTCCCTTCCTTTCCACCGCTGCCTTGGCCTCTCTCAATCACCAGCCCTCTTTCTGTCTTTCCTGTTCTCTCGCTTCTGTCTTTTGGAGTTGAGTTTCCTACAGGCCCGTTAGGAGAAGAGGCAGGGGATGCCCCTTGAGGAGGAAGGGAGGAGCAGGGGTGGACACGGGGAGGTCGGATCGGAGGGTCTGGCTGCTGCATCACAGACTGTGCACGCACAGGGTACACTGGGCAGCTGAGCACCTTAGCAGAGGTAGCCCAGTGGGGCCCGGCTTTCGAGTAAGGCTAAAGCAATTCAAGGAACATCCAGAAGCCGAGATTTACATAAGATGTATGGCCATGTCCTGGTCTGGGTCAGGCCCTTAGGAGGACCCAAGGGACACCAGAAAAGAGCAGGCTTGGTCTTGGTATTGTTGAGGTGTGTGGTTTCTAGAGGGCATCCCTAGGGTGGAGAATCTGAGCTGGGAAAGGCTCTCTCAGAACAAGGGTTTGGTCCTTTACACCTTTGGCCATACCCCCAGAGCCCTGGGGGAGGGGGTGCTTGTCGGCACCTGGCAGGTGCCACTCTGGGAGAGGTGGGGGAGGGGGCCGGGTCCCACGCTCACGTTGTCTTCTGTTCTCTTTCTCTCTCTCTCTCTCTCTCTCTTTCTCTCTCTCTCTCTGTTGGTGTCTCTCTCTCTCTCTCTTCCCTCCCCATGCCTGTACCATCCTCACCCATCCTTGAGCCTGGCCGCTTGGCTTCCATTCCCATCCTCGCCCCCTCTGCCCACCCGGCTGCTCCCCGTCTCGCCCCCTAACCCCCCTCCTCCTCGGGTGCAGGACGGGCCTCTTCACACCTGACCTCGCTTTTGAAGCCACAGTGAAAAAGCAAGTGCAGAAGCTCAAAGAGCCCAGTATCAAGTGTGTGGACATGGTAGTCAGTGAGCTCACGTCCACCATCAGAAAGTGTAGCGAAAAGGTACGGCGGCCGCCTGGGAGGGGCTGGGCCCCCGCCGTCACCCCTTCCCGGTGGCTACGGCTTCCCGTGGGCAGAATCACCTGCCGAGCAGATGGTATGGCCTCTTGGATTCCCTTTGGGACCCAGGCAGTCACTGGCCTGAGATTTCCCACCGTCTCATCATAATCCTGGGACTACTTTCACTGTCTGCCCCTTGTCCCTCCCAAAAGGGCTATAATCCCACTCCACATCTCTCCTTTCCAGTGGTAAGGATGACTGTAGAGTGACAACCACAGTGATGGCAGGGGGTGGCGGCTGTTTATTGAGCAACTACTATGTGCCCCAGTGGGCTGAGTGCTGGCCTCGCTCTCGGACTTAATTCTCTCAACAACTCTTAAGTGGGTAGCATCATTATCCTTGCTTTACAGGTGGCCAAACAGATCCAACGAAAAGCAGCGTGTGAGTCAGATTTAGGAAGAGATTTGAGGGAGTCAGGGCCTCTTGAGATAGGCGAGCCATCCCAGGACCTCAAAACCAATTTGCCTTAAGGCATCTTGGATGACTCAGTGGCAGCAGTCTGCATGAGTCAGACATGGGCAGCCTCTTCTGAGGTGTCTGTGACCTTTTTGATGTCTTTTTCCTATCCATGCACTTTGGGCCATGTTGAGGATTTCTAGCCAGGTCACCCAAAGTAGTGCTTGCTTTCAGCACACAAAAGGGGATCCATTGGCAGTGGAGGCTTTGCCGGAAGGAATTCCCATTCTGTCCCCGCCCCCAGCAGTGGACTGAGCCAGGCTCAGAACTGAAGCCAGCCTAGCCTGAATCTGAAAATGCCCCTCAAGTTGAGGTATAAGTGTGGGGCACACAACTGCGTTAACTTCAGGTTTTTAGTTAGCATCACCCACTTCTTGTCTCTGAGCCCTGTGCTGTGCAGGCCCTGTTCTGGGTGCAGAGGCTGGTCCATGGGCCGCTGTCTATTGGGCTCAATCCATAGCACAAGGTTGCTAGGTCTGCGTAAGGTCTGTGTCCCCAGAGTCCTGCCGATGGGCACGTAGCGTGCCCCAGTTCTTACTTTGTTGTTGTTTGTTCCTGCCCTTCTCTCTGGCCTTCCCCTCTCACTCCCCCCCTTCCTCTTTTACTTATTTGTTTTTTGGTTTTTTGTTTGTTTGTTTTGTTTTGAGACATAGCCTCACTCTCTTGCCCAGGCTGGCGTAAAATTCACAATGTAGCCCAGCCTAACTTAGAGTCCATGGCAGGCCTTCTGTCACAGCCTCCTGAGTGCTAGGAATAAAGGCATGGGCCGCTACACCCGCCTTTAGAAGCTTCTATACTTCCAGGCTGCCCAGGTGGCTTAGTGGGTAAAGCACTCGCTGCGCATGTGTGTCCTCGACACGTACCATGTATACACACACACACACACACACACACACACACACACACACACACACACACAGTTAAGAAAATAAACTAACCAATTTAAAAAACTTTCCTATTCCTACAGAATAATTAATTGGCTTGTGTATTTTAACCATGTGGACACTGAATCCATACATTGCATTTCTTGTTCTCCACATTCTGTGTAGAATGGTTACCTAGCCTATATAAACATTTTTTTTTTCTGAGACAGGGTTTCTCTGAGTAGCTCTGGCTGTCCTGGAACTCACTCTGTAGATCAGGCTGGCCTTGAACTCAGAGATCCCTTGTCTCTGCCTCCCTGAGATTAAAGTCCTGCACCACCCACTACCTGGCGCCACTAAATAGATTTGCTTGACCATTTCCCCGTTGTTGAACATTTAATCTTTTAATATATATATATAAGCAGGGGCATGCCTTTAATCCCAGCACTCGGGAGGCAGAGGCAGGAGAATCTCTGTTAGTTCAAAGCCTCCAGCCTGGTCTACAAAGTGCATCCAGGACAGCTAGGACTGTTACACACAGAAACCCTGTCTCAAAAAACCAAACCAAACAAACAAGAAGCAGGGGTTGGGGAGATGGCTCAGTTGGTAACGTGCTTGCCACACAAGCAGGAAGACCCAAGTTCAGATCCCCAGTGCCCACATGCAGCAACACATGTGTGGTCCCAGGGCTGGAAGTCAGCCTGGCAGAGCCCCGGAGCGGGCTAGTTCACTAGTCTAGGCAAATCCCGCCTCCAGGTTTGGTTGGAGATTCCATCTCAGACATAGGGTGGCCAAGGAGCATTGACTTCCGGCCTCCTGGTGCATATGCCCATGTACGGGGCCACAGGCACAAAAAAGTCTGCTGGTCATCAGCGTCCATGCGTGTGAAGACACATTATGCTTCTTGCTCTTGAGTGGTTTCCTTAGGATAGATTCCTAGAAGACAGACCACTAGGACACTAACACTCCAAAGCTGCAGGAAGCTTTGCTGAGCTGCGTTCCCGAGGAAAGCAGTCATCGAGAGTGATTAAAAAAAAAAAAAAAAAAAAAAAACCTCTGAAAAGGATCCATATGTCTGCCAAGAAGCAATCAATAGCTGAAGTAATGCAGCTACAGTGGAAGACTGAGGCCATTTGGGCAGTTGGGTGTGATCGTCTGTGCTGCAATCCCAGCTCTGTGGAGTGGAGACAGGAGGGTCACGAGTTCAAGGTCACCCTCCCATACATAGTAAGAGGCTAGCCTGGGCTACGTGAGACCCTGTCTCAAAAGAAAAGATGGGAGACATGTTTGTGTGTTTCTGTCCACATGTGCCTCTATGATGTAAAGGGAGTGTGGAAAACACGTTGCAGGAAAGAGCATATGTAGCTCTTCAGGGAGGAAATTAGGTGATACCGAATACTAAAATCCAAAGCCACATTTACCCAAGGCTAACCATTGTTTTGAGATCGAGAAAGGAATGTGATGCTGTTTTCTGTTTCACATTTATGTCTTTTGCGGTTAATGAGGTGGCAGTTCCTGAGAGCAGAGCGAAGCAGGAAGCTTGCTTCCTGGAGAACACCGATCTTAAGGGAGAGCCATATTTTTGCCATATGATTTAAACTTCAACAGTTATTTTCTTTATATGGCAAAATCCACCTATATTTGTGCTTTTTGCTTATTTATTTTTAAATACCCCTGTTTTGTAAACCACTCCTGACAGAAATTTGGCATTACTCCTCGCCCTGCTGGGATTAGATTATTTATTTATTTATTTATTTATTTAATCTCTGGGCACAGTTTAGTGTTTGACGATAGTTTCCCTTAAAAAGGGAAGCGCCTCTTTTGAGGTACAAAGCACTTGGCTAGGTCGGAAAGCACGGCTGGCTGTGAACTCATGACTTCAGGAGCTCCATCCCTGACCCCTATACTCCTGGGCTCCAGGCGGGCTACTCCACTCAGCCAAGGACCAGGAGAGAAAAGGTCCGTTTTCAAAGCTGGCTGAAAGTCCTGGAAGCACTCCGAGGCAGCCAGAATGGAAAAAGATGCTGCAAGGAGCGGAACTTCTTGAGTGGGCTGAAGCGGCCCTGTCCATATGGGACATGTGGAAAACTTGAGAAATGTAGTCCAGGCGCTTAGTGGGGATCTGGCCATGCTCTGTGGCAAATCCTTCCCTCCTCCTTCCCAGCCCCACCCCGCACCCACCCCGCCCCCGCCCTGGGAGGGAGCCATGGACCACCTCAAAGGCCTAGTAACTGTGACTCAGACCCAAATTTCTGTCCAGACTCAGAGGCTACATTAAAAAACAAAACAAAACAACCAAAACAAAACAAAAAAAGACTTCCCACAGGGTGACAGACCCCTCCAGCCAGCCCCGGGTCTCAGGCTGGTCCTCGCAAGCCGCTTGTGCTAGGCTGTCTCAGCTGCTCCCTTGACACAGCCACAGGAAGGTTGGACATGGGCCTCTCTTCTTTCAAATCACCCTTCCCTGGACTAGCATCCGGAGCTCCACTTTCCTGCCCTGTCTGCCTTCCCATCCTTAGCGTCAGGCACAGGATGCCTGGCTGTATTCCCACAGGATCCCCTGAGAGTCTTGACTCAGCCCAAGGATGGCTGCGAGCGTGGGTGGGGGGGTAAGGGGGGAGGGTGAGGTGGGGGACCAGGAGCTGTCTAACCTAGGGGTTAATGACCCTGGAGGAAGGGCGGTCCTGATGGGTAGGCTCTCCCTTTCAAAAGTGCACTGAGGAACCCTATCTAACCCTGGCTCCAAGCCAGAGGCAAGGAGAGTAGAAACATTCATCTTCCATTCATTTCCTCATTCCTCCAACATGCTCTCTTTGAGCACTGCTGGTGTCCAGCCCTGCCACAGCTCTTGGGGAACAATTACTACCCAGATAGGTGCAAGAGACTGAGGTAGAACAGGGAGGCCCCCAGATGCAGCTCTCAGCGCTCCATCCAGAAGCCGTGGCATCTATGAGAAGCCACAGAACGGCTGAGCTGAGAACGGCGTTTCTAGTAGTTCAAGGTCACCCTTGGCTACATAGAGTACAGTGGGCGCTGGGTCTCAGACCTGGGCAGATGTAGCTTGAGATGATGGTGGCAGACAGAGGCGTACCAAAGGAGCCGGTACCAGCTGGCTTACACCAAGTGGGCCTAGGGCCCAGCCAGGCCCCCCGCGGAGTTCTGTTCATGCTGCTAAGACCCTGTCTCTGCATGTCCCCCTGTGTCCTTGCATGTCTGTCCCCTGTAGCTCCTGCATGTCCTGTGGTGTGACTTCTGTTTTCCCCTGGACGTCCTCCTTCCCCCGGCTCTGACAAAGAGGAGCATTGCCTGTCCCCAGCCTGACTCAGGAGGTCAGCTGGCACCATGGGCCCTCCCGTCCCCCAGGTTCTCCGGGAGAAGTCACTGGACGCTGCTCCCTGCTGATTGTCACTCAAAGGCATTAGGAAAGCAAAGGGGTAGTAATCCTGAGGGTCAGTGAAATTGCCTTGAGAGCCAAGGATGCCTCAAAGGCTTCAAGATGGCCACAGTCAAGATGGCAGCCCCTGGCTCTTTCCGTAGTTCTCCCCCTGCCTTTTCCCAATTGAAATTGCCCAGGTGGGCCAGTAAAGATGGCCCTGTAACCCGGAAGACCCTTGAACAACTGCCATTTAGGGTGCACATGGGTGAAAGGAGCGGCCATGGTTTGGTGCCATCAGCTTCCTGGGGCCCCAAGGGCTCTCTTGTTGGCCTGGTTGGTGTTCCCATGCACCCCTCCCACCCCACGCCCCTGGGTCCCTGTACTCAGGTGGGATCTGGGCGCCTGATGCCCAGGCCCTGTGTGTACGTGGCTCTCTCCCCTCCTGCCCTTCTCCAGCTTCAGCAATACCCGCGTCTACGGGAGGAGATGGAGCGAATTGTGACCACCCACATCCGGGAACGTGAGGGCCGCACCAAGGAGCAGGTGAGTCCGTGGTTCCTATCCCACTTCCTCCTGTCAAGGGCATGTTCTGGTCTTAATTTCTTATGGGATGATACAGTTGACATAATGTAGGCCCTTGTAGCCGTTTTGAAGGGCACACAGTTCAGCAATATTGTGCACCCTAACATCCTGGTACCCGTCACCACCATCCACAGAAGGCTTTGTGTCTTGAAAAGCTGACTCTGGGCTCGCCATCCACAGTCCCCTGCCAGCCACCAGTCTTTCTGTCTTTAGGAATTATTCTAGGTTCCTGTGCTAAGTGAAATCGGACAGTATTTTGATCCTTTGGCATCTGGCTTATTTTGATTAGCATTAAGGTCTTTCTTTCTTTCTTTCTTTCTTTCTTTCTTTCTTTCTTTCTTTCT
>OU015750.1:9026696-9055116 GCA_907169655.1 Acomys percivali | reverse complement strand
TGTGTGTGTGTGTGTGTGTGTGTGTGTGTGTGTGTGTGTGTGTGTGTAGATTCCCACTTCCTCCAGCTGAATCCTCTAAGTCCTGTGCCCCAAGAACCGTGGGCAATGGGGCTGAGCCTCTTGAGAGAATTCATGAGAGCCTTCCCTCTCTCCCATTAGTGCTCAGCAGAGGAGCAACCAGATGAACAAGAAGAAGACTTCGGGGAACCAGGTGAGTGGGCCCCAGTGCCCCAGCCCCAGGGATGAAGGGTGCTGGATGGACTCTGAGGAAACCCCCCTCTCCCACGGGGAAAGGTGCAAAGGGGGCCCAGAGAGCCTGCCATCTGCTGGCCAAAAGCTTCTCACTCTGCCTCAGTAATCCTCTCTCCTCTCTCCCCCAATGCTTCTCCTGGTTGCTATGGTTACCTCTTTGCAGGATGAGATTCTGGTGAGTACCAGGACTGGGGGAGGTCTTGGCTTGTGCAGTGAGGGGAGGTGGAGTCTCACTGGTGAAGGGGGATCTGCAAGGGGCGGGGGGTGGGGCAGAGGACACCGTCTGAGCATCTTGCACATAGCAGCACATGAACTCCACACCTGGCCACAGGATAGAGAAAGGCCCAGCCCATGCTCACAGTCCTATAACCCGGCTATAGGTGTGCACACGGCAAGCACCTGTGCAGATGGAGCTAGACTACATGGGGATGGGTGGGCCCGGCACTAGGTACGTGCTCTTCAAACATCTGTAGGAGGAATGTTTGGGTGGCTGGGAGAGTGGATCTGAGACAAGCATGTTCTTAGGAAGCAGACAGTGACCTCTAGTAGAGAGTTAAGAGATAATAAAAATCAAGAGCCCCGCAGGGTGTGGTGGTGCACACCATGAGTCCCAGCACTTAGGAGGCAAAGGTAGGTGGATCTCTGTGAGTTCAAGGCCAGCCTGGTCTACAAAGAGAGTCCAGGACAGCCAAGGCTACACAGAGAAACCCTATCTTGAAAAAAACAAAAAACAAACAAACAGAAAAATCAGGAGCCCAGTCCCTCCTCTCCCAGCTTCCTGTTCCACGCCTCATATGCCTGCAGAGACACTTACCAGCAGCCTTTGCTTGACCCAGTTGTACTCATGAGTGCTGTAATCCTCAGTATGTCCCACATCGTTCGCAGAGGCCATGGCTGGTTTAATGTGGTTTCCCATCCAGGCATAAGCCTTGGTTATTTCCCGCACCAGGTCCTGGGTCCCAGTGCACAGTAGGTGCTCAGAGAAAGAAGGCCTAAAGAAAATGTATGTCAGGGATGTCAGGCCCGGACAGCACCCCATGGCCTACAGTGTTGGGGCCCGGACAGGAGTCTAGAGTGTACCTCTGCCTCTGCCCCTGCCCCCTTGGAGACCTGGACCTATAGACAGAGCCTCAGTAGGGCCTCTGAGAGCCCTGGGCAGGATGGGACTCTCCAGTTCAGGAACTGTAGACGGGGAGCTAGGTGAGCAGGCTGTAAGTCAGCCTGGAAGCAGAGTATACAATCGGCTGCTTGCTGGCTAGATCCTGGGACAGGGATGGACTCAGTTCCAAAGGCAAGAACTAAGCAGATCCACCAGCAGGGCGGGAGAAGGCTGGTGGGATGCCTGGTTCCTGCCACCGTGTTCACCGACCTAAGTAGGGGTGATCTCCCCTCTTCTCGGGTGCTGTGATTTGAATTCTCAGCGAGGTTCTTGGAAGCCAAAGGGTGGTCAGGAAAGCCTCGAAGCAAGTCGTGGATGCAGGCCTCCAGAGAAGCCCCCGGTGAGGGGTGAGGTCAGGGCCAGGGAGGGAGCAAGACGCAGGTCTTTCTTCAGTCACAATCAGGGCCAGGGTCTGGGCAATGATCCTGCCCTTGGAGGTGGTGACCAAGGTCTGTGGTGATAGGCTGCTCACTGCTCTGAAACTGGATTCTTGCTTGTTATTCTAGACTTCTTGTAGGAAGTTCAGGCCTGGATAGTGTGTGACTCTGCCTTTCCCTCCTGCCGCGGAGGCTCTTAGAACTATAACAGCTCAGTGGTCATTTATTCATGTCACCACAAACATTTATCCATCACTTACTGACGGAAACGCTGAGAAGATGATAAGGGGCACAGGAAAATTCGTGCACTAGCAGGAAAAGTTGCTTAAGTGGATGGTACCCTTTTTTTCCCCTTTCCTGAGGAGGCGGGGCTAAAATTGCAGTCTCTGTTACAGAAGCAAGCATAAGAGACTGAGTAGAGACGTCACTCTTCTCCTGGTTGACATGGGGTGGGGGGCAGGGAGGGCCGCTCACCATGTAAGTCTGAGCTGATACCAAAGGGCTAGGAGGTATATGCCAGGCAAAAAGGGAAGAGAAGCCACTGCAGCAAGTCCCAAATTCCTAAGATTAGAAAGATGTGACAGAGTAGACCCTCAAATGATGCTCAGAGTTGCTTTATCCAAACAGCCGCCAACCTCTGCTTGTACACTGTTGGCAACGGGGAACTCACCCTCTACCAAAGTGGCCAACCCCTGGCTCGCAGGCTCTCTATCCTGAGCTGACCTTTGCTTTCCTGTCTTCCACTCTGTTCACTTGTGGTTCAAATCAGGCCAGGTCTGGCCCCACCCCCCACCCCACCCCCACCGTCTCTGACCAGGCAGACCTCAGAAAATCGGGGAAGGGGGCTCTTGAATGCTTCTTGACTCATCCCAGCCTCCACGGGGAAAGCCTGGCCCATGGCCGCCAACCTCCTGTCCCACTCCCCGCTCTAGGTCATTCGGAAGGGCTGGCTGACCATCAACAACATTGGCATCATGAAGGGGGGCTCCAAGGAGTACTGGTTTGTGCTGACTGCTGAGAACCTGTCCTGGTACAAGGATGACGAGGTGAGTCAAGGGCCACTGCCTGTCAAGGTCAGGCTCAGAGCATACCATGGGCTAGACCTTACAGTAGGCTAGACCACACCGCAGAGTACTGATAAGACTGTACGAGGGGGCAGGGCAGGGTAGGATGTACAGCCGGGGCGGTACCCATTCATCCATGCTTGGAAGCACCCTGGAGTGGGTAGGCAGGGGTGCTGGGTTAAGTTCCCTGACACAGCAGCCCAGTGGCCTTCCTGTTTTCTCACTCCAGGGCGTGCCGCCTCTTCTGTGGCCCCTGTAGGACCATGACACACACACACACACACACACACACACACACACACACACACACACGCTCGGCTGCCAGACATTTAGTTAACCCCTACACCTCAGTGCCTTCAGCCCCTGCCAACCAAGGCAAGCTGCTCAGGGTACCTCCAGGTCAAGGGACCAGTAGTGATGACGGCCTGCAGAGCTGCTCCACAGAATAACCCCCTGCCTGCTGGGGCACCCAGAGGCCCCCACCACTCCCCTCCTGTTACTGGTCTCCTTTAAGAATGAGTCTGTTTGGCTTTCACATCTGGATTCCAGAGGTGACCAGCGAGAATGAGGGAGGGGGGACAGACAGGGGGTGTTGTGATAATGAACTCCAGCTGGCCAAGGGGTTGGGGGAAGGGAGCCTCTTTCTCCTGAGGGAGCTACCATAAGACAGGGTGCTCTCAATGGGGCGGTAGCATTTTAGAGTGGGGGGCCTATATTTGGGCCACCAGGTCCCCTCCTCAACCACTGTCTCCTCTAAGCCTGCCTTGGGAAGGGGCTCCACCTCCCCACCTTGGGTGGGGTCCTCTGTCGTCACTGGCGGGGGCGCCAAGCCATCTGGACCTCATTACCCCAACCCTGGCCTCTCTTCCAGCCCAGGGGCCCCTGGAAGGGATGGAGAGTGAGGTAGTGTGGGGCTGGGAGGTGGCTTCCTATACCCTGTCAACCCGGCAGTCCCCTAGACAGCCCCCACCCCACCCCGCCAATGGGTCTCGTGTTCCCATATCTAAGATTTTTATACAGAGTTGGGGGGATGGCAGCCCCACATCTGGCTACTGGGGCCAGCCAAACTGAAGGGGGCACAATGTACCCGGAGTGTGTCTTTTTTTTTTTTTTTTTTTAAGTTTTGTATATAGATTTGAGTTTAGTTGTATGTGGACACTGGCTGAGTAGTGTATGTAGAGAGGTGGGGCTTGTGTGTGTGTGTCTTATGAATGTTGTGGGGGTGTTGTGTTGTGAGTGTGTTGGGGTATAAACACCTAGGTGTGAAATTGTGTGCTTGCATGTGACTTCACTGTACTGCGTGTTGGTGGAGGGTGGGGGTGGGCTGAAGGACGCAGCGTGTGAATAGGGATATTTGAGAATATGTGTATGTATGCGTTTGGGATGTGAGGATGGGGGAAGGGAGCTTCCCATTGTGAGGCTGTGTGTCTGAGTGCGAATGCGTGCCCTTGAGTGTGAATTTGTGTTTGTATGTGTGCTTGGGCATGGATGTGCGCTTTAAAGCTGGAGTGCACATATGTGTGCCTCTGAGCTATGGTAGTGTGAGCACTGGAGTGTGTTGCCGGAATGTGAGTTCATTTTTGCACTAGGATTGCTGGAGTTTGAGCTTGGGCAGGGGTCTGGTCTCCGCTGCCCAGCCACTTGCCCTCTAGCCTTTCGATTGGGAAAGCCTCTTGACAGGCAGTCACCCACATTACCAGCTCTGATGACCCCCCACCACCACCTTCTCCGGCTTCCTTCGATGCCCTCCCCCATCACCACAACCTCCCATCTGTCCCACGCAGCACTGTGGCTGCCCCATAGCTCTGCGCCTCCTCCCAGCCCACCCTGTGCCCTCCCCCACCTCCCTGCCCCAGGTCCAGGCTCTGGTTCTAGAAGACAGCGGGGTTGGTGCGGCTCTCCGGCGACGGTGGGTGCCGAGGGTCTAACCCAGCCCAGCCTAACCAATGTGCAGACTACTGTACAATTTGGGAGTCCTGAACAGGTAGTCTAAACACTGGGTAGACGGAGTGGAGGTGTCCTCTGGTCCATCCAGGCAGTAGCTTCTGTCCATCCGGTGGGAGCTTTGGTCCCATGCCCTAGAGATAGGATGCACCCAGCCCCGGCGCCCGTGTCCCCCAGCCCCAGCCAGCCAGCCAGCCAGCCGTGGTCTCTCTCTCTGCTCCCGACTCCCCTTCTGCCTCCTTTGACGTGGCAAGGGTGAGCGGGAGCTAGGCTGGGAAGGAGGGGCCTGGGGAGGGGGCCGGCAGGAAGGGAGGGCTGGGGGAGGAGGCCACTCCTACCTAGTGTCCAACCCTGAGCACAAGGCGGCTGCGGCGGGCCTCCCTAGATGGGTTCCAGATGTTCCCTGGCCGTGTGTGCAACTTCCTCCACTCCTCCCCCAGCCGCCCTCTGGGGCTCCCGGCCACCCGCCTGGCATAAAGAGGGCTTTATGTGGCCGCATAGACCAGGCGGGTTGGGGAGTGGGGGGGGCGGTAAGAAGGGTGGAGATGAAGCCAGGGTGGGAAAGCAAGGGCCTCCTGAAACCCAGCCCCCACCTGAGATCTTAGGCAAAGCTTACGGAGTTCTAATCTTCCTGCATAGGTTCCATGGTACTGGGTGGGCCAGTGTGATACAGGCAGCAGTAACTTCTCCTTCCTAGTGCCCATCTGGAATGCCTCCACCCAGGGTCCCTGAAACATAGAGTCTACAGACCCAGACATATCTGTCTACAGATTTATATAACTTCTTCCACAAAACAACACAGGTCTAGCCCACTGCACAACCGTTCTGCAAGCATATGGCCCCCTAGTCTTAGGTTCTATTTACACGTGCCACACACCCACAGTGACAGATAACGTCACATTAACACAAAGCCCTGTGCATACATGCACCTATGTCTTATAGGCAGGCGCAAGTACACACAATGGTGACAGACTTGTTTGGCCTTGTACAACCACACAACCACACACATGTGTTTACAGACATACAATTTCCAGGCTTGTGCCTTGTGTCTGATTGGTAACACGTGGGTGGCTGGAGGCGGGAGACGGGGGGGGGGGGGGTTCTGCGCTGAGCCAGGCCTTTGAAGCCTCCGAGGCTAGTGTGCCCCCCCAACCCCCAATCTCTATAGTCAGGAAATGAAGTCAGAGGCAGCCAGGCTGGAGGTGAGAGAGAGCCTCATGTGAGCCATCCCTGCCTGAGGCCCAGCCTGGCTTGTCTCCAGGACTTACTTAAGGTGGGATGAGAGAGACCCCTCAGCTTCCCTGCCTTCTCCAGTCTCTTAAACTGTGGCTGCTGGCATCGGCTTGAAAGCCATGGGGGTCAGGGTGCTGGTGCTGTCCGCCAGGAGTCAGGGTTCCATGGCTAGGCTGTACTATATGGCGCCACGTGTAAGGTGGGGAGGGCGAAAGCCCAGGATGACTTTGGGGCTCCAACATGGACCACTCTGAGGGATGGGGAGGCATGGCGGTGCCAGACTGACCCCCGTGCTCCTAACCCTCCCAACAGGAGAAAGAAAAGAAGTACATGCTATCCGTGGACAACCTGAAGCTGCGGGATGTGGAAAAAGGCTTCATGTCAAGCAAGCATATTTTTGCCCTCTTCAACACAGAGCAGAGGTGCCTGCCTGCCTGCCCCCCCCCCCTTGGCTGAGCTGCTGGGACCCCAGACCCCACAAGCCCCATACCGTGTCTGCTGTGTAGAAAATGGGTACACAAATCCAGGGGCCTGTCACCCTACAGTTGCTAAGTTTCTCCTGAGTGCTAGGTCCATGTGGAAGCATCTTCTTTCCCGCCCCCTCCTCCACCCCTCCCCCACCCCTCCCCCAGCTCTTTCCTCTCCCCCTCCCTTCCTCTTTTCTTCCCTCCTTCTTTTTCACAGCCTCTGCTTACCTAGTGTCTGCTTGGCACAGAACACTCTGCCAGGTGCTGGAGACAAAAAGTATGAAGACCCTGTCTCCTCTGGGGTGGGCTTTCAGGACTAGACCTCACTTTCCGGTTCCAGGCTGTTTCTCTTTTGTTTTTCTTTTCTTCCGAGACAGGGTTCCTCCCTGAATCCCTGACTGTCTCGGTACTTGCTCTGTAGACCAGGCTGGCCTTGAACTCACAGACATCTGCCTGCCTGTGCCTCCCTGAATGCTGGGACTAAAGGTGTGCGCCACCACTGCTAGGCTCCAGGCTGGCACTTATGTGCGTGGGTTCTTTCCTACTCAGAAATAAGAATCTCAAACAGCTATTATCTGGAAAGTCTCCAGAAAGCCAGGAAGGGTGCTGAAGGGTCCTGAGACCCAAGCCAAGGCTGTGCTGCCCTGCCTGTCTCCTTCCTTTGTTGCTTTTAAGACAGGGACTCACTTATGTAATATTCAAGCGTCTCCTGCCCCAGCCTTTCTAGTTCAGACGTTAGTGTGTGCCACTGTGCCTGGCTTCAACCCCCGTTCTACACATCCCGCTACTTGTATCCCTGAACCATCCCAATGGCCACAGCAGATAGGAATCGTTACCAACCTCCATCCTAGTGAGAGCAGTGAGGCTTGGACAAAGCCAGGAATGGATACGAGGCACGAGGGCCCCTAAAGCCCACACCCATCCTTATCCCTCAACGGGATGGGATTTTACCTCATCTTCCCTCCTGCCTACCCCATCCTGCAGGAATGTCTACAAGGATTATCGGCAGCTGGAACTGGCCTGTGAGACACAGGAGGAAGTAGACAGCTGGAAGGCTTCTTTCCTGAGGGCTGGCGTGTACCCTGAGCGTGTTGGGGTGAGCAGTGGTGGAGCGAGTGGGAGGCGGGACAGCGGCTTGTCCCTGGGGATTCCAGGGCACCAGGCTCTGAGAGGTTCTGAGCAAGCATCCCATTGCTCCAGAAGGGGCTTGGAACAGAACTCTCTGATCCCCCCACCCCCCACTCTCATCCTAGCCAGAGGAGACCCTCCTGTACTGTTCAGACACCGGTTGCCCTTCCCTCATCTCCCTTTCTCACGGGTGGCGGTGTACACAGCCCTGGGCTCACGCAGTTCTCTCCCTTTCCCTCTGTGTCTCCTTCCAATGTGCTCCCTGGCTGTGGCGTTGACAATGCTCATCTGACGGCCTTCAGGACAAGGAGAAAGTAAGTGTATCCTTCCCCTGCCTCCTGCCAGGCTCCTCCACTCTGGTGCCCACTCTGGCCAAGTGAAGGAGCTTGGAGATGTTCTCTTCCAACGTCTGGGTTGAGAAATGGAGTCACTCTAGCCACTAGGGTCAGTCAAGTCAAAGCTGGGTGCAAGGAGTCTCCTGGGAGGCACAGTGGGGAGCCTGGAGCCCCCCCCACCGGAGTTGCCCTCAGTGCCTTCATGTGGCAGGACCCCTTTGCAAGAGCTGAGGTCTTAGTGACCCCTGGAGTTTGGTTGCATAGGCCCTGGCACACTGATGCCCTGTGTTCCCGATGGCAGGCCAGTGAGACCGAGGAGAATGGCTCTGACAGCTTCATGCACTCCATGGACCCTCAGCTGGAGCGGCAGGTGGAGACCATTCGGAACCTGGTAGACTCGTACATGGCCATTGTCAACAAAACTGTGCGGGACCTTATGCCTAAGACCATCATGCACCTCATGATTAACAACGTATGTATATAGTCGGGGTGTGTGCAGGGGGTTGTGTAGGACACAGCAGCCAGCTGACTCTTTTTTGTTTTATTTGAGACAGGGTTTCTCTGTGTAGCCCTGGCTGTTCTGGACTCGCTCTGTAGACCAGGCTGGCCTCGAACTCACAGCGATCTGCCTGCCTCTGCCTCCCGAGTGCTGGGATTAAAGGTGTGTGCCACCACCGCCCAACACTCAGCTGGCTTATTTATACGTGCACAGGGCAGGGGAACACATGCCATTGTTTCTGTGTGTTAAATCATGGGACACCTTGAGAGAGTTTTTCTCCTACCATGTAGTTTTTTTTTTGTCCTCCCCCCCCCCCCGCCCGAGATAGGGTTTCTCTGTGTAGCCTTCAATGGCCTGAACTCACTTTGTAGACCAGGCTGGCCTTGAACTCCCAGCGATGGGATTAAAAGCGTGTGCCACCACCGCCTAGCTATCATGTAGCTCTTAAGGTTTGAACTCAGGTCATCAGGCTTGGCAGCAAGCACCTTTACCTACTAAGCTACCCCATAGTCCCCAAATTCTTAATTTTGGGGGGTTTTATTTTTATTTATTTATTTAATTGAGACAGGGTTTCTCTGTGTAGTCACTTGGCTGTCCTAGACTCACTTTGTAGACCAGGCTGGGCTTGAATTCACAGAGATCCACTTGCCTCTGTCTCCTGAGGGCTGGGATTACAGGTGTGTGCCACCATGCCCTGCTTGCCTTTTTTTTTTTTTAAACAGAGACTCACAATGTAGCTCTGGCTGGCTTTGAACTCACAGAGATCCACTTGCATCTGCCTCCTGAGTGCTGGGATTAAGGGCATGCACCACTAGCCTGGTTCTAAAACCTTTAATTTTAATAGTATTTATTTTAAGCCCAAGATGTCCAAAATGTAATTGTTTTGACTTTTGAGATAGGGTCTTGCTGCAGAGCCCAGGTTTGCCTCAAACTTGTGGACGATCCCTACCTGGCGCTACCTCCTACTACACCTGGCTCCAATCTAGAAAGTAATAATCAACAGAATATGTTGCATACTACTTCCCCATTAAGTTGTGCAAACACACACTAGATATTGCATATCCAGTTGAAATACTTCATCTTTAATTTGAATTTCAGGAGACTTGCAGTTGAAAAATACATATGCACACCTAGGGGGATACAAACATGTACAGTCTTCAGGAGGGGCTTTTTGAGATTCTCAGAGGCTGCTTTGAGACAGGCCTCAACAGTGCCACCACAGCAGGTGGCTCAGTGAAAATGCACAGCTCCAGGAAAGCAGAACTGGATTTGAATGCTGCTGGCTTTGCCACAAATTCTGTGTGATTTTTATGTATTTATGTATTTATGTATTTATTTATTTATTTGAGACAGGGTCTCTCTGTGTAGCCTTGGCTGTCCTGGACTCACTTTGTAGAACAGGCTGGCCTCGAACTCACAGAGATCCACCTGCCTCTCGCTCCCTAAGTGCTGGGGTTACAGGCTTGTGCCACCGCTTATGAAGTGTGGAGCAACGCATAGCCTGGCACGTGGCAGGTGTTCAGTAGATTTTTGGAGCAGGAGTCAGTGAGATTGGAGTAAAGCTGCAATGACGCTGGCAACTCACAAGATTGCCCCAGCCCAGATAGAATAATAATACCTGGGGAGATACCAAGAAGAGACTTGATACCCTATGAGCATAAACAGGGGGAGGAGGTCCCCCTCAGGCACAGTCATAGGGGAGGGGAGTAGGGGGAAAAATGGGAGGGAGGGAGGAATGGGAGGATACAAGGGATGGGATAACAGTTGAGATATAATATGAATAAATTAATAAAATATATTTAAAAAATAATACCTGGGGAATTAAGTGGGCATTAAACCTCCACTATACACATACACAGACACACAGAGACACCTCTCATTCAATACAAGGACACGTTATAGTTATATCTTTGTTGTTTTCTTTCTTTGGGACTCAGGACAGTTTAAACTACCTTCTTATTTTGGTCCTGGGAAAGGGTCATAAACGTAGGCAGTTGTCCTAGTGGCATACTAGGTTCTGAGTTTCCTCCCGGGGATCTGACACCTAGAGCAGGTGACGTCCCTATCTGCCTGTGTATTCTTGTTTGAGAAAAGGACATTAGATGGGGTTTGAAGAGACTTGCGAGTTTAGGCACCAAGCAGAAGTAGGCATCTGAAATGCCAAACCTCAGCTCCCGGTTCTGCACCCAGTCCCAGCAGGTCTGGCCAGCGACGGGTTGACAAGGCCATCAGGTTCTAGTCTCCTTCTTTCCCTCTCTGTCCGTGCACAGACCAAGGAGTTTATCTTCTCCGAGCTGCTGGCCAACCTGTACTCTTGCGGGGACCAGAACACACTGATGGAGGAATCGGCCGAGCAGGCTCAGCGGCGCGACGAGATGCTGCGCATGTACCACGCACTGAAGGAGGCGCTCAGCATTATCGGCGACATCAACACGACCACCGTCAGCACGCCCATGCCCCCGCCCGTGGACGACTCCTGGCTGCAGGTGCAGAGCGTACCGGCCGGACGCAGGTACCAGGGCCGGACCCCACGGCCCCAAAGCCCCCCAGCCCGGGGCCCACGGGAGGAGGGCCGGGACCGGGCAGTGGCGCGCCCGAGTCCCGGGGGCTCCCACCTGGAGCGAGGGGAGGAGCTTAGAAGAGGGCGGGGCTTGTCGCGGGGCGGGGCTTGCCGTGAGCGCTGGCTGTAGGGCGGGTGGCGCTTAGGCTCCCACGCTGTCTGCGGCCGCGGCGGGCGGGGCTTGCTGCATGGGCGGGGCCAGCCTGGGCTGAGGGCGGGATCTCTGTTGGGGGCGGAGCCGCTCATCTCTCCTCCGTGCTTCTTCGGCCCTTGTCGCCCCTAGATCGCCCACGTCCAGCCCCACGCCGCAGCGCCGAGCCCCCGCCGTGCCCCCAGCCCGGCCCGGGTCGCGGGGCCCTGCTCCTGGGCCTCCGCCTGCTGGATCCGCCCTGGGGGGGGCGCCCCCCGTGCCCTCCAGGCCGGGGGCTTCCCCTGACCCCTTCGGCCCCCCTCCCCAGGTGCCCTCGCGCCCCAACCGCGCCCCACCTGGGGTCCCCAGGTGAGTAGGGGTTAAAGCAGTGGAAAAGACCGTCAGGCAGGCGTGACCGGGAGAGAGGTGGGGTTGGATTCTAGGATCCTCGGTCTAGCAGCAGAAGCGGCCCTCTCCATCCCAGGCGCTGGGGTCGTGGTGCTAGGCCAAGGGACGTGCAGCCGCACGGGGGCGCTGAGTTCCGGAGGCGGTCGTTTCTGGGGAGGGGGACTTGGGCTCAAACCACCTGCCCCCTCCTTTTTAGCACTTGCATGGCGCTTCCCTCTCTTTCATTTTCTCTCCATTCTATCCATACTTTGCATTTCTTAAACCCTGGCCCTCTATCCTCTTCCATTCCACCCTTCACTCACCCCGCCCAGCTCCTGGGGAGCCTACCTCAGGTCTAGGTCTCTGACCCCAGACGCTCTCTCTGAACCATGTGAATGTCTTCAGTTACATTCAGAGTTACCTTGATGCCCCACTTCCCAGCCCTGATTCTTTTGAGCTGTCCCAGAGTGGTATCCAGTCTCTGGGCCCACAGGATCAGGCCAGGCTGTGATTGTGTGACCAGCAAGGTGTGTGATGTGTATGTGGGCGTGCACACGGGTGTGAATGTGAGCGTGGCACCCAGGCATGGAGTAGGATAGAAGGGGCTGGGGAAGGGGTCTGGGAATCATGGTCAATTTGGTGGTCTGAAACCAGGTAGTGGGTATGACGTAGGGACAGGGCTTGAAGGCTACCCTCCTGTCAGAGATCTCCAGGGAAAAGGAGATCCCTCCATCCCTTGGCTTTGCCTTCTTCATCCATGACCAGCTTTCCAGGAAGTTCTGGAATAGCTGACTCAGTCTGCGCTGTTTCCTCTGACCACGGCTGGTCTCTGAGAAAGAACACAGGATCAGGTAGACCAGTAGCATCTGTCTGGGAATCCAGATGAAGGATAGAACTAACTAGGAGTGTCTAGCCCCCATAATCTAGCTAGGCAGGGATAGGACTCCTCTGTGGGGCCCTGATGACGGAAACAGTAGGGCATAGACAGGCAGCATGTCACGGGACTGGCAGTCGACAGATGCTGGCTCACTTCCATTTAGGCAAGTCATTTTTACCTCCCAGGTCTTCCGTTTCCCTTCTCCTAAATAAGCACCCTGCCATTTTCCCAGGGCAGTGTCAGATCTGGAGGGACAATGGGCTGCTATTATTAATGGTAAATGTGCCTGTAGGGTGGGCAACGCTGTGAAGACTCAGTGCTACAGGAGCCATGGGAGGGTTCTGGGTGGAGCAATGACAGCTGGATTCTAGAATGCAGTGGTAACCCTGTCAGCACACCAGGCCTGAGTGTGCAGGGAGCTGGTGCAAAGGCCTTCGTGTGCAGGCGAGCTTCTGTGTTGTGACAGCTCATGCCTGTGCTTCCGTGTGCCCAGTGGCTGCATGTCCCAGATCCGTGCTGCACGTACTGGCCGGCAGTGCTGCTGGACACTGGGAGGTGGGAGGGGAGATGGATGTGTGTTTGTGGGCATGTGTGTTAGCGTGGGCATGCAGGGCCTTGAGGCCTCACAGCATGTGTGTGCACGCCCAGGCGTGTGCGTGTGTGTGTCCCCTAACCCCAGGCCCGGCCACCTGTGTGTTTGTGAACTGCCCTGTTGATTTCGTGCTGTCTTTCAGAATCACTATCAGTGACCCCTGAGGAGTGTCAGCTACGGTAGGTTATGCTCTCAGCCTGCTGCATGAACAGTGTGTCTGCCCCCTCCCTCCTCGCTGCACCAGCTCCATGCTGAGGACACACCTGGGACCTCTGAGCCAGGCCCCTCCTCCTCCTCCTCCTGCAGCTCTAGACTCCCTCTTCCTGTCCTCTGTCAGCTGGCTCTTACATCCCTTCCCAGTGAGCCTCGGGACTCAGCGCCACTACTCAAGGTCTTCTTGCTTAAACTGAGGGCTCTTGGGATAGGTTCCATGCCCAAGCTGGTAGATGTGGGTGCCCCCTGAAGCTGTCAGACACCAGGTTCACTGTGTTGACAAGTGTAGGGACTGAGAGCTTGAGGAGAGTGTGTTTGGCTAGCCATTGAAGGGGCCAGAAGCCTTGGGACTTCATACCTAGTCTGAACTGTGCTGCCAAGATACAGCATTCAGCTCCCAACCTGCGAGCATGGGCAACAGAATCCACTAGAGGGCAAGCAAGACAAGGAGACACTGGCTGAGCCAGGGCTATGACTGGTTGAAGATTTCAGATCACTTAAGAACCTTTGCAGCCGGGCACGGTGGCACACACCTTTGATCCTAGCACTCAGGGAGGCAGAGGCAGGTGGTTGTCTGTGAGTTGGAGGCCAGCCTGGTCTACAATGCAAGTCCAGGACAGCCAAGGCTACACAGAGAGACCCGGCCTTGAACCCTCCACCTACCCAACAAAAGATCCTTTGCCATTCTGTCAGCCCATCCTAGCTAACCAGCAAGGCAAGGATAAGCAGCCCCTTCCCACACCTCCCTGACATTGCACACCTGCCATGAATGGCCATGTCCTCAGGCCCAGGTACAGAGCCAGCCCATCCTCTCCTACACCTGAGCTGCTCTCAGAGTGACCTGTGCCTTTTAGCTGAAGGTGCTGCAGCTTCTACTGATGAGGCAAGTCAGTGTGGATTCTGCCTGGCTGGCCACAGGATCTCAGTTACCCTGGCCCAACTCTTCTGCAGCCATTGACGCTCACCCTTCTGCTTTTCCCCAGCAGGAAGGGCCCAGCCTCACCTACGCGACCTGCAGCCCCCCGACCAGCGGAGGCTCCCCTCTTAGACTTATAAGTCTGTGGCCACAGGCGCCGGCTGCCTGCCTCCCAGCCTCCCCAGGGTCCCCACAGAGGACTCCTGGGCTTTCTGACCACCTGAGGGGCCTCAAGCGCTCCCTCCAGCCACCCCCTTTAGCTCCGCTCTCCTGGTTCAAGCACTTCTAGCCTCATGGCTATTACATGGGACTCCCTGAGGCTTGGGGTGGCCCTGGGCCAGTGAGATGCGAGAAAGAGTGACCAGAGAAGAGGGAGGCCCTGTGGGTGCACTGCCTGGGTGGTGTGTGAGAGGCCGTGTGTGTGGCAAGAGAGGGCCACCCAGCCTCCACCCAGACTATCTGTTAGTTATGGCCCAGCACCTCCCCATCTTCCCTTTTTCATTCATCAACTGTCCATCTCTTTTCTGGGAACCTTGCCCAAGCCCACACCTGCCTCACCCCTCTGCCTTTGCTGGGGCGGCTGCTCTCGCCTTACCAGCTCTCCTTCCTTTTCTCTCTCCGGTTCTCTCTTGGCTTTCTCTCCAACTGCCAGCCGATCGGGTCAGGCAAGTCCGTCCCGTCCTGAGAGCCCCAGGCCCCCCTTCGACCTCTAAACAGATCCCTCCTACTCCTCGGAGACCTCCCTTACCAAGCCTGCCTGGACAGCTGTTCTGTGACTTGACAGTGGCTCCCCCGGCCCCAAAGCGTCCTATTCATCATCCGTGACTTAGTCTGTTGTAGTGGTGAGCTGATACATCCAGATGTGATGTTGGTGAAAACTTGTGCCCCTCTGTGGTATTGCTCCTGCGACATTCTATAAATATCTATAAATATACCTATATATATATACATATATATGGCTGACACAACCTCGCCTGTAGTGTCAGAATCAACCACCATGCTGTCCTTGTGGAGTCTTGTGGTCCAACTACAAGGGAACGCTGTCACCCTGACACCCCTACCCCCCAATGTGCCACCTGCAGTGAGCCTCCCTGTCCTCCTGGCCTGTGGACAGCCATCCATCCCCTCGGCCATCCCCACCCTGCAGCATGGGGATGCTGCACCAGCAGCTGTGGGGTTCTCTGACGGCCACCAGTCTTGCTGTTTCTTGGCTGAGAATAAAACCCATTTCTGGATGAAGGGGAATTGTGTGTCCCTCTGCTGGTTTGAATTCTCTGGGGTTGGGGAGAGGTGTAAATTGGCGCTAGGGTGCTGTGAGTTTAGCAGGTCCTCACGCTGTGAACCCTGCTTCCACCACTAGGGGGCAGGATCATGCGCTCAGTCAGGAGGCTATGAGCTGAGGAAGAACAACACAAGCCCCATGTATGGACAGGCTAAGGGAGAAGGGGGACAGAATGGGAAAGGCTTGGCCTGGAAGTCAGCACCCTGAGGTGCTACACCATGAGTCCCACCTACATACAGGTCAGGCTTGACCAGTGCCCAACAAGGAAGGCCTGCCCCTGTAGCCCCATGGCACAACCCCCGCCCTGTCGGATTCCTACACTTCAATCCACAGTGTGCAGACGGTGGGTGCCAGTCAGCCCTGCTAGGCACTTTAGACCTTGGGCTCCACACAGGCCAGAAGCCTGCTCTCTCCAGGCTTACACGCAGGGAGCTCAGTGCCAACCTGACGCTAACCCCAGAACCCAGTGACAGGAACACCCTAGGCCCAGCAGTATGGCTAAATCCATTTATTTCCCAAGTAAAAAGCAAAATAAAGAGGAGCTGCATCAGCAGGGTGCCACAACCCCGTCTCCGCCTCCTGTCCTCTGTCCCTACACTACCAATAAATAAGTTTCCCATCCCAAATGATTATTAGAACCTCTTCCCACTTGCCAGCGCCAACCTCCACTATGATACAGGGGTGTCCCAACCCCGGAATATACAAAATGGTACACAGGTACAATATGTACACCGGGGGAGGGGAAGACTACCCTACCCCAGAAGCCTGTCCTGCTTGGCGTACAGCTACCCCAATTGTCATAAGGCCTGAGAGAATGGTACCCACTTTCCCTGTCACAAAGTGCCTCAAAAAGATGGAAGCCCTCCTAAGTGGGATGCCTTCCGGAGGCAGTTAGCCCCAACTGCCTGAGGACCCATGAAAATGCTGCCCAGCCCACTGCCCTAAAGTGCCTCTAAGAAGATGGGAGTTGGTCTGGGGATGTGCTGGGCCCTGGGCTCCACCCCCAGCATTACCACATAAGGGAAAAGGTAGGTAGTGCTTGGGGGTGAGTCAATTGGTAGAATGCCTGCTTAGCATTGCCCAACACTGGGCACAGTGGTGAGGCCGGGGAATCAGAAGTTCAAGGTGCAGTGAGTTCGAGGTTAGCCTGGAATACATGAGACAGTATCCAAAGAAAATAAAGATAAAAGGGGTGGAGAGGAAAAGGGGCATGGAAAGGATTAAGATGGTGAACAAATCAGGAGCCCTGCTGAAAGGTAGACTATTTACCAACCCATGCTGCACCCGGCCTAAGGGCCGTGAAGATGCTGCCAAATCCTTTTGGCCCAGAGTGTCTTGAGAAAGAGGCCCTCCAAATGCAAGACAACTTGGTGAGAAAGCTACCAGGCTACCCAGTCTGCTCTGTCATTGAGTCTCTGGTACTTTCTCTAACAGGAGTTTAGAAAGTAAAATTTCCCTGTTTAAGACAGCATAAGACCTGTTTGTACTCCCATTAAGATAGGGAGTCTGATTTTTTTTTTTCCAGACAGGTTCTCAATGTAGCCCAGTATGGCCTCAAACTTAGTAGGTAGATGAGGATAGCCGATTCTCCTGCCTCTACTTCCCAAGTACTTGAATTACAGGTATCAGCAGTTTCAGGGTGCTGGGCATGGGGCCCAGGGCTGTGTGCATGGCAGGCAGGCACTCTACCAACTGAGCTACAGCCTCAGCTGCTGTAGGGGGCAGAGTCTGACTTCATTATTATAAGGATGAGGGTGGTTGAGGAGGGGGTGTAGGGGCAGAACCTTGGGCTGCCCTTGGTGAGGCTTTGGCCACAGTCTTTTAGACCACCATGATTTTCACCTCGTCATTCTCATCAGCACGATAGAAAAAGGGGATGCAAGGATTGCTACCCAGGCCTGGGTGCTCCTGGGGGTTCTGGATCTCACGCAGCAGCTGCATGATCTGCTGTGCAGTGGGGTTCTCATGGGGAGCGGGTGCCCCAGCCTCTCCTTGTGCAGGCTCTGCATTGTCAGCCAGGCTCACCTCCTTAAGGTCTTTAGAGAAAAACGGGGGGTGGGGGGGCCGGGGTCATGGCTCTGTATGCCAGGGAGGTCCTCCCATTTGTGCCTACCCAAGACAAGGGTTCTACTTACCACCCTGCTGGTCAGCAGCTCCAAGTTCCTGGGAGCCTGTGGGCACTGCGGTGGGCACATGAGCAGGGTTCTGAGAGAGCGCCAGGAACTTGCTGTGCCATTCATTGCGCTCGCTCACAAGCCTCAGCACCAGCTCCTGCAGCTCTAGCAGCTTGACCTGGAGACAGAGGTGCTCAGCTGGAGTGCCCCAGCCCAGGCTAGCGGGGCCTGGACTACAGAAGCATGAGGCCTACCTTCATCTCCTCCTTGTCCTGAGCCAGCCGGCTGATATACTCCTCCTTCTCCAAGTGCCGAGCCTTCAGCACTGCTCTCTGGTTCTGGTAGAGGGCGATGTACTCTCCTGGGAATAGCAGATGGACAGACACTGCTCAGACACTGGCTCCCCCATCCGCCCCATGTGCAGCCCCCGCCGCCCTAGGCGGGGCTCTGCCTCACCAATGGTGTCCGTCTCCCCAGAAAGCTGGATACAGCAGTGTTCAAGCTCCTCTACCCTCTCCTTGAGCTCCACTTTCTCCTGCATGACCTCCAGGAAGCGGCTCTGGAACCAAGACAGCCGTCTCAGGGACTCAGGAGCCCTGGCTGGCCCCACCCTCCCAGCCCCAAAGACATACTCACCTGCAGCTTTTCCATGGCTACACGTAGGGCCTGGTTGCCCTCCTCAGATGCAGAGTCACCCACATTCCTGGGGACCACTGCCTCGTTTACAAGCTTGCTTTGGATTGGGGCTGCCAGGTGAGCCAAGCTCCGGTAACGTGCCTTCTGCTCCCTCAATTGCGCACGTAGTCTGGCCTGCTCTTCCTCGGCACTGGCTATAGCTGCATTAAAGAATGCCACCTGCACCAAAGAGGGAGGTGTGGTTCTTAGGGAAATGTTTAGGGCAGAAGGGGCAGGGAGGTAGAGAGGGAGCACCTGGTCCCAGATGGGAGACTGATCACAGGCACAACATGGTAATCAGAAGAAATCAGAGGGCAGGAAACCAAGGACCACGGAAGTCAGGAAGAGAAGGGGCAGGACACAGCCCAGCTCACCATGGCCTCTCTACTCTCTAGGTCTCCTGGGATGGTCAGACTGGGCCGAGGAGCCTCCTCATCTTGCTCTTCCTGGTCCACATCTCCTGCAGGCAGACAGTAGGTTGTGTCCTCTAATAAATAATCCCAGCAGGCAGACAGAGTGGGCTAGGGGAAGAGCTTGAGATTGCACCTCTGTCCTCCCGCTGCATCCCCTGCGGCCAGCCACTGACTAGGAAATGCCCAATCAAAGCTTCTCCAAATATGTCAAATCTATTCCTCTCCTCCTGTATGGTCTTACCTTCCCTAGGGATGGCCAAGAGGCTCAGCTGGGCCTGGAGCTGCTGGTTTTCCTGGCTAGTGGCTTCTAGGCGCTCCTAAGGGGCCAGGAAAGAGTGAGAAGGTACAAAGGTGGCCAGTCCTCCCACTGGGACCCAGCCTCAAGAGCTGCCTCACCTGGGCCTCTTGCAACTCCTGGCGGGCCATTTCAGCTGCCATCTTGCCCTGTACCTCCTCGTGCTGCAGCTGGTCCATGAGCTGTGTCTGCAGCAGAAACTGCTTGTGCAGGGCCTCCTTCTCAGAGGCCAGCTGCTCATAGGCAGCCAAGTGCTGCTGGTAGGCAGCGGCATACTGCTGCAGGTGCGACAGGCACTGGTCTCGCTGCTCCTGCAGACCCTGTGCTTCTTGGCTCTTCAGCTCCACCTGCGGGGAGGCTAGGCCTGAGAGCAGGCACAGCCTTTGCACCCAGCCTCACAGCCAGTCACCTTTCTCCGAACTTTAGGCCCCAAGAATGGAAAAGCAGATGAACAACCCATTCTGTTCTGCACAAGCTGCTAGTGCCCAATATTTGATGCATATTCTCTCATTTAACTTTCAACACCTCTATGAGGAAACTCCTCTTTTAAGTTCAGTAAACAGGTTTGGTGACGGGAGCATTTGAGTACACGGGTATGAATCTAGCCTGAACCCAGGGCCTTGTATAACCTCCAGCTATAAAAAGGCAGCCTCTGGCCTTGGCACAGATGAAGAGCAGTCCAGGGCTACCTATCTCTAATAAACAGTCACTGGCTGCTTTGTACGACTGGGTTGCCTGTCCCAAGGCTGCAGCTGATCTATGATGGGCCTTGAGCACTCCCTCTGCAAGTGCCTGGCACTACATATGGTAGGCCTTACCGTCTCCTTCAGCTCTCCCAGCCTCTCCTGCAGCTCGCCCAGCTTCTTGGCCAGCTCTTTCTTGACATGCTGCTCTGACTGCAATGCACTGGTAATCTCCATGTTCTCGTTGGTCTGGACAGAGAGCAGCAGTCAGCAGGACCTAATGTGACTGAGGTTCCCAGAATTGCACGTGTACCTCCTCCCACAGACCAGGGAGGGCTGCTGGGTCATTCCCACACACCCTAGGGCTTTGGGTCGCAAGGTGCCTTCACCACTACCATCTCATGTGAGCTGGAAAGCACCCATCCCTTGTGGGTGCCGACCAGAAGGGTGAGTGTGTTCCCTGTGAGTAAGGAGGGTCTGCAGGCTCCGCACCAGCCTGACGAAGCCGTTCTGCAGCTCGGCGAGCTGCTCCTTTAGCTCGCGGTTCTGTGACAGTGCTCTGCTGATGGTGGTGCGGTCGCTCTGCATGCTGTCCAGGATCTGCTTGCGCTCCTCGGCCTGCTCACTCCAGCGCTGGGCCTCCTGCTCCAGCTCCAGCAGCCGCCCCTCCTGCTCCTGGTTCAGGTGGCTCAGGCTCTCATTGTCCTGCACCTGGGCCCGCAGCTGTCCCGTCAGACTCTCCAGTTCCTTCTGCAGCTGCTCAACCTCTCCCTGTAGCCTCTCTTCCACCTCGGAGGGCCCAGCTGGAGGCTCTGGCGGGGGTGGCTCCTCTGAGGAAGGTAGGAGGCACAGTGAGAGGTTCCACTCTTGGCTTCTCAGGCTCCCTGCCCTAAGCCTTGGCTTTTCTGTCAGGGTCTCAGGCGAGGTAAACTTTTCAAGCCACTCTAGTACAGTTCTGTGATGCTAGGTCACCTGCAGCGGTTAGCAGTAGGCATCGCCACCCTGCTTTGCACAGAGGGACACATGCTCAGAGAGATGACAAGACTCGCCACCTGGTCCTGGCAGAGAGAGACTTCTTGCCCTCGGCTATAATGCCGTTAGACCCACCCACCTCCCCAGGGCACTGGGAACCACCTTCACGGCCCTTGGACCCACACCTGCTCTCAGGTCACCCTTTCCCTACTCACCCAGCTGACTCCTGAGTTGGGCCAGGCTGGTCTCCAGCTCTTGTACCTGACTTTCTCTGTGCTCCTTCTCTTCCTTCAGTGTGTGCACCTGCCCAAGGCACAGGGCGAGAGCTGGAGACCCCAGGCACCATCCATTCCCGGGCCTACCCCTGCAAAACCGCAGTCCCTAAGCCCTCAGCCGCACTGATGCCCAGGAAGGGCAAAGACACCAGGCCTCACCTGCTCCGCCATCTGCTGCAGCCTCTGCTGCCACATGGCCTTCTCTCCCTTCAGGTTCTCCGCATACTGGTCTCTCTCCATCTGGAGCTGTTTCAGTGACTCCATCAGCTGCATCGGTCAATGCATAAGTTACAAAAGGCTGTCACTGGTCCTCACCTGCCCTTGGCCACCTGGGGTCATGCCCTTCTCCTCCGACCCTCCACAAATCCTCACCTGGCCTACATGGGTCTCCAGCTGAGCCCGCTCCTCCATGGCATGCTGTAACTGCTGGTTACTGTCAGAGGCCTCTGATTGGCTAGAGAACTGTGTGAGGAAATGAGGCTGTAGGCATGGGGAGCCCATGCTGCTCCACTGCAGTGCTCACACCCTCAAGAGTGTGAGCTAGGATTGATGGACTACTCAGGGGCATTGCCATCTGAGAGAAGTGCCAGGACGAGGTCAACAGACTCCTGCATAGGCCATTTATATTAAACAGAGTGATGGCTTTTCAGCTGGGCATGGTGCCTCATGCCTGCATCCTCAGCCTTGGAAGACGAAGGTGGGAGGATTATCATGAGTTCAAGGCTAGCTTGGTTACTAGTGAGTTATAGGTCACCCTGGGCAACTGATAGATTCTGTGTCAACATAAATAATAAAAAGATGTTTTCAATCAGGACCCTTCAAAAAATAAAAATGTAGCAGCCACATCACCCTCACAGAGATTATGGCTCTACAGGTATGGTCAGGGCTCCACTGTTGAACAATTACTGAAGAATTCTACCCCAGGACCAGGAGGAGGCTGCAACTGTCCAATGCTTGACTGTAGGTTGCCTCCACAAATACAGAGACTGTGTACCCAGGACTCAGGTTGCACCCCAAGGACGCTGAGATTGTGTGCCTGGGCCTTAGGGGTGTGGGCTCCGCCTCCCACCTGCTGCAGCAGCAGCTCTGACATCTCTAGCTTCTTCTGCAGCTCCTCTACCCCCGACTGTGCAGCTGCCTTCTCTGCCACCAGGACTCGAAGTTTCTCCTCCAGTTCTGAGTTGTGTTGTTTCAGATCCTCATTATTTTTGCTGGGGCCAGAGGCAGAGCAGAAAGGAAGGAACCAAGAACAAAAGGGACCATATTTTAGAGTGACGCATGAGCTTTGGCCCACAGCCACGGGACACAGCATCGAGTCACAAGTGACAAGCCTCAGAATGCATTACCTGCGCTGGAAGCTGAGTCAGGAGCATGGCTGGGACTAGGGCACAGCTCCTCTGACTCCATACTCCACACTAAGGCTGCAGGTAGCCCCACCTTTCCCATCCTTACCTGTTCTTGTACAACTCCAGCTTGAGGGCATCTCGCTCTTTGGTTAGATCCTTGTTGTACTGCAGATAAAGAAAGCTGAGTGTGGACATTGGCAGGCTGAAGGAGCAGCTGGCACAACACCAACAGTGACGTTTCCTCTTCCTAATCACACTTGACATTTTCCCAAAGCATTTCTAAGCCTGTGGTTTCATTTGTGTTTCTGTGTGCGTGCCTGTTTTGTTTTTTGGGTGGGGTCATATATGTTTTCTAAGCTGGCTTCAAACTCCTGGGCTTAGGTGGCCTCACTGCCTCAGCCTCCTCAATAGTTGAAACCAAAGGTCCACACCACCAGTCATAACCTTCAGGGTCATTTGTTTGCTTTTAGTCTTTAGTTTGTTTGGTTTTGGTTTTTCAAGACAGGGTTTCTCTGTGTAGCCTTGGCTGTCCTGGACTTGCCTTGTAGACCAGGCTGGCCTCGAACTCACAGCAATCCACATGCCTCTGTCTCTGGAGTGCTAGGATTAAAGGAGTGTGCCACCATGCTCGGCTCCTTTTTTATTATTATTATTATTATTATCATCATCATCATTATTATTATTATTATTACTATTATTATTAAAGATTTATTTATTTTATATGAACAGTCTATCTGCATGCACACCAACATGCCAGAAGAGGGCATTAGATCACAGTATAGATGGTTGTGAGCCACCATGTGGTTGCCAAGAATTGAACTCAGGACTTCTGAAGAGCAGACAGTGCTCTTAACAGTTGAGCCATCTCTCCAGCCCACCAGCTATTTTTTTTCTTCCCGAACAGGGAAGTGATCCAGGCAAGTCTTGAATTTACAGTGTAGCCGAAGTTGGCCCTCCTGCCTCAGTCTCCTCAGTACTGAGCTCCAGGCATGTGTTGCCTTGCCTGGCATTCATTTTGGTTTTTATGAGACAGTCTCATGCAAATGGGGCTGGCTTTTAACCATAGGTTCTTCCTCTGTTCTCTTCTAAGTGCTGGGATTACAGGTATGTGCCACCCATCTGGTTTACTCCTTTGTTTTGTTTTGATGATGATGATTTTTTTTTTTTTTTTTACTTTTTGAGATAGGGTCTCACTACACAGCCTTGGCTGTCCTGGAAATCACTAGATAGACCAGGCTGTCCTCAACTTGCAGAGCTCTGACTGCCTCTGCCTCCAGAGTACTGGGATTAAAGGTGTGCATCACCACTGCTTGACCCATGGACTTAAAAAAAAAAAAGCACTTACAGCAGGCTAGCATTGGGCCAGGAACTCTCAGACCCTACTAGTGTTGTAAATATTGTTCATTGAGCACTCTAGCAGGCACCACTGCTAACAATCCCATCCAATCTTCACCCATCTAGAACAGTTGCTGTCACACACACACCAGGCAGAAACAGAGTATACAAAGGCTAAGTGCTGGTCTGAAGTTACTTAGGCAGAGAGAGCTGGGACTTGAACATTTTGGGGTATCTAAATCTCTATGCCCTTTCCCCTGGGGGCTGCAGATAAGGAGAGGAAGTTTAACTTCTATTTGAGTCTTGTGCTCTCCTCTGAATAGACGGTTTATTTACACAGTCTAAAACTCGGAGGGTACAGAAGCAAAGTGCCTCCCAGTCACCCTGTTCCCAACCCCGAGTTTATCCATTTCTCAGACATGTCTTACATTTACTGCACGCACGCACGCACGCACGCACATCGTCCTCTCCACAAATGGTACCATGCTAACCTTTTCTGTACTTTTACAACCCCAGCATCATATCCCATCTCTTAGCTCTTAGCTAAGGCCACACACAGCCAGTTGAGGTCACAGCAGGCACCTGCCTCTAGGTTTTGCATTCAGTGCTCACTTGTAGAGCCCCCAGGTACCCAGCAGTGGACTCATCTCCAGCTTGCTTCTACCAACCAAAAGCAGCAAGAAACAGCCTGTGCTGAGTTGTCAGCAACAAGACATTGGACCACGCTGAAAAGCCCTTGAAGCTCACTGTCCACCAGGAAGCTGCTGAGGGCCAGGGAGGCAACTTGTCCTACCCTGTCCGCCTGTTTCTGTTGTGTTGACACAGTAGACAGGGTCCGCTCCAGCTCTCCCACACGCTGTCGGGAAGACTGTAGGCGGCTGGCAAGATCCTCCGACTCTCCTAGAATAAGAGAGACCTAGATGGAGCCCCAGGGACCCTCTCAGGCATGCCACGGCATCAGCACTAGGCCGAAGGGTGTCCTGGTCCTACCTGCTTTCTGCCTGGCTGCTTGCTGAGTATGGGCCAGGGCTGTCTGTAACTCTGCCTTCTCAGACACCAGGATGCCTATGGTCTGAATGTGAACCTTTGGGAGAAAAGCCCACAAGTGCTGAAAGGAGAGAAACGCTCTCCAGGTGACATGGGAACACTGTACAGGCCACTCACCTGCAGTTGTTCCCTGAGAGCTCCCTGTTCTTTTGCCAACTTCTGCTGATAATCCTTCTTCTCCTGCGGGCACGGGGAAATGCAGCTATTAGTGGGGAAGCAGAGATGCCCAAGGGGCAAGTCCCCAGAAAGATACCAATGGCCCAGGACAGATGCACTACGAGGCCATGTTATCAAGGAGTGATAACATGTGGTAGGTGAGCCTTCCGCACGATAGAAGTAAGCAAGACCAAAGCCTACAACTCTGAGGCCCCACCCACCCCTATCAGCCATAAAAAGGAGCAAACACAGAAATCCCATTACTTTTTCCAGTTGATCCAGAGTGTCCTGGTTCTGTTGTTTCTGTGGGAAGAGTCAAAGGAAGCTGACTGGGGCTGTCCCCTTTCATGACACCCCAAGCAGAGGGAAGGACTTGAAAAAGGTACTCAGCCCCGCATGGGCACATGAACTAACAAATTCCTCAAGCTCCCAAGGAACTACAGTCTGTATTCTGGCTGCCTCTGGCTCACAACTATGCAACAGAGGTCTGAGCCTGTGTCCAAGTTAAAGGACAGTAACTCTAGAAACACATTCGAGAAAGAAGACTACCCTCTGCTAACTTGGTTGGGACTTGGAAGAGTGTGTTGAATTAAGAACTGACAACCAAGCTGGGTGGTGGTTGCGCACGCCTTTAATCCCAGCACTTGGGAGCACAGGCAGGCGGCTCACTGTAAGTTTGAGTCCAGCCTGGTCTACAAAGGTGAGTCCAGGAAAACCAAGGTTACACAGAGAAATCCTGTCTCGAAAAACAGAACAAAAAATGAGCAAACCAAAAAAGAACTGACAACCAAGAGAGGAATGGGAGAGCACTAGAATCTGACAGCTCAGTGAGACTTCACACTCTCACCTCTTGAGAATGGAAAGAGGTCTCTGACAACCTCTAATTCTGCCTCAACAGGAAACTCAAACCCAGGGAATGGTGTGACCAAAATCAAAGAGCAAATACGGACCTAAGTCAGGACAGGACACGGGGATCCTGACAACCCTCCACTGGAGGGGCCAAGCTCGGGCCAAGCAGGTGAGGACTCAAGCAGGGGGTCTGCGGTACAGAACAGGCACAGAGCAGTAAGAGCCATACTGCGTGCTCTGTGCTCTGGTGCTCCAGCTGAGACTCAGGCCCCAGGTTTCCCATTCCCCCTTGGTCCCAGAGGGCCCCTAGTCCCTTTCTTCAGAGCCCCAAGGGGAAACTGAAGCCCAGGACTGGCAGCAAGAATCAGGGACCCCACTAGACTCTTACCAATTCCTCTATCGTGCTACTGAGTTGTTTGTTTGTTACATAGCTGGAGTCCAGGGCTACTGCTAGCTCTTGGTACCGGCTCTGAGGCGCATGCAGAGAGGAGGAGTTGGAGGAAGGATGGGGGGAAAGGTAGAGAGAGCATCATTAGGGTTGGGGGTGGTGGGCTGTCTCAGCTGGTGGTGGGCACCCAGGTCCCACTGTAGGAGGAGATAGGTGGTTGGCTTAAAGGGTCTCTGGGCCATGTTCCAAGGCCACTCACCTCCAGCTCCTTCATGTTGGAAGATGTGAGGCCCTCCCCGTTGATGTAGGAGGTAGACTAGGAGAGACAATATCTCACGTGGAGATGGCCGTCACCCTCAGTGTCTAATCCCTCCAGCCTCCTTGCGTCCCCTCAACTAGCAGACTCTGCCTTGCTGCACCTCACATCCTCTTTGTGCCTCTCTCCTCACGGTTCTCACCCAGCCATGGCTCAGCCCCGCCCCTCAACAGCTGTCATCTCACACTTTCCACACCAGGATAAAATCACTTGCCCTGTAGTCCAAACCCAGGTCGTTTCCAAGTATGACAAGAGCCTCTCATGAATTAGTCTCTTGAGAATTGCTGCCTCAGTTTCTACCAAACTTTCTTTTCCCCGCTGCCTTCTTTCTGGACCCCAATCCTGTGGTACCTCAGACACAAGGCCATTGAGCTGCTGAGAAAGTTGTCGCAGACTCTCAGTTGATGAGAAAGTCCTGAGGAAGGAGACATAAGGTCAGGGGTGCAGGCAGTTTGATGGGCTGGGGTTCACAGGCAGAGGCCTGACTCCCTCAGCAGGGGACACTTACTTGGTCTCCTCCATGAGGTTAGAGCAATTGCCAGCATCATGGCTCTGTGTGGGCAGAAAGAAATAACGCACCATGATTCAGCGTCCCCTCACTATCACACAGGTACAGGGCGGGCCAAGCTCATCTCACCACCCATCTCCACCCCTCCCCATGCCAGGCTCCAGGAGCCTTCCCTGGACCAAGCTACCTGAAGAGAGAAGAGAGTTCAGAGAAGCTAGAGTCCTTCGGGAAGTAGACAGGAGGGCAGCAGGCAAAAGGGAAAGAGCACAAACCTGAGGTGATGCCATGCTAGTGAGATCAGCTTCGGGGGAAGGGACAACACCAAGAAACATAGTGTCATCAGCAGCAGTTGGCGGGGCAGGAGCGGTGCAGTCTGTGGGCACCTGCCATAGAACAGAGCAGGGGGGTTAGAAGACCATGCGGGAGAGAGGCGCCTCACCGCCATGGACAGAAGGTGATGGGGCAAGCAGGGTAGCACAGCAGCAGGCACAGGACAGTCACACATGCTGGGAGCTCCTGGGGTAAAGACATGGCCTGCCCAGGCCTCAGGCCACTTGGTAGCATTTTGAAGGGCCAGAGAGCAAAGCAGGAGCTGCAGGGTCTCCTTCCTGAACAGCCCAGGATCTCTTTCCCTCTGGAGCTCTGACCTGTGGCAGCTGCAGCAGGTAGGAGGAAGTGCCCACGTCCAGCAGCCAGAGAGCTCGCCTGCCCATGACTGTGCCCCTGACTGTGGGCCCTGCTCCTGGGATGGACTAGCTGTCATGGTCAACGTAACCGGTCTCCCCTTTTCCTCTAGCGTTCTTGCCTTCCCTCCTCCCCGACCCACGCGCTGGCTGGGTTTGTTGATTCAGCAACAACTGGATAAAGCAGGGATCAGTGGCTGCTCTTTGGCTTGACCGATCCAGGTGATCACATGACCTTCCCAAGAACAGCAGCCAGGGACCAATCCTAGGCTTTAGGATGTGAGGGCTTGTGGAAATCTCCCCACTTCCCTGGCACGAACACCTGCTTGCCCAGCTGTACCCAGTCTCTCCTCAGGCTCCGGCCTCTCTCTTACGTTTCATTTTGTTTCGTTTGAGACAAGGTCTCACCATGTATCGCTGGCTGTCTTGGAACTCTCTTTGTAGACCAGGCTGGCCTCGAACTCACAACCGCCTGCCTCTGCCTCCCGCATGCTGGGATTAAAGGTGTGTCCCACCACTGCCTCACTCTTAGAATATGTCTCTGGCTCAGAAATCTTCTAATGTCCAACAGGCCAGATGAGTAGAGAATGGGAAGACACATGGAGACGGACAGGAAGCCCAGGCCTGTGCAGCAAGGCGGGGCTGGGAGGGAGTGGCCACGCCTTTCTCTAAAGTGAGGGCTCCTTGCTTTCTGTAGCCTTGAGTCTCAAGCCTCTTGACCCAACTTCCTCCTTTGAACAAGTGAGAAAGAACCTCTGCGAACCAGGGGTGAGCCTCACTCTTTCAGGATTACCATGGACAAGTCCCTAGAATACCATGGTGGCTGTCAGCTTTGAACCACCCAGAGGCGTTGCCTCGATAACACCTACAGTTGAATATAGTAAGAACAGGGACACAGTGGCATCTGGCTGAGCCTAAGACAGTCTGGGCGGGGGGGGGGGGGGGGGGGG
>OU015750.1:9002687-9026596 GCA_907169655.1 Acomys percivali | reverse complement strand
GGCGGGGGGGGCGGGGGGGCGCGGGGGGGAGTGGGTGGGGTGACCTGTGTGGCATTCCCAGCAATACACCCTCCTGGGCATCTTAGAAAGCTCTCTAAGACTGGCAACATTCAGAGAGACAACAAACACGTATTTTTCTAAGCACCTTTTGGTTTGAGTTTGAGGTTTTGAGTCAGGGTCTCTCTGACAGTCAGGCTTGCCTCAGACTTGCTATAGAGCCCAGGCTGGCTGATCTCAAACTGGAGACCATCTTTCTGCCTTAGTTTCCCAAGAGCAGGATTACAGGGACAGGACACCATGCACTGTTGGGGAACTTTCAAATACTTTTCAAGCAACCAAATAACTTCCCAGTTTTAAGTCTTACAGCTAAGCATGGAGTTTTTAAAAATTTTCACTCTACTCAAAATGTCCTATCCCATCAGAAATGTTTATCTTTCCATAACTTCCTGTTTCATCTCTACTCAGGAAATCCCGTCTCCTTCATTCAAAAATCAGTGGCTGGAGCAGGGCGTGGTGGCACACACCTTTCAGCCCAGCACTAGGAAGGCAGAGGCAGTCAGATCACTGTGAGTTCAAGGCCAGCCTGGTCTACAAGGCAAGTTCAGGACAGCCAAGGTTACACAGAGAAACCCTGTCTCAAAAAGCCAAAAAGCAAAAAAACAAAAACAAAACAAAAAACAGTTACTAGGGCTGGAGAGATGTCTCAGTGGTTAAGAGCACTGTTTGCTCTTCCAAAGGACCTGGGTTCAATTCCCAGCACCCACATAACTGTCTAACTACAGTCCCAGGGGACCTGATGCCCTCCTCTGGCCTCTATATGCACCATACACATGTGTCATACACAGACCCATACAGGTAAAATATCCATATACATAAAAAAATTTAAAACCTGAACATGTTCAGGGAAATATTTTTTAAAAAGAAAACCAGTTACTGATTCCAGAAAGGTTTCTTCCTCCACTCCTTTGGTTTTTCGAGACAGGGTTTCTCTGTGTAGCCCTGGCTGTCCTGGACATTCTTTGTAGACCAGGCTGGCCTTGAACTCACAACAATCTGCCTGCCTCTGCCTCCCAAGTGCTGGGATTAAAGGCGTGCACCACAACGCCCAGCCCAGAAAGTTTTCAAAAACGTAAGTTTTCAAAAAGTGTTTTCCTGAACAGAAGGGCTGGGTACTCCAGTGTTTTCCAGTGAGGAAACTGAGGCCCTGACTCTCTGTGTGACTGTAAATATGTGACACCCGTCCCCACATGCAATGTGCCACCTCTGAGCTGAGAAATGAGGCACAGCCCCTGTGCAGAGCCAGGGGGTGGCTCTGCTGGCTGGAAGAGCCCAGCTCTACTGTGAGTCCTCACTCTGTCCCACACCCAGTCTGGCAGGGTGTGGCCGTGGCTCAGTCACCCCTTCAGTTGGCAGAACCCTGTTCCTTTTGTTTGGCACATGTCCCCTGGCACATGTTACTGTAGAAGCAGTACAAAGTTGTGTCCAGGAGGCCATCTCTAAGCCCTGGAAAGGCAGGTCCTGTCCCAGTGGACTCCCTACATCTCTGAAAGGTGCCTGCCTGTCAGCTCACTGCTCCCCTAATTCCCAGCTCTCCATGTGGATAAACATGACCCATTTTTCATCATCAAAGTAGCTGCCAACGCCTCCTTCTCCAGCCTGGAGGCCACTGGGAAGCAGCTTTCCTGTTGCTGTATTAGGCATCCTGGAGATCACATAACACCTTGTCTATCCTGATGTTTGTTCCAGACAAAGTCTCACTCTGTAGCCATGGCTGTCTTGGGACTTGCCATCCTCTTGCCCAGTCTCCCGAATGCTGGGCTTATAGGCATGTGGCACTACACCTGGCCTCTTCGTCTATTTTTGTCACTGTTTATCAAAATGCCTTTCCTGCCAAGGGCCCCCTGATTTTTCAGACTTTACCTCTTTGACAGTTTCTTTTCTTTTTGTTTTTGTTTGTTTTGTGTTTTTTTCACACAAGGTTTCTTTGTGTAGCCCTGGTTGTCCTGGAATTGTAGACCAGGCATGGCCATTTTCTCCCAGACTCGGAGATCCGCCTGCCTTTGCCTTCCCAGGGCTGGGACTAAATGTGTGTGCCACCACCTTAGTTAGAAAGAAACAGTTAGCCGGGTATGGTGGAGGCAAAGGCAGGCAGATCTCTGTGAGTTCAAGGCCTGTTTGGTCTACAAAGTGAGTCCAGGACAGCCAAAAATACACAGAGAAACCCTGGCTCCAAAAACAAAACCAAAAACAAAACCAAAAAAAAAAGTAAAAGAAAAAAAAACCAAAAAAAAAAAAAAAAAAAAAAAAGAATCACAGATGTCTGTGGCCTAGGTTTTGGAGAAAGATGTCCAGAGGGCAGGAAGACCTAAAGGGTGCGTGTCTGTGTTTCTATCTGTCCCAGTCTAACAGTACTGTGCTAGGCTTCCATAAACCGAGGTCTCACACACCTGATCTGGAAGGCATTTCCCCAGTTAGCTTTAACTTTCAAGGTGGGTCTCATCTTCTCTAAGATGAGAAATGATACAGGAAAAGAAAGAAAACTCCAATCAAGCCAGGGTCAGGGGGGTGGGGGGTGGGGGATGGCGTATGCCTTTGACCCCAGCACTACGGAGGCAGAGGCAGGTGGAACTCTGTGAGTTTGAGGGCAGCCTAGTCTACAAAGTGAGACCAGGATAGCTAGGGCTCTTGTTACACACAGAAACCCTGTCTCAAAAAACAACAACAACAAAACCCCCAAAAAACCCCAAGCAAGCAAGCAGTTGAAGAAGCAGACATAGGAGCTGAGGGTAGGTTAACTGAGGCAACATAAAGTAAGCCAGTGGCAGAGGGTCCCTCAAAGCAGGAGGCCTCCGTGGCATGCACAGCTGGGAGAGCAAGCCAGAGGGAATCTCAGCACTGCCTCACCTTCCTCTTGTCTAATGGGGGGAGCGAGACCCCATTGGAACGGTTAAGGTCGGACACCAACACCTTCAGAATGTCCTGAATCTACAGCAGGCGAGAGGGAAAAGAAGGGCAGGGAGAGAGAGGCAAGAAAGTCAGGGCAGGAAGAAGAGAAAGAGTCAGGGAAATGGAATACTGGAGAGTAGAGGTCAGCACCCAGGCCTGTGCCTCCTTCCAAACAGCCAGCTGCTTCCTTGTCAGAGGCAGCCCTCACCAGGAGTCCCCAAGGGATGCAGTCAAGTCTCTGGAGCAGTGCAGTGTGCACACGAGACCCTTTCCACAGACCCAGGGCTGCAGGGAGCAATGTGAAGAGGCCCTGACCCAAGTCCACCTTCAAAGCCAGACTCAGATAAGGCTTCACTTTTACATGGCTAAGTGCAGATAGAAAGCAAGTGTGTGTGAGACACTAAGCCAATCGACCATCATCTTGCGGGATGAAGAAAGTGTGTGTGTGTGTGTGTGTCTGTGTGTGTGTATATGTCGGTCAGGGGTGAGGTAGGGGTGCTTTCCTGAGGTTACCCAGCAAGCTCAGGACAACGATGGACTTAAAACTTACATCTTATCTGACTGATGCTGCAGTTTAGGAAAGCCTGAGAACAAGGGACTCCCTCTGCCCTGCCCGGTTTCCACCCCAAACCAAGAAAACCGAGCAGCCCCTATTGTTGACTCACTGGTAACTCTACAACACACCTTCTATTAGGGACATCAGCATAAAAACAACTGAAATAAACAGCATTTAACTTTATAAATTTACGTTAAACAATATTACCATTATTTTATAGATATGTAAAAAGTAGTTCAGAACTAAAACAACTTGCCCTAAATTTTATCATATTTCTAGTTGATGGAGAGATAAGATTCAGACCCAGGTCTTATTTTTCTGTGCTGAGATAAAACTCAGGGTCTCTTGTGAGGCAAGACCTAGTTCATTACCACTCAATGAGGCTCCAAGCCCCCAAAGCCAGAATTTGTAACCAGTAACTGACACATTCATCTGAGCCTCAGCCCCCCCCCCTCCCCCCCCCCCCATCCCCAGGAAATCTACAGCCAAGACTCACATCCCCTGGTGACTGACAATCACTGGCGGTGGTTCTCTCAGGGCTATTGCCATTTTTAATCTTTTTCTTCTTCTTTGCTCCTGCGGGAACACCGGGGCTATTCTTTTGCTGGTACTCTCTCAACTGTAGAAAGAAGAGCAGAAAGAAATGAAAGCATCTGCCCCACACTCACAGCCTATACTCCACGGTTCCAGTTTGATGAGGCTTTTCCCTTGTGTTTCTATATGCATCGTCTGTTTGAGACAGGGTCTCAGGTATGCTGCGCTGGGCTCCAACTCACTATGCAAATGTGGATGACTCTGAACTTCTGATTCCCCTGCTTGACACTCTAAAAGCACCAGGATTACAAGTCCGTGTCACCACGCCTGGTTTACGCCATGCTAGAGATCAAGCCTAGGGCTTTGTGCAGTTAAGCATTCTACAGCTGAGCTCCACACCAGTTTCCTCCTATGCTGTTTTTATAAAAATACTTTTTTTTTTTTTGTTTGTTTTTTGGAAACAGGGTTTCTCTGTGTGTAGTCCTGGCTGTCCTGGACTTACTTTGTAGACCAGGCTGGCCTCAAACTCAGAGATCCACCTGCCTCTGCCTCCTAAGTGCTGGGATTAAAGGCATGCTCCATCATGACTGGCTTCTTTTTTTTAATGGTGTTTTGCCTGCATGTGTGTCTGTGTGAGGGTGTCAGATTTTAGAGTTATAGACAGTTGTGAGCCGCCATGTGGGTGCTGGAAATTGAACCCAGGTCCTCTGGAAGAGCAATCAGTGCTCCTAACTGCTGAGCCATGGCTCCAGCCTCCTATAAAAATACTCTTACACACACAAGTCTTCTGTAATGGCCTCACAATTCTTTTTTGTTTTGTTTTTGGTTTTGATTTTTGCTGTCCTGGACTCACTTTGTAGACTAGGCTGGCCTCGAACTCACAGAGATCCACCTGCCTCTGCCTTCCTGAGTGCTGGGATTAAAGGCGTATGCCACCACACCTGGCTCATAATGATCTCTTAGTGGCAAAAGAAATGTCATAGCTAAGAAGGCAGTAACTGGGTTGGGAATGCAGCTCAGTGGAATATTTGCCTAGCAGTCAAGAGGCCCTGAGTTCCTTCCCCAGCAGCACACACTCCTTGACACACACACACACACAGAGGCAAACACAAAATTTAAACTCTATCTTCTGATTCCCAGCTCTGGGTTTTGCAGCTCCCAAAGGGAAAAATCTAGAAGTAGAGCTCAGAGAGTAAACACACCCAGGGGCTAGCTGGGTGTGCTGTCACCTATCTGGAACCCAAGTCTAGGGTGAGGCAAGAGCAGTGAGAGTGAAGCCAACCTGGGCTACATGGCAAGACCCAGACTCAGAAGAAATGAAGCAAAGCAACCAGCAGACAAGAACTATACTTTAAAACCCCCCTCTGCTTGTCAAAGCATCTTTTCTTTTCTTTTGTGTGTTTTTTTTTGTTTGTCTGGGTTCTGCTTTTGTTTTTGTTTTTTGAGACAGCGTTTCTCTTTGTAGCCCTGGCTGTCTGGACTCACTTTGTAGACCAGGCTGGCCCTGAACTCACAGAGATCCACCTGCTTCTGCCTCCTGAGTGCTGGGATTAAAGGCCCATGCAAAACATTTTATCTTACCGCACAGGTGGTATACACCTTTAATCCTAGCACTCAAAGCAGAGGCAGATGGATGTCTGTGACGAGTTGAGGCGAGACAGGTCCTTTGTTAGCACACATAGCAGGCTTGATGGCCCTTCAGTTTCTAGGAATTCTGTCTCTGGGCTGACTAGATTCATGCTGCCATGTCTGGTTTTATGTGGGGTCTAGAAGATTCAAACTCAGATCCTCTTGTTTGTGTGGCCATCTCATTATCAAAAGCTAAAGTATTCAATACAACCTCAAGCCAATGGCTTCTTTTCTGTCTTCCTTCCTCTCTCTCTCTCTCTCTCTCTCTCTCTCTCTCTCGCTCTCTCTCTCTGTGTGTGTGTGTATGTGTGTATGCCTGTGTATGTGGCAGTGCTGGAGCATTATGCACAAGAGGCCAGCATACTACTGAGCCATGTATATATCTTCCTTTGAAAAAAAAAAAAGATTGCTAGGCAATCCCAACACTAGGGAGGCAGAGGCAGACTGATCTCTGAGTTCAAAGCCAGCCAGGACTACTATATCCTGTCTCAAAACAAACAAAAAATAAATTAAATTTTAAAAAGATGATTTTTATGTGGTATGAGGATTTTTGTTTTTCCCTACATGTATGTACATCATGTACATGCAGTATGCTAAGGAGCTAGAAGAGGGCATCAGACGCAGCCTCTAGAACTGGACTTACAGATATTGTTAGCATGGGTGACGGGAGCTATACCAGGGTCCTCTACAAGATCAACAAGTGCTTTTACCTGCTGAATCATCTCTCCAGCTCCCATTATTACAATTTTTTTTTTTTGTTAAGCATGGAGTATTACATATAGCAAGCTGGTCTCAAACTCCATATATAGACAAAAATAACCTTGAAGTCCTCTACCTCCAAAGTCTTGGGAACACAGGCATGCATCGCTATGCCCAGTCAGTGCTGTGTCAGGATCCAACCCAGCACCTCATACATGCTAGGCATGCACTCTTGCCATCTGAGTATGATCTAGACAAACACCCTAACAACTTTGCTACAAGCCAAACCCCACTGGGGCTCTTTTTATCAACCCATATTAAAGCTACACAGCAGTACCTCCTAAACTTTTACAACATAGCATAGCACAAAGGCAGAAACCATGAAGGCACAGCCTAAGCACCATCTCAGAGAAGTCTTTACAGACCTATGAAAACGTCATTCCTGGCCTTTAATGTCTGTATCTCAAAAGAATCGTGGGAAAAGTGAGGCTTCAGAGAGAGATGCCTCGTGTTTATGCTGTGGCTCTCATCATCCCAGCTTGAGAGAACATAATCTGGTGGAATTTTACGCTGTTAAGTTCAGTCCCCCCCCCACCAAGAAACCGATCCACACTGTTAACACGCATTTTGCTCCAGAGAGATTTCAGTCTCTCTAGAGAGTAGAAAACTGAAAAACCTCAGGCCAACCGAAACTCGTTCTTCCATGTCAGCAAGGGACACTGACTGTTTTGTGCTCACATTAATGCTAAGTTATGGGAGTGTGGGCACCTAAAGCAAGCATCTCCGCACTAGGTTCCATCCTTGAGCTCCCAGTCAAGTGGGAATAGGTGCTCCACTAGAGAAACAGGAAAAGGGGTAACATTAGGTGAGCAGGTGGGACGATCCAAGATCGGACTCCGGGTACTAATGACAGTTTCGAGGGGGGCTGTGACGTAACTACATTCCACTCCACACTACCAACGCCCGAGTCGCCCACAGGGCCAAGACCAAGGTCCTCGGAGACAGGAGCCCACGGAAGTCTGGGTTTGGGGCGTCTGGAGTCCAGACCGAGAGACCCCGTGACACTGGCCAAAGTCACCTAGGGGCGACTGGGAGGGCGGGGGCTGGGTTGTTGAGGGGGCGGGGCTGGCTGAGAAGACTTTACTAGGGGAGCCCAGGGCACAGAGGGGTTCCTCCCGTGTGCCTCGGAAAAGGCTAGGACTCTGGTTATGGTTCGGCCGTTGGAGGAGCTCGGGTGGGGTCAGGGGGCCGCGACCCGGAGCGCTTTACCTTTTTCTTGGCCGCAGCCAATTTGCTCTGCCTGGTTTCTTCCGACATCCCGGGGCGGGGAGGGGGGAAGCGGGGGGGCCACATCACCACGATCCCGGCAGCCACCGCGGAACTGCTTCCGGCAGCTACATCGCCTCGGTAAGTGCCAGAGAAGGCGGGTGCAGAGCGCCACTAGGCCAAGCGTGGCATGCATTCTCCAAGCCCATTGGCTGATGAGAACGATGACTGACAGGGAGGTGTGGCCACGCCGCCGCGAGGCGGGAGCGACGGGTGGAGTTAACGACGCGAGCTGCGCGCGCAGCTGTGACCCCCTCGTGGCCGCCTATCGGAGGAAGGGGCGGGGCCTCTCTAGCTTGGTGCGCGCGCAGCTTGACGGGAGTTGGTTGGCGGTCTCCGTCGAGGATTTCTCGTTAGCTGAAGGCAACCGTTTAACCTTAACCCTGGACCCTTCTGAGGAATTCCCGTCCCCGCTCCGGGTACCTCGGACCTCAGGGTTCAGGAGGTGGGCGACGAGCGCGCAGCGCTCCGTTTCACAGCTCTTTCCCGACTCCTCAGGCCTCGTCCCTGACCTCCTCTCGCCAGGCCCCTTGTAACCCGTTCCCTGCACAGTTCCCTCCCCACAATGCGAACCCCGACCTCCAAGCCCTGCTCCATCCCGGTAGCTCAGGTAATGCCCCGGCAGCAAGATCCCGCGCCCCCTCATTGGCCCCATCCTCATCAGCCCTTTCCCCGGCTTCCTCCCCAGGACTGAGTCAGAATTTAACCAAGGTTGCTATGCGCCCTTCCGATCACCGGTGAGTATGTCTGCCCCACCTCTCCCTCCCTCCCTCTGCATCCCAACACCTGCCCACCCTTCTCCTCCCTTTTCGAGAGCTTTCCGCCGCCGAGCTGACCTGAAGCATTAATTAGTCCTTTCCTAAGCCTGCTCCTTCCTTTTCCTTCCTCGGAAGAGGGATCCTGCCCTCTACTCCTTCCTGCCCGATGCCTGCGCTTCCCCAGCCTCCTCCTGCCCGCAGCCTGCCTTTACCCCATAGTTTCCCAATCAAGGAATCTCTCCTTATGCAGGCCACGCCCTGAACTATCAGTAGTACTATCTCCTTTTTCCGCATCACCCCCCAAACTCACCATCCTTCAGTTCACATCCTCAGAGATATTTTTAATTACTCTTTTCGATGAAATTATGATTCACTCCTTTCTAGTAATTCCTTTTGTTCCTTATCCGCCCTCCCCCCCCACTTCTGAGACAGTTGTTAAATCTGAAGATGGGAGGAGGAAGCCCACCGACCCAAGTCATCATGACCAGATCAATTAAGTCAAACAGTTAAAGCAAGCTTTTTCCTTCATGTTCACCAGCTGCCTCCCCCCTCCCCCCAAAGGGGGCTCTTGAGAGGTCAGCCTCAGATGTGAAGAAGACCAGGCTTTTAGAGCTCAGGGGTAGGGGGTTTCCAATTGGGGGGGGGGGTTGGCAGGAAAAATAGGTGGGGTTACAGGAGCAGAACATAAGCATGAACAGTCATGACTGCCATTGCTGGAACAGGAGGCACAGAGCCATTTGTAGTTAAGGTTGCAGGTGGGACATACCCAATTATTGAGAAACAGGTCTAATCATAAACCGAGCTTGGTTTGTATTTACTACAAGACGGCTTTCAAGCCTAAGATGGAGGCAGGCTGGTTCTTCACAGTCCCGTGTTCCCAGGCAGGTCCCAAACTCAATCTGTATTCAAGGATGCCCTTGCATGGTCTCACTACATAGTCCAGACTTTTCATCCTCCTGCCTTAGCAACTTCCCAAATGCTGGAGAGTAAAGATAAATTGCTAGGGGAAACTGTGGGGACATGAGAAAAAAAGCACCTTGGGCAGGGTTGTGGTGGCGCACATCTTTAATCCCAGCACCCACAGGGCAGAGGCAGGTTAATCTCTTGAGTACAAGGCTAGCCAAAGCTACACAGAGAAACTCTATCTTGAAAAAAAAAAAATTACCTTAATTTTAGAATCAGGGGTGCCAGCACAATTAACATTTGCTGCAAATGTTTACAACATAAAGATTTGGGGTTTGTTTTGTTTTTTCAAGACAGGCTGTCTCTGTGTAGTAGCCCTGGCTATCCTGGAAGTCTCTTTGCCTGCCTTTGCCTCCAGAGTGCTGGGATGAAAGGTGTGTGCCCCCATACCCCAAAAGACAGTTTTTTGTTGTTGTTGTTGTTGTTGTTTGTTATGGTTTTTGGTTTTTTGAGACAGGGTGACTAACAAAACAAAGGCTTATACCACCACACCTGCCTTTTTTTTTTTTTTTTAATTAAAGTTACACTTTAAAATGTGTTTAGTGTATGTTTGTGGGAGAGTACAGATGGAGGTCAGAGAACAGCCTTTGCCCGTTCCTTCCTACAGTGAGTCCAGGGATCCAATTCAGGTCATTAGGTTTGTCAACAAGGGCTTTGACCAGCTGAACTGTTCCATGGCTTCCAATAATTCTCTTAGGGAGAAATAGTTCCAAATAGGACTGTTAAAGTAGTAGTAAGCCAGACTTAAAACTAGACTTTGGGTAGGACCTCACTCTTCACCCAGCAGTTTTCTAGGACTCTCATAAGAGTATTAACTTTGTTTACAGTAAAGTTGATATCCTAATTTTCTGCATCTTTGTCATGTAAGGTTCTAATTATTCATTGTAAACCTGTCAGGCAAGTGTCAGGAACTGTGGAACCACTTGTAATCACTTTCAAATTCCTTAGCAAACCTTTGAGTATTTCATAAAGTCACCTATATGTGACTTGTTCAGACAGAAATGTGGCCAGGAGTGGTGGCCCTTGTCTTTAATACCAGGTGCTCTTGGGAGGCTGAGGCAGGTACAGATGAATTTCAGTGAGTTAAAAACCAGCCTGGTCTACATAGTAGTGACTTTCAAGACATCAGGGCTACCTAAAGTAAGAATACAAACTCCAGTCTCAGCTGGGCGGTGGCAGCGCACGCCTTTAATCCCAGCACTCGGGAGGCTGAGACAGGCGGATCGCTGTGAGTTCGAAGCCAGCCTGGTCTACAAAGCGAGTCCAGGACAGCCACGGCTACACAGAGAAACCCTGTCTCAAAAAACCAAAAAAAAAAAACAAAAACAAAAACAAAAAAAAACCCAAAAAACTCCAGTCTCTTTTGGAAGCCCATACCTTCACTTGAGTTTGTCTCATTTTTTCTCTGGGTAGTTTTGTTCTGTTTTTTGTTTGTTTGTTTTTGTGGGGTTTTTGTTTTTTGTTTTGTTTGGTTTTCAAGACAGGGTTTCTCTGTATAGCCCTGGCTAACCTGAATTCACTTTGTAGACCAGGCTGACCTTGAAATCACAGAGATCCATCCGCCCGCTTCTGCCTCCCTGAGTGCTGGGATTACAGGAGTGTGTCACGGTGCCCAGCTCGTGAAATTCTTTACTCTGACAAAGCTGTGGATTGAGCTTTACCTGAGGTGCAGTACCTGAGGAGCTGTCAGGCTGGCATGCTGGCCCATCTACCGCCCATTAGCCCTTTGAAGTTCAGCGTCTCCCCTTACTTCTGGCTCTAGCAATCTTAGACGCTTCCATAGCACGTTGTTCTTCAGAGCTTTTATTAGACTTATAATTAGTTGTGGGCAGCACTCGGCAGGCAGAGGCAGGTGGATCGCTGTGAGTTTGAGGCCAGCCTGGTCTACAAAGCGGGTCCAGGACAGCCAAGGCTACACAGAGAGACCCTGTCTCGAAAAAAGAAACATGCATATATCCCAGCACTGAGGCGGAGACAGCAACAACCCCAGGACTTGCTGGCCAGCTGTCTAGCAAAATCAGTGCTAAGTTCAGAGAGACCCTGTCTCAGAAAATAAGGTAGAGAGTGAGTGGAGAAGACACTAGGCATGCAGATGGCTCACCGGTTAAGAGTATATATATACTGGGGCTGTAGAGATGGCTCAGAGGTTAAGAGCACTGTCTGCTCTTCCAAAGGTCCTGAGTTCAAATCCCAGGAACCACATGGTGGCTCACAACCGTCTATAATGAGACCTGGTGTCCCCTTCTGGTGTGTAGACATACATGCAGGCAGAGCTCTGTATACATAATAAATAAATCTTTTTTTTGCTTTAAGTGTATATTGCTCTAGCAGAGAGGATCAAAATTTAGGTTCCAGTACCCATATCAAGTGGCTCAACCGCCTAGAACTCAGCTACAGGGGGATATAATGCCTTTTGCCTCCATAGACATCTGCACTGGTATACATACTCCCTACAAAGATAATTAAAAATGAGATAAAGTTAGACCTTGCCTACCCCCCCCCCCCTTTTTTTTTTTTTTTTTTTGGTTTTTGGAGACAGGGTTTCTCTGTGTAGCCTTGGCTGTCCTGGACTCACTCTAGACCAGGCTGGCCTCGAACTCACAGCGATCCGCCTGCCTCTGCCTCCCGAGTGCTGGGATTAAAGGCGTGCACCGCCGCCACCCGGCTCCTTCCCCCCTTTTTTGTAGAGTAAAAATAAAATTGATGTGCTTTATTTCGGGCCGGAGGCACTGTGACAGCTGTTCTCAACCTGTAGATCATGACCCCTTTGGGGATTGAACAACCCTTTCACAGGGTTGCATTTCAGATACTTACAATTCATACCAGTAGCAAAATTACTGTTCTGAAGTAGCAATGGAATACATTTTATGGTTGAGTGTTACCACAATGTGAGGAACTGTATTAAAGGAAGATTGAAAACCACTGCAAGCTGTGCATGGTGGCGCACACCTTAAACCCAGCTCTTGGGAGGGAGAGGGAGAGAGACAGCAACAACCCCAGGACTTGCTGGCCAGCTGTCTAGCAAAATCAGTGCTAAGTTCAGAGAGACCCTGTCTCAGAAAATAAGGTAGATCACTGTGAGTTGGAGCCTAGCCTGGTCTACAAAGACTCCACCATAGCCAAGGCTACACAGAGAAACCCTGTCTCAAAAAAAAGAAAACAAAACCACTGCAATGAGCTATATGCATGTGGAAGGAGTCATTTCTTTCCACCATGTGGGCTTTAGGGATAGAACTCAGATCTGTTAGGTTTGTCAGTAAACACTTTTTACCTGCTGAGCCATCTTGGCCCTTCTGAAACAACTTTTTTTGGGGGGAGGGTTGAGACAGGATTTCTCTGTATAGTCTTGGCTGTCCTGGACTCACTTTGTAGATCAGGCTGGCCTCGAACTCACAATGATCCACCCGCCTCTCCCTCCTAAGTACTGGGATTAATGGCGTACACCACCACTGCCCGGCTTGAAACAACATTTTTAATGTACTGTGTGTGTGTGTGTGTGTCAGAGGACAATTTTTGTTTTTCGAGACAGGGTTTCTCTGTGTAGTCTGGGCTGTCCTGGACTCACTCTATAGACCAGGCTGGCCTAAAACTCACAGAGATCCCCAACTGCCTCTCCCTCTCTGAGTATTGGGATTACTGTCATGCACTACCACGCCCAGCTTTTCTTTTTTTCTTAATATTTTTATTTTATGCGCATTGGTCTTTTGCTTCCACATATGTCTGTATGAAGGTGTCAGATCTTGGAATTACAGACAGCTGTGAGCTACCATGTGGGTGCTGGGAGTTGAACCCAGGTCCTCTCAGAAGAACAGTTAGTGCTCTTAATGGCTGAGCCTCAGAAATTTATTTATTTTTGAGACGGTTTCTCTTGTAGTCCTGGCTGTCCTGGACTCACTTTGTAGACCAGGCTGTCCTTGAACTCACAGAGATCAGCCTGCCTCTGCCTCCCAAGTGCTGAGATTAAAGGCATACGCCACCATGCCTGGCTTTTTAAAAAATATTTTTTTGTTGATTGTGTGTGTGTGTAGGTCAGAGGGAAAAAAATTTTTTTTTAAAGATTTATTTATTTTATTTCTTGCATATGAGTGCTTTATCTGTAGAAGAGGGTATCAGATTACATTAGAGCTGGTTGTGAACCGCCATGTGGTTGCTGGAAATTGAACTTAGGACCTCTGGAAGAGCAGGCAGCGCTCTTAACCACTGAGCCATCTCTCCAGCCCAGGAAAAAAAATTTTTAACTTTATTGATTCTTCGTGGATTTCACATCATGCACCCCAATCCCACTCATCTCCCTGTCCCTTCACACCTGTTCTCCATCCTTGCAACCTCCTCCAAAAAAGAAAAATAAATGCCATTGTGGAAGCTGTAGTGTGTCCCCTGTGTTCCACTTCTGTCTTCTGTCTTCACTTCTTCACTTGCAAATGTTCATTGCAGCCACCCTGCTGACCCTCTTCCCCAAATAAAAGCTGGGTGTGATGGCGCAAGCCTGGGATCCCAGCACTTAGGGAGGCAGAGGCAGGCGGATCACTGAGTTCAAGAATAGCCTGGTCTACAGAGTGAGTCCAGGGATAGCCAAGGCTACACAGAGACACCCTGTCTTGAAAAAACAAAAAACTTCTTGCCCTCAGAGAGCTGGCTCACCCAGTCCCATGCCCCCAGGGCCTACTCTGTTGTGCTGCCCAGGCAAGATGCAGTGCATGCTTTCCTGTTTTGTAACTGGCGAGGGACAGGTCCAGCTCTCTCACTCAGAGGATTGTTTGGTTTAGTTTTTCGAGACAGGGTTTCTCTGTGTAACCTTGACTGTCCTAGTCTCAGGCTAGCCTTGAACTCATAGCAATCTGCCTGCCTCCACCTCCCGAGTGCTGGCCTGGTTCTGGGTTGTAAGTTTTACTGAGCCACTTTGCAGGCCCTTCGCTTTATGTGTCCCCTTGGATATCTTTTCCTGGGGCTCCTGTCAGCGCTGGCAGACAGTGCTCACTCATAATTGCAGTGACTGATCACAAGCCGGAGACCTAAGAACAGGAACCATGGCTTCCTGTGTGTTTTCTTGCTAGGCATTTCATCCAAAATAACATTTCCTGAAGATAAGCTGAGTACCAAATGTCATCTTGTACAGCAATGGTTCTCAACTTTAATAATGCTTCAACCATAAAATTGTTAGTACTTCATCACTAATTTTGCTACTGTTATGAGTCATAATGTACGGCAAATGCCCGATATGACACCCCCATGGGTTGAGAATCACTGTTTCTTAGTTTGGCCTTAGGGAAAGATTTTGTTGTCCAATGAGATGAATCCATTGATGTAGACGTGGGATCGGACTGCAGGCCAATCTGTTTAGGATTAGGGTTAGATGGAATAAAACCCCAGATACCTGCAGTCATAGACTCTAGCCTCCATGAGGCTGCTTCCTCATCTAAGGCTGCTGGCCTACTCCAGCATTATGGCAACATTTCAGGCAGGGAAAGGCCAGGCTTAGGTATGTGCCTTCCCTGGAGAGACCTTCCTTGGACATTACACACTTCTGACTATGGCCACACCTAATTCCAAGGAAAGCTGAGGCATAAGTGGCATTCTGAGGGTAGGGGACCTATTACTAAGCAGAAATAGGGAATGACGGTTGAATGAAAGTACATAGGCTCTGATTTGTGGATAACTGGTCAGTCCAGCTGACAATATTTTTCCTGCCGCTCAGCGGCCATCTCCCAAGTCTGAAGAGGCTGATGAGGTGAGCGAGGAGTCTTTGAAGGCTGACATTCAGAAACTGAAGGAGAAACAGGACATGCTGGACCAGGAGATCACCCAGCTGGTAACAGAGTAAGTCCTTGCTTTTTTGTCTTCTGAGACCCTGTATTCTGGCCGTGAACTTGCTGTGTGGACGATAACGTTGACTGGGCCTCCTGTGTCCTCTTAGTCATTACAGACAATGGCAACCACATCTAGTTTATTGAGCTTGCTGCCACCTCAGTGTGGTTAGGGTAACTTTGAGGCAATTGTGAAATGACTCACATGCATAAAGCCTTGCTTTCCATCCCCATTGCAAGAAAACCAAAGGGCAGTGGAGCTCTGGCAGAGTGCTCATCTGCTATCCATAAGGCCAGGGGTTGATCCTAAGTCACACACAAGCATTCTCACCTTCTAATTAGCACCTAGTAACAGAAACCCAGCTGTGCTAGCTTGGCATAGGAAATATTCAAAATTGGACTCTATTTTTGCAACTGTTCTGGGAAGTCAGGTTGGGATAAGCCTAGAACCAGGGTTTAGAAAGCTGTTGGAAGTGGAAGCAGTGACTATTCTGGTCTTGGTGTCTCTCTCTTCTCTCCCCCACCCCTTTCTCTGCCCCCCCCTCTTCCTGTTCTCTCCTCCCCTCTCTCCCTCTCCTCTCTCTCTCCCTTCCTGCTCTCTCCCCCCTCTCTCCTCTCTCCCTCTCTTCCTCCTCCTCCTCTTCTTCCTCTTCCTCCTCCTCTTCTTCCTCCTCCTTCTTCTTCTCTCTCTCTCTCTCTCCTCTCCTCTCCTCTCCTCTCCTCTCCTCTCCTCTCCTCTCCTCTTCTCTCCTCTCCTCTCCTCTCCTCTCCCACCCCTCCCCTCCATTCTAGGCTCACCTGACTACTATGGGTCCCTTTCAGTGTGGAGTCTCAGCACCTAGGAGAAGCTGGCTTCTCCACAACTCCTAGGCTTCCTCAGGGTGGAGGCTGAGCTATACTGGCATGTTTATTTCACAGGAGGGAGCCTGCCTGGTGACCTAAATTATGTGCTTATCTGTCAGGGTCACATAGTAACCATGTGCCTAAAAACCACCCCTTTAAGGGACAAGACAGCTTGGCCAGGAATGAGGGGGTATCAGATCTTCTACCTATTACAAGCTTCAGGAAAGCAGGTTCCATCCTGTATCACTTTCCCCAGGGCCTAGCACCTAGTAGGACTGTAGTGAATATTTGTTAACTAGATGCTAAACAAATGTCTCACTTGGGACATTCTCAGTTTATCTAATCATGTTTGTTGCCCATTGCTTTCCCCAGGGGCTACCATGTGATTGAACTGGAGGACCATATCGCCCTCCTCCATGAGTACAATGACGTCAAGGATGTAGCACAGATGCTACTAGGCAAGCTGGGTGAGTCTCAAGGGGTCGGAAGGGGTGGCTCCTCCCCTCTCTGGGGGTGTTGGATCTTATTCCTTGGTAAAACCTGCCTTGCCAACTATCCTACTCTTTGTATCAATCCATTTTAGTATATGTGCTGCCAAAGCAAGCACAACTGCCCTACTCTTATAAGCTACCCTGCTCCTGGAATACCCCAACCGCTTTTCTCCCCAGACTCTGCTCCCCCTGGGTACCCAGCGGAGCTGTTGTGCAGCTCTTGCTTTAGTCCCCAGGAACTCTTTTTTGTTGTTTTGGTTTTGTTTTGTTTTCTTACCATGTATAGAATGTTTTGCCTGCATGTACAACGGCAGGACAGAAGAGGGCACCAGATTTCATTATAGATGGTTGTGAGCCACCATGTGATTGCTGGCAATTGAACTCAGGACCTTTGGAAGAGGAAGCAGTACTCTTAACCTTTGGGCCATCTCTCCAACCCCTTGGAGTGAGTTTAAACAGGACTTAACCACTTAGAAGACTGGACTAAAGGTCCCTGTTCTTCCATGGCCACCATTGTCACTAAAATACCATGGATGCCTCTGGTGACCGACTGACTTGAATGGCAGCAAGGAGCAGGGCAGCTCTTTATGATAAACAGTGGGATTTAGTTCCTTCTCCAACTGAATTCAGAGTCTTGAACCCAGGTAGATGCCTGTATGTTTGGGATGATTAGAGCAGCCTGCCGTGGAAATCAGGCTGGTTTGGGCTAAGATACTGTGTAGTTCATCTTACGTAAGCTCGGTAGCACTTTACCCACAGTGGTGCACCCTGAGATTCTGCAGCCAGCGGCATAGTGTTTCATGTTGACCTGCTGCTGCCTGAGTTTTAGCCCTTGTTTCAGAAATCCTGCTAGCATTTGAGCTCCCACAGCCCAGGGGAAGTCCAGTTCACAGCAGAAAGGAGTCATGTGTCATTGGGAGTGGGTCCCAGAGGAGGGAACAGAAAATAGGAGGGAAACCAAAGTGTCTCAAAGGAGTGATCAGAGCCAAAAAAGGATGTGGCCAGGTGTTGTGGTGTATGCCTGAAATCCCAGCACTCTGGAGGCTGAGGCAGGACGTTCATGAGTTCAAGACAAAAAAATAAAAAAACATAAATTCAAGACCAGCCCCAGTTCCATAGTGAGACCTGGTCGCAACAACAGTAATAAAAGTGTTACTGTTAGAATTCTGCTAGAGACCTGTCACCTCTAGGTCATCTGACCTAGAGCCAGTGTCCTGTCACTTTGCTGTCTTTTCATTGAATATTTACTGAGCATTTCCTCTGTAGGTCCTCCATGGTGCTGGAACAGTGGTGGCATATGTGGCTTGGGTGTTAGTGTTGATAGTGGACAAAATGGTCAGTCAGTAAATGAACAGAAATGCTATGGTGTGTTAAGTTCAATGAAGGAAACAGCAGAGATGAGAATACTGAGGTCTGAAGATGGTGGCAGGAGAGAACAAGAGAAGACCCCTCTGAGGAGAGCCTTCCCAATGGAGAAAAGGACAAGGCTCTTAAGCAGAGCAGCGAGAGCAGCAGGGTCACCTAGGCCACAGGCTGCAAGGCTGGCTACAGGCCATGCTGAAATGCTTGATGGGTGTGGGGCAGCCAGGCCAAGCCCCCAGGGGCAGCAAGGCTTGCAGGGAGGAGGGAGTTAGATTACCTTTGCCATTTAGGTAAGGTGTGAATCTGGGCCCAAGGTGGGGTTTGGGTGGTCAGGACAGTGGCCTTAGTTTGGGTTTGACTCTCTCCATGGGATAGTAATTCATTTTTCTTTTCTTTCAGCTGTGACTCGAGGTGTCACCACCAAGGAGCTATATCCAGATTTTGATCTAGACCTGAGTGACTGAGCAGAGTCATGGAGATTTTACCCACAGCCCATGGGGACGGGTGGATGGGGACATGAAGAATAGAGCCCAGACAGCGCATTCATATGGTTTCCAGATAAAAAGGGTTAGAAGCCCAAAAATTTCTAAAGCACCCAAACAGTCAGGGGTGGGTCCTAGAGAAGAGGGGTGTTGGGAGGGGTCAGATTTGTTAGTGCTAAGGTTCCTAAATTTGTGAATGGATATGTGCGGTTGTCCATTTTGTTAATAAACATATGAGCTGTCTGTGTCTCTGATCCCTGTCCTCTACTAGTTCCAATCAGGCCTGTTATTGATCACATCAGCTCAATCCTGTTGAGTCTCACAGCTCTTTTTTTTTTTTTTAAATATTTATTTATTATTATATATACAGTGTTCTGCCTGCATGTACACCTGCAGGCCAGGTGCAGGCCAGATCACATTATAGATGGTTGTGAGCCACCATGTGGTTGCTGGGAATTGAACTCAGGACCTCTAGAGGAGCAGTCGGTGCCCTTAACCTCTGAGCCATCTCTCCAGCCCCGAGTCTCACAGCTCTTATCTCTACATCCATGAGAACTCTTTTATCTGTGTAGCCCCTGCTGTCCTGGAACTTGCTCTGTAGAACAGGCTTCTGCCTCCTGAGTGCTAGGATTAAAGGCATGTCCTACCTGCACCCCCGGCCCATGAGGAGTCTTATTGCTGTCCCATTGACCTCGAGGAAGGTGACTTGCCCAGGGTCATAAAGTAGCAAATGTGGTAAAGATCCCAGCACTTGGGAAGCAGAGGCAGGTGGATCTCTGTGAGTTCAAGGCCAGCCTGGTCTACAAAGCGTGTCCAGGACAGCCAAGGCTACACAGAGAAACCCTGACTCAGGGGGGAAAAAAAAGTGACTCGGGATTGTGACGGGCAGTACGGGCTACTTGGACATTTGGTGTGAGATGATGGTCTCACCTAAGCCCATCTTAACTAGCTCTGTATTTGCATCAATTATAAGTGCCCAAGAAGAGCACCAGGAAAGAAAATATCTCCAGGTCCAGCTCAGTGTGAAAATGGCTCTCCCATGTGCTATTGGCAAGCACCAGGCTCTTGGGGTAGTGCCCACTCAAGAGATGTGCTTAATGGCTGGGCAGCATGTGGGCAGGGACAGAGGATGAGGTGAAAGGTGATAACCACACATCCAAATTAGTTACAAGCCAGAGGTTTCATCAGATAAGGGCTAGCTACTGCAGTAACTAGGTATTTGCGCACAACTCTGCTCAATGGGATCTGTGCACCTCACCTGCAGCATCTTACTGGCTCTGATGCACAAGATGTGACAAGCAGCCTAGTTGCCAGGGCCTGACTGGTGGGGAAGTACCAATGAGTCCTGTCCTGGCTCCTAAGGCTCCTAAGAGAGAATCTGCTTCTCTTGAAGGCATGATGGCTCACACCGTCCCAACACCCAGAAAAGCCCAAAGGCTGGTAGGTTGCTAAATTTAGGTCCAGCCTTGAGTATATAGGGAAGCTGGTGTGTGGGGAGGTGTCTTTTGAGGTTCTTACATAGCCCAGGCTGGCCTGAAACTCATCTTCCTGCCTCTGCCTCTGAGATGGTAGAATTGTAGGTGTGCAACACCATACTCTTTAGGGAGGACCTAGAATTCAAATCCAGAGCTCTCTGAACCCCTAGGTCTAATATCTTAGCCACAAACCTCTATGTATGTTTCCCAGAAATTGCATCTGGCCCTGGCTTAAAATGCAGCATTCGGGAGGTAGGGGACTAAGGATGTAGCTCAGTGTTGGAGCATTTGCCTAGATCATACAGACTTGAGCTTTATCTTTTTTTTTTTTTTTTTTTTTGGTTTCTTGAGACAGGGTTTCTCTGTGTAGCCTTGGCTGTTCACCTTGTAGATCAGGCTGGCTTCGAACTCACAGCGATCCGCCTGCCTCTGCCTCCCGAGTGCTGGGATTAAAGGCGTGCGCCACCACCGCCCGGCTCCTGAGCTTTATCTTTAATACCACAAAATAATAAGCATTTGATATGTGGGTCCCCAATGTTTAGGAATTTCAAGATTGTAGGCCCAGAGCTTTGCCTTTGATAAATTTTTAAAAAATTTGTGACCTGGGCGTAGTGGCTCATGCCTTTAATCCCAGCACTTGAGAGGCAGAGGCAGGTGGATCTCTGAGTTCGAGGCCAGTCTGGTCTACAGAGTGAGTCCAAGATAGCCAAGGCTACACAGAAAAACCCTGTCTTGAAAAAAAAAAAAATTCGAGGCCAAGCCTGGTCTGCAAAGTGAGTCCAGGATGGCCAAGGCTACACAGAGAAACCCTGTCTCGAAAAAACCAAAAAGAAAAAAAGTTTGTGAACCCGGTGATGACGGCATACATCTTTAATCCCAGCACACTGACCAGCTAAGCATAATCTGAGTACAATTGTATCTAGGTAGGTAGCTAGACAAAGCATTTTAAGCTGATTGGCTAGGATATAGTCTTGGAGACTTGGCAGTTCACCATTCTGGGAGAAAGGAACATAGCAGGGTAGTGTGAACCTACCCGGCTGGTTTGCCAGGAAGTAGCTGGGCCTGTTGTGCCAGCTCCAGACTTCTAAACTGATTCATTAGGAACACTGCCAGTATTCAGAAGTCATAGAGGTGGCACCACTGAAAGAAGACTTGAGGCAGGAAGTCTTCAGCCTGCCTGCTCTGCCGACCCTAATGGAGCTAGGAGGCCCCAAAGCAGTCCCATCCAATAATCACATGCTGGTCGTCATTCTCCAGTCCTTGTCTCAGCCTCCACCCACTGCCTCACATCCTCCTCCACCAGGCTCAGCACTCAGAAGCTCCTTTGGTGTGCCTGATGTCCATCCTGCTGGTCTCTGGGCCAGCTCTCAGAATGCCACTTCCTGCTGTGCTGTGCAGAGGATAGACTTGGTCACGGACTGAGTGAAGGCGGCAGAGGAAATGCAGTGCTGATAATCGTTATAATTATCCCATGCTGCAGCATATCTGCTATAAGGAAGCTTACATTGCAAGGGAGCAGAGGGGCACTGAACATGTGGACAGGTAGGCAGACAGATGGGGACAGAGCCATGAGGGCAGACAGAAGAAATAGAGATACAGATCAAGAGAAACAGAACAAGGCAGCGAGTAAGAGAGAAGAGGGGGCCACGCATGACAGACAGAGGGTGAGAAAAACCCAGAGACAGCATGCAGGAGTAAGAGGCTGGCAGGTCCTTTTTATCTAGCCTGTACCCAGCAGGGGTAGGTGATGATGTCAGAGGTTGCTAGGTCTCTAGAGGTCAGTTAGTGGGGCTGCCAATGTGCTAATAATAATGTGATGGTGATGTGAGTTTGTTTTTCTGGGGTTTTTTTGTTTGGTTGGTTGGTTGGTGTTTTGAGACAGGGTTTCTCTGTGTAGCCTTGACTGCCCTGGACTCACTTTGTAGACCAGGCTGGCCTCAAACTCACAGCGATGCACCTGCCTCTGCCTCCCGAGTGCTGGGATTAAAGGCGTGCGCCACCATGCCTGGCTTGTTTTCCTGTTTTTTTAAAAAGACTTATTTTATGTATATGAGTGTTCTATTCATGTACACCTCTAGGCCAGAAGAGGGCACCAGATCTCATTATAATGGCTGTGAGCCACCATGTAGTTGCTGGGAATTGAACTCAGCGCCTCTGGAGTCAGTGCTCTTAACTTCTGAGCCATCCATCCAGGCCCCGCCCCTTTTTGTTTGTTTGTCTGTTTGAGATAGGATCTCCTTATGTAAGTGTAGTTGACTCAAACTTGGAGTGCTGGTATTGTAGGTGTGCTGCACCATGCCAACTGTGAGGGGCAGCCTTCATTGTCAACATACTGGATTTAGAATCACCATGGAAATGCCTGTGGATGTCTCTCTATGAGGGTGTTTCTGGAAAGGTTTAACCAAGACAAGAGGAAGGCCCACCTTGGATGTGAGTGCACCATCTTATGGGAGGGGATCGCACACTAAATTTGGAAGGAAAGCAGTGCTAGCGTCCATCTCTCTGCTGCTTGATTATGGGTGTAACGTGACCACAGTGCCTTCCCTGAGCCAAATAAGCCTTCCTTCCCAGCAGCGTTTCCCCCAAGTGTTTTGTCACAGCAACAATAAAAGTGACATGCCCAGGTTTTTGCTTGCTTTTAATCTGTGACTGAACAGAAAAACTCAGTGTGGTGTGCACAGACACAGGACACACAGGACCTTACCACTTGTGAAACTGGATACCTGATACCAGTGGATGTCCTTCACAGAGGGCTCCACCTTCACGAAGGATGGCAAATGACTGGGGAACACCTGTCAGCTGGGGGTTACGGTGAGGATGCTCTGTTCTGAGCACATCTCAGGCCCTGGGAGCCGATAACCCTGAAGGTCTGGGACTGAGACGGAAATGGGCTGGAGTAGGAAGAGTGTGAAACTATTGCTACCCAACTACCATTCTGAGTAGTTCATTCATTCACTCATTCATTTGTTCATTCCTTTATTCGCCGAGTGCCTGGGGGTAGGGGAGGGGCTCTAAATTCCAGGAATGAATTACTGAACAAAATAGACACACACTCAGGTCTCTGTGGAGTTTTTTTTTTTGTTTTGTTTTGTTTTTGTTTTTGTTTTTTTGTTTTGTGAGACAGAGTCTCTCTGTGTAGCCTTGGCTGTCCTAGACTCAATTTGTAGACCAGGCTGGCCTCGAACTCACAGAGATCCACCAGCCTCTGCCTCCCGAGTGCTGGGATTAAAGGCGTGCACCACCACCGCCCGGCCCTAGAGTTTATATTCTAAGAGAAGGAGATAAACAACAAAGAAAAAAAAAAAAGAAGAAGAAGTTATTGTGTCTGGAAAGGCAGCTTAGTCGATAGAGTGCTTGCCTACCATACTGGGGTTGATTCCCTAGGACCACATAAACCAGGCAGGGTGTTACATGCCTGCAACCCCAGCACCCCAGCATTTAGGAGGGGGAGGCAGGAGGATTGCAATTTCAAGATCATTCTCAGATACATAGAACCATAAGTATTTCAGAATCACTCTGAGCCTGACATGCTGGTATATACCTGCCGATTGTGTGCTGTTTGCTGTTGTCATCATGAAAGAAAATTCCAAACATTTGATTTTACCAATGAAGACTTAGGAGCCAGATGCTGGGATGAAAACTTGCTAGCTCAGACAGGCAGAGAAAGCACCCAGTTAACTTTCCCACCAGGTCACATTCCAGATGAGAAAAGGCAAAAGCCAAAGACCCTGCTGGTTCACCTGACAGCCCGGGAGGAAAGAGCCAAGAGCTTAAAGCCTAAAAGCTAAAAAGTTCCCCTTCTTCTCTACACTGTCTTAAATACCCTTCTCTCAAAGATCTTCCTTGGGGGCCTGGAGAGATGGCTCAGAGGTTAAGAGCACTGTCTGCTCTTCCAAAGGTCCTGAGTTCAATTCCCAGCAACCACATGATAGTTCACAACTATGTATAATGAGATCTGGTGCCCTCTTCTGGCCTGCAGGAGTATGTGCAGGCAGAACACTATACTAAATAAATAAATAAATCTTTAAGAAAAAAAAAAAA
>OU015750.1:8991832-9002587 GCA_907169655.1 Acomys percivali | reverse complement strand
AAAAAAAAAAAAAAAAAAAAAAAAAAAAAAAAAAAAAAAAAGTCCTGCAACAGTTTGCTTTTTCTTTTTAGCATCATGTATTCTTTCCTGTAGCCTCGAAGGTGTGTTTATCTTTCTATTCAGTGCAAACTATTCTTGTGAGTTTTCTCTATAGAAATTACTTAGTCTTCATAAATCCCCTTTGCCTGTTTTTATTATGCAAAGTTTTTTTTTCTCAAGCATGATAGTTTTGCTGAGTATAATAGTCTGGGTTGGCAGCTGTAGTTTTTCAAAACTTGAAGTACGTAATTCTGAGCTATTCTGCCTTCAGTTTCTGTTGAGTGATCGGCTGTTATTATCAGGAGCCTACATTTATATGTGACTCTTTTGCAGCATTCAATATACTTTATTTTGTATATCTAATGCTTTTACTATAACTTTTTTTTTTTTTTTTTAGACAGGGTTTCCCTGTGTGGCCTTGGCTGTCCTGGACTCCCTTTGTAGACCAGGCTGGCCTCGAACTCACATCGCTCCTCCTGCCTCTGCCTCCCGAGTGCTAGGATTAAAGGCGTGTGCCACCACGCCCGGTGCTTTTACTATAACTTGAGGCCTGAAGTTTCTTTTCTAGTCTTGTCTCTTTGTGTTCTAAATGCCTCTTGGACCTGGATGAGGATTTGATAAAAGGTTTTTGTTTTTGTTCTGTTGAGACAGGCATTCTCTGTGTAGCCTTGGCTGTCCTGGACTCTCTTTGTAGACCAGGCTGGCCTCTAACTCACAGCAATCCACCTGCCTCTGCCTCCCGAGTGCTGGGATTAAAGGTGTGCGCCACCATGCCCAGGTTGGTAAAAGTTTTTTATATGAATTTATTCCAGTGTTTCTGACCTTTTGGCATGAAGTTCTCCTCCTCCTTCCCTGTTCTATTGTCTTTTCATAGAGCCCCAATATCTAGCATGTTCCACCGGTACATTCCTAGCAACGTTTCATCTTGGCTGAATGCTCTAATTGCTCCACCTTGTTCTCAGGCCTAGAGACCCTGTCCTCCCCTTGGTTCATTCTATTGGTGACTCAGTTCAACTAGACTTAATGAATTCTTCAGTTCTAGGATTTCAGTTTGTTTTACCTCAGTATTTTTCTCTGTGTGGAATTCCATTTTCATATCCTTTATTGACTTGTATATTTCTTTTTTCTTTCTGTCTTTTTTTTTTTCAGGACAGGGTTTCAGTTTCTCTTGTAGTCCTGGCTGTCCTTGACTCGCTTTGTAGACCAGGCTATCCCTTGAACTCACAGTGATCCACCTGCCTCTACTTCCCGAGTGCTGGGATTACAGGTGTAATTACAGGTGTGGGCCACCATGCCCGGCTGACTTCTATATTTCATTTAGCTATTTGTGTTCTCTTACAATTCATTTGGGAGTAAATTTTTATTTCTTTCAACATATTTATAACCATTCTTTTAAATACTTTGTCTGGAATTTCACCTAAGCCGCTCTTGTGTGGGACATTATGATGGAATGGGTATTTGAGGGAGAAACATGTTTTGATTTTTAATGTTTCTTTTATGGGGACTTGTGCAGCCAGTATTATTGGTAGTATTTTTTTTTTCAAATTCTATTACCTTTTCTTTATTCAGTGGAAACATCTGCAGTGTTCAAGACAATCTAGGTTGTATAGTAGGGCTGTGGTGTCATTTTCCTTGGTCAGATTGATTTTAGGGAATCAGGCTCAATTCCCAGTCCTCCCTGAGAGTAAACTAATGTCTGCAACAACAGTCACTGTCCAGGTAGGCCTTCTATGACAATCCAGGCAGACTGAAAAATAACCACCTCTTAAGCACCAGGGAGCAGAAAGACATTGAGAATATTGATAATTGATATATTAATTACAGAGGGTATGGATGGAAGTAAAAGAACATAAGAAAAAAAAAGCAAAGTAAGACTACTAGTTAGAGGGCATGGTGGCACACACCTTTAGAGAGAGAGAAACAAAACAAAAACAAAAACAAAACTTGAGACAGCCTCTCGGCGGGAGGTGGAGCCCCAACCTGGCCCCGCCTCCAGGTATCGGGTCATTCTGGAGTCGCTGGGGCTGGCCAAAGCCAGAGCGCTGAGTGCTGCGCCGCTTGCGCGCATGCGCCCCTTGCCCCGGAAGCGCTGCGCACGTCGTCCTCCCCTGCGTCCGGGCGGGAGCCCCCAGAGTCAGTGGATGTAGGGCCGACGCGCTCGACATGGCTTCGGCGGGAGGCGGCGGCTGCGAGAGCGCCGCGCCCGAGGCCGATCGCCCCCAGCCGCGGCCGTTCCTCATCGGCGTGAGCGGCGGCACGGCGAGCGGCAAGGTGAGCGGCCTGCGCCCGGGCCTCGAGGAGGGACTGCCGGGCGCGGGTTGAGGCGCCATGGCCTCCCGCCCAGCCGAGGCACCTGTTGCTAGCAGCCTAGGGGCCGCCCCCAGGGGCTGGCGGGTCACTGCACAAGCCCAATTCCGGCACTTTCTGTCCCCAGTCAACAGTGTGTGAGAAGATTATGGAGCTGCTGGGACAGAACGAAGTGGACCGCCGTCAACGCAAGTTGGTCATTCTGAGCCAGGACTGCTTCTATAAGGTTCTGACGGCCGAGCAGAAGGCCAAGGCCTTGAAGGGACAGTACAATTTTGACCACCCAGGTACATGCAGAAAGCCTGCCTGGAGGAGAGGTGGGGGTAGAGGGTAGACTGCTGCGCTGTAGGCTCTACAGAGATTGCAGACTGCCAGGTAACGGAGATGGGTGTGGGTGCAGGTTGCTGGATCAGGGCTGGAGGAGATGCTGGTGGGATGCAGGCTGCCAGACCAGGGCCACACTTGAGGTGTTTACTGGATGCAGACTGCCGAGAGAGACAGTCCAGAAATGTGTATTTAGGATGCAGGGTACCGGACTGAGGCAGTACAGACAGAATTGCTGGATACCAGCTGCCAAGGTGGGGATTGTATTGGAATGCAGAAGCAACAAGGGCTTCATGCAGCTTTACCCTCATTTAGGAGGACTTGCTAATTCTGTGGACCTGGAGTGATTCAAGACTTTGGCTAGAGCCACTTGGAAAGGGAGGCAGTGGAGGGATCTTCAGGATGACTTCTCTATGTGTTGGAATCTTGTCCCTGCACCTTGCTACTGAGGTTACACCCTTTTCCTGCATGACTTTGGATCCCCCAAGCTACCTGGGGGCAGCCTTTAGAGAGGCCAGTTGTAGAAGCCTAGGCTAATCCACCCCCCACCCCCCCCACCCCAGCCTTGGAGCTGTTTCCTGGTCTGGAAGGTGCCTGCCGTTCCTAGAAGGTTTAGGTTTCCTAGGGACACATGAAGGTAGGAGAACAGTGGTCCTAACTCCCTCTTCCTGCATACAAAGAGGAGCAGAGGCCCAGGTCATCCCTTTCCCCCAGCGCTGACCAATCAGAAAGTCTCTATTCCTGGTTCTGGTGGGCCAACTTTATCCTTCATCTTGTGGTGTGCTGTGGGGTCCTCAGTACCCCTTGGCTCCCAGCCGTACTGACCCTGGCCAGAGGCAGCTGCCCCCTGTTGTCTGCTATACTGGGGCAAGGGAGTAGCCTGGGCCTTTTCCTGTGTTTGTAGATGCTTTTGATAATGACCTGATGCACAAGACTCTGAAAAGCATTGTGGAAGGCAAAACTGTCGAGGTCCCCACCTACGACTTTGTGACCCACTCAAGGTAAGCAGGTAGCTCCCGGGAGGGCTGGTGAAATGGGGCTGTGTACACACACAGTCCTGTGGTGGATTCCACCGGTGTCTGTTTCCCTGGACTGTCCTCCAGTGAGAGCCCTTGTTACTAGCGTGGGCCATAAAGCAAGCCCTGGCCTGGCCTCTCCGTGACAGGTTGCCAGAGACCACGGTGGTTTACCCAGCCGATGTGGTTCTGTTCGAGGGCATCTTGGTATTCTACACTCAGGAGATCCGAGACATGTTCCACCTGCGCCTCTTTGTGGACACAGACTCTGATGTTCGGCTGTCTCGAAGAGGTAAGGGCCTCCGGGTGCCTGGCTGGGGCTGGGGCCTTCCTGGGATTCCCAAGGAAGGCTTATGGTGGTGCCGTGCTCCTGTTACCACAGTTCTCCGGGATGTGCAGCGAGGCCGGGACCTGGAGCAGATTCTGACCCAGTACACCACCTTTGTGAAACCTGCGTTCGAGGAATTCTGCCTGCCGGTATTGCCTTTATCTATTCAAAAATGAACATGGAGCCGGGCGTGCTGGTGGTGGCGCTGCACACCTTTAATCCCTGTACTTGGGAGGCAGAGGCAGATGGATCGCTGTGAGTTCGAGGCCAGCCTGGTCTACAAAGCGAGCTTAGGACAGCCAAGATAACGCAGAGAAACCCTGTGGTTTTTTTGTTTGTTTTGTTTTGTTTAAAGGGGTAGGGGCTGGAGAGATGGCTTAGCCATTAAAGGGTAGGCTCACAACCAAAAGTATAATAAGAGTTCGGTTACCAGCACCCACAGCTGTCTCTCCAGCCATTAACGTTACATGGTAGGCAAAAACAAACTCTCTCAAGTTGTCCCAAGCCCCGGCCTCTTCCTGCCTCTAACCTTCAACTAGAGCCTCAAAGCCTCTTGCAGGAAGCTCCTAACCACAGGCTAGGTCTAGACTCTTAGTGGCATTTCCTGGGTTTTGCTGCAGGCTGTGAGAGAGGGTCTCACTTATTTCCAGTCTTAATAAATTGCTTTCAGCTGGGCGTAGTGGCGCACGCCTTTAATCCCAGCACTTGGGAGGCAGAGGGCAGGCAGATCGCTGTGGGTTCAAGGCCAGCCTGGTCTACAAAGCGAGTCCAGGATAGCCAAAGGCTACACAGAGAGACCCTGTCTCAAAAAACAAAACAAAAATAAAAAAAATGAAAATGGGTCCCAGCTCTGCCTACCTCTCCCTGTTGTACTGTTTGCCTCCGGCTGGACCCCATGCACCTGCATTGGCCATTCCTTTCCAAGCCTGCCTGTGTGTCTTGCTCACTCGACTTTTGTCCGTTCTCCATGGCCCCTGCCCTCTGGCCTGCTGTGCATCAGATTCTAAGATCCCAGTAGACTCATGAGGAGTCTGCTGTGGTTTCATTGTGTGTCCTGGGGTTAGAGGCGACTGTGGCTCTGCCCAGTTCAGGGAAGGAGTCTGTAGAATTTAAAGGTTTTTTCTATGCTCACTCTAGCTCCCAAATAATGAGATAGAGACCTGTTGCATCTGTTAATAAGCTTTTTTTTGTTTTTGTTTTGTTTTGTTTGTTTTGGTTTTTTTTTTTGGTTTTGGTTTTGGTTTTTTGAGACAAGGTTTCTCTGTGTAGCTTTGGCTGTCTTAGACTCACTTTGTAGATCAGGCTGGCCTCGAACTCACAGCCATCTACCTGCCTCTGCCTCCCAAGTGCTGGGATTAAAGGCATGCGCCACAACGCCCGGCTTGTTAATAAGCTTTAAAGCACTACAGCTGGGCAGATGCTCATCTGTTCTAGCCTGTCTACGCTGGTCTGGGCTGCTCTCCAGCCGTGTACCCTGTTACATGTCCTCTAGTCGCCCTGGCCCCTCTGACTCCACCTTTGTCCTCGTGGCTGGCAACCTTCACCCCCTTCACCTGGGACCCCCACCAGAGGATTGCAAGTCCTGCCTTAACTCTCCTGCCCAGCTATTGGCTGTTCAGCTCTTTATTGACCAATCAGAGATGATGGAGAACAATTTTTACACAACACTGAGACAGGAGATTCTTCAATAGCCACGACAATACCAGAGCCTGTTAGCATTTAGCTCACTGCAGGTTCAGCACTGACAACCGAATATGCAGAGACACACCTTAATCCAGTGTGAACGAAGGTCACCTCAATACAATGTGAATGAAGGTCACCTCTACGGAAGTGAGGTGATGGGGAGGGCAGGATTATAGCCCAGGCTGGCCCTGAACTCAGTGCAGTGATCTACCTTTAGTCTCCTGAGTGCTGGGATTTTAAGTGTGAGCCATCACACTCAATGTCAAATTGGAGTGATTTAAGAAAAACACAGTAAGCCAAGGCTATACAGAGAAACCCAAAAAAAGAAAAAGAAAAAAAAAAAGAAAGAAAAAAAGTATAGTAGCATTTTGCCTCTTTTGTGTGGTGACGCACACCTTTAATCCCAGCACTTGGGAGGCAGAGGCAGGCGATTGCTTTGAGTTTGAGGCCAGCCTGGTCTACAAAGTGAGTCCAGGACAGCCAGGCGTACACAGAGAAACCCTGTCTCAAAAAACAAAAACAAAAACAGAAGGTAAGCCAGGCACAGTGGCTCATGCCTGTAATCCTAGCACTAGGGAAGGCAGAGGCCGGCGGATTGCTGGGTTCAAGGCCAGCCTGCATTGCCCCTTAAGTACCTTCCCTTTCTTCTTTTGAGAGTTGGCCATATCCTATTCTGTCAGATCTTTCTCTGATTTATCACTTTTTCTGCCACTCAATTAGACATCACTTTTCAACCATGGGTGCTTCCTTCTACAAACTAACTTTACCTTCATTGTTTAGGATAAAAGGCATGTGCCACCATGCCTGGACCTAAGCTTTTTCTTTACCTGATACTTGCTCTATACCAGGCTGGCCTTGAACTCAGATCTGTTTGCCTCTGTCTCCTGGATTATAGGCGTGTTTGTATTCCAGGTGGATCACACAGACCTAGAAGGTCTTAAGGTGTGATCTCTTGCCAGAGTAGCCATGTTCTGAATTAACATTCTTCTACACCACACCTGGCTAAAAGAGTTTTTTCTTTAATTCTCATGCCCTCTGAAGTTCTGGAAAGTGCTCGTTTGAGAAGCACAGACTCTTGGAGTTTCTCACTCGCTGCCTGTGGTTGAGGAGGTGGTGGGTAGGCAGCAAAGCCCTGAGCCGTGCACCTCACCAGTGCCTGAGCAGACAGCTGCCTTGCCTGGTGCTTGTGGTGCTGCTGACCTCCCCAGGGCTCACTGACTCAGCTCTGCCCATATCATGCAAGCCAGTCAGCCCCTGGGGGCCATCTCCCAGGCTGGTGGGAGGGGAGTGGGTTTCAGCCCCTCTTCACCCCAAGCGATGGTACTGCCAAAGTGGATACCAGCTCAGGTCTGCGCTTGCCTCTCATGGGAAGGGTCTCTCCTGCCCTCAGCAGCCTCAGGACCCTTCTGGGTCCACAGAATGCCCTCACCCTCTCTGCGCTTTGCCTGGCTCAACCATGTTCCCTCAGCAACATCTTTTTGTTTTCCTCAGTGGTGTCTGCTGGAGTGTTACCACCATTAGAACAACTAGTGAGCACCCGTGGGGCAGGTGTTGTGTATGTCCCCATGCAGTGGAGGGCCCACGGGTGGCGCAGCTCTTGTCTGTCATGCTCACTCCTAATGGACATTTGCAGGCCTCAGTCCCAATTTCAGAGGAACTGTGGGAGGTGGTGCACCTACCTTGCCCAGCAGTTAAGCTGTGACCAGGCAAGCACAGCGGGGCACTGGCATGCTAGCATGCTCTGGCTCAGTCTTCTGCTCCACTGTTCAGACCCCATCTCTCACCTGTCTGTGGCTGTCCCCCAGCCTGTCAGTGCCACCAACATCCAGGCTCTCGTCCCCTGTTGCTGAGAACCTTGAAGTCACCCTGGAGGAAACAGCCTCAAGAGAGCTCTCTGTGTCTTTCAGACCAAGAAGTACGCTGATGTGATCATCCCACGAGGAGTTGACAATATGGGTAAGAAAACCCCAGCTCCACTCCCAAGCCGTGAAGCGGAGGCCGCCAGCTCTTGCCTTGGCTGCCGAGGGCCCCCAAGTGTGTATATAGGTCCTGTTGCTGTTTATCTGGGACACGGGTTCATGTGTACTTTCCCAGTATTTAAGAGCTGGTGGCAGGCCGGGTGGTAGTGGCTCATGCTTTAATCCCAGCACTCGGGAAGTGAGGCAGGTGGATCTCTGTTCGAGGCCAGCCTAGTCTACAAAGTGAGTCAAGGCTACACAGGGAAACCCTGTCTTGGGGGCAAAAAAAAGAGCTGGGGGACTTCCAGAGGGATGCAGGGCACTCATGGGGCAACTGAGGAAACAGCTGGGCACTGGCTGGCCTGGCGTTGGTAGTGAGCCACAGTGACGTGCTTCCCAGTGTGATGTGGTTTGCATACACGTTACAGAAGTAAAGTTTGAAGGTATCTTAGCTATCCTTATTTGTTTTGCAGCGGGCTGTTGAGATGCGTTTTAATCTGCCTCAGTCAGCATCAGCCCTCACAGTAGACAAAGCTAGGGAGTTCCTTTGTAGTCAGGTGCCTTGTGTTTGCTGAGCCATGAGGCTGGCGGGTGGCTCAGGACTGCTGTGAGGCAGAAGGCACAGTGGCTGGCCAGTGCAAAGAGTGTCCAGGCTGGTCTCGAACTCACAGCAATCCGCCAGCCTCCCGAGTGCTGGGATTAATTAAAGGCGTGTGATGAGTGTTTTGCAGGGTAGGCTGTGAGGGTGCTGGGAGCGTCCATGCTGAGCATTTCCCATGGCTCATTGCAGTTGCCATCAACCTGATCGTGCAGCACATCCAGGACATTCTCAACGGTGACCTGTGCAAGCGGCACCGAGGAGGGCCTAATGGGCGTAACTACAAGAGGACCTTTCCTGAGTCGGGAGATCACCCCGGGGTGTTGGCCACTGGCAAGCGCTCACACCTGGAGTCTAGCAGCAGACCCCATTGAGGACCAGCATATGTAGGTTCCCCACAGCCCAATGATTAAGGGTCTGGGTGTGGGGACAACCACTGTCTCCTAAAAGCACAGTCAGGGATTCCTCTGAGGGTGATTAGGGTGGCAGCAGGACCAAAGCCTTCCTTGCCTGGGAGGGCAGCCTCATGCTGACAGAGCATTCCAGTGTCCTCTTCCTGTCATTGGAGGAGGCCAATAGGTCTCTGGATCACTCGGTGCCCAAACTGCGTAGTAAGGCCATGGTGCCGGCTTCCAGAGAGATGCAGGATACACACTATCGGGCATCTGAGGGACAGCTGGTCTGGCTGGTCTGGTGTTGATAGTGAGCCACAGAGAAGTGCTTCCCAGTGTGATGTGGTTCATGTACGTGTTGCAGAGGGTTGAAGAGATGTTAGATATCCTTATTTGTTTTGTGGTGGGCCGTTTGTGACTACGAACCCAGTTTTACACCACTGGGCTATAGCCCAGTCTGAGGAGCCTGAGGCGGGAACCCTAAGGTCTACCCACATGCCTCTAAGAAGCATCACACTTGATGCAGGAACTCTGGGTATCCTGGGGCCTGGATCATGGCATAGATGGGAGCAGGCCATTGGGGCTCTTGTGGCTAAAGCTGTCTCCACAGCACTGCGGAAAGCTGAGCCCAAGCGGCTGTCCGTATACAAGCCCCTTGGGTACAGTTCATGGCTGGCATGCCAGGGCAGGTTGTCTCCAGCCAGGGGAGCACTGGAGTGCAGTCAGTCAGGTGACCGTGGCTGCCTAAAGCCAGCCATTGTCCTGTATGCCAACCCCAAGCTTGTGGCTTCACAAATGGCCCCTTCTGTGTTGTCAAGTTTGTCTTCCCTCCCACAGGAGGCCCTTTTGGAAAAGTGTCCTTGGCTATTGCCACAGCTATGGCATGGACACTTCTCATCTCTTGTTAAATACAACTGTGGTCCCCACGCGTGACCATGACAGCAGCTAAACTGTGCTGGGCTCGGGCTAGTTTCTGTTAGTGCTGTACTGGTTTTGTTGAGGGAAAATCAATAAATAATACTCAAAAGTTATTATCAATTTCTTTTATTTTCATTAGGGAAGGCAAATTAAAGGTAAGGAAGTGTATGGAGGGTGACTTAGCTGTGGAAGTCAGGCAGAGACGCCTGGTGACATCTCCCAGGAGATGTCTTTAGTGTCAGATCAGTGAGGAATCTGGGTGTAAGAACCGTCAGATCCCAAGCAGGCTTTACATAGGGCAGCTGCACCTGCCCACAGTGAGCTGTGATACTGCAGGCCTGGCGAAAGGCAGGGCTGAGACCCCATTGTAGGCCCACAGCTGGGGTGAGGCGCCTGGCCGAGCACTCCTGCCTGCCTTGGTTCCATGCTGGCAGCTCAAACACTGGCTGGGTCAGAGTCAAGCCTCATGGGTGATGCTGTGGCAGGCCACATTCTTCACTGTGTGAAAAGGAACCAGTGGACAGGGCTCTTAGGGCGGAATCGGAATTAATCCCTTGAGTCCTTCCTGTACCCAGCTAGTGAGTCCTGCCTCTGAGGCCTCTGCGGTGGGAGACAAACACGGTTTTGAGATTTTGTCCTGCGTGCTTGTCTTCCATGCTCTTGTTCTCTAGTACTTCCGGATCAGGATGTCCCAGCTGTCTTTCCAGCGAAGGGCCCGCAGCTCGCCTGGTGAGAGTGGCTTGTCCCCATAGGTTAATGGGCGTAGCATGTTGGACACATGGCATGCGGAGGAATACCATGCTATCACCAGGGCACTGAAGACATTCCTCTGCAGCTGGGACCTGTGGGCAGCAGGGCAGAGTGAAGCTGGAGCACCTGGCTTGCCTCCCCACAGCATCCTCGCGGGGCCATTTCCCAGGAAGCTGCTATCCCGGCTGACCTCTGTGGACTTACCTGGGTGTTCGCTGCTTCTGTGCTTCCCAACCCTTACCTGCCCAAACACACCACACAGGACCCTCACCCCCGCTTCTGGCTTTGCCATGGTTCTTCCCACAATGCCCGAGGTGTGACCACATCCTCCAAATCAAGGCCCTTTGCTGCAACCAAAAGCTTTCTCTTTGCCACATCCCACCACGTCTGGGCAGTGAGCTGTTTCACAGTGTTAAGTCTCTCCCAGTTTCACAGCCCTAAG
>OU015750.1:8960733-8991822 GCA_907169655.1 Acomys percivali | reverse complement strand
GCAGCCCTAAGGCCCACTGTACCAGCACCTGCACAGGTGGTCGCTGACGTGCTGCAGGACAATTGGGAGCAGCAGGATCTGGAAGGTGAGTGCCGGCAGGTAGTGGTAGAGGAAGAGCATCCTCTCCATGAGGAAGAAGGGCAGGTAGTTGAGCGCCCAACCGCCAGTACACAGGGCTCCAGCCAGCACCCAGTGGGACCAGGCATCTGTGGGAAGGTGTATCTCAGAGCAGCTGGGCTGGCCGTGGGCACATTCCTAAGTCACATACTGTCCCCAGCACCTCACCAACCCCAGGACTGAGTGGACTGATGGATGTCACTAACCCTCAGGGAGGTCACAGATTCTCCTTCGCCGGCGGAGCAGGTACCACAAGAAGAGTATGGTGTAGGCCACTGTGGCAAGGCTGGTGGAAGTCCAGATCACAATGTTTCCAAGCAAGTGGATCTGAGCCTGAAAGCACAGGCAGTTAGGAGTCATGGCCTGCCCCCTCACTGCAGGCGGAGGGCAGTGGCCACAGGAGAAAACCAGTGCACTTGAGCAGAGTTCAAGACCACATAGGCAGGCTGGGAGCATGCTAACCCTCTGGCAAGCCTGGATGCCTGTGTTACACATCCCGACAACTAATGTGCCGTTTGCAAAACTGAAAATAGGAGTAATGGAGATCCAGGGCATTGGGCATGGCTCCAGGGCTGTGGGTGCTGAGCATACCTTGCCACTGAGCTACCCACAGCCCAGTTAGTTCATTTGTGATTGTCTCAGCCTCCTGAGCTTAGAAATGAGTGCCACCATGCCTGGCACTGGGATTCACAGGAGATCACACCCAGAAAGAGGACCTAAACACACTCACACACAGCTGTGCTGGGGGACAGCCCTGGGACTTGCTCCCTGTGCCTTCACTTTGTAGTGACTGCCCTCGATTCCACTAGATACGGGTGGGTGCTGGGGAAGTCTTAGTATTTACTCAGTGAGCAACACTGCCCCCATGCAACCCCATGCCGCTTGCTTCCATTCTGCTGTGGCAAGAGGCAACATAACCAGTGCAGCAGCCAGCGTAGTGGTTGGATGCTACAGAGAAAATACTGTTATAACAACTCTGTGTGACAGGAATGGGACAGCAGTGAGATTCCCTCAACAGGGAGGCCTTGTCCTTTGGCATGAGCAGTGTAGGCCTTGGACTGCCTGGTATCCAAACAAAAGTAAGCCTTTGCTTTGGAGAAGCCCAGGACACCTACAGGAAGTCGACTGGGGCTTACACATGCTTGCTTACACTGGTCCTGGGATGCAGCCAATAGGCAATGTTGGTGTCCAGGGTGACCCACTCCAGTGGGGTGGAGCTGTACTTGTGTTCCAAGTCTTCCTCGTTCTTGAGCGTCAGCATCTTCCACTGCACAGAACAGAACACAGGTTGCAGAGGATGGCCACGCCTCCAGCTGCCATGACGGCAAGGTGTGCTGCTAAACTGCCATCCCTTGTACATGGATTGCCCAGCCTAAGTTCCTCTGTCAAGTGCTGCAATAGGGGCCCTGCATGCAAACTTGGGCTTGGGAAGTCTGACTCCATGGACTGCGCTATCCTCTGCAGACCGTGACAGGAGTCACATCATGGACTCTGAGTCTCTGCCTGCCTGACCCAGGCCTTCGCTAATTGAATGGAGCCCCTTTTGGCCTGATACGAGGCCTTCAGACACCCTGACTTTATTGCAATGTCACACAGATGCAGACCCTCCTTGTCCCCAACTCTGCGTGGGGGTACGTCCATGGGGCCTGGACACTGGAGAGAGGCTCATTCTGCTGAGGGTTCAAGGACTCCGAGCTTCAGGGCTCAGCAGCACACAGTGCTTCACGGGTAGAAGTCAGTTCCTACTGAACAAGGGTGGGTGGCGTCCCTCCGTCACTGGTCACCTGCAGTTCCGAGAACCGGGCCATGAAGCTGAGGTTCCTGCTGATGTCAAACTGAGTGGGAGAGTGCAGCTCCAGCTCTCTCTCTTTCTGCTCTTGGCCTGGCAGTGGTCACCAAGGAAGAGACAATGAGGCTGAAGCTGCCACCTACTCTTTCCAATAACCCACAAGGACGCCTCACCAAACTGCATCACTCCCCTTGGTTCCCACTCCCCAAACTCTTCAGGCAAGTCAGAACTAGTGTACCCTGAGATACAGCCGCCTCCACAGGCCCCCAGCACAAACACCTCAATGGAATCGTGGATCAGTGCGAGGGACTCAGGCAAAGAGAAGAGCGGGGCTTAGGTCCCTCCAAATCAAGTGTTGTTTTGGTACTTCCCTGAGTGCCATGAGATCCACAGAGACACCCAGATGCCCAGGACCCAGGGCTTTAGTGACTCACTTTTGCCATACCGGTGTTCCTCCACATTCCACACCATGCTCTCGTGGTAGCCTTGTGACAACTTCTCCCCAACCACCTCCAACTGCCGAAACCCCCAGTCAGGGAGGTGAGCCCCGCTCAGCTAGCCAAACCAAGAAAGAATGCACTTAATACTGCTGTATCAGCAGACCCCTGCCCCAGGTCTTCCTACGACTCTTCCCCCGCCTATGTGTACTATAATCACAGGGTGACTTTCATCACATGGCTAGCATGTGAGCATAGGTCTGAGCAGCTCCAGGTATAGTCTGGGGGAGGCTAGGGCCTGACAGGCTGACCAGGAGCTACCCTTTACCTTCAAGATGGCGGATGTGTTCACATGCACGAAGCGCACTTCTGACAAGATAGTCTTCCAGGTATCTCGGCTGGACTCTCTATTCACAATGTCCTGCGAGAGCAGCTCCTGTCAGCCAGTGTTTGTGAGGCCCTGGGTTCTGTCCCCAGCACCACAAACCAATATAAACCTTAATATGTCTAGTCAGTTACACACCCCTTTTCAGACAGCCTTAAATATCAACGGAAAGAGCAGATACCCATAGCTTCTCTGCTTTCTGCCTAAGATGAGAGAAACCCGGTCACACAGCTCTGAAGCCAGTGTGGGTCTCGGCTAAGGTGAAGAGTCCTCAAGCAAAGGAAAGACATGATGCTAGTGCTTGGCCTTGGTGCTGTGGACCCTCCATGATCCCCACAATACAGTGCTTTAGCCAGCCTGAGGCTCCAGGCTAGGCACTTCCCACCAGGGCTCAAAAGCCCCCTATTCAGTCCCAAGAGGACATGGACTCTAGTCAAAACAGGAAAGTTTCCTAGACTGGCCAGTGTAAGGTAGTTCTAGAGGTCAGACCACCTGAGACTGGCTCAGGGAAGGTCCTGGGCCCAGGAGCACTATTACAGCCTGATGTGCCTCAGTGATGTCTCATGATGAGAGTTACAGACCTCAAGAGGCTGAGCAGGGGCAACACATCCTGGACCAGGTGGCCCCTCCTGAGACCTGTATCCCTCTCTGGAAATTATTTGACCTGTAACAGGTGGTACTCAAAGGGCTGCCAGGAGGTGGGCAGGGGAAGGGATCAGCAATGGAGCCAGGTGGGAGGGAGCGCAGGGAGAATCAGTGCCATTGCACTGCGGCAGCGTCCCAGGAAAAGAGGCCCAGGATGCAGGAGAGGCTGGAGATAGCTATGACCAGGTGGAACAGAGCAGAGATGGATGAGATACGCCCATGAAAAGCGGTTGTCAAGGACAGAGCTTTGCTGAGGAAACCAGCAAGGGGCAAACGGTATCAAACGGGTATGGTCCAAAATAGGAGGGAAACTGAGTAATCAGGGCTCCTGCAGCCAATCAGAAGCTAGGCCAGTGTGGCCTCCTTGGAAATGACCCCCTGCCTGCAGCTGTTCATACTCAGTCCGTGGGCTCAATAACAGAACTCTTGCATAGAACCTTTCCCAGGAGACCTGACTTTGCAAGGGGACAAGTGACCATCACAAAAAGGGCAATGCCCTAATAAAATCACCCTCTGATGGCCAGGCAACTGCTTGTGCTCCTATAAAGTATGGGTGAGAATTGGCTAAGGGGTGTCCCCTGGGTCACAGGAGTGGCTGGAGGCCATGTCTGTGGTGGGAGGGTGTCTTAATTAGCTTTAATCATCAATGTGACACAGCCTAGTGTCACCTGATAAGGGTGTCCCAACTGAGGGACAGTCCCTGTTGGCCTGGCCTGTTGTTGGTGTGTCTGTGAGGGATTGACCTTGACTGTTACTTGATGTGGGAAGGCTCAGCCGACTGGGCGGCACCATTCCCTGGGCAGGTGACCCCGCTGTATGAAAACAAGCTCAGCATGAATCTGGAGTGAGCCAGCCACAGCGTTCCACCATGGTTCCTGCTTGAGTTCCTGCCCTGATTTCGGGCAGGGAAGTCTGTAGAATAACCCTTTTTGCCACTAAGTTGCTTTGGGTCATGGTACTTGGCACAGCAGCAGAATGAAACTAGAGCAGAGGGTAAAAAAGTGAACAGTCCAGGAAGCAGGCCAGCTGGGACAGCGCCTGACCCCAAAGGCCTCACAGGACAGGCACAGCATTTGGAACTTTCCCAATCCATCCCTGAGGCCCCAGTGACTGCTCCCCATGGGAATACCTCAGACTTGCTTTGTAAGTAAGAGCTCCCTATCCCACTTGACATTTGACTCCATTATCTGAAGAGGCATTTGGATGTTCTGAGGTAGAAATCAGGTGTTCCAGCTGGGTGTGGTGGCGCGAGCCTTTAACCTCAGCACTTGGGAGGCAGAGGCAGGTGGACTGCTGTGAGTTCGAGGCCAGCCTGGTCTACAGAGTGAGTCTAGGACAGCTAAGGCTACACAGAGAAAACCTTGAAACAAACAACTCCAAAACAAAACAAACCCCAAAACAAAAGAAGAAATCAGGTGTTCCCACTGACAGCCACAAGCCCCTGCTGCACCCAGGCCAGCGCTCCACGTGGAACTCACCAGCCTCCAGAGGTTCTGGGCGGGCATGGAGATGTTATAGTCAATGTAGCAGGAGACTTCCTGAGAATGGGGACTCAGTGGGGCTGCAACATCATGCCTGCAAGAGAGAGCAGAGCTGATCCTTAATGTGTCATTAAGGGGAAAAGGCTGCCTTTCCAAACAAAGCTGGCTCTGCCTGCTGAGGCTGTGGAAGCTGGCTGGAAAGGCAGCAACCACAGAGGCCACACATCCAGTGATGGAGGCTGCTCCAAGGTGAACTTTCATGGTCAACATGATACAGCTTAGAGTCATCTGAAAGCGAGTCTCAACTGAGGGACTGCCCAGTTTGGACCATCTTACTGTCATATCTGTGAGGGACCATCTTGCTGTCCTGTGAGGACCATCTTGTTGTCATATCTCTGAGGGATCATCTTGACTGTGTGTGTCCAGAGTTGATGGCCAATGACTAGATAGTGTCATTTCTTTTTAGGATAAGTGAAGCAAATCTCAGAGAAAAGAATGGCTGTCACAGGGCTGGAAGTATGCATCTAAGAACTGGCCCTGGTGTGGCACTGGTCTGACAGAATCAGAAAAACAGTATTGTCGGCCCTGGGCCAGCAAGAGCAGGCTGCTTTGCATGGCTCAGCCTCAGTGTCCAGAAGCAGCCTGCCATCTGCAGTCTATTCAGGCAGGACTCACATCATCACAGGATGCAGCAGGCAGCCCAGCAGGGCGCAGTATTGGCAGCAACATTCCAGTGCTGTGGACACTGGACTGCCAGACAGAGCACCAGAATAAAAACTAAATCGGAGGGATAGTACCCAGGCAGGGTTTCTGGAAAGGTGACCTTAGGAATATTCTAGCAGGAAAGAAGAGTGTGGAAGCTAAGAGGTGCTGTTTGCTTACTTCAGGACCAGCAGGGAGGCCAAAGGATTGGGGTGATACAAGTCGGGGTCACTAGGAGCCTCACTCAGGAGAGCTGAGGGAGTTACTAGAGAGGGCTGCAGGCAGCGAAGCAATGAAGCCCACTATGTACTCTCTAGGGCCCAGTGTGGCTGTGGGAGTGAGGTGGAAGCGGGAAGTCAGGATGGAGGGCACAGGCTGAGTGGGTGGTGGAGGGCAAGCATCGGGGCGCACTCACGTGTTAAGGAGGCGGGTGGTCATGCCGTGAACAAGCTGTACAATGTCTCCATGTCGTACAGGCCTGGGAGGGTTGTTTACCACCATCTGGTGTCTAGGAAGACAGCACTGTCAGGGGGACACTCAGCACACTTACTCTAAGCTCTCTGGGATGCCAAGGCTCCAAGGTCTCCCTGTAGACACTGGGGAGTACGCACCCCCAATGTATGTACTTCTTGCATGAAGTGACTCTTTAGCTCTTCTCAACTCTCCAAATTGTCAAATGTGACTCTATATGCCATTGTCAAACTTGTCTATAAAGAATACACTAACTGGTCCCTCCCCCCAAATCCTTATGTTGACAGCATATTCTTTTTTTTTTTTAACCTAAAAAAAAGGAGCCTATCAGGCTGCGTGAGATGCTGCATACCTGTAATCCCAGCACTTGGAAGGCTGAGGCAAAAGGTCTGGGAGTCTGAGTCAAGGCTTGGCTATAAGGAGAGACACTCTCTCAAACAAATAAAAAAACAAAACAGGAAAAATAAAGAATAAAATACACTAAAAGAAGCCAAATAAAAAGCTATCTAAAGCCAGGTGTGGTGGTGCACACTTGTAATCCCAGTACTTGGCAAGGCTGAGGCAGGTGGATCTCTGTGAGTTTGAGGCCAGCCTGGTCTACAAAATGAATAAGTCCAGGACAGCCAAGGCTATACAGAGGAACCCTGTTCAAGAGGGGGGAAAAGGCCATCTAAACTCTTAGAACCTATCAAGTCCCCAGCACTGAACTAGTGCTAGGTAAATGGCTAGGCAGGCCAGACAGGGGTCAGGGTGGCTGGCCTCCCTCACTGCAGTAAGTCAGAAAAACAGATATGCAGCTATACAAACCAAGCCAGCAACCTATGTGGATGGACATAGGCCAGCCTGGGGAAAAGTGACAGGAGAGGAGGGGACACCTTTAGATGGACCGGCCTAGGAGGCCGCCATAAGGATCCAGCCTTCACATCCCTGGCAAGAAGGGTGAGTGCAGGGATGGCTCCGGGCCTGGCGATCGTGAGGTTGTTGGAGGAGTACCCAGCAGGAATTAAGAGTGTAGAGGCCAAGGACCCTCAGGAAGGTACCTAGTGGAAGGCTTCCAGAGGCTGCTGATGCTGGCATGGGAGTGAGGGCGGAAGCTCAATGTTAGTCAAAGGGAACAAATCATTTCCAGGCTAACTCCGTAGGCCTAGACAGAGGGAGTGCAGAGAGGCCCCCACACAAGGCCCTCTTGAGGGGGGAAGGTGTGGAAGTGCTCTGCAGCACACCTTGGACCCTGTTACAACCCCTAAGACACGCTAAGGCAGGTCCCTGAGGACCTGGACCAGGGCCTGGCCTCGCATCTTAATAGCTCAGAGCAGATACTTCAACTCCAAGGCTGAATGAGGCCCCGGCCAGGGAGCACTCACACAGAAGGGAGGCCCAGGACTCAGAAGGACTTGTCCAGCCGTGCTGGGCAGTGGGCTCCAATGGAAACACACTCACCTCCCAGGGTCCTTGATGATCCACCAGTTATTGATGTCTTTGAAGGGATAACAGGTCACCTGCTGCTGGTGGGAGCTGCCACGGCCACTCTCGTATCTGTGTGTGATGTCAACAAAGAACACCCCTGAAGCGGCAGCCGGGACCCACAGGCTGCTCTGCTCCCCCCTGGTTTCTGGAGAGACCACCCAGTAGGACATGTCACCCAACAATACAGAGTCTGTGTCCCAGGGGGTCAGAGAACATGGAAAAAACACTGTCAGGCAGAGCTGCTCAGAGGCTGCCAGAGGAGGCCCGGCCATGGCATGCTATAGCCCTCAGGGTTTCACACTGGATACCACTAAAGTCATGAGCCTGGGCCTGGAGCCTGGCTGCCTCTCTCTCTAAATTTGATCACAGAACGTGATAGCTCTTAGCATAAGCAAACTGGAGAAAGCAAAATATTTGGGGTTTTTTGTTGTTTTTTTTCCCAAAACATTTGTGATTGCAAATTAAAATGGTCACTTTCCTTACATCATGGGATAGGTGTTCTTGTGGGAATGAAGCCAGCAGGGCAAGGGTTTGCCAAGGACGTTCCTCAGAGTGACCTGAGAACCAAAGGCCACCTCCAGGGGCTGGCCTTGGGTGATGCGGGCTAGCCCTCCCTAAGACAGACAGAAAAGGTCTCAGGTGAGCTCAGGAGACTAACCATCCTTCTACCCCATGGGTCCCAAGATGGAGAGGTGTCAGGCTCAGCGGCAGTGCCCTTACTGTGGAGCCATCTCATCGGACCAAGACCAACAATCCTAGCCTGGCCTTGGTGACGGATGGTGTAGTGGCAGATATGATCATATAATTCGCTGTAACTAGCTCTCAGAGACTTGGGTCCTACTGAGCTACAAACCCTAAGTGGATGTGTGCTCACTTACTGGTGAGGTATTCAGGTGGCCTTTCCACCAGAGATTCCTTTTACAAGTATCTATCCTATGAGAGGCAGGTGCTCGTGTCTGAGAGCCCAGGAAATGAGACCAGCTGTGGTAACATGCAAACGTGACCATCTGCTCCAGACCACACCCCTCACCACCGCACAGTGTTCCAGTTTGGGGGGATTGGGGGCCACCCACATTCAGAGGGTCCAAAATGCAAAACGCTCTCTCTGTCATGTGAAGCCGAGTGTAGTACAAACACTCAAGATTTCTGGAGATCTGAACACGTTGACTGCAGACTTCCATGTTAAGGTGCTCAACCTGCGTGCGTCTGCAGCTCGTGACTCTCACCAGGCTTGGGTCTCTCTCATGAGGCATTTAACTGCGCAATCAGGATTTCAGAATTCCTTTAGAAATCAACATGGGCTGGGAGGCACAGTCACATGCCTTTAATCCCAGCATCCCAGCACTTGGGAGGCAGAGGCAGGCAGATTGCTGTGAGTTCGAGGACAGACAAGGCTACACAAAGAAGCCCTGTCTAAAAAAAAAAAAAAAAGAAAGAAAGAAAAACAACAAAAACCCCAACATGGCTGTCATTTATTTGGCCTCTTTTTTTTTTTTTTGGAGACAGGGTTTCTCTGTATAGCCTTAGGTGTCCTGGATTCACTTGCTTTGTAGACCAGGCTGGCCTGGAACTCACAGGGATCTACCTGCCTCTGCCTCCTGCGTGCTGGGATTAAAGGCATTTATTTGGCTTTTTAAATCAATGTGTTGCTACAGAGCCCTGGCTGGCCCTGACCTGCGGCAACCCATCTATCTCTTCCTCCTGAGGGCTCCAAGTACCACCGCGGCCAGATCTGACCCTGCTAGACAGAAACTCTGAGGCCGTCTTTGTTCTGCAGCGACCTGGACATCATGTTTCTTACCTCCAAGCTGGCTTGGAAGGCGCTGGACATGATTTGGTCATGGGGCCCAGAGCGGTAGAGCAGCAGTAAGTGGACATAGAAGAACAGTAAGTACAGGAGGACAGGGATGATCACCAGAGCCACCACTCTGGCGAGCAAGTGACCGAACACGCAGATCTGCCAGGGGAAGAGAGGCAGGGTCTTCCTATCTGCAGAGCGCTGTGAGCGGTTCCAGACCCTGCAGGCAGGCTTAGGGAAAGTCACGGAGAAGCCCCATCTCCCATGCGTACACTGGGAGGCTTGAAGGTGAGCTGCCCGACTCCCACTTCCTCCTGAAGCCTGGAGGATCCACTTCTTTAAGCCAACTCCTCCCTAGGCCAGCTCCATCCCCACCCCCACCAACCCCAAACCCTGCAGACTCGGTGGCACTGACACAAGCACCTACGTTTGACAAGGTCTGGTCTCCAATCAGGACCCAGGCGTGGACAGCTGCAATGCTGAGCACGAGCAAGTAGGTAAAAATTCCCATGTATTTGATACTGAAAAAGACAGACTTGAAATAAGGTTACAAGACTGACAACCCCACAGACAGGAGGAGGAATACTGTCCACATCGGGGGCTCTAACTCACCCAACAGCGCAGGAACAAGAGACCCCGGTCAGCATTAGCCACAGCCACCAGTGCAGTGAGAAAGGGCTGGGACACAAGAGAACAAGGAAGCATTCACACGACTCATCCCACAGGTCGGGATGGCACGTGCTTCTCTGAGCAGTCTCAAAGTTGGCCAGTCCTTCTGGGCCCCAGCCACAATACAAAGAACCCGCCTTCCCGTGTGGGTCTCAGAAGAACTTTTCTTTTTGTCAACAAAAAAATTTGAGCTGGGCCATAGTGGCGCATGTCTTTAATCCCAGCACTCAGGGACAGAGGCAGGTGGATTGCTCTGAGTTCGATGCCAGCCTGGTCTACAAAGCAAGTCCAGGACAGCCAAGGCCACACAGAGAAACCCTGTCTTGAAAAACAAAAAACGAAACAACAACAACAAAAGAAATAAAAAAATTTACTGTGGCTAAAGTAGAAATAGGATGAAGTTATAAAATCACGTAACCAAAAGGCATTCTGCAAGCACCTCCTCAAGGCAAAAGGCACTAGAAGTCACCCAGGGCTAGGGGCAGGGACATCCCAGAACCCCGGCACTCTAGAGGCTGAGGTGGAGGGATGGCAGCCAGCTAGGCCTCCACAGCCAGACCTTCCAAAAACCAAAGGACACCCAACCTGGGAACCCTTCCCTCCTAACCAGAAAGGCACACCTCTCTTTCCGTACCTGTGTGTTTGGGAGTTGAAGCACTTCAGGTAGGACAACACGGCCAGGAGATTAAAAAATATCAGTACGGACTCCAGCAACATGAGCCTGGACTGGGTGATCAGGGCATTTTCTGTTACAGAGACAAACAGCTGTCAGTACGGAGCCGCACAGGCTGCTGGGAATACAAGACCAGTCACAGGAGAGAGATGAAGACAGCCATCTCTCCATAGAGAGGACCCCCTCTGAGGATGCCAGTCCCTGTCTATACAAAGCCAGGCATTTGTATAAACTTTGCCCCAAGCTGGCTGCATGATTTAAGGCTGCATGGCTTACCTAAAACCCTTCATACAAGGTAAATGGCACATAGTTAGTTTAATGTCTTGTTAAGGGAATAGGGGAGAAATCTTTTCCTTTTTGAAGACTTATTTAATGTATATGTGTTCTGCTTACATGTGTGTACATGTGTATACTATGTAGATGCCTGGTGCCTGTGGAAGTCAAAACAGAGTGTTGGGTTCCCTGGAACTGGAGCCATGGACAGTCATAAGCCACCATTCGGAAGCTGGGAACCAAACTCAGGCCCCCTACAAGACCCGTGAGTGCTCTTAACCTCTGAGCTAGGTCTCCAGTCCCCAAGAAAAACATTTTTATGTAGTTGGTACAAAAACAAGTTTTGGAAAAAAAAAAAAAAAAGAGACAAACTCTTGCTATAGCCTAGGCTCACCTCACACTAAGACACTTCTGCCTCAGGCTTCCAAGCGCTGAGGTTACAGGCCCAGCAAGATCCTTCATGGGGTGTGCCTGTTTTGGGGATGGGAATGGACCCAGGGCCTCATAAACGCCAGGCCAGGGCCCAATCAGTTACATCCCCAAGCTCAGGGTTATTGTCTTTACATATTAGTTTTTTGTTCCCCCAGAGCTGAGAACCGAACCCAGGGCTTTGTGCTTGCTAGGCAAGCACTCTACTACTGAGCTAAATCCCCAACCCCATTTTTTTTTTTTTTAAGACAGGGCTTCTCTTGTAGTCCTGGCTGTCCTGGACTCACTTTGTAGACCAGGCTGGCCTAGAACTCACAGAGATCAAACTGACTCTGCCTCCCGAGTGCTGGGATTAAAGGCGTGAGCCACCATGCCTGGCCCTCATATTAACTTTTTAAAAAAATTACACCTATATATGTGTGTGAATGTATATATGCCCCTGAACACTGTCTGGCAGCCCCCACCTTTAATATGCCATCATGGCCACATTTCCACTTCTGAAGTGTCTGACCCCACAGTTTGTCCATCCTGCATCAAAGAGGGCAGCCCGGGAGTGGAGGCCAGTCGGGAACCTGGATGAAGCAGCAGATGTGCTCACAAGGGAGGACACCCATCAACACCAGGCTCCACTCTCCAAGCCTCACGCTGAAATGCCACAGAGGGGCATTTCCTGTACGCTGGCTGGCAGGCAGGCAGGCAGGGACCCAAGGCTTACCAATGAGCATCAACAGGGCGGCTCCCATGGCAGTACAGTGGGAAAAGTGGAGCTCCGACACTATCTGGTAGGCCATGGGTACTGACAGGGCCCCGGCAAGGGCTGGCAGCAGACGCAGGGACCACACGGGCACATTGCTACTGTATTCTGCAAAGGGCATGACACAGCAGAGCTGAGAGCATGCCTACTGACACACAGCCGCTCACAGACACTGAAATGCAACTCTATAAAGCTAGGAGGCACATGAGCAACTGAGGGTGCAAACGCAGGGTCAAGGCTCTGACATCAGCCTTAGCATTTCTGTGGTGGGTGGATTTAGAGACGGGGTCTCACCACTGGGCATGGTGATGCGCATCGTAAATCCCAGCGAGGCAGAGGCAGGAAGACTGCTGTGAGCTCAAGGCTAGCCTGGTCTACATAGTGGGTTCCAGGACGGTCAAGACTACCTGGTGAGACCCTATCTCAGAAAAAAAAAAGTTAGGTTCTCAAACTCGGGAGTTCAAGTGATCCTCTGGCCTCAGCCTCCCTGGGAAGCTACGACTATAAACATAAACTACCATGTGCCCAAACTGCTTTGAAATGAGCTCTGCCGTCTAGGGACCAGCTCTCACCGAGCACGGGAATGATAAGCAAGGATTCTGAAATTAATGGTGACTTAATATAATATTTACCCCAAGTAGCTATGGCCACATACAAAGTTTATGCATATAAGAGACAGTGGCTATCAAATGCCACAGGATACATGTACCAAGAGCCAGGGACAAAATAATTAACAATCACACAACACTTACACTTTACCATACCTTATTCTCTTTTTATTTTTTTGTTTGTTGTTTTAGTTTCTTCAGGCAGGGTTTCTCTGTGCAGTCCTGGCTGTCCTAGACTCATTTTTTTGTAGACTAGGCTGGCCTTGAACTCAGAGATCTGCCTGCCTCTGCCTCCCTGAGTGCTGGGATTAAAGGTGTGCACCACCATGCCCGGCTTCTTTGTCACTTTTCTTTCTGTATTTTATGGGTGTTTCGTCTGCATATATGACTGTGTATGTCTGGCCAAAAGTAGGTGTCGAACCCGGGAACTAGAGTTACAGATTGCTGTGACCCGCCATGTGGGTGCTGGGGACCAAATCCTGGTTCTCAGCAACAACAGTCCGTGCTCCTAATTGCTGAGTCATCACTCCAGCTGCTTCATCCAGAACTTTGAAAAGATGTTCACTTGTACCCAAATAACCAATTATATCCTGGTTCAGACCAGTAAGAGGTAACTGTTGGGTCTCTGGAAGGCATCATGTCTCCACTCTTTCATGAACAGACCAATGAGGAGAGCTAAAGCCCTTACCTGCTCCAATACGGTTCCACAAGAAGTTACCGTCAAATCCTCCTAAGTAACCTAAAACAAAAAATTTGGACTATAGACCAGACCAAACAAGGTGAGAAAACAAGACACGATTTCTGCCCTTGAGAAATTTTACTTGATAAGCTTAATACATTTCAGGACCTAAAAGACTGTTTCTTTTACCTACCTCCCAAGGCTAGTAGCATGTGGCCAAATGGTGGCCCACTGTCATCCAGAAAGAAGATGCGCTTCATGTAAAAGGAAATGTACTGCCCATAATACACTTCATCAAAGCTGCAAACAAACACAAAACCACCTTTTTATAGCCAACTAGAAATCTTTTTTTTTTTTTTCCCCGAGACAGGGTTTCTCTGTGTAGCCTTGGCTGTCCTAGACTCACTTTGTAGACCAGGCTGGCCTTGAACGCACAGAGATCCACCTGCCTCTGCCTCCAGGAGTGCTGGGATTAAAGGCGTGCGCCATCACACCAGGCCCAAATAGAAATCTTAACTGGTACTTAAGCTTTATAAAAAAACTTTTTTTTTTTTTCCAAGACAGGGTTTCTCTGTGTAGCTTTCACTGCCCTGGACTTGCTCCTAAAATAATTTTTAAAAAAGATTTATTTATTATGTATAGTTTTTCACCTGCACATCTACCTGCATGCCAGAGGAGGATGCCAGATCTCACTATAGATGGTTGTGAGCCACCATGTGGTTGCTGGAAATTGAACTAGGAACTTTGAAAGAACAGGCAAGTGCTCTTAACCTCTGAGCCATCTCTCCAGTCCCAGGCAAGTACTCTTAACCTCTGAGCCATCTCTCCAGCCCTATAAAATTATTTTTTTGTATACGTATTTTGTCTGCATGTATGTCTGTACACACTTGTGCAGTGTCCACAGACGACAGAAGAGCGCATCAGATCTTCTGGAACTGGAGTTAGAGACAGTTGTGAGTCCCATGTAGATGCTGGGAACTGAACCCAGGTCCTCTGTAAAAGCTGCCAGTGCTCCTAAATGCTGAGCCAGGTGTCCAGCCAGCTAGCAATCTTAACAGGCAGGAGAATAAAACCTCATGTTTCCACTGACTTCAGGTGAGTGAAAAGCCACGGTCAGACCCTTTGTTCCACCTGCATTCAGCCCCCAAACACGAAGACATTTAGCATCACAAATGTTAAAATAACAATACAGCATCCCTGAACCCCCAGGAGCTGGTGAAAAACTCACCAGGCCCAGTGAACACCAGGGTTGCCTGCCTTGTGCAGAGCCCCCCCCCCCTTTTTTTTTCCTTTTTTGTTTTTTTGAGACAGCATTTCTCTGTGTAGTCTTGGCTGTCCTAGATTCGCTTTGTAGACCAGGCTGGCTTCAAACTTGCAATGATTTGCTTACCTCTGCCTCCTGAGTGCTGGGATTAATAGCGTGTACCACCATGCATGGCATCTATTTCTTTAGTTTTTTTTCCCCGGCACAGACATGTATGTGGTATGCAGAACATGTATTCATGTTCATGTGTGTGAGAGTATGTGTGGGGGGTCATACCAGTATGTGCACATATATGTGGAGGCTCAAAGTTGACATCTAATGTCTTTCTTGGTCACTCTCCACTTTATCTACTGAGACGGCTTTTCATTCAGTCTGAAGCTTGCCATTTTGGCTGGTGTGGCTAGCTAGCCTGCTTCAGAGAGTCCTTGATTGAGCTAGCAGGACACTAGGATTACAGATGAGACACAATGCCCACATGGCAGCTGAGTGAGTGCTTAGGATTTGAACTCTGGTCCTCACACTTGGCGCAGCAAGTGTTTTACCCATTGAGGCACCTCCCCAGTCCTCCTCACAGCTTTTGACTTAGGGATGTCCTGGCCAAGCTACTGAACTACCTTATGAGTCTTGAGGCTAATTCCACCTCAGCCTCTCGCCAGCTACCAGCACTCAAGTCAGGATGCTCTCAAAGACCTGTGTGTTCAGTTCCAGAGGATCGAAAGCCCTCTTTTGGTTTTGAAGGCACACGCAGACAGACAGACAGGCAGGCAGGCAAAGACACACACATTCTCTCTCTTAAAAAATAATTCTCGGACAGGCGTGTTGGCACACACCTTTAATCCCAGCACTCGGGAGGCAGAGGCTCGTGGATCGCTGTGAGTTTGAGGCCAGCCTGGTCTACAAAGCAAGACCAGGACAGCCAAGGCTACACAGAGAGACCCTGTCTCAAAAAAACAAAAACAAAACAAAACAAAACAAAAAAAATCTCATCGTCCAGAAATATATATTGAATTAATCATAAATGAAAGATAGTATCTTAGGATTTGCCTCAAATTAATCTGTTTTAAGGGTAGAGGCTGGGTAACGACTATATTGACAGAAGGATCTTATTCTATTTGTAAACATATCTAACATCTGTAACAAAGGAGAAGGCCCGCATTACTTAATAAACACCCTTTCAGTAATAGTATGTTTCCCTTATGAACCAAACAAGGCTCCCGTCCAAATCCACCAAACCCCCTCCTTTCAAATTTAGAAGGAAACTGCACCTGACTTGAGCCATTCTTACTACAGTCCTACAATGCAAGACCTAAAAGGTACAGGCCACAGGGCCCCATACCCACACTGCCTGAGATGACCATCCCTGGTTGTCACCCTGACTACATCTGGAATGAATTACCATCCAGAAGTTGAGGGCACACCTGTGAGGTCTTGCTTGCTCTGAGGTGGGTGAAGCCACTTCTAGTCCCGACCTTTGGGTCAGGAAAGAGACCCACCTTTAATCCAGCTCTTTAATCGGGGCCGTATCTTCTGCTCAAAGTCTGTATGAGGCCCCAGAAGTAGAAGCTTTTACTCTTTGCCTGCTTGCCCTCGCCTTGCCAGCACTCCGTTCCTTCACTGGCATCAGAGCCTACTTCTTCGGGATTCTAGCATATACTGAAGACCAGCGGAGGCGTCCAGCTTTGTGTACTGAGCAAGTACTGGATCCTTAGACTTTCCATTTATTCACAGGTAGCTATTGTTGGGTTAGCTGGACTGCAGCCTTTAAATCATTCCAACAATCTCCCCCCCCCCCAACCAACACACACACACACATACACACGTTGCTATTCTAGAGAACCGTGAGTGATACTCTGCTAAAACACCCATCACCAAGAGGCCCAGAGGGGCTGGAGAGATGGCTCAGAGGTTAAGAGCACTGGCTGCTCTTCCAAAGGTCCTGAGTTCAATTCCCAGCAACCATATGGTGGCTCACAACCATCTATAATGAGATCTGGCGCCCTCTTCTGGCCTGCAGACAAAATAATCAACAAATAATAAGTAAGTTAAAAAAAAAAAAAAAAAAAAGAGGCCCAGAAAGCCAGAATTTCTCTCTCCTCAGCAAGGCGCTTCAGGTCACTGAGAACGCCGCCTCGTGGATCGCACACCCTCCTCCCCCATCTCTACTTACACCACAGCCCGAGGGTAGGAGAGTTGCCAGAGTCGGGTAAGTAGTCCCAGGGCAGTCAGGGCTACCAAGTTCAAGTTGATGTCCGCAGTCACCACTAGAGGCCGCTTCAAAAATCTCAACATTTTGCTGAAAAGCAAGCTTGGGAGGACAGCCTGGAAAACAGGGGAGGGGCTACCATGAACATAAATAGATTGCAGCCTGCAAAGGTCCAAAAGACGCTACAAGGATCCTGAAGCAGCCTGAAGGGTCAGACAGAACGACTCTTCTAGAACATACCTGTTGGAGGATTAATGTTGTGTTCAAGCACAGGGTCCCCTTAAAAACATTTGAGGGATGAACTGAGGAATCTCAGAACTGGACATTCACTCACTTCTACAAGCCATTCCCTTAACAGCTGCTGGGCTCTTGCTAGGAGCGAGGCTGCTAATAAAAGATGTGGCCTCTCTTGTGCCGTCCTACAGTGGCCGAAAACTAATCCCAACTCTGGTGAGCTCTGGGCACCATTACAGCTCAGTGACCTAGATGGACCTTCCCGTCCTCTCCCGGGGGCTTTCCTCTCCTCCTAGAGTTGCCCCGAGCCCCTTTTTTCTCTACAGCTCTGCACATCCCGGCTCTTTTCCATCTGGAGGCTGCCCTGGAACCGCCCATGCTCAGCCAGGACCGGAACATCCACCGACCCTAGCGCGCCGCCCCCGATCCGGATCCCGGAGCCCTAGCAGGACTCTCGAATCTGGCTCTCCAAAAACCTACTAGCGTTTCTTCGAGTCCCGCTGAGCGGCTCTCCATGTGGGGCCACGCCTGCGAATCGCCGGGCAGGTTCGACCGTTGGGGGCGAGGCCGCTCGACACTCCGCACCGCCCACCGATCCACGTTCAACTGGTTGCTCCTGCGCGGCTTACAATCAGCGGCGCGCGTGCGCGGCAGGAGCTCGAAGGTGGCGGCGCGCGTGCGCAGCAAGAGGGCGAAGGTGGCGGCGCGCGTGCGCAGCAGGAGCGCGAAAGTGGCGGCAAGCTCAGCCGGCGTGAATGTGGGAAGCGGCGACCGTCTTTGCCTCAGCGGGCTTAAGCGCTCGCGTTGCGGTTTTTAAAAAAGCACAGCGGGTTCCCACAAGCGTCTCACGTGCTTGGAGCTCTCCGTTCTTGCCTCCGGCCACAGCGCGCTGGCTGAGGAAGGGCACCGGTAAGCGCTTTCAAGCCTGAGTGCACGAAGCCTCCTGGGGCTTCGGGCAGAGGGAATGGTGGATCGGTTTTTCCTCCTCAACTCTTCCCCCAGGGTCTCAGACTCACACTGTAGCGGGGGATGGCCTTGATTTTCTGATTCCACCGCCTCTGCTTCTCCAGCTCAGATATTAATTACAAGCATGCCTTTTTAGGTGGGTTCTCGGGATCAAATTCAGGAAGGGCTTAGCTGGCAAGCCCTTCCTGTACCGACTGAACTATCAACCCCAGATCTAGAATCAGGTGTCTTTTGTTTTGCCAAAATTCATTTTTTTACAAGTTGGCTGAGCATTGGATGGCATCGGTTAAGGCTGTAGCAAAGGTGTGTGTGTGTGTGTTTGTGTGTGTGTGCGCGCGCGCTGACGGTCTCCCAGTGGTTAAGAGCACTGATGGCTCTTGAAGATCTCGGTGTGATTTCCACATGACACTCACATGACACATGACAGCTCACACACAAAATGATTCAGTAAAGATGCAGGGTATTGTTTGTTCCTCGCTTCTCGTGACAACATGGTCTACCCACGGTCCAGCAGAGAAAGGGCGGTGGGGACTTTGGAGAGCCAGCTCTTTGGGCTCCAGAAATTCAGTCTGAGCATGTAAGCCACGCTGGCGCTTCAGGACAGGCCGTAGGCACTTAGTCAGCCTCAGGAGGACACCGGAGCTACGGACATGGGGTATAAAAGATGACAGATGCTACCGCCCAGATCCCTTGCCTGCTCTCTAGCAAGAGGCTTAGGAGTCTGAGGGATTGGGGTTCCTCATGCATACCGCCTTTTTGCTTCCCCCCCCCCCTTTGCCCCCCCCCCCCCTTTGAGACAAGGTCTCCATGCTGGGTGGCCCAGAACTTACTATGTGCTCATCAGTGACTGCTGAGTCCACCTAACCCCACTTCAGCAGATAGGCTTAGCAAACGACATTTAGTAAGGAAGGAACCTGTGAGTGTGGGAGAGTGTGAACCCTGTAACCAAGGTTACACACTTCAGCGATGGCAGTCAAGGACAGCTGCCTGAAGCCGTGAGAATCTCTTTCACCCTCTCCTGCCCCAGACCTCGAGGTCTTTGCTACTTTGTGGGCTCTTTCCCCCCACTCTATCCCTCCCCTCCCCTCCCCCACTTCACTCTCTAACATTAGATAGGAGAGAAAGAAGGATGGGTCACGGGGGAGGGGGGGTATCCCTGAATCTAATTTTCCCCAACTGTTCCTTACAGTTTCCAGCCCAGCCCCTTCTAAAGTTTCTCCCCACCGTTCTTCCCTCAATTCCCCACAGTCTGCTTAAACAGCCCCTTCTCCGGTTCTCTCTCCCGGTATTAGCAGCTCCAAGCTGTAACAGCTGTTCCCACCTATCTGCTCGGCTCAAATTCTCCTGGCCCAGCTGTCTCCCAACAGCATCCTCTCCACCAACTGCCTTCTCCTCTCGCTCCACTCAATCCCTGTGGTGTCCTGGTTGTGGACAACCTGCACAGTCTGTGGTTCTGAATGGCATTTCTCAATACCTTCTCAAGAAACATCTCCCACTTCACCTCTGATTCTAGGGATTGCCTCTAGTATTGAGGGAATATAAATCTTGTCTCCCACTGCTCATCCTCGTAACTTTATGCCTATGTCAGCCGCATAAAGCCTTAACTTTCCTCGTTGACCCTCTGGGCCCACACACTTAACCCACCGCACACTGTTTTATCTGAGATAACTTTCCAATTCCTAGAAACCGGATGTGAACCTTTTGAAGTGGCTGTTCTGAATTCCAAGATTTTTTTTTGTGTGTGTGTGTGTGCGTGAAGTGATAGTTTACATCAGCTGTTGTATCCACCAAACCTTTTATTTCAATATCACTCATTTGCAACCTTAACTTTGGTCTCTGATCATTAACAACTGTTTACTGGTACTTCTAAACCCTCCTGTTCTTTCTACTGGAGCAGCTTTGCCTTTAATACAGGTAAACAGTAACAGCTGAGCAATCCTATCACCAGCGTTAATGTGCTTTTTTTTTTAAATATATAAGCCATTATTTTAATTTCTCCTTTGACCTATTCATCTATAATTCCTGGATCCTTGTGAAATCAAACTGGTCCCTCCCAAGATCATCCATACTGTCCCTGCAGGCAAAGGGCATAAACTCCAGTGATTATTTTATAACATTGGGTTTTCAGGAATAGAGTAAGATGTTTATCTGTGGCCAAGTCTAGAGCAGCACTGCCTGCAGTGGCGTGCGTTAGAGCTGCAGTATATGTTGAGGAGGCTTTTCCCCCAGTTTCTTATTTCTGTGTTGACAACAGGCAGACAAGAGGCTCATACTTTTTGCTGTAGGGCCTTGAACTAGCCCCTCCCTCTCCCATTTCATTTCCTGGAGGCAAGAAATTGCTTTGAATCTCTCTCTTGGATCTACACTCATTGGTCCAATGGCCACCCTTGCGACTTTACCTGTTATACCCTTGGAAGCCTAGACCTTCTTTCTGGTTTATATTTAGAAAAACCATTGCCCTTAGACATCCTTGTTCACAATCTTGTTGAAAATGACCATATTTTCCACAATTAAAGCTCTGGGCATTTTGAGATCTGAGACCTTTAGTGGCTTGGTCACAGTCTTTTTCCAAAGTTGAGCCAGCCATATCTTCCACAGTTAAAGCACCATGCATTTTGAGATCTAAAACCTTTGGCTATGGCTTGCCCAGTTATTGTGGCATTATACTTGCTGGAACCAATCTCTGTCATCTCCTTGATCCACTCTTCTGTAGGTACTGCCCTTGCCTTTAATGGCCTAATAATGTTTTTTCATTTTCCATATTTAAGTTTTCAAATGCCAAGGTCTCAATTAGCACTTGTCTCACATCAGGGTCAGAAATTGGTCTTGTTCACAGATGAGACAAATCTTTGGGAAAAAAATAAAAAAAAGTGAAGGCCTCTCCAGAGCCTTGTATGATTTTTATAAATGACATGGATTTCTTTCCTGGCTCAACTTTCTCCCAAGCTCTTAAAAGACATTGTTCTAAGACTATGTCTTCCAATTGAACTTGTTCTTGTATATAATCATACTGACTTCCCCCTATTAACTGGTCCCTCGATATATTAATTCCCCTCACTCTACTGTGCTATCCCAGATTCTCCATAACCACCGTTGCAATTGAGGACTAGGCTCTAGTGCAGCTGTTACCAATCCCCTCTGTTCTTGGGGAATACTATTTTGAGTAGCCCAGTTATTTAGAGGTTGTTTCACATTGAGTGAGTGCATCCCGGAAGACATCCATCACTGCCTCTTTAAAATGCCTTAAGTATGTCATTTCTATAGGACGCCATCCTATTTTGTCACAACTTTGTGGATTATCGCCATTAGCAGGTCTATGCTGTGTGACTACTGGGAATGCTATTGTGTCCAGGACTGCCTGTGTCAATGGGGTCTGTAGGTTTACTGTCTCATCTGACCACCCTTCTGCTTTCCCAGTTATTTGACTTGGATGTCTTTTGATACAGTTCCTTCCCCTCCATCTGGTTCTCTCATAGAGAATGAACCTATTCTCCCTCACTCCTTTTTTTCTTTTTCTTTTTTGGATTCCCAAGTGTCTCTATCTCTACCTGTATTTTTTTCCAGTCCAGCCAGTGTTTCAACTTTTTCATAAACAAAATAGCCCAAAATAAGGAAAAGAAGGGAAACAAAACAAAAACTTCTGCTGAAAACCATGAGGTGTATGTCCCTGCAACAGCCTCAGCAAACATCCAGTTTTTAAAAGCAGTGTCCATCCCTCCTCTTCCAGCCTTTGATCTACGGTACTTGAAATCAAACGTCCCATGCCACCTAGCCCCACAATGGGCACCCCTCCTCCTCCAGTCCCTGTAGAAATCCAGATAGGAGGCAGGCAGGGAGGTACAGGCTACACATGATGGGTTGGCCCACAGGGAGAGGAAAGGGCTTCTTGGTGCTGCCCATTTTCAAGACACCTTAATTGCAGCCCCCATGCTGTGGTAGGGGACCCTCGGGCCTGGGGAAAAGAGATTTCCATGGAGGCCAACTAACGTCCTTGAATATACATTAACTTGTATAATCTGCAATCTCTTCTTTGTTTAGTATGCCTTCCCAGCGACCTTGAAGGACAGAGACTGTCACGTGTTGTAGTCTCTTGTCTACTTTGGGGATATATTTAGAATCCTATCTTAAGGTTTTAAAATAACCAATACAATTATGGGGGACAAAGAAGCAAAAGTCTCATATAAAAAGCCATGAAAGAGTCCCACAGAAATTGCTAGTGTAATCAGAAGCTGCTTTTCTGAAGATGCCTGCCTGGCTGACTGTCCCCTTGGAACCCTACCACAGTGCTCCACTTAGCTAAGGCATATCAGCTGCCCCCAGTTCCCACGTAAGCTATAAAATAGTAGAACTCTCACTTCTTCCCAATGACTGAGAAACAAAACTGACACAACCTGAGAAAGCATGTTTGGCTTTATTTTTTTTATACTTTTTTTTTATTTAAATAAGGAGAGTTCTTTCATATGGAAAGAGCTAGTACAATCACATATTTGAAAGGAGAAACAACAGGGGCTGAACCGGAGGGAAGGGAGGGTGAATTCACTATTCCATTTCCCATTCGAGGTAAGAGGTTCTCCAAATCACGTCTAACAAGCTGCACAGTACACCTTTAGCATCGTCTGCCCTTTCAAATATCTGGTGTAAGTGAAAAGACAGAGGAAAGGCCAAAACAAAAGCAAAAAGAAACAAAATGACCCTCAAAAAGAAGGAACCCCCTCCCCCAAACCCTTTTCTATAAAAGGTATGAGGTTGAAAGCTGAGGGCACAGGACCCCTTTCATCAACTGAGGAGCCTTGCAGAGCCTTCACAGCCATTGCTGCTCCAGGATCGTGACATGCCGAAGATGAGGCCTGGGGATGTTGCAGGTCTGAAGCGGGCAACTGGGAGCTGCAGGTGACATGCGCCTGGAAGACTGACAGCCAGAGCTGGTAGGCTTAGTGGAGAGCGCAGCTGGGCGACCGCTCATCCCGACACTGAGCCGCTCTGTTCCAAACGACCTAACCTGCCTTAGAGCCATCTCACTTGGATGGCTCCATTTCCCACTCATCAAAGTGTACAACAGAAGACACACCTTTGTGCCCTTGGTTGTAAAAAGATTCCCAACAGACCCTCTGACCTAGACTTGCACTGCTGGAATGTGGGCAAAATGGACCTGAAAGGCAACATGCAGGTACCTGGCAGAGAACCCAACAGATGTTGGGGGGCAGGCTTAGCCAGAGTTCCCTCATGGCCTCAGCGGACACATGCTTGTGCCCTGGGCTCTTGAGTGTCAGTCATTCACCACTTCATCACTGACCATCTGGAAGGTGGCTCCAGAGGACAAGACAGCAAAGTTGCTTCTGACACACTATCCAAGTGTCATCTCTAGAGGAAGCAGAGCGACCGTGGCTTTGGAAATGAGCCAACTTTCCTGAATGTGTAATGCAGTCATTATTTGCTTTCCCTCTTAAGGAATCTGAGACCCAGAAGTGCTCTGTGAACTCTGAATTTGAAAATGGTGAACTTGGGAATAAGACATGGAAAGTAACTGTTGAGAAACTGGACTTAATGCAGCTGGCAGAAGTCTTTAGCCAATGGATGCTGCATGCTGAACATAAACCATCAGGCCCACCAGTACCGAAGAGTCCATGGTTGCCAGACCACGGATTGCACCATCGGTGGCCCCCAACAAAGCCCCCAGCAGGAGGTGACTTCCATAGGCAAGAGTAAAAGATTCTGCCCCATCTCCATCCATCTCAGCAGTAGTAGAAAAGGCAGGTGCTGGGTTTTACCTGTTCCCACCAAAGGCCATGGCACCTTGACAGACGCTCCTGTGTTTTTTATCTGTGATCTGAAGATGGGGGTTTGAAACCAAAATAAGACCCCAAGTCCTATTACACTTTGAACCTGACTAAAAACCACATGAAGAGATATTGCACCTTTTAAACATCTCTGCACTAAAACTTGGCTTGACCAGATCATCTGAGGGGAGGGACATCTGGCTCTAAGCTTGCCCTCTGCCCCCAGAGTCTAGTTGCAAATGTGCATCTCAGAGGGCAGAGCCCACAGCCGAGATCGCAGAGGTGTGCACACACCAAACTTCACATGCAATTTCCTGGCCTTCCCTGCACAGAGGAATTCAGACAGTATATAGACAGAGCAGTGGGACATTTACTTTTTTTTTTCCATCTAGACCTACAACATCAATACATATAAATAAATTCTAGTGTTTCTTGTTTTTATTTAGGGTGGGAGGCAGGAGGGAAATACAGGGTGAGAGAAAGGACTGAAAACAGGTGACCTAATTTTTCTTCTCAAACAGGAAGTACTGCCATCCGACAGCAGGTTCACCTAAAGGGCACATTTGAGTTTGTAACAGCATCCTGTGAAATTCTGAAGGAGAAAATGTTTGTTTCTTTTGACACATACGCCCACCAAGCATTAGGTAAGGTGGGTCTGGCCGCATTTCTAACGAGGATGGGTAGAGGTGACTGTGTGGCTTTTTTCTGACTGAGACTTATCGGGGTAGAGCTTGGCAGTGGGGCAGAGGACTCAATCCCTGGGGACCAGACACTTCAGGGGAGTAGAACAGCAGATGTGGGACACAGGGACTCCTAAGTGGGCAGTGCTTTTGAGGGGGGCGCAAGAGAAATGGGACAACGACAAGTGGATAAAGGGTGGGGCGCAGAGGCTTAAGAAGGGAGTGGAGCAGAGTGCTGCAGACGCCATGACACCTCCCACTAAGACTGCCTGGTCCAGGTAACCCAGGGGACAGTGTAGCACTACCTGCTGGGGGAAGCGCACTTCTGCTCCCTTCTAACAGCAAGTCAGCAAGAAGCCCCGTCAAAGCTCCTAAGGTGCTGCTTCCCTGCCTCACACCCATGGTCACACTGAGGACAAGACCCACAGGCTTGTCCCGGCCCTGCCACCACTGTGGGGATCCTAAAGCAGCCTGGAATCCCCTTTGCACTTTCCTTTTAGTGATGGAAAAAATCTCCTCATTCTTAGTGAAAACAAGAAGCCCAGCACATAGGAGCTCACACAAACCTGCAAAAACAGTCCTGAGACCACCCTTTTAGGGAGGCTGCACAGGCTGCTCTGTAGGCCACTTAGACCTTGACCCTGCCCAGTTCCCTAAGGATGAGGAACATCCTTGCTTGGCAACCCTACCCCCAACACCCTGCTCTGATGCTAGGCATGAAGGACATAAGATGAATGTTCCATAGCCTTTCCTTTTGCAAACTTGACTAATGGGTGTCCATCTATGTCCTTGTATTGATTTTGGTGATAAGCTGTGAGAGGTGGATGGACAGGGATCCAGACGGACACAGAAGGCTCCAGAAAGAAGAGGAAGGGAAGTGAGTAGGGAACATAGCCACGCAGAGGGCTAGGGAATGGAGCCTCAGGTGCACAGTCCCCGAGTGGGGCTTGTGGCTTGGCCACCTCAGCCAATCTGTGTTAACTCCACAATTTCTCTCTGGTGCCCAATACTTGGGTGTCCACTGACAGCAGAAGGGCCCAGAACAGATAATTCTTATGCTGAAACATTAATTCCAGGCCAGGGGCTGGAACTGAACTCAGACACCAACCTCATGGTGACCAAGGCAGTGGGTGAGGGGCCAACCAGAGGGTCCAGTCACATCCTCAATAACCCCAAAGGTTAGCCAAATGTGTGTGTGTGTGTGTGTGTGTGTGTGTATGTGTGACTCGTAAGAATCACCTCTTAAGGTAGTGCTGTGACATGTCTAACAGGACAGAGATAAAAGGAGACCGCTGGGGAAGGCAGAGCAGAGAGGACAGCAAGGAACATATAAAATTTAGCTATACAGACGTAGCTAGCATTTTGTTCTCCTTTCCCCTCTGTAAAAACCTTAGCTGCTTTTTTAAACAAAAAGCCTCCAGCTAAAATGACACTGCTGCCAAACCACTGTGCCTGGGGAATGGGGTGGGCGGGCAGGTCTGCACTGCACAGGAGACTCACTCCACAGTCACTGGGCAGAGGGGCGGAGGAGGGAGGCTGCTCTTGTGTACCAAAGCAAGCAGATCAATGCCACATGTCCACGATGCGGGCTGGCTGACGATAGAACTCTCAGGAGCTTTCGGGAGTAGGAGAGAGCTCTGTCCAGGCCAGGTGGTGGCTGTCCAAGCTGGAGGTGGCGCACCATCTCTGTTAGGGTGAGGCAGGAGATGCAGGCACCTTCAGGTTACTCTCTTCCCCTCAGGCTTTACTCTCCTCCACCTTGACTGCCCGAGGCTTGATTGCTCCGGTTCGCTTCATCTGGGAGGTGGCTGAAGAGGCCTCCTGCAGCTTCACGGCTCCCAGGCCAGGTTTTTCATCCACTCGCTTTGCCTTTGGACAGATGGACAGGAAAATCAAAGTGACTGCAAGGCAAAATGCGTAGAGATCACTCCCTCCCTGCCCGAGTCAGACTAAAAGCTACACGCAGAAGATTAGGGCAGAGCCTGGTGTTGCTCCCACGGGCACTGAGTGCAGTGATTGAGAGAGGCAGTCAGACTGTGGGTCCTCAGAGTTCAGAAGACGTACATCCTGGGTGAAGCATCTCAGGTCCCAAGGCTGATGGAAAGGGCCCTTTCAAATCAGTGCACCCTGTGCCCCACTGGCAAGCCAACAGCCCCTTCAGCAGACCAATCTACCCCACCGGCCTGGGTACCCACCTATTGTAGAGGGTAGGGTCAACTTGGATCTCCTAGATCTTGGCCCATGATTCAGTCAAGCCCCCATCCCAAGTGCCTCTGAACAACTGCATTTCCCCAGGACCTCGTCTGATGCCAGGCTTCCCAGTCAGGGTTCTGCTACCCTACAGCCCTGCACAGTGGCTGCCAGCATAGGGTAACCAGTGCCATTCTGCTCCTCACTTGTTCTAAGTTCTGGGGGAAGCTTTGTTAGGCGACTTTTTTTTTTTGTCAGCTGATGGAATCCAGGACCTCACACATGCTAGACAGCTGCTGTGCTCCTGAGTTATGCCCTCAGCTCTAGGAGAAAGGGTTAGAAACCCATCCCACAGCAGGACCACTGACCCTCCCCCCAAGGAACACTGGGAAAGGGGGCAAAAAGAGAGCCATTACCCCCACAGTCGCCACTTGCCAGTGACAAATTTATTAAGCCCCAAGCCTGACCGAGGTCCTGAGCTGTGGAGCCCCAGCCCAGCTTTATAGGAAGAGAAAAGGGCCTCCAGGGAAAGACACTGAGAAATCCTCACCCTCAAGTGGGGGGAGCTGTAACTTGTCTATGATCCCACCCTGGCCGACAGGCATGCCACACCACTCACTAGAGCTAGCACGCGCACACCCCAGCCTCTGAGCTAACCCAGGCCTAACTGTGTCTCCTAGAGCGCCATGGCAGCCCCACACGGCTGGGGATAGTACTCCTGGCATCACCTCTTGTGGGAACCAGTCTCCTCCCCTCTCCGCAGGATAAGGAAGGATCCAGACACTCATCAAGAGAAGTGCTTTTGCCAGCAGCAACTCAGGTAGCCCAGCTGTAAGCACTAGGGCATGTTTCCCTTAATAAAAAGCATCCATCAGTTTGGACAGTCCCCTCTCCTTTGGCGCTGGGAGACAGGCCTAAGTGTCCAGGGCTACAGGGTGTGGAAAGCCATCTTCTACCTGTTGAACGTAGTGTCCCTGCACAGAGCCCATGTTAACTGCTGATCCAGAGGGCTTCCCACTGGGGCTAGCAGAGCTAGGCCTGAAAAAACCAAAGGCAGGGTTGAGAATACACGTGTGTCACCACAGAGATGGGGGTCAAAGCCTAGCAGCACATGGAGGCAGACGGAGCCAGGAAGGGCCTTCTGGCCAGAGATCCTAGCAGACAGAACACAGACCCGAGACAGCTAAGAACGCAAACGGGAGGCGGGGTGCTCACCAGTGCCCCTCAGCACTTGTAGGAGACACACCCAGGAGAGGGGCTGCCGTCCTTGCTGTGAACAGACGGACAGACAGTGGCCACCGCTGGGCTGTGCAGCATCTGGACTAGGGTGATGCGGGGCCCAGATGAAGGCCTGCAGACAGCACTAAGAACTACAGCAGGGGTCTTCTCATCTGGACTCATGGGGGAACAGGAGAATCTACAACTGACTTTAGTCCCAGGACCTTTATATGTAAGAAAAAGGTCTCACGTCAGGAAGAGTACTGTGCAGAGGTCGGCGAGTTTCCTAGGTGTGGGGCTGTATAGTGCTAGGTACCACTGTACCCCTAGAAGCGATCTTGGGACAGCACATCCCCAGAATTTCTGATCGAGGACTCCTTTTTGCAAGGCGTATCTCAGTTGCCCCATTCCCCATTTCCTGAAAATCTTGGGAAACTATATAGAACAAAAGTCACAGCAATCGCTCTAATCCCCGTGATGTTTGTGTTTCCTACACCCAGCAACCCTTCCATCTTGTGGCAGGGTGTTCCCATGACCTCACAGACAACTATGGAGGCTCAAATCCCTCACAGACAGTTAACATGGTATTTACATGTGTCCTAGCCATGTGCTCCAGCACGGCCTATTTATTTACTTATTTACTTGTGGTTCTGTGGCTTGCTCCTCTCTCCTCCCTCCCCCCGAGGTATCTATAGCTCCTACCTCCCTATTATTGGTCTGGGTATGAAGCCAAGGGCCTTATGAGTTTAAGCATACACGCACTCTCTAACAAGACCCACTCTCAGCTCCCTCTAGGCTGCTTACACACTATGCGGACAGTAGCTACACTGTATTGCTTAGGAATGCCAACAAGAAAGCATGTTTGGTCCCTTCGTACTCCCAAATATTGTCAATCTGTGGACAAAGTGCCAACAATTTCTTCTAAGACTGTTTCCCTCCCTGTAACCTACTGAGCCCAGGCTACTGCAATCCCACTGGGCGGGCAGAACTATGGTGTGTGCTCCTTCTTGAAGCTTCCTCCGTCCCTCCCCATGCACACTGTGCTGTGCTGCCCTCCACGCAGCTCTGCTGTACGGGCCTTCTGGTACGTAAATGGCAGCAAAATTGAATGTACTCATGCACAAACAAACGCCACAACAGCAAGGGCATAAAATAAGACAAACTGAGGGGTCTTCAGGAATAATCCTCTGTGTGAAAGTGGCACGAGGGACAGGATGGGCAGTCGCAGCCCAGCACCCCAGGCTGGGTGAAGAGTGAAGGTGGGGCACAGACAGTAGGACTCTACACACAGTGTGTGCTGCTGAGTGATCTCTAAAAAGACACTGCAGATCTGTTGGCCCCACTCAAAACAGGAGGTATCAGGCTGTACATACCCTCAGGCTCAGGCCCAGAGCTGCTCCCCCAGCCAAGCATGGGGGCCCAAGAGCCCCTGCCATGATCCAATAGACACCTCTGAATCAAGCCAAAGAGAGCCAGGACAGTTACTAGAGGTAGAGGACCCACACCAAGGAAGCAAGCAGCGGGGACCAGTTTAAGGTTTGGGAAGAAGGGCCACCCATGCCCAGCTTTAAAATATTCTGATAGGGGTCAGAGGGTAAGTGGATGCATGAGACCATGGGGCTGTGGCTGATACCCTAGATAGCTCTCTCCCACCTAAGAGCATCTTACTCTGCAATTAGAAACAAATCCAGTTTCCCGTGGACTCCCTTTACCATAGCTAACTAAAGCAGAAGCATGCTACAGGGACGCCTCGGTAACACTCAGGCACGCTGCGGTGCCCTTCCACAGTCCTCCCTGGGGCTCTGTGGAGTGACTCATGGAATAGTCAGCAATGAACCCTAACTCCCACGGATCATCTGTACCTGTAGGCTTGCGGGGATGGTGCGGAGCCTCCGGTAGGAACATTCTGTTTACTGTCGGCAAAATGGAAGCCTTTCAGCTCCATCGGAGCGGACTAGAGTGGGCAAGAAGCAACACAGTCACTCAGCAGCCCAGACAGCCTACCCCACAGTGGCCCTGGCCCCACCCCAGGCTCAAGGGGAGGGCTACTTCCTAGTGTTTATTCTTTTTCTGAGACTATGCCTCACTCCATAGTTAAGGCTGTCTTCAAACTTTCAATCTCTTCATCTCAGCTTTCTCAGGATGATAAGAGTGTAAAAGAGTACAAGGACTCTTGCCTTGAAAGGACAGGAGAGGTAACTGTGTGCAACTGTGGGGGACTGGCTACCCAGATACCAGTCACATCAGTGCCCCAGTGACCTGATAAGAGGTGCATACTCCTGTCCTTATTCTAGAGTCTGGGCCCTGCGTCTGTGGTGGCTCCACTGGCTAAGGCACTGACTGCGTATCTTCCATGCTGCCTGATTGTGGGGCACATGCCAGCGCCTGTCTTCCTGACTACACATAAGCAAGAAGTCTCTGGCATCTGAGGCCTTTACAGCGTGAGGGACCACAGTCCAGTGAGACCGGGAACATACACTTCCTGTAATAGTAACCCTGGCTGGACAAAGCCCCCGCTGTGGGACCACCTTTACCTCTCTGCTGGTGTTCAGGACTGGTGGTTGGGAGCCAGGTGGAGGAATCCTCCGGGGGGCGCCAACTGAGAGACTTTGTCCTGGAGGCAGCTGAATGGACTGTGGCAGGATCAGCGGCTGCTGCCCAGATCCATACCGAGGCAGCGGCATCGTGAGCTGTTGGGTGACCGGACAGTCAGGGGGCAGAAGGGGCACAGGAGAAAAAGCTAAAACATGCTTCTGAGAGTTTACACAGCATTCCTGAGTCTGTCTCTGCACCTGCGGGTAGCTGTGTGTCCGCAGGCCTTGGAGCCTTCACCAAACAAAGGGTGCTGGGGAAGCCACAGGGTGTCATCACACGTGAGCAGTGGAAATACCAGAGCAAGGTGTGTGACATGTTTCACACAGCTGTATGCCACTTAGGGTGCAGGCTTGGATGGAAAGCCAGCAGAGCTCCCCCAAATGACAGCTGCACAGGAAGTCTCTCCTCCCAGCCTTTGTGTGGCACAAAGATGGGAAGAATACTTTTTGCATCAAAGATGGCAGAAAACTAGACCAAACTGGTGCCTCAGAGCCCCTAGTGGAGCACGCCAAACAGCAGAACAGCAGCAGCCACAGGGCCCAAGTTTCCCAGATCCACAACAAGACCGGGGGGGGGGGGGGGGGG
>OU015750.1:8938737-8960633 GCA_907169655.1 Acomys percivali | reverse complement strand
GGGGGGGGGGAGGCGGCACTAAGTGCAGGGGCAGCCTGAGCCACCCGGGTCTCTCAGTCACTGTCCTCTTCATCTCCCTGCTTTGAGTCCACAGTGGAGGGTCAGAAGGATCTATTGGAACTGCATCACTGAGACCTGGGCAGCGGGACCTCAGAGTAGGGTGCAGCAGGAACAGAGTAAGGCCAGGTGGAGCAATGCCTGGGCAGGGTAAGGCCTAGCTCTTAGCCTTGCAGAGCAGCCTGGGCTACTGTGCTCAGGCTATCAATGACCAAGGGCAAAAGTGGGGCAGAGCCGGCACGGTATGGGGCAGGATAGTGAGGATGGGAGGCAGAGGTGATGGGAGCAGCTGAAGGGCCAGAATTAGGAGGAGTGGGAGAAGCAGGACAGAGGATAGTGTAGATTAGATGAACAGAAGCGGAGGGAAAGCATCCATGTCTTAGAACCAGCCTGCTGGAGCGGCCATGATATAGAAAGCAAGGGTGCTGGGCAAGGGCCCCACAGCCGAAGAAATAAATCTGGGAATGATAGTGACCAGAAAGGAGAGCAAAGATAGGAATGAAGGGACGCCCACAGTTAGATGGGGGGTAGGAGGGACAATACACAACAGTGAAGGAAGAAGGTTTGAGGGGAGAGGAGAGCCAGGGAATAACATCTCGATTTTAAGAGTTAGGGGCAGGGCTGGAGAGATGGCTCAGAGGTTAAGAGCACTGGCTGCTCTTCCAGAGGTCCTGAGTTCAATTCCCAGCAACCACAAGGCAGCTCACAACCATCTATAATGAGATCTGGTGCCCTCTTCTGGCGGGCAGATCTACATGCAGGCAGAACATTGTATACTAAAATAAATAAATAAATCTTAAGAGTCAGGGGCAACTAGGTAATGCTGTGATGGGGTGCTCCAAAGAGGGCCCTTTAATTAAGAGGACAGACCTAAGCCTATTTCTATACTGATAAGAAAGAGAAAGTACTTGCCAGGGTGGCCTGCAGGATGAGGGGCATCCTAGGGCCAGGATGCCCCTGTGGTCCAGAAGCACACAGGCAGGGGTATGTGGCCATGGGCTCTGTGGACCATCAAGGCCTGCTTCACTGATGACAGGAAGCAAGGCAATGGTGGGGGGGGGGGAGGAGGAAAGGGGACAACACAGGTAGTATTGATGGGAGACACAGAGCGAGCACATGGCTCCGAGGGTCTACTCCTGAGGAGGAAACAACAACAGGTTCTAGGAGCAGTGCAGGGTTGAAGTGTTCAGAGTTGTTAGTTAGGCAGAGCTGGTGACCCTATGATTCTTACACTACTGGCATGGCATCGAGATGGAGTAAGAGGACAAGCCAGGGGACCAACAGAAGGAAGGGTGCAATGACGGATTTGGCAGTGGGAAGCGCCAACATGTGGAGAGGGCATTGAAGTGGGCACAAGAAGACACCTGCCCTACTTCCATTTCCACAGCCACCATCTGGGGGTAGCAAACAGCTCTGGAAGAAGGGAAGGCCAGCAGAGCACAGTGGTGTGGGGATTACCAGAAGAGTCTCTGTAGCTAATACACATTTCAACACCAGCACACACAAGAGGAAGGAGGAGACTAGCAAGAAACCAAACTGACCTGCGGGAGCTGGGAATCCAGCATCTGGGAGGTGCCCAACCCGGCAGCCTGGCCAAGCTGGCTCTCATAGACCAGGGCCTGGTTTCCATTCATGGGCTGGTAGGGTGAGCCAGACTGTGGCTTCACCATCTCCAAGGGCTGTATGCCAGGAAACGCAGAGTACGGGGGTTTCAAGGCCGTGCCCCCAGAGAGGATCATAGTGCTGGGTGGTGACAGGCTGGGGTGCATGTACACCTGAGACCTGAAAAAGCCAGATGGAGGTCAGCATCAGGTGAATAAGGTACACAGCTGTCTTCAACACCAGTGAGCACAGGGACCATGGACTTGCTAACAGATCCCTGCTTCCCCAGAGAGAACGACTCAGAGGGTCTGCATGGCCCTGATACTGCTGTCCTGGGGACCATGAGCTCACACAAGCTGTGTGGCAGGCTCCGAAGACCCAATGATGCCCAAGCCTGAAGCCTGAAGCCGTCTCGCATACTGAAGGAGTAAGCTGGGCAGAGTGTAGCGGGAAGAGGAACGTAACCCGGCAGAGGGAACAGGAACCCCCAGCAGTCTGTGGTGGGCTGGAGAGGAGTGCAGGGCGTCTGATGACCTGGTCCATGGCCCCAGAGCAGCACGCACAACCACAGCAGGGCGGCACGGAGGTCTGGCACTGGGGCTAGCTCACCTGAAAGGCTGCAGGGAACTGAAGATCTCCTGGGACTGGGAGACAGGGAGTCCGCCTCTCAGCCCAAGCTGCGCCTGGGCCTGCAGAGATGTGTGCAGGGATATCGGGATCTGCTGGGCAGTGGCAGCCTGTGAACAGGAGCCAGGTGATGACTGCACTGCCCACACATGCCTCCCCACCTCCACCCGGTCCTGACCCAGTGGGCCAAGGGCACAGCTCCACACTGTACAGGAATGTTAATTCAGAACATGGCTGCCACCACACAGCACATCTGATCTGGCTTCCCACAGCAAAACATCAGTGGTGAGAACAAGGCATGGTGTCACCCGAACACAGGACTGCTGCACAGTAGAAATGAGTCCAGCCACCCATGTCAATGGAGGTGAATTTTGAGTACCCTTTTTAGGATATATGTAAGCTGGGTGTGGTGTCTCACACTTGCAATTTCAGCCCTTGGGTGGCTGAGGCTACAGGACCTCTCTAAATTCCAGCTCAGCCAGGGCTGGACTATAGCCTGGACTACAGAGTGAGACTGGAAAATCAAGCTAGCTCAGTGGTTAAAGGCACTTGTTTTTGCTGGGGACCTAGGTTCAGTTCTCAGCACCCACTACCAACCATCTTTAAGTCTGCTTCCAAAGGATCCCACACATTTTGGCCTCTGAGGGTAGTATATGCACATAGCACATAGACATAAATGCAGGCAAAACACTCATACACATGAAATACAAACAAAATGGGGAGGGCACTAAGATCTACTTAGTTGGATCATTATCTTAGAAAACTAACAACACCATGTCTTAAGAACTGAGAGCAGCCCCATCATGTCTGGTTTGGAGACCTGCAGTAGGAAAAACACCAGCCTCTGAGGGAGCCCCAGACAGACAGAATTCCAATCTCGTGCAAAGACAACACCCTGTTTGCTTCTAAAACTGTCTGTTTCTAATGCACCTGTAATTGGGGACCCCAGTTACCAGTGTGACCCCACTGCAGCTGATTTTTAACTAAGAGAAACGAGGACTCTGAAACGTAGAAACAGTGTCTACTTCATGTCTGTTTCTCCAAACACTCTCTAGGTGCCATGTCTGCCAGTAGTGGGCATCACACGGGGCGGGGGGAAGATCACCAGCAAAAGAAAAGCAGAGTGACCACAGCTGTGGTCTGCCTGACCTCTGGTCTCCTAGCTTGCTACCCTCACCTGCTGGTAACTCTGTTGCTGAGGTATCGTTTGAGGAACCAGTCGGGGCTGACTTGCAAATACGTGGCCATCCAAGTACAGAGGTGGGAGGTGGTTGCCTAAAGACAGAACACAGACAAAGGATAAAAGGGTCAAGTCTCCCCATTGCACACAGGGGTGTTTCCTTGGGGACTCGTGGGGCTAAGGACATGTGTGAGCAGAGGCCGTGTGTTTCTCTGCTGCAGCACACACCAGGCCGGTGCAGAGCAAAGCACCTGAGCACCTAGCTGCTCACCAGCTGTGCTGGGCCTTTGGGAGGGCTAGTTACTATGGAAGAGGGCTGCCTGGGTCTCTCAGTCACTGTCCTCCTCATGTCCCTGCTTTGAGTCCACTGTGGAGGGTCAGAAGGATCTATTGGAACTGCATCACTGAGACCTCAGCAGCTGGGCCCTCAGAATCCCGGTAACAAGCATGGTGATTGGAAGACTTGAGATCGCTACAGTGATGGTGGGCGCGAGTAAGCCCTTCGTGGGCGCGGCTGCCCACAGCACAGTGTCGCTGGCCTGCCTTATTTGAGAGGTAAGTGCTCACCAGGGATCTGGCACTGACTAGAGTCTGGCTCAAAGCCATCTTGGCTCACTCCGCTCTGGCGGTTCCAAGTGCCTCCCTATGGCACGGCAGTCCTGCTTCCCACAGTAGGGCAAGACTTACGCTGTCCATAGCATGTGGGATCTGTAAGTCCCTGACCTAGACCGAGTGTCACGCTCTGTAAGTGAAAAGCACAGAGCTGTCAATCCAGCTTCTCTCGACAGTGCATGGAGAAGGCTCCCGAGCCTGGCTCAGGGGATGTGATACCTGGCATCGAAGCAGAAGGCGCTACAGAAGCCACAGGCATGGGTGGCATGGACACTCCTCCAAAGGAGCTGTAGTTGACCCCGTTGGAGGCACCCACAGAGGATGGAGGCTGGATGCCCGAGCCTGCACCTCCTGGAGAGCTCTGCTCCGGCAAACTGGGGGAGTTTTCCCAAGCCTTGCGTGCAGACTCCATCTTTGGAAGCAAGAGGAGGGGAAGGATGCAAATTACTACCAGGGACAAAAGGGGAGAGCTGCGGTCTAAGCCGCGGGGACAGGAGATCCACCTCCACCTCTGCGGTGCTGGTGAGGGCCCAGCCCGGCCCAGGTCTGCCTTTACCTTCAGCGTGAGGTCTGCGGTGGGGAAAGACATGGGAGAGAGGCCAATGGCTCTCTGGATGTGGTGATCTCGCCGGAGGATGGGGATACTCTGCGTCAGTCCTGCCTGGAGACGGGAGGAAGAAAAGTCAGGGGGCACAGGCTGGGCTCAGGCGCAGCTGCTCATCCAAATACACCCCCACAAGCAGGACCCAGACAGAGTAGGCTGCCTAGGCCAATGTCCACGACAGACCTCACCTCCACACACACACTCCACACAAAAGGCCCAGCTGGCAAGAAGGAAGTGCCTGGTTTGGCAGAAACCTACCGCCTGGCTTGGAGATAGCCAGGTTCAGACAGGAAAGAGTGGCTGTCCCTCCTGACACAGGTGGGCAATGCGAAGACTGGACCCTAGAGCACCAGGCTCATTAGCCAATTGTAACAGCCTGGCTAACTCGGCTTTTCAAACACACTAAACCCCAGCTATTTTCCTTCAATGCCTGGCAACATTCTGAAGCACGAGCTGCTCTCCTCTGGGCCCTCTTGGGAATGCTGCCTGGATGTCCTCCCTCATCCAGCAGACTACACAGGACAGATCAATGAATGGGGCTGCTGGCTGTTTCTCCAAATGGCTCACAATGCTGAATCTCTCTCTTGAGTGCACATAACCCAGTGGACCATGGCATTCACACACTGGCTGAGGCATAATGGCTTCCAAAGGAGGCACTTCCTGCTTAAACAGGGTTGCCCACTGGCCTTGAAAGGATCCTCTGGGGATGAGAGATGTGGCTCAGGGTTAGAGTGCATGCCCTCGGTTCCCTCCCTACTAGAGCATTTTGCACCACAGCTTGGAGACTGGAGCCAAAGCAAACCAAATGACCCAGACCTTAAAAGGACTGATTGATTATCACCTCCAGCCAAAGGTCTCAAAACCACAGAGCTGCCAGCATTGGGAGCACAGGCAGAGCTGGGGGAGGACGTCCAGCATTGGGAGCACAAGCAGAGACATGCTGACTTACATTACTAGCCAAGACATCCTGAAGCTTGGCAACTGGATTCCCTACAGGACCAGAAGCAGAACCAGGTGGCAGGCTGAAATCAGAGTCCTGGAAGAGAAGGACACACAGCGTAAGCCTCACCCAGCTCTCCTGTCACTGGGCCCACATCAATGTGACTGTCCACCAGCAACGCTCACCAGAGCCACAGCAGACAGAGATGAACACACACAAAAGGAAGCCACCTGACTTGTCTCTCTGAGCCTAGCCAGAGCCAGAAAGGTCATCCATAAAGCAACCCAACAGCTCCTGCCCATCCTTGACTCCATACAACACTCTATATAAAATAATGCTCAGCTCCCATCTTCCATTTTTTAAGGAGACAACCCCAGGTGCCCGCCTAAGTACAAAAAAGAAAGAAAACAAGAAGTGAAGCTCACTTTTGGGTTGACTCCAAACTCAATGGGTGGGACAGGCAGCACGGAGTCCACATGAATCTCCACCCCGTTAACAGGTGGGACGACGGCCCCTGGCAGCCGCTCGGCCCCCTCCGAGCCCTTTCTGTTTCTCAGAGACCGCTCATTGCCGATGGGTCCTGGTCTGTGTTCCTTACTCTGTCCAGAGCCTTGTTCTGCATCCTTGGTGGGAGAGCAGAGGCTGAGACACTCTTGTTCCCAATGTGCACTGGGCATCAAGACAAGACAAAGACGCCCGGGCCCCGGCTGCCGGGGAGGGGATTTCCAGGTTACCTTGTGCTCAGACTGCTTCTGAGCTTGGTCCTTGTGGCCATCGGCCTTGGATTCCGCCAGACCAGGCCCGCTCATCTCCTCTGGCTTGAGAGTACCATATGGGGAACTGCGCTGTGAGGAGGTTGCAGACGACTCCCGAGACTCAGCACTCAAGTCAACGCCACTATCTCCCTGGCTGCTCTTAAAACCCTGCTGTGCAGAGCACAAAATGGGTTAGAGCCCTGCCCCCAAACTGCCAAGCCCAAGCATCCAGGAGGCCAGCCTGTGGGCAGCACAGACACTCCTCCCAGCCACCAATCTCCACTCCAAACTCCAGGCCTGACCTCCTGACAGTGGCCCACGGCGCACAGCCAGCTTAATGGATGCACCAAGCCTACCCAATCACGGCTAGCAGACACTGGATGGACCTCAGCCAAGGCTACCAAACTCATCTCACTAACAGCGTACAGGTGCCAGCCAAGACTAGCTCCAAGGTGGCTCTCACTCCAGCATCTCTCCCTTGTCTCTCTGCTCATGCAGGCACCACACATACACCAAGAGACCAAGGCTGAAGAGGCGGCAAGCCAGAGGCCACAGTAGGGCATCCTGCACAGGCCCAGCTGCAGCGCCAGGGCATGCATGGTGGCACTCACCTCTGAGGTGCCAGGCTCTGTGCTGCTGAAGGCAGTGACAGCTTTCCTCCATGAGTCGCTGGCAGCGCCCTGCACAGGGAGGGCTGCCAAAGAGAGAGACAAGGGTCAGAGCATCAATGAGGGACAAGCAGTCTGGGAAAACACGAGCTTGGGAGTTTCTTTCCATTGGAATGAACACCAACTGAAAAGACAAGCTTGCAGAAAGCCCCCCCTCACACCTACACCCTCCCACCACCACACCACAGACAGTACTCTCAGATTAAAACAAAACCAGCAGCTGAAAACCCAAACTTGCTTGGAATCTCATCGTCTTTATACTGTTTGGGGGCGGAGGGGGGGGGAATTGTTTTTAGACAGCATCTTACGTTGCTCTGGCTGTCCTGGAACTCTGATCCACCTGGCTCTGCCTCCTGAGATCAAAGGTGTGTACCACCATGCCAGCTACACTCACTGCTTCTGTATTAATTTAACTCTCATCAGCCCTGCTGTGCTGACCATCTCCTGCACTGAAGAGGAGTGAGCAACAGCTTTAAGGCCTTGAAAGAGCCAGGCAGGTACAGCCCACTTCAGCGAACAGCCTACAGACCTCTCCCATATCTAAAAAGGCACCGAGCCTGAGTCTGGAAAAATGTCTATGCACAGGATGCGCTCCGAAGCCACACGTGGGGCCTGGTCTGAACAACTGAGACACTGCAGAACCCGACTTCTCAGAAGTTGACTGCTCTTCGGTCTGGTGCATGCTGCCATGCCAATTTGGCTGAGGGTTTTTTCTAGGCCTTGATACCATGTTAAGCAAGTGCCCCAGCACTGAGCTACACCTCCAGGTCCCATCTTTCTTCCTTCTACCAAACAGAATATCACTTTGTGGTGTTTTGCAACACACTATAACAAGGGTGAGTGACAACTACGAACACGCAGTCTCGCAGGAACAAGAGTCACACACTGTGGCATCTATCCTCGCCTGGGGTCAGCCACTGTTCTACATGGTGGGCTCTCCGAGCTCCCCTGCAAGCCACAGAAAGCCTTCCAATGTAAAAGGAACTTTTATTCTCCTGGCTCAATTGTTGTCTGGGAAGCTTACTGACTCCTCCTGCTAACCTAGGCCTAGTCCTGGAAGCTTCTAGCCTCCCTGCAATCTAACCCAGGCCTAGAATGTTTTCAGCCTCTGAGACTTACTGCTGAATAAGCTCACCCTTACTTGTTCTGTCTGAGCTCTGGGCTAGCTGGTTCAACTCAGCTGTTCTGGCTTAAGCTCCTCTCCCAGCTGACTTATTTAATCTGGCTTCTCTCTTGGCCCAGCACTGCCTCAAACTAACTCAGCAATCTGCTCTAATCTTTTGGATTCTTTTCATTTTCTGTCTCATCCCATCTTCACCTGAGTTCTCTCTCTCTCTCTCTCTCTCTCTCTCTCTCTGCAACCCATCTCTCTAGTACTGTCCTGGTAGACTGCCTCTTAAGTAGCTTCTCTTGCCTCTCTCTTCTCGTGAGAGTTGGGCATATCCTGGTTTGTCAAGTCTTGTCTGATTTATCACCTCTTTCTGTTGGTTTGTTTTGCTTTTTTGAAACAGGGTTTCTCTGTGTGGCCGTGGCTGTCCTGGAATTTAATCTGTAAACCAGGCAGGCTAGGCTTGAATTCACAGAGATCCACTTGCCTCTGCCTCCTGAGTGCTGGGATTACAGGCATGTGCCATGACATACTGGCTGATTTATCACTTTTCTGCCACTCAATTAGACTTAGACATCACTTTCAAACATGGGTGCTTTCTTCTACAAACTAACTTTACCTTCATTTGGGATCAAAGGCATGGACCACCACGCCTGGACCGGAAACTTGCTCTATACCAGGCTGGCCTTGAACTCGTATCTGTTTGCCTCGTCTCCTGGGTTAAAGGTGTGTTTGTAATCCAGCCAAACCACACAGACCTAGATCTCTGCATTGATCTCTTGCTAGAGCAGCCGTGTTCTGAATTAACACTCCTCTACATGCCAGTCAACAGTACAATCTTCCAGGGCTGCGGCACAGGCCCCTCACAGCCGACCTTCAAGAAGAACTTGGGCTTTGTGTTTTAAAGCAAAAGCTCAGCAGAAGCATAGCTTTGCGTGGACATAAACAAGCAAATAAAAAGGCTTTAAGGAAATAAAATGTTCAAGAAGGAACACTTAAATTAGTCTGACCTTTGCCCTTCCACAGAAAACATCAGGGAGGGACTCCAGGGTTTTCTTTGTGTTGGGGAAGGCCACCCCTCACTCCCTACTGGCCACAGGTCATTCTTCCCCTGGGTAAGGCAATGTGATGCTTCCCCTCGGGTGCCACCCTTCTGTGACTGCCACAGCCTTTCTGTGACTGCCACAGCCAGTCAGTTCAGGCTGCTCAATGCTGGCTCTGGCTGGGGCCCAGGACATAGGTAACGATCCACTTATATTCCTGGCTCAAAGGCGTGACTCTCTGGGAAGAGTCCCACTTCTACTGAGCCAGGCACCCACCTCACCTTGGCTGCTGCTCTCCCAGATCTCAGTGCCCAGGCTGCTGCCAGGCACAGCCACGTCTCCTTGCTCCAGACACAGGCTGTTCTGCTTTTTAGCAAATCGAGGAGGAATTCGTGATGAAAGGCCTCGACCTTTGACAGGCACCTAAGGGAAAAAGAGCTGATGCAGGCTGGCCTAAGACACGACTGATGACGTAAGTCTCCTAGGGAAAGGATACTGGCTCACACCACCACCCGAACTAGCTTGAGATGTCGGATGCTTGTCTTCAACACCTGAGGCTCAAGGTGTACTGCCAGGTTAGCCAGTCTGGCCCTAAGAGCAGGCTGACAGAAGTGGTTGAATGCAGTGTCCAGCCTCAAGCCTTTCTTGCACAGGGTTCCTGAGACTTGCAGGAACAGGTGTCATCCAGCCAGGCTAGGGCGCTGAGGAAAATGGAAGTGTAGGGTGCTGAGGCTGATCTCTGACCTAGTGGGTCACATTCTGGCTATTGGATCCTGGACAGGTCAGCCTCTTTGTGACTCCATTTTCTTCTGTCTGTTGCAGGACAGTAGTGACAGGTACCAGGCACTGGGAGACAGTGCGTGCCTGACAGGTACTCCTCCCTCCCACCCAGGGCTGTCCCCTGGCCCAAGGCCCTCACCTGAGCAGCCTGTTCCTTCTTTCTTCTCTCCTCCTCCAGCAGGCGGCGCTGCTTCTTGGTCAGGACTTCAATGAAGCCTTCACCCACCATGGGGCCTACTTCACTCTCTTCCCCAGGGCTGGATCCGCAGTTGTCAATGATGGCATCTGAACGAAGCCACAGAAAGAATAAGGCAGGAGATAACAGGCACCCAGTATCCAACAGGTGCTTGGCTCAGAAGCCCGCTTACTAAGGAGCCTATAGCAATCTACACATGGCGCCCCACCCTTTGCAAGCCCATGTGAGCCAGGACATTGTAGGCACAACCTAGCGGTGCTCAGGCAGCACCACGGCGGAGATAACAGCCTTTGAAGATGCAGTTCTGCTTCTTGCTGGCCACGTGGGCTTGGATACCCCCTTTAAATTTGGGAAGTTGTACAGATGTCACGGGGGCTCAGCAAGGCTGGAAGCATCACAAGACAGCAGTCTGAGCCATTCTGCACCCCCCCCCCCCACTACAAATAAGTCCCAGAACCTAGCCCCGACTCACTTCCATAGCCCAAGTCAAACTGCTTCCGGGCCTCGTCCTGCTCACCAGCCCTCTGCGTAGCCAAAGAAGCCTCCTTCTCTGCTTTCGTATTGGTGGTTTCAGGACCGTCAGAGCTGGCGTGAGTGGTCCGCTCCAAGGCATAGGATGAGTGGCTTCCACTGCTGCAAGCAAGGCCCCCAGGCAAGGCCTCATCTGGAGACCTGCAAAGGAAGGAAGGCCCGTGAATTCGCCATCACTCAAAGGCTAGGAAGGAGGGATGAGAAAAAACTTTGAATGCACAAGGCCCACACACAGACACAGCAACTATCTAGTTCCAGCTCCTTCTACTGAGCCATCAGGGGGCAGGAGAGCCTGCCGACCGTGCGTGCCGTGTGCTGATCCAGTTCTGTGGACACGTCCAAGAGAGGACTACCAGCCTTCCTGCACTGAGCCAGAGAACAGAGCAGCACAGGACTTCTCAGCTGCAGGACTCCTAAGCACATCCTTGATGCCTTTTTGGGGCTGGAGTATGGTCACACAAACACTTAAAAGAACAGAAACTTTCCTGAGTCAACTTTGGGGTATGTGTACCCGAGGTGTGAATCCTGAATTCTAAGGACAGGAGGGGTTGAACCCCAAATCTGAGGAAATGATTGGGCAGCAAGCCCATATTCTCCCTATAGACAGCCTGGGCGATGGGCTAATACCCAACAGACTGTCTACCCCGAAAGCTTCCAGTTCTAGAAAAGCAGACTCATGGGCTGTAAGCAGCCTGGTTCCCTCTGTTCCTGGTGGCTCCAGCCATGCCCAGGTAGCAAGAGGGAAGCAGGGCCGCTAAGGGCAAGAGCTACCTTCACATAACCAAAAGGTGAGTGGTTCCTTCTGGCCAGCCCCAAGCAGGAACAAGTGGGTAATCTGGCCAGAGCTCACCAGGCACCACACACAGGCAACAGCCATCTGCAGGCTAAGAATACATCTGGAGGTTGGACTTTAGGGACATGGGCTATAACAGCAGTCACAAGAAGGCCTCTGGGGAATAGGGCACGAGGAACTTTGGGTTTAGTTGATCAAGCCACAACAACATCAACAATGACACACCATGAGGAAGCAGACAAGCAATGCGGGAGCGAGTGATGGAGACTCTCACACACAGCGGCCGGGGCCGCCTGGCTTGGCAGGGCGTGCATGCATGGACTCGGTGCTGCTGCGAACAGGACAATGACAAGGACCCGAGGTGGTGCTGCCGCGTTACCTTTTGACTTTCAGAGGTGTCCCACTCTGCTGGCTCTCGCAGCGGGGGGAAGTCTCACCCCCACCTGGCCTAACAGGCTTCTCCCCAAACCCTCCCGGCTCCAGCTTGCGGCTCTGTCTGTCAGCCAGGGGCCTCTGGCTGGAGAAGCTCCTCTTGGCCAGCTCCTTCTTCTCACCCAAGCCGGCCCCAGACAGGCCACCGTCCCCTTGTGCTTCGGGCTCAGTTGCAAGGCCCTCTCGCCGCTCCCTACGCTCGCTGAAGTCGCTGCTCTCGGAGGCCGTCTCCCACTCCTCATTGGCATGGTCAGAAGAGTTCTGATAGGAGAGCTCTGGGGATCTGTGACCTCCAGGACCACTCTTGTCCCCAGGACAGAGTTTGGACCGGCCTGGCCACTGGCTTGCCAGCAGGTGGGACTCCTCCTCAGGTCCCCACAGGCCCAGGGACTCCCGCTCTTGACGGAGGCGCCGGAAGCGAGGGGGCTTGTCTTGACGAGGGGGTCGCCTCCGACGGAAGGGCCTGTTTTCTGCGCTTTCAGAATCTGCCCCGTGGTCATCTTGGAAAAAGGGCCTCTTGTCCTCCATGCGGCTGTCCTCAAAGGCCCTGCTGACGAGTGCGTCAGAGTGTCGGTAGGAGTCTGGGATGTAGTCTCTGTCAGTGGTTCGCCTTGGACCACACGGGTCAGAGGGGCCATATTCCTGCCAGGAGCTGCCGGGGCTCCTGCTCTGCCAGTGAGGAGGTTCTTTGGCAACAAAGGTTCTGCGGCCATAGCTGCAGTTGCTCAGGCGAGGTGGGAGGGCTCTCCCGCAGGTCCGGGGTCCCCGGCTGCGGGCGTCTAGGCCACCCTGGTCCTCAGTGTAAGTCCTGTTGGAACGCCACGAGTCCTTCTTCAGGGCACCGTCATCCCTTTCCATGAGCACGCCCTCGTGTCCAGGCTCTGAGCCCCGCTGCCGGCGCCTCTTGGGCAGCTCTTCATACTCCGAGCCCTCGCTGTGGGTCTCACTGGCGATGCGCCGCCTGGGCTTGGCTCTGGGGCAGTCTTCTGGCGGAAGGTAGTCGCGCAGGCCCCTGCCTCGGCTGCTGCGCTGGCCACTGCTGTACATGCCGCGAGCCCCGAGGACACCTGTGCCGCAAAGACCGTTTGTGTTGCTTCCCACAGGCCGGCCGCCTCGGAAGGTGAACTCTCTGAAGCCACGACCGCGGCTACGGGCCTGGCCCCGACCCCCAAAGGCCTGCTCCTCATCAATAAAGATCCAGTTGTTTCTCTTGGTTGGGGGAATGTCACTGGCCTCCCTTGAGGGCCTGTTCTCCCAGGTCTTATCAGCCTTGGCATCTTCATCCAGCTTGCTGGCCTCGTGGCCAAACCCAGCGCGGGCAGTGGCCTTGTCCTCCAGGGCAGAGGAGGCATTGGCCAGGGCAGGGTTGTTTTCTTCGTCCTCGTCCTCTTCGGCCCGGCACGTGGGTTCTTTCTCTGTGGCCAGCTGTGAGCTCTCCTCTCCAGGGCCCTGCCTGACCCTCTCCAGTGCCTTCTCCTTCTCTTCCACCTTCAGGGCCTTGAGGACGGGTTTCTTGATGGGCCCCGACCTCCGGGACCGGCCTGGCTGCTCCTGGTGCTGGCTGCTGGAGCTGCGGGGCTCAGGCTCGGGCGTCCACTCAGGCTCTGGGTTTGGCTGTTTCTTGGGGCTCCCTTCCTTCTCCCAGGAGGAAACACAAAAGGATGGCTCCTCCCGGGGTGCCTCCAGCTCGGCACTAGTGGCTGTGTCGGCAGCCTTTGGCTGGTGGCCAACATCCCAACTGCCATATTCTGGCTTTTTCTCAGCTGGGACAAAGTCAGGCTCCAATGGGGAACACCTGAGGTTTGGGGTATGACCCCCAGGAGCACCCACCTCCTGAACATTTTCCTGAGGTGGAAATAAAAGCTCCTGGCCTATTCTTTGAGAAGAAATACAGTTGTCAAAGTCTGCTTGGGCCTTCTTGTCAAAAGCACTCAAGTACTCCTCCCCTCTCTCCTCAAAGAGATCGCGCTGGGCACTTATGCCCCCTGACCTTCCGGGGGAGGCAGAGTAAGACCTTTCATTCCTGAAAAGGAACCAGAAAAATCAGTCAATGTGATTGGAGCTTGGTTCCTGGTCTCCATGCTGAACACGGCTTAGTTTTGCTTTCTTTTGTTTTTTTAAAGAAAAAAAAGTTTTTTTAAAAAGAAAAGAAAACACAAGCAAACATTTGCTCTAGCTTATGACACGTTGCTCGGTGGCCCCTGGAGTCCATAAGCGTGGAGACGGCAGTGGCAGCTCAGTGCACCGCCCTGGAGACAGAGAGGAGCTGGCAGTCCCCTGGAGCAATGAACAAGCTGGAGCCTGGGAGCCTGGGAGCCTGGGCCTAGGGGTGGCAGGGCTAGCTCCTGTACTTGCACAAGAGGAGCGAACCCAGACCCCAATCTCGAGCCACCGGCCTGTGCGCCCACCCCACTGCTCCTTTACCCCATGCCCTCAGTTCGGCGACCACAGGGTTCCTCCTGCGCCTCGGCCTGACCATCAGAAAGAGCCACTCGCACCAAACATTCAGGCATGCCTGCTTACACCCTCCCCGCCCACCCCAGGCAGTGTTTGCTGAGATGGGGCCTCTTCCTAGGGCCCTCCTGCGGAACTGCGGAGTCTTCCTGCGGCTGCAAAGGGAAGCTCACCTGATGTGCATGCCCATGGCCAGAGTGTCAGCAGACTTCGGGTGGGACAGTGAGTAGCCTTTGCTCTGCAGTGCCATGTAGCCCTCTGGACTCCATACAGGAGTCGGGTCGATGGTGGTCACTTTTCTCTCTTGGAGTGAGGGCACACAGTTTTGATCTTCAGAGCGGCAGCCAGTCCCACTGAGGGACTCCTGGGGCATCATGGGCTTCATCAGTCCTGAAGAAGGCAAAGATCAACCTCTCTCATCTAACACACGATGTCTGGCAGCAGCCTCAAAGCAAAGCCTAAGTGTCCTAATGCTACAGGGACACAGCAGAAGTCCTCGTTCCAGTGGATGGGGCGCCCCGCTGGCACGCAGGCACACCCTCTGACCTGTTTACAGCCTTAGGAGCTGACTCTGATTCCCAGAACAAGAATCCACTGGAAAGGTAACGAAACCAGTAAGTGGAAGCCAGAGTTCAGACAGTGAGCCTACCCCAACACTGCTTAGCTGTGTAGACTGGAGATGAGCCACATCCCGGACCGCACACACCCACCAGCCAGGCAGCATCCAGTTGATCCAGACCCTCCCAGCAAGATTTAGACATGAGCGTGGCTTCACTACCTGCTATCCCTATGGGAAGATGGACAGTCAGCATTTGGGAACCCTGGCTGTTGGGGAGGGAGAGCGCGGAGTGAGCAGTCCAGACAGACTGGGATATGGACAATGTGAATCTACCAGCTCTGCTGAGCTTCCCTGGCCTCTCCACATTTACAGGCTTCTGCACCCTCCAGAACCAGGAATCTGAAATACCACTAAACATGAGAAAGTCCTGTGGTGTACAGAGAATTCCCACCTGGACATCTATCTCAGCCCAGGCCGGAGACGGGTAAGAAAAGAACAACACACTTGCTTTGTTTGGGTTTAGAGGAGAGGTGTGCTCAAATTCCTGCCTCCCAGAATGATGCAGACATCTCTCAAACTAACCAGGTACAAGAGCAGGAATGCTCTGGGAAGATGGCCGTGAGTCCCATAAAGCCCCCAGCAGAAGGTCCTTCCTTACCAGATCTTGAACCTGAACTTAAACATCCAGATGTGTGTGGAATGTAGCATACCGTGGCTAGATACTTCCTAGCAAAATCTAGAACTAAAAATTGTTATTTAAATGATCAAAGGTGTAGAAGAAGGAACGAGGCTCCTGCCAGGCGTGGTAGCGCACGCCTGTAGTCCCAGCACTCGGGAGGCACAGGCAGGTGGAGCGCTGTGAGTTCCAGGCCAGCCTGGTCTACAAACCCAGGGCAGCCAGGGCTATGTAATAGAGAGACCCTGTCTTTAAAAACCAAGAAAAAAACTTTAAAATGGGAGCTGTGAAATGGCTGACAGGGTAAAGGTGCTCATTCCCAAGCTGAGTTAGTTCCTTGGAACCCAGATGACAGAAGATGATCTTCTGACTCCACAAACGTGCTGTGCATGTGCTGCTCTCAAAGTGGGTAAATGATGTTTTAAAAAAAAAAAAAAAATGGAGGAGGAAAACAGAAAATACGAAACAAAACAACAACCTGGGAAACAAATTCTTTTTCCAAAAATCTATAGTCACTAAAATGTAAAAAGTCAGATTAGAGGCTGGTGAAGGGACAGCTGAGCTGCAGACAGCGCCCAGCCGCTTCCTGGAGGCGGCAACCTCCTCATTCCCACCCGTACGCTCCCGTCTCTCCTGCTGGGAGCAACCCCACCCTGCAATAGTGCTGGTACCTTTACGTGAAATGGACACTAAGCAAAGTAAATACAGAAAGGATCAACTACATCCCAGCTGGAGGACGAGCAGGGATGACACAAGTTGAGGAGTTTTGGACCAAACTCAACAGCATAGCAAGGGGGGAGGGGAGGATGAAGGGAGGGCAGGGGAGATGAACACCTAACCAACACAAGACCAAAGACAAACAGAAGAGCTTAAAATAAAAAAGAGTTTGTTATTTCTGCCTGCAGATATGTACCTAGGTACTGCATATATGTATGCATGCACACACGCATGTACATATGAACATGGATGCTTGCCTGGTGCCTATAAAGGCCTGATCAGAAGAGGGCATTGGACTCCCTGGAGCTGGAGTTAGGGCAGCTAAAAGCTCCCATGTGTGTGCTGGGAACTGAAAAAGCAGCTAGCACTCTTAACTGTTAGGCCACCTCTCCAGCCTACAAAGAGAGTGATCCTTTTCTGGGGGGAGGGGGAATGACATGAAAAGCAATTGAGGAAGGGTCTCACTCTGTAGCTGAGTCTGTCCTGGAACTCACTATGTAGACCAGGCTGGCCTCCAAGTCAGAGATCCCCCGGCATCTGCCTTCCAAGTGCTGAGATTAAATTTGTATGCCATCACACCAACATCCCAATAAACCTAAAGGAGCTAGCTGTGGCAATAAAAAGATAAAGACTTTCAGAGTGATACACTAGCAAAAATCAGGGTCCAGAAAAGTCAATAGTAAAACCTGGGAATAAAAAGTATCAAATAAATAGTGAAGAAACCTAGAATAATTATGTTACTTCCAACCAAAGTAGCAAAAACAGAAAACACAACCAAATATCGAGCAGAGACAGTGATGGCAAGGAGGGGCAGTTCCTTTTCATGTGGAAACTGACCCAAGAGGACTTCGGTGAGTGCGAGGGCAGCCTGAGGTACATGGTTGGGTTCTGAGCCAGTCTGAGCTGCAGTGAGAGACCATATTTCAACAATAACCAAAAAAGCAGGTGTGGCGGCTCACACCTTTAATCCTAACAACAAGACAGAGACAAGTGGATCTCTGTGACTTAGAGGCTAGCCTGGTTTACACAGTGACAAAACAACAACCACAAAAAGAAACAAATAAGCACCTCTGCTTATAAGAAGTTTATATAGCCCCAGCTACACTGGGATAATTATTTATTTACAAGTTTGTGCTGGAGTGGAGAACACTATAGAAGTGTTCTACCACAAGGTTAACCTTCCAACCATGTGGCAAACAATTTCAACACCTGTCAGTAACTGAGCTGGGGATTTTAGAAAACTAGTGATATAGGTATTTGTGTAACACAACTGACAAGTACAACGTTATGGACTACTTCAATATGACTAGAGAGAAGAGACTGATGACCACGGGTCATCTAGCCCGCAGTATGTACCTGACAGTCTAGCCTGTGGTGTGTACCACCTGACAGTCTAGCCTGTGGTGTGTACCACCTGACAGTCTAGCCTGTGGTATGTACCACCTGACAGTCTGGCCTGTGGTATGTGCCACCTGACAGAGAGGTAAATAGAAGATGGCATCACCTGACCCCAGCAAGGCAATGCTGAGGACAACCCTATAAAGAGCATGTTATATATAAGTGAGGAAAAACAAACAGATGAGCACCTAACAGTGTTAGTTACTAAAGGAATATACAGTAAGACAAAGGGTTGATCAAACTCCAAATATGGCTTTAATTAAAGGCATTAGACAAACTGTGGGAAGAGAAATCCCCGGAAGCAAGGATGCAAAGTGCCAGTGGCTTCGAGAAACTTGAGCGTAATTCAAGCAACTTACAATACATGAGCTCATACTCATCCCAACAACTTTAGTTTTGTTTTGCTTCTTTTAGAGACAGAGTCTGAATACACAGCCCAGGTGGTTCTCAACCTCACCATCTTCCTGTCTCAAAACCGCTCAAGTGCTGAAATTACAGACGTGTCTCCCACCCCACATTCAGGTCCCAGTGACTTCTGACAGGAGCAAAATTATGTCTAAGTTTGTAAAACTGAAGACAGTTGAATGACCTAACAAAGAGGCCAGAGCAGACTACAGTAGGTCTAACTCTCCTGGTGACTTCCTCCTTTCACTGTCCAATCACTGGCGTCCCCTGTGCTCACCTGAAGGATGCAAGGCTGAGGGGTAGAAGTCCACAGGTGTCCGGGTGGGTGTGATGCGTGGGTCCATGTAGGAGGGCATCATCATCCACCGGGGGTCAAAGCCCAGCATCTGGGGGTGGTGTGGGTAGAAGGTGCGCTGCGGGTGGGAGGGTGGGGGGTACACGGGCTGCCAGTGCTGCATCTTGTATAGCTGCTCCTGGTGGAAGAAGGCAAGCAGTGAACGAGGGCGGGGGCACAAAAAGGTCCCTAACAGAAGGCCAGAATCAAGGATGTCCGAGGCATGTGACAGCTTTTAGGATGAGGTCCTCCGAGCTGGATGGACAGCCATGGTGGTGTCACGACAAGAGCTGTGTGCTCCTGTGCTACCTCCATCAGACGAGGATTACAGTTTGACAGAACACCTCACAGAATTGGACCCGCTCATCTACCAGGAACATGGCCAATTTCTGTCTACAGCTACCCCTGTACATGTTATATTTGTTGGTCCAAGATTTAAAGGAACTTTAGTGCCTCCCAGCTTTGTGCCCAACGATCTGACACCACAGGCCTACTGGCGGCCTACGGGGTTCTGCTAGATCTTGCCTCCTTGGCCACTCCTCCATGACACTGGGCCCTTGGCAGACTATGGGAGACCCTGAGCCTTGGACTATGATGCTCCCTCCTCTCTCCAAGTAGCCACCAGACGTGCACTGCTCTGTTCGCTGCTCTCACAGTAGCTGGCTGGGGCACTGTGCTGAACACACAAGTCATCAGTGAGTACTCAGCAAGGAGACACTCAGTCCACCCACCCAGCCCCAACTCTAAAACAGTACCCACGCGTTAAGTCAGGCTCAAGGATAAGCTCAGTATGGGACCTTGAGCCTGTCCGCCCCACTCTGAGAAGAGCGGGAACTTTCAGCCTGCTGTCGGTGGCAACTCATCCGGGTGGCTCTATTGTGCTCAGAGCATCTCTCTGAGGAACACACAGTCACGGCCGCTCAAGGATGGAAAGAATGGGTGAGATGACTTCTCGGTTCACAACACCCTCTGGCTCAGTCACAGGCCCTGAGGACCAGCCAGGCCCTGCAGCCCCGCTGCCTCCCTGTCCCTAGGAAGACCTGCAGGAGTAACTGCTTTGTTCAGCAGGTGCAACCACTAACACTGCCCATTAACACTGTACGTCCAACTCCCAGACTCAGTGACTCACAGACCAATACCATAAACAGAGTTGACTGACGGAGTCACAAGACTCCAAAGCACAGAAACAGGGGTAGGATCATAGGAAACCAAAGGAGATCCTTGGTCTCCAAGCGTACCCGTTTTAGATGAAAACATTATACACCCAGCTGCTGGGCTCCCAAATAATAGTCCCACCATCTCAGTTCCCATCAAAATGCACGGTTCCTAGGAACACTGCCATTTCCTCTGCTGGGTACCAAAAACTACACCGAGGTCTCATTCATGCTGTCAAGCTCTACCACTCAGCCACAACCCCAGTCCCAGTGACTACCACTCTCTAGGAAACACAGCTGCTGATGGGTACCACCAGCAGAGGGCATCTCCAAGACACAGAGCAAAAATGCAGGTCCCTTTGAAAGTTTCAGAACTGGAGCTGGGTGTGGTGGCGCATGCCTGTAATCCTAGCTCTCAGGAGGCAGAGGCAGGAGGATCTCTCTGAGTTCAAGGCCAGCCTAGTCTACAAAGCGAGTCTAGGATAGCCAAGGCTACACAGAGAAACTCTGTCATAGAAAGGAAGGAAGGAAGGAAGGAAGGAAGGAAGGAAGGAAGGAAGGAAGGAAGGAAGGAAGGAAGGAAAGAAGGAAAATTCAGAACTGACATGTAAGGGTACTGCTTTTCTTCACACTGGAGCTAAGTAGGCTTTGTGGTTATGTCCATCAGGTTACCTGCTGCTGCTGCTGCTGCTGTTGTTGCTGCTGCTGCTGCTGTTGTTGGCGCTGGAAACGGGGAGGGAGGGATTTCTGATACTTGCTGAACTCCTGTGCAGGGGACCCGGCCTCCCTGGCTTCCTCCTCGCTGCTGCTACTGCTGCTGCTGCTGCTGCTACTGTTGCTCTGAGCCACTGCAGGGGATGTGGCAGGTGTCTCTTCCAAGAACATAGTGGGTGCTTCTTGGACAGGAAATTCTGGGGAGCCTAGAGAACAGGCAGGCAAAGATATGTCACAGTGAGCTCACAGGAGCTCGGCCAACCATGTGGTGAACAGCAAGTGCTCCTGTGCCGCTATGTGCACTACACCGGTGGGACCAGACTGTGCATCTCCACAAAGCACAGGTTAAACAAACAAACAAACAAACAAAAAATAGATGAGGATGCTGAGTCAGCTCAGAACTGTACTTGATCGTGAGAGGCGGAGTAAGGCCTGGGATAAGGGATAAGGCAGTGACCACCCAAACAGAAGGAACGGGGCAAGCACAGGCGGGCAACCTGACAGCCCTTCCCTCAGCCTCCCCTGTCCAATGCTGCTGTAAGCACTGACAGCCACACCTGCTGCACGAAGCTGCTGTGAGAATTCACATGTGGTCGTGCACTCAATAGGGACTGACTGACTACATCTGAAGCGGTTTCTGTCCTGCCAACTCCATACACACCATGAGGCTGGCAGTCTCCCTCAAGTTGTAAAGAGACGACATCACAAGGACAGCTGCATTTCCTTGACACAGTAGGGCACTGGGAACTTCAGACTGCCACACACTACCACATATACAGAGGCTGGCATCTCCTAACAAAGGTGACTGAGCTGATGGCTTCTCTGGAGAGTGAGTGCCTGTCGTGCGCTGCCCACTACACGGACTGTTTGCTGCTCTACAGAAGCCACATCAGCCACTTCTTGTGCAATTGCTGCTGCCAGCTGGAGTATGCTCCAACACTTGGAAAGACTTCTTTTCAATTCCTGTAAAACAATGCTCTCCTTTCTTGGCAGGTTCTAGGTCCTGTGTTTGTCTGGGCAGGGCAGGAAGTGACAGTAGCAACAGTGATGGCAAGTTTGCTTCTCTGTAGACACCTGACACTGGCCCTCCACACACACATATATATAAACATCCGGGGGGATTCACTTATTTTATGTGTACGAGTTCATCTGTCTGCGTGTCTTGTGTGTGCACCTGGTATCCAGGGAGATCAGAAAAAAGCACTGGAATTAGAGATGGTTGTGAGCCACCATGTGAGTGCTGGGAACTAAAGCCAGGTCCCCTGTGAAAGCAGCTGGGGCTCTGTCTAGCCTTGGCTGTTCTGGACTTGCTTTGTAGGCCAGGCTGGCCTCGAACTCAGCGATCCGCCTGCCTCTGCCTCCTGAGTGCTGGGATTAAAGGCGTGCGCCACCACGACCAGCTGCAGCTAGGGCTCTTAAGCCACTGAACTGTGTTTCCAGCCATCACATTCTGAAATAAATGTATTCCCATGTTCTGTGTAAGATGATGTGTGCTCATGGGTGTGCGCACGTGTGTGTGTGTGTGTGTGTGTGTGTGTGTGTGTGTGTGTGTGTGTG
>OU015750.1:8924254-8938727 GCA_907169655.1 Acomys percivali | reverse complement strand
GTGTGTGTGTGTGTGTGTGTGTGTGTGTGTGTGTGTGTGTGTGTGTGTGTACACACCCCCCCACACACAACTTCACAGCAATGGCAACCCGAACAACTTTCACCTCCCTGTCCTCTCCTTCCACTGCTGGTCTGTCAGGCTTGGTGGCACGCTACCCGATGAGCCACCCTGCCACCCTAATTTTACATGATTTCCTGTGGGCCCTTGTCTGCAGGCGGAGGAGCTGCTCCCTCCACGTAAGCTTAGTGACCGGATACAGGTGAGCGGATATAGGTGAGCAGATATAGGTGAGCGGATATAGGTGAGCAGATACAGGTGAGCGGATACAGGTGAGCGGATACAGGTGAGCGTCTCCCTGCTAATAACCTGCCAGACCCAAATGTGTTAAAAGACTAGTTCCTTGCAGACTCTAACCCACACAAAAGGTGTCAAAAGCTGTCTCTTTCAAGAAAAACATATCAAAGGTTCCCTGGAGATAAGATGTGTCCTGGGAGTGTCTCCTGCTAATCAGGTACCCTGCTTTAAAACCCCAGAGGTTGGAGGTTTGGGGCGCACTCTCCCTTTCTCCCTCCATAGCTCCCTGTCCTTGTTTTTGTTTCTTTTTTCTTATCATTAAGATTAGTGAATTAAAATCTAGCTCTTTGACTCTTGACTGCCTTTATCTTAATCAAGTGTGGTCAGTTACCTGGCTTTTCATGAGGCAGAGGCTCCCTACCCCTGCTGTGCGCGGCTGCCCTGCGCACCCTCCCTGTCCAGAAGGCCTTCTTCGTGACTGATTCTCAGGAAGGAGCCTTCCTCAGCTAGCTTCCAAAAGGCTGAAGAAAACTCTGTGACCAGATCCTCAGCCCAGCCTCCCTGATAAAGGAACGCACAATTTCCAGATATACAAGACATTTACTCAACTAATTTAAAAAGCTAAGATTGGCCAGGCGCGGTGGTACATGCCTGTAATCCCAGCACTCGGGAGGCAGAGGCAGGCGGATCACTGAGTTCAACGTCAGCCTGCTCTACAAAGTGAGTCCAGGACAGCCAGGGCTACACAGAGAAACCCTGCCTTGAAAAACAAAACAAAAAAAAGTTAAGATGGGGTTGGCAAGACGGCTCAGTAGGTAAAGGAGTTTAGCACAGAAGCCTAGAGACCTGAGTCCAGCCTCTGACCCCGTGTAAAAGTAGAAGGAGAGAGTGACCTCCACAGCTGTCCTCTGACTCCCATAGACACTCTGAGGCACAAACACACAAATTAAAAATTACAGAGGGAAAAAAAGTTGAGCTGGGACCAAATAAGTATCCAGGTCTACAGTTCACGCGCCCCCCTCACCCCCGCCCAGGTCTACAGTTCACGCGACCCCCTCACCCCCGCCCAGGTCTACAGTTCACGTGCCCCCGCCCAGGTCTACAGTTTTAAGTGCACGTGTGTGTGTGTGTGTGTGTGTGTGTGTGTGTGTGTGTGTGTGAGAGAGAGAGAGAGAGAGAGAGAGAGAGAGAGAGAGAGAGAGAGAGAGAGAGAGAATATGTTTAAAACAGGGTTTCTCTACGTACAATCTAACTGCCCTGGAGCTCTCTATATAGACCAAGTTGATCCTGCCTCTGCCTCCCATGTGCTGAGGTAAGTGGTTGCCACCACGCCCGGCCAGGCCTACACTGCCAAGGACCCATGCTTCCCAGTGTCTGCTTTCAGCCACAAGTTTTGCTACCTCTTAGCCAGTGACGTGGGGACAATAGTTCAAGACCCCCAGCTGTGGGATGGGGAGTCTCTTACCTTTGCGGACAATAGGGCCATTCTCTAGTGGGGAGGCCTTCTCGATGCCAGGAGATCGGGGGACCTCCTTGTCCACCGACTTGGGGGCCTCGCTGGCCTTCTGGGCCTGCTTGCACTTCTGGTCCAGCTGCTTCAGTTTGGCCGCACAAGCAGCCAGCCTCTCCTCACGGGCCCGGCGTTCTTCTTCCTCCCTGCGCTTTCGGGCTCGTTCCACAGCCTCGGACATCTCTGACTGGATGAACTTCTGCCGTGAGGGCGGCTTGTCCTCCTTGTCCTCAACAGACTGTTGGCGGAACATGCTGCCCATGGTGGGCTTCTGCTGAAAGAAGGAGGGAGTGAGGTGTGGGTCAACGGCTGCGTCCCTCCCACAGGGGCTGAGGCTAGGAAGACTGTAAATGATGCTTTCAGTGTCTCCGAGGGGCACAGGCCTTGTGATTCCGCGGGAGGAGAATGCAACATGCTTCATTCCCAAGGCACAAAAGGGCTCCCGTAAGAATACATAAGCCCTACATTGTGACTTCAAATCAAAGCTTCTGAAGTAGTAAGAAGGCGTGGCTGCAAACCCCTCTTTTGGTTATTTATTCCATCCCTGAGTCTCCTGCTGATTGTCAGTTCCAATATAAGCAGGTGTGGAGATGCCCTAGGGAAACCTCTCAACACCAGACATCTGTCCACTATAGGGAGTGACCAATGCTGCTGCAGGCACAGAGGGGAGGACACCGCAGTGGGGGAGCTGATTCCTAGGCCAGGTAGGTGAATGTCACAGTCCAAGATGATCAAACAGAAATGGCAAGGTTCCGCCTTCTCCTGTAGGCTAATCATACTTCTATATAAGAAATGCACTTTTGTGAGCTTTTAGGATAAATACATGGTCTAACACCCTCTCACACACTATTCAATGGACCAAGAATAAACTTTTCTTTCACTTTGCAACTAAATGGAACAACTACCCATGCTCTGCAGATGGCTGCCTACATTTCACAGCTCACCTCATAGGCCACCTGATCACAGATAAAGCCTTGTTCAACCCTCAAAAAAAGTTTTTATGTGTGTATCTGCATGTGAGTGCAGGTGCCTTGGAGGCCATCAGGTCTCCTGAAGGCAGCTGTGAGCTGTTGGACACGGGAGCTGGTAACTGAACTCAGTTCTTCTGGCAGAGCAGAAAGAGCTCTCAACACCTGAGCCATCTCTCCAGGACCTTACATTAAAATTACATGTAAACGTGTGTGCGTGCGCGTGTATGTTCAATGTCAGAACCTTGGGGAATTAACTCCTTCCTTCTACCATCTGGGCCGTCAAGAACTGAACTCAGGTCTGTTATCAGGCTTGATGGCAGGCCATCCTGACAACCCAATTTTGTGCATTCCGGTTTTTTGTTCTTGTTTTTTTAAGTTTTATTTGTATGGGGCTGGAGAAATGGCTCAGCAATTAGGAACACTGCGTGCTCCTCTAGAGGACCCAGGTTCAATTCCCAGCACCTACCCAGTAGCTCACACCTGTCTGTAAGCCCAGTTCCAGGGCATCCATGGCACCAGGCATATATGTGCATACATATAAAAATTTTAAAGATGTATTTTTGTTGATCTGTGTCCATGTCTGTGCTGGGTATGTGCACTTGAGAGCATGTTCCAGAAGAAGCCAGGGATACCCAGCTCTCCCTGAAGCTGGAGTTCCAGGTGGTCAGGAGCCACCTGAGCTGGGTGCTGGGAATTGAACTTGGAGCCTCTTACCCACTGAGCCACTTCTTCAGTTCACTTTTATGTAATTTGTTTTCAAGACAGGGTTTCTCTGTGTAGCCCTGGCTGTCCTGAAACTCTTTGTAGACCAAGCTGGCCATGAAATCAGAGATCTGCCTGCCCCTGCCCCTGCCCCTGCCCCTGCCTCCTGAGTGCTGGGATCAATGGCGTGAGCCACCAAGCCTAGCCTTACTTTTATGTATTTTTAACCCTGACTATCTCTTGTCCACAGAACTAAAACAGACTCAAAGGGGCCACACATTCATTGTGGAGGCTTTAGCAACAGGGTCTCCACGTGGGAAGGCACCATGTTGTTTCCTTTGTGTCCTGTGCGGCCAGCCCAGAGCCAGGAACACAGTCAAGAGAGGAGGGGAAAGCGCAAGCCCAAACCACGGATCTCCCAAGAGAATTCCCAACATTGCCTTGCTCTTCCCCAGCACTTGCTAACGCACAGATCACTGTGTGTGTCGGCTGCCAGGAAGCCAGAGTCTCAGTGTGGGCGGCCAGAGCCCCGCAGGGTGCAAGGTATGCAGTGTGAGTGGTGGCTGGTTTGCGACTATCCTAGAATAAGGGCATGGCATAGAAATGCAGGGAGGGCACTGTGGAGTAAAGGTGACACCTCTGAGGGCTGGGGAGAACATCTGTGCGATGCAAACTGTTCACACCCAGCAGCTGACCAAAGAAACATCAGCGTTAGGACAGCAGGATTTCTGGTGGAGGAAGGAGGCACACACACCATCGCAGGCTGAGGAGATGGCTCAGCGGGTAAAAGAGTAAAAAGGCGTGAGGAGCCAAGTCCAAACTCCAAAAGCCACGTAAAAGCCAGATGCACAGCAAGAGTGCCTGTGACCCCAGTGTGCCCACAGGAGAGATGTGAACCGGAGACAGGAGAATTCCCTCAAGTCTGCTATAGTGACAGAAAAACAACCAAGACCCCATCTTAAAAATGGGGCGGAAAGGAAAGATGGACACCAAAGCCATTCACCGGCTTCCACAGGCAGACAGTGGGGACCTGAGCTGCTGAGCACGCACATACAATATGAGAAAACACTGAAATATGTTCCTTAGAACTAAGAGAAAGCCCTTTAAATTTCGGGTTTTCTTGACAGACAGGAATGGAGATAGGACAGAATCAAGATAGATGCCTGTGTGTCACCCCCGCTTCTCCCCGCTGAGAAGGCCCATGACCAGTGACACCGCAGTAGTAACAAGTACTCCTGACAGTGACTAAGGGTCGCCTGGCATTTACTGCAGAGCTGATGGAGCCAGCAGGAGAGCCAGGCCTGGCGAGCTTTGAAGGAGCTTTTCCCTAGACAGTAAGGAAGAGCTCAAAGTAAGATCAGACACTACAGAGGACCCACGCCGGGCACGAGAAAAAAGCATAATTTCATCCTTATACCGGACGAGGAAAGATTCTCAAGTGCTGAAACGAATGACTAGATTGAGAGTGTGAGGAGTGGGGGCCAGTGAGATGGCACAGACGCAAAGGTGCTTGCTGCACACGCCTGCTGATCCCAGTTCAACCCCCAGATACATATAACGGTGCAAATAAGGGACTGACTCTGTAAAGTGTCCTCTGACCTCCGCACATCTCCGCCCACCCTCACCCCGCCCCCGCCTCTCTCTCTCTCTCTTTCTCTCTCTCTCTCACACACACACACACACACACACACACACACACACACACACACACACACAGAGTTTTAAATATGACAAGAGGCTAGTCAGTCAACGTCCTCCCCACGTTTCTCACCAGTCACAGTGGAGAAAAGGATTGTCAGTGTAAGCCTTGGCAACATCCCATTCACCAAGAGACCCAAGTGCCAATCACTAGAGCCAGAAGTCCAGAAAATAGCCCAGAGATTCTGGCCAAAGATGGAAGCCTCAGACCTGACCATGAGCAAGACCAGCCCAACCCAAAAAGCTCGCCCTCTTCCAAAGCATCCAGGCCATAAGAACTTGGGGAAGGCTGTGGAATGGGAAGGTGCCAAATGAGTCACAGGTGGCATCATGCATAAGGACTTCTGTGGGATGGCTGCCTGGCGATGTGCCAGTGAGGCAGCACCACACGTTTCCAGGTTTGGCTCTGCCCGTGCAGGAATAAGCCACCAGCGCAGCCCGCGGTGAGAGCCTAACCAGGCGGTGGCCCACTCATTTATTTCTTGTAGGGGCAGGGTCTCACTATGCAGCCCTTGGCTAGCCTGGAACTCACTATTTAGACTATGCTAGTCTTGAACTCACAGAACACCTGTCTCTGCCTCCTGAGTCCTTGGATGACAGGTGTGTCACCACACCCACTCCATCTTCTGTCTAATTCCAAGTTCCCTATAGCCTTTATTATTGTTTCAAAGAAGAAGGGAGGGCTAGAACGTTTGTCTTGAAGCTCGACAACGGGAGATGGATCTCTAGAAACCACTTAAAGGTGGAAGGAGAAAAACAACTTCCCCGACTTGTCCTCTGACCTCCACATGCATGCTATGACATATATGACATAACACACTAAAATTAAAATGCAAAGGAGGAGAAGAAACATGACCTAGCACTTTTTGGAAACCCAGCCACTGATACTGACATAGTATAAACTCAGGGCAGTGTCTGGAGGGCCCACGGCCTTCAGGAATGCTCAAGAGGACTGCTGTGTATGTGTAAAGGGAGAAAGGGAGGGAGGGAGGGAGAGGGGAGATGGGGAGAAAGGGAGAGAGGAAGGGAAAGAGGGAGGGAGGAGAGAGAGAGAGGGAGAGAGAGAGAGAGAGAGAGAGAGAGGAGAGAGAGAGAGAGAGAGAGAGAGAGAGAGAGCGAGAGAGAGAGCGAGAGAGAGAGAGAGCGCGCTCACGCTAAGTTCACATGAATGTACTAAGGCTCCAGGAAAACAGCCATGCGCAGACCTGGTAGTCGGGGCCAGATGCCCAGCTGTGAAGCTTCCTGGAAGGAGGCTGAGGCTCTGGCACCTTCCTGACAACGCGGGACACACTTGCTGCTTCGCTCCAGTCCTTTCCTTCCTCTTGAGTGCGCTTGGCATCAGTGCTGTCTGCAGAGCTCAGTGACAACTCCCGCTGCCGCCTTGGGTCCCAGCTGTTCCTAGGACAAATGGCACCTGTTAAGTTTCCCCAGATAGTCAGGCCCGTCTGACCTCACTGGTCAGGGGCCTCTGGGAATCTGGAAGCCAGTGATTACACCAATTTACAGACTAATTTCCTTCAACACTGCACTTACACCCTTTATGTGTTAACTACAAAATTCAGGCCCAGCGCTTACCAGGTCACCATCAGTCATAAAGCTGCTGGGAGTCACGGAACTCAGCCCCAGCCTTGACCAGGCCTGCCCACTCGCACTTAAAGAGCTGGGACTCGGGGCTGGAGAACTGGCTCAGCGGTTAAGAGCACTGGCTGCTTTGCAGAGGATCTATGTTCAATTTCCAGCAGGCCACATTGTGGCTTATAGCTGTCTACAACTCCAGTTCCAGGGGATCCAACACCCCTCTTCTGACCTCCCCAGACACCGGATACATGTGGTGCACAGACACACATGTAGGCAAAGTACCCATACACATAAAATAAAAAATGATAAAAGAGAGTGGGAACGTGGCCTCAGACACCTGAAGGGAGCTGCTGCAGCAGGAGACAGAAGGGCAGACAGTGAGGACTCTGCCTCAGGGCACCCCATCTCCCTCCTTGGCTCTACCAGACACATGTGCCCAAAGAGAGCTCTGCAAAGGAACAAAGGGAGATACTAAACGCCTACCACAGTGAACAACGAGAATACAGAAAGCCCACCACTGTAGAAAAGGAGACGGTTCCTAACAGGGCTGCAGGGAAGGCGCTGTGGAAAAAGTGTCTGTTGAGCAGAGCAAAGAGTTGGGGCCAAACACAGCCACAGCCATGCGCGCACTGGTGTCAGGAAGGCATTCAGGATCAGTATTCAGGAAGGCAGGGGAGTTAAAACACACACACACACACACACACACCCCTCTCTCTCTGTGACTGGTGGCTAAAGAAGCACACAAGAAGGCAGAAAGAGTGCCGGGTGTGGTAGCGCACACCTTTAAGGAAGGCAGAGGCAGGCAGATCACTGTGAGTTTGAGGCCAGCCTGGTCTACAAAGTGAGTGCAGGACAGCCAAGGCTACACAGAGAAACCCTGTCTCAGAAAAACAAAAAACAAAACAAAACCCAAAAACACAACGAAAAAAGAAAAAGAAAGGAAAAAAAGAAAGAAGGCAGAAAGATTAACAACTGTTAGTGGAGCTGCGCATAGTAGCGCAGCACTATCCTAGCAGTCGGAAGACAGAGGCAGGCAGAACTCTGAGTTCAGGGACAGCCCAGACTACACACAGTCTAGTCTAGGACAGGCAGAGTTACACTGTGAGACCCTTTCTGTGTCTCAAAATAAAACAAAAGGAACTGCTTCTTAAAACAAAAAACAAAAAACCTGCTAGTGACCTATGACTTGACTTTCGAGAAATGGTATTGGCCTAGAACCAACCTGGGATCTCAGGCGAAGAGAACAGCAGCGTGAAGGATGTGCGCTAAGAGGCAGGCCAATCAGAAGGAGGCACTGACTGACCCACGCTCCAGACAGAAAGGGCCCCAAGAGCCCTAAAGATAAAGTGGAAGAGGTTCCAGAAGGCAACAATGCGGCATAGGAAAGACGTCAGGGACTCAGAAGCTGCAAGCGCTTCCTGGAAGCCGGGCATGTAGTCATGTGCAGAAATGCCAGGCCAGGAGCCGCCACTGATAAAGACAGGATGGCGAGAGGCCTCAGCATTTATAAGCACTGCCACACCACAGGGTGACTCACAAGCACCTGTACCTCCAGTGCCAGGGGTACCAATGCCTCTATCCTCTACAAGGGACACACACATACACACACACACACACATTTTAAAACAATAAAAATAAAAACCTAAGGAAGCTAGTATAATGTATTTCCCAAAGGACATTAAAAGTAAAAGTAGTCCAATGGAAATGACGCAAGAAGAGAGAGAACGTGGAATGAACGCAGGCAGTCTGACGTGCACGCAGCTGCCCCAGCATCTCCACAGTGTGCAGCTGAAAAGCCCAGCCTCTTGAGAGTTCTTGGATCAAAAGATGACCCTGCGGTGGCATCCCACAAGAGCTTTTCAGGGTGCCACACCCATCAACAATCAGTGAGAAAGTAGGTGCAGAGGGTTTAAGGACCAGGGCACAGGACCCAGACGGTCAAGCCTGGATGCAAAGCTTGACCATTCCTGCATGCTGAATTCAGCCGACCTGGTCCCTGCTGCTATGGAAACCAAGAATGGCCCCAGCACAGTACACCATCACTAACAGGCCTGTATGGGTTTCTGGCAGCCCTGTGCTAGGAGCTGGGGCTGGGGGACTTACCGCTTTGGCCGGCCATCCTTCACAATCTCCTCCTCATCTTCATCATCACTGAACTTTAGTTTCTCAGAATAGTCCACCTCCTCATGCAGGCCTGCAACATCAGACAGACCCAGGAAGATGAGAAAACACGAGGACCACAGTGTCTCGGGGGCACCCCAAGACAGTCTGAAAGTCCAGCCTGTGGTGCCCCCATTGTGGGGAGGGACTGCTCACCCCACCCACCTGCCGCCCCTTCAAGAATCCTGGGTTCCTGGAAGAGATAAGCTGGCAAACACTAACCCTCTCACACACAGGTAGGCCAGACTCTGCTGCTCTGCCTTCAGAGCACTGGGTCTGCAGGTGTGCATCACCACAGCCAGCCTGGAACTAACTCAAAGCAACAGAAGGGGAGCCATGCAGGGCTGCGGGGACTTCTAGTGGCTCGTGCCCCAAGCGCTGACTGGCATAGGCAGGGAAAGTGCCCGTAACTGATGGACACTGAAATGTAGCAGGTCCACACAGCAGAGCATTACTTGCATTACTGGATCATCCAAATGAGCATGGGTGACCAGAGAGATGGCTCAGTGAGGTCGGCGCACAAACACGACAATCTGAGTGGTATCCGAGTAAGTGTCGGCCAAAGCAGTGCATGCCTGTAACCCCACACTGAGGGGTGGACACAGCTGGAACCCTGGGGCTTGCTGGCCGGCCAGTCTGGGTAATATGGTGGCCTTCCAGTTCAGGGAGGACTGGCCCAGGGGATAAGAGCCCTTGTTGCTCTTTCATGGGACCAGGATTAAGTTCTCAGCATTTGAGCTGGGCAGTGGTGGCACACACCTTTAATCCCCGCACTTGGGAGGCAGAGGCAGGAGGATCTCTGTGAGTCCGAGGCCAGCCTGATCTACAAAGAGAATTCCAGGACAGCCAGGGCTACACAGAGAAACCCTGTCTCAAAAAAAAAAAAAAAAAAAAAAAAAGTGGGGCTGGAGAGATGGCTCAGCGGTTAAGAGCACTGACTGCTCTTCCAGAGGTCCTGAGTTCAATTCCCAACAACCACATGGTGGCTCACAGCCATCTATAATGTGATCTGATGCATAATGTATACATAATAAATAAATCTTTAAAAAAAAGTTCCCAGCATTCATAAAGTGACTCAAAACAATCTGTAACCCCAGCTCTCAGGGAAATCCAACAAGCACCTTCATGGTACATAGACATGCATGACAAAACATTTTAAAAATATTTTTTATTTAATTTTTAAATTTATGTGTGTTGGTGTCAGATCTTGGAGTTACAGACAGTTGTGAGCTGCCATGTGGGTGCTGGGAATTGAACCCGGGTCCTTTGGAAGAGCAGGCAGTGCTCTTAACCACTGAGCCATCTCTCCAGCCCCCAATAAAACATTTATATACATAAAATAAAAAAACTAATGAAGTAGAAAAGTGAGGAAAACATCCTATGTCACCTTGGCCTCTTCCCCACCACCAGGAAATGGCGCGTGTGGCACACACACACACACACACACACACACATCCCAAAGATATGAAGAGAAAATTAAAGACCTTCACATAACACTGCGATGTTAATAAGACATTAGCAAATTGAATCTGGGCACATAAAAGGTGGGGGGGGTCATTAACGCATCTGACATGCTGTCAAAACAAAGAAGAAAAGTCCTATGAGCATGAGCACGGGACCTACCATTTACCCAATTTGTTAAGAAACAAAACCCAAAATGCTCAGCAAACCAGAAGCAAAAGGGAGGTCTCCACCCTGACTTGTCGGCATCTCACCTCTGAGCGGCACAGAGGCTGCGTCTCGTACTACCCTAGAAACACCACAGTGTACAACAAGAAAAAGGCAGAAAAACTGGCAAAAATGATAGCTAGGGTGAGGCTCTCAGCTACAGCATCTGTTTCCAGCACCAACACCACAGAAAAGGTAACACAAAAATTCAGCAACTAATTAATATGTACAAGGTTATGTCTGTTGATTGTTTTGCCTATCCTGGAATTCACTCTAGACCAGGCTGGCCAGAACTCAGAGCTCCACCTGTGTGCTACTAAGCACTGGGCTGATGGCGTGCGTGTGGCACCAGGCATGTGCAATGTATTTCTAAAGGAACAGGGATGTAATTTAGTGGTGGAGCATCAGTCCACCACAAGCATAGCCCTGGGTTTGCTCACCAGCACCATAAAACCACACTGCCTTCATTTGCAAGTGACATGAGAGTTCATACAGAAATTCTAGGTCAAGAAAAATAGTAAGACTAACAGGCATGTTCTTCAAAGTCCGGTGCAAAACCCAGCTGTTAATTGTTTTAGAAAAAAAAGGGGGAAGGGGGGCTGGAGAGATGGCTCAGTAGTTAGGAACACTAGCTGCTCTTCCAGAGGTCCTGAGTTCTATTCCCAGCAACCATATGGTGGCTCCTAACTGTCTGCAACTGTAGTCCTAAGGGATCTGATGTCCTCTTCTGATGTGCATATGTACATATAGACACCCATACACCCATACAATAAATAAATAAATCTTCAAAAAACCGAAAGGGATTGAAAAATACAAAGAATTGCATTTAGGGCTGGAGAGATGGCTCAGCGCTTAATAACACTGGCTGCTTTTCCAGAGGACCCAAGATCAATTCCCAGCACCCACATGGCAGCTCATAACTGTCTATAACTCTAAGATCTGACACCCTCAGACAAACATACATGCAGCTAAACACCAATGTAAATAAATAAATAAGCAAGCAAGCTGCATTTACAGTAGTATTTAAAACATAAAGTACCTTAAAACTATTATCTATTTATTTATGGAGGAGACGTTTTCCATGTGCTGTAGGCTGGATTTGAACTTTCTATATAGTCAAAGTGCCATGCCCCTGCTACCACAGCCCATCACATGCTGGAGGTGGACTGAACCCAGGGTCTCTACACACCAGACAAGCACTCTATCAACTGAGCCACACACCCGGCCCCCACTACCACTGTTAAAAAACACACCAGGTTTTGTGTATAGTGCCCAGGCTGGTAAAGTGAGCCTGAGGCCAGGAGCACAGGATGAACCTGCACTTCCAGCTTATGTGTGCGCTGGGGTCGGGCAAGCATCTATGCCCGCAGTTAAACTCAGCACTTACCCTGCACGTGCTAGGCAGGCCCTCTATCCATGAATAAAATTACCAGAAAACCCTGTGATCCTCTCCACGGGAGCTGAGACCGAGCTCAGCAGTGAAGTGTATGTACAGCTCTTACAGAGAACTTAAGTTTGGCTTCCAAGAACTGTAACTATAGCTCCAATAGATCTGGCGCCCTTTTCTGGCCTCAGAGGGCATCTGCACTCATGTGCACATAGCCACGTACATAGACTTAAAAATAGTCATTAAAAAAAACAAAACCTTTGCACTGACAACTACAGAATATTGATGAGAGGAAAGGAGGGACCTAGCAAAGATTCACCAGGATCTTGGGACTTAAGAGTCAACATTGAGCAGCTGACCTTGACACAGATGCAGGCTAATTGTAAATACTGGCAGGGCTGAGTCCAAATCTGCAGACCCACAAATAATTTGAGCAGTCAAACATACAAGGGCCCAAGGTGACAAGCTCATACCATCTGAGTTTTTTACTACAACTGCAACAGCTGAACAAACAGGTCCATGGAAATAACAGCATCCAGAAATACACAAGGATTTACATGGTGCCAAACCAATTCAACAGGACTGTCTCGATAAGTGGAAACAGTGTGTGGGCCAACAGCAAAGGCAACAGGACTGTTAGGGACCAGGGAACGTCACTATCCTCAAGAGAGGCAAAGAATATTTGGATTGGATGCAAAGGGCAGTTTAGAAAGGTTTGTTTTATTTTTACTCATGTGTATGCATGTGTCTTTGTGAGTGAATGTCATGTGTATCTAGTGCCTACGGAAGTCAGCAGAGGGCATCAGATTCCCCAGAGCTGAGGTAACAGGTGGGTCCTCTGCAACAGGAGATGCTCTTAAGCACTGAACTACCTCTGCAGCCTATTAAATGTTCATTTCTTTCTTTATTTTTAATTATTTATTATGTGTGTGTATGTGTGCCTACATGAAGTCCAAGCAGGATTCAGATTCCCAGGAGTTACTGGTCATTGTGAACCACTTGCCATGGGTGCTGGGAATTGAACCCAGGTCCTCAGCAAGAGCAGTGAGTGCTCTTAACTGGTGTTATATTTCTCTAGCCATGCCTGGCCCCTACTTCTGTTTCTGAGGGTTTGTTTGTTTTTTGTTTTGTTTTGTTTTGTTGAGACAGGATCTCACTTTTGTAGTCCAGGCTGGCTTCTGAGTATTAGGATTAATACTCAGGTGTATATCAGTACCTTAAATTCTCCTGCCCCCCCCCCCCCAGGGTTTCTCTAACCCTTGGCTGTCTTGGAACTCACTCTGAGACCAGGCTGGCCTGGTTGGTACTAACAGAGATCTGCTTGCCTCTGCCTCCTGAGTACTGGGACTAAAGGCCTGCTCCATACTAGGCTAGGCTGCTTTTTGTCTGTTTTAATGTGTGGTTTTGCCTATCTGTGGAGAACAGAAGAGGTGTCAGATCAGAGTTCCAGATGGTTATGAGCTGCCATATAGGTGCTGGGAACAGAGCAGCCAGTGTAGCAGGGCATGGTGGCACACGCCTTTAATCCCAGCACTCGGGAGGCAGAGGCAGGAGGATCTCTGTGAGTTCGAGGACAGCCTGGCTACATAGTGAGTCCAGGACAGCCAACGCTAACAAGAGAGACCCTGTCTCGAAAAACCAAAAATGTTAAATAAATAAATAAATGCTGCTGAATATCAAAATGTCAGCTGAGAGCAGAACACGCAGGCTACACTGAGCTGACGCTCTGCCTCGGCCACTGGAGCAGGTAGGATGGCATCATCCTAGCACTCAAGAGGTGGTGGAGCAAAGCACAGGACCTGAGGCCAGCCTGTAGCACAAAACACACACAGGGACTAGAGCCATGGTTCAGGGGTAAGAGCATGTAGGTGGGTACTTCTTAGTTACACTCCTAGGACTTAGAAGGCTGAAGTAAGCACAGCGGTCAAGGTCAGTCTGGACTACATATCATGACCTTGCCTCAAAAAAAAAAGGGGGGTGGCACGCCAGGGCTTGGTCCAGCAAGATAACTCAGAAAGTAAAAGTGCCTGTTCCCAAGGCTGATGACTGAGTTGGATTCCCAGGACACACATGGCAGAAAGAGAACCAACTCCCAAAAGATATCCTCTTATCACATGCAAGCCCACGAGCACGCATGCGCGCGTGTGCACACACACACACACACACACACACACACACACACACACACACACCAAGTAAATAAATAAATGTCCATAAGGAAAAATAATCTCAAATAAGGAGAGCCCCTTGGGGCTGTGTAAGCACACAACCTAGCACATGTTTGATCCTCAGCATGGGATGGGGGATTTCTAGCCAACCATACTGTAATTCCAGAAAGTTCTTTTTAAAACTCAGTAGTGCAATCTCCCATAGTTTTCCAATTAAGGGAAGAGACCAAATGAAGAGTCCGCTTGTTCAGGGAGTGCCCTCTGGTCTGGCTGCACGTAAAGGCATGATGAGTGAACCTGCCTTGTCCAAGAACAGCACACACTGGTGCCACAGCCT
>OU015750.1:8900526-8924080 GCA_907169655.1 Acomys percivali | reverse complement strand
GTGCCACATGCCCACTGCTGCCCCACAACAGCCCACAGCGCCACATGCCCACTGTTGCCACAGTCCACAGCATCACATGCCCGCTGCTAATTCACTACAGTCCACAGCGCCACATACCCACTGCTGCCCCACACAGCCCACAACATCACATGCCCACTGATGCCCCACCACAGCCCACAGCGCCACATGCCCACTCTGCCTCACCACGGCACTGTCAAACTCAGTTGCTGCAGCGTGCAAACTGAGCTCCTTGCCAGGCCCAACCCTTGCCACCCACCCGGCCGTTCTCTACGGTCTCCAAAGCACAAAGCACACCCACGCATGAGCTGACACACACTGACACACATGACCATGGGCCACAGCCTTACCCATCTTGGTCATTCATCTGGAACTGTCTAAAAGGAACGCGGGGTTCCAGGCGGAGCTGAGGAAGGGGGAAGGAGCTTCGTTCCACCGTACCCTGGTTCTCTGATGACTGCGGCGAACACATCTGAAATATAACAGCAATGAGTAAGATTTTCTGGCGACGGCCCCAATTACATGCTAAATGAGAATTCATTTGGGAAAGTGGAAAATGTGGGTGAGGGGCACAGCAAAGCCTGGAGAGCTTTTCTGAGGAATCATAGCACCCCCATCTGCTAGTAAGGCTGGGAACACCTGTCTTTTCCTTTTTTCTGAAGAACCACATCTATAATGGCATCCCCACCTCAAGGGCAGAAGCCAGAGGCAGTGGACTGGACAAGGGCAGGAATGGGACTCCGCTGCAGGCCACGGTGCTCTCTGGCTGCTGAGCCAGCTCTGCTGACAAGAAGGAGCAGCCAGCTGTGGACAAGATGCTCCGAAGACTTACAAAAGCAGGAAGCATGTCGTGGTATGTGGGAGGCTGGTAAACATGTCCCATGAACTGTGAGGCCCCCTTGCGGATGGGCTGGGCGGGGCGGAGAGAGGGGTCCTTAGAATCGCTGGTGCATGCAGAGGAGGGGGCTCCATCCCCTGCGCTGGAGTTCCTGCTGCCCAGCTCTGTTGGGGAGGCGTTCAGAGACGTGGCAGAAATGATGTTTCGCCCACCACCCTCCCTCCAGCTTGTCACATCTGTAAAGTAGAAAGGACAAAAGAAGAAAGGGGAGGTAGAGTTGTAAAGTTCTGGTGGTCAATGGACACTAACCCGTCTTGAAACACACACACACAGACACACACAATCACAATGGAAACAGAAAAAACAAAACCAAAAAACTAAGTGCTGTCAGGGCAAGTGGGGAGCAGGAAGCTAAAATTTCTTGAGGAGCATCAGATATATGCCTGAAAAGAACAAAGTGAGTTCTGCTTCAGAGAGATACAATAGATGACAGAATTGGCTCCTTAGGGCTGACACCTACCCAGAGGGCAGAACACAGGACACCAGGACAGCTTGACTTGCTCCTCCAGCCACCACTGTCCCACCCATGAAGGGTAGCACGACTCCTGGCATGGGCTCATGTTGGAACCATGGCCAGTCTCTGACATTATGCTTTCATTCTGGGTTGAGCTGCAGTACTGCCCAAAGAGCCTCAGGCTGACATGTTGGTGCCACGTGATCCATCACGTGAGGCATGCATGCATGGAGCACATGCTAGGTTCACAGGTTCCGGGGCGGTGTCTCAGTGAGTTGCTGCCAAGCTGATGACCCTTGTGGTAGAAGGGGAGAAGCAACCTCCCCAAGCTGTCCCCTGACTCTACACACATGCTACAGTATGGTGCTCCCCTACCCGATAAACACACACAAAATACATATTTTAAAAACTTAAAAACCTGACCGCTCTCTATCCCTGTGAGACTGTGCTTCTCACAGCCACATGGTGGCAATCAGTGTAGGAGCTCACTGACCAGGAAGGACACTCCTAGACCCAACAGGCTGATTTTTCTTTTTTGAGACAGGGTCTTGGGGTTGGGGATTTAGCTCAGTGGTAGAGCGCTTGCCTAGCAAGCGCAAGGCCCTGGTTTCAGTTCTCAGCTCTGGTGGAAAAAAAGAAAGAGAGAGAGACAGACAGACAGACAGACAGACAGACAGACAGGGTCTCACTATATAGCGCTGGCTGGCTTAGAGCATGCTCTGTAGACCAGGCTGGCCTCAGATTCATAGAGATCCATCTGCCTCTGCCTCCCAAGTGCTGAGATTAAAGGCAGAAGTCACCATGCCTGCCCAGATTAATTTTTCTTAGGCACACTTAAAATTAATTTATAAATCAATTGCACAAGAAGACAAATACTAACGGTGGGAACACGCCTGCTTTCATAATAGTGTAGGAAAATATTCAGGTGTGGCTCACTGTGGGTAACTCAAACTGTAGTCCCACCATGTACAATAGGCAGAGTGGGGACCACACAGGAACCAGACCCCTCTCCATCCACTTCTGGCTAGGAGCTGAAACAGGAAAGGACCCAGCACTTGCCACCCTGAGAGAAGACGGCCACGGAAGGCCAGGCAGCCAGGCGCTCCCTTTCTGTTGCATCCTGGGAAGCCAGGGTCACCCCTTTGGCTGTCTGCTTCTCATCATCCCACACTTTAGTCCCATGGGTGGCCATCTTAGTCAGGGCCAGGCTCCTCTGAGGCTGACTACCCACTCTGAGCACAGCTTTGGCAGAGTGGCGCGGTGGTCACTCTGCTTTGGGATAGTGCCCAACTCGCCATGAGTACGCCATCAACAGGAGCGGCCTCAGGACTGAACAATACAGGCAGGCAAAAGCCCTTTGAATTTCAAGAGCTGAACAAAGAAGGTAGCTCAGCTTCCGTGGTCAGGCCAGACAGAACCCCCGCAGCCAGGGCCTGCTGGCCAAGTACCCACACCAGGCACTACACACAGGCCTGTCCTAACCCTGACACCAGAGAGGGCCACAGTGCTGGCTGCTGCACACCCACCTGGGGAAGGGTGGAAGCCAGACTCGAACAAGCTCCTGGGGTGACAATCCTCATGTGGAGGGTCATGGGAACAGGCTACGGAACCAGGGACTTGGTCAGGTCCGCTGCACCCTGTATGTATCCATGAAGCACCACCCCGCTTAGCGGAAGTAATGAAAGATAATAAATGGACGGTGGCGAGACCTGGCTCAGCCAAAGGGATGAGGGACAGAGGGGAGGGACAGGCCAGAGGCACTCAGGACCACATGTCAAACCAGCTGCCTGCTCCCATGCTCTGACACCTAGGCCCAGTAGCCGAGGCCACCTGGAAGAGCAGAAGGAAGAAAGGGGTCTGGCGCCCAGTGTTCACTCACTCTGAGGGCGGAGGCTTGGTCCTGGCCCATACGACGGATCTAAGGCGCCCTTTTCTTTGCCAGCCTTGTCCTGCCCTCCAGCTGCTTTCAGCGTCGGAAATTCCTCGGGAGAGAAGGATAATAGTCGGCTTGAGCCCCTTAAACCTGTCAAGAGAGGCAGAGAGGACACAGGGGGCGAGTGAGACGGCCAACCAGCCCCGCCTGCCTGCCCTCCTAGCTCCACATGGCCCGGCATGCCTACAGGGGAGGGAGCGGTGTTTGGGGCATCTGCACTTGCAGGCAGCGATACTGACTCCCTTAGCTGTCCTCAGGAGCTGGCGGGCAGTCACACAGGATGAGGAGACAGGACGTCACCTGGTGCCTGTCCAGGGTGGTAGGCTGCTTCATGTGGGGCAGCACCAACAGACGCCCCACAGGGCTGTGGCCTAGAGTTCCAAGGTTCACCTCCCTACTGAAGCTCACCTCCTCAACCTTCTCCAGTCCTGCAAAGCCAAGCGTGTTCCTGGTGTAACCCCAAGACCATCTCCCTTCTTCAACTGTCACTCGCTGCTCAACTATAAACCCCTTGCAAGGAGCAGGCCTGGTTGGTTTTGGTTTTGGTTTTTCGGGTTTTTTTTGAGACAGGGTTTCTCTATGTAGCCTTGGCTGTCCTGGACTCACTTTGCAGACCATGCCTGCCTCTGCCTCCCGAGTGCTGGGCTTAAAGGTGTGTGCTACCACGCCCAGCAGAGCAGGCCTGTCTTAACTTCGTTTCTGAAACATAGATCCTGTTGCTTCGTGGATGAACAGAAGGGAAAGGCCCTGTGAGGTCCGTGGTGGGAACTGGTCCTCTTTCAACTACGCAGCCCGTGTTGAGTAGCACACAACTGAACTGAGGTACCACACCACTGTCCCAATGTTGCCAATCGGCTCCCTGTGGAGTCACTTTTATCAAAATTATTTTATCACAGCAACAAGAACGAACAAGCAGACTATGATAACTCACAACCCCACAGCAGCACACTAGTATCTCTAAGGTTGCAGCTCTTTACATTCATCACCCATTGACACTCAACCCGTGACAGTAAGGCCAGGCCACACAAGGGGAGGGCAGATGGCTTTGACTCTGCCCCAGCACTGGCAATGCAGGCCTGATGAACTGAGTGTGGAACCCTGGCATCTAGGCAAGAAGCTGGACGCAATGGCAGGATCTGTAACCCCAACACCCCCGAGGAGGTAGGCAGGATGATCCTGCGGGCTTGGTGCATGCGGGGAACAGGAAGAAACAAGACCCTGCTTTCATAGGGGGACGGTGAGAACTGACTTCAGGAAGCTGTCCTCCGACCTCCACACAGGTGCACTGTGGCACATACACACTCCCCCCACCCACCCCCTTTCTTCTAAAAGGTCAACAGCAGAGCCGGGCATGGTAGCGCACACCTTTAGTCCCAGCACTCAGGAGGCAGAGGCAAGCAGATCACTGTGAGTTTGAGGCCAGCCTGGTCTACAAAGTGAGTCCAGACAGCCAAGGCTACACAAAGAAACCCTGTCTTGAAAAACAAAAGTCAACAGCAATTATAATTGGTGTGCAATTATAATCGGAAAAGGGAGTTCTACTTATGAAATGCATCCATAAGAGTGTAGGCAAGTCTGTGGGGCGTTTCTTTGATTACCGTTTGATGTATAGGGCCCAGCCAACTAGAGGCAGTGCCACTTATGGGCAGATCACATATAAAAAAGCAAACTGAACAGCCAGGGGACCAAGACAGTAAGCAGCATCCTCCTATGACTTCCGCTTCAGTGCCTGCCCCCTGCCAGCCTGGGGTACCTGTACAGACTTTTCTGTCCATGAGGGTCTGTGAGGTAAAATAAACCCTTTCCTCTCCAAGTTGCTTTTGATCCTGGTATTTTGTCACAGCGACAGGAAGTAACTTAAGGCAGTGCGCCTCAAGCCAGAGAACCTGTCTCAAAAAACAAGGTGTACCACTCAGGAGAAATGACACTCAAATTATCCTCTGACCTTCACACGCATACATATGCACACACACCACGTGCCTACATACAGCATGACATACCCACACCCACATGAGCAGGGAAACACGCACACACACCAACACTGAACCTTCACAGAGAACACAGGCAGCCAGGACCCAGCCGACCGTGCAGCAGCTGCTCTGCCCGCACGCAGCCTTTCTGACGCCCTCCAGTCACTGGCCCTCCCTGCTGTCAGCATCCATCTCCTCTACCAGCAAAGTGCTCTCACAGTATGCAGCTGAGCTTCCTATACAGCGTGAAGCCCTGGGAGACACTGGGCACCAACTTGTAGCCCAGTGTGAGCTTTCCTCTCCATCACAATAAAGTCCAGCCAGAAACACGTGCTGGCCATCCATGTCCACTGGAGGTCAAGTGTGACAAAGCCCTGGCTTACAAGGGCACACAGGAGTGGGAAAGCATTCCCAGGGCAGAAGACAAGCAGAGTACAACAGGCTGCCAAGGCTGCTTTCCCAAATAAAGAGTAACTTCAGGTTCCAACAGTTTGCACCTTGGAGCTATGCCTGGCACCTTATCACTCCCTCACAGGCTGGGTTGCTGAACCGGGTCAGCACTGTGCGTCAGAAATACAGCAGCGAATGTGGAAAACCTAAGACCCATGGAGTCTTCTGGATGCATGATGTTCTCAAAACCACCTGCTGGGGTCTGGAGAGTTGACTCAGAGGTTAAGAATACTGGCTGCTCTTTCAAAGGTCGTGAGTTCAATTCCCAGCACCCACAGGAAGGCTCACAACCATCTACAACTGAAGTCTCAGGTAACCGGGTGACCTCTTCTGGTGTGCAGACTGATGTACATACAGACAAAACATACATACATATAAAAATAAATCAATCTTAAAAATGTAACCAAACAAACAAAAGACTACCTCCTGACTCAGGCCTCACCTCCAAGCCACAGGAACTGCGCACAAACCTCTTCACCTGGTCAGAGCTCGGTTTGGAAGCTGCTGCAACTACTCTCAACCCTGCTCCCTGCAGCACATCATCCCCCCACCTTTGTCTCCATGCCGTGGTAGACTGGCCTTTTCAGCTCTTCCTAGCCCAGCTAATCCTCCACAGGCTTTGGGTGAATGTCTGTGTGTAGCTGCTCCATCCCCACACTGGCTTCCTCAGGACTCAAGCCTGGAGCTGGGGCTCGTGCCAGGCCAATGAGGGAGAAGCAGCCGGGTGGCAGCATGACACTGGCAGTAATTACCCCAGCAGCACAGCCAACTGAAGGACCACCAGGGCCAGGGCTGGGTTCTTCTGCCCAGCTCAAGAAGACCACGTCCAATAACCAATACTAACCATCACAGAACTGGAAGCCACCTCCACCCAAAAGAGACAGTACAACACCGACATGCGCCCTCTGTAGAAGATGCCACAGCTCCTAGGACCCCAACCCAACTGGAATAGTCTGGAAAAGGACGGACCCATCCTGCCCACCCACTTACCACCTTCGTGTCCGGCTGGCTTTCCACTCAGCTGTGCCCATGACTTTGGTCCACCTGGCACTGAACTTGTGTTCTAGGAAGAGGAAGGGAACAAGAGGCAGCTCAGCCAACATGCTATGCACCCCATGTGCCTTGGAATATGGCACCCAGCCATGGCAGGGCTCAGCAGCAGAGCAATGGCCTGGTGTGCATGGGACTGGGTTCTAGCCCCAATACCACAAAGAGAAGAGAGGGCGGGGTGAGAGCTGCATTTTAGACTCAAGCCTCATGTGGAGGGCAGATGGCCACTTTCAGGACTCTCGGTGTAGCAGTCCCAGCCGGAGTCAGGAGCTTGGAGCCCAGAGCTGCACGGCAGATGAGCAAGCACTGAAGACTCAAACCCACGCCCGCCCTCATGCAGAACTCTGCAAACGCTGCCAGGCGGTCCCATGCCCACATAGAGCTGTGCTGTTTTACTCCAGAGACAAAGCTCCGACCCCAGTTTCAGTACATATTTCCAATCTGCACCACTGGTAAGTGTGACACACGCCCAGGAAACCTCACACACCCGACCACTCTGTAGCAAGTGCTGGTCTTCCTCTTCTACTTATCCACACTTGCCCAGCTCAGGCTCCACCCTACAGGCAACCTCTGCTGAAAGTTGGTGAGGCTAGGGACCCGTGAAGCCTGAAGTGTGAACCGTGAACCATAAAGCGTGAACCTAGCGAAATCCCACCATGCCTCTGGAAGGGTCTGGTCAGATTCCAAATAGTACCCTGGCACTAGCATGAACCAGGCCTACCCACTGCTCCCTATGCAGACACTGTCTGCCTAGCCCTGAGCACAGACAACAAGGGCTTCTTCACGGGCACTGCCGCTGGGCCTATGGCGTCTTGTGAGCAGAGGAGCACCAAAGCTGGTGCCATTCCATTCCCCTCCCCATGCTGGAAAACCTCACCTGTGTCTATAGCCCCAGGGTGACACAGCCCTTACCAGGCACACTGGCAGTGGGATGCCAACACTGATGGTGATTTCTGTCACAAAGGCAGTGGGCTCTCAAGACCTTCTGAAAGTCACGAGTCATAGGGTGTCCCTCTTCCTTTCCCCTCAATTAGCAAGGTAACCCCAGAGCCTCTAAGGAGAGTTGAGTGATCTGTGTAGGACAGACTCCTTCCTCCACTGGCCAAAGCCACCAAAGCCCAAGCCCTTCTTAACGAGGTTCCCCAGGACCTTCCCGGGTTCCAGAGCCGGGGTCTGGGCACAAGTGTGTTTACCTAGTGGCTAAGCTTGAAGTATCAGAGCTGTCATCACTTAGTCTTAAATCTGGGAAACATGAGGCCGACTGTGACCCAAGGCCAGGGGACTCCAGCCAGTATGTATGAGAGCTGAAGGGCAATCTTTAGCACTGGAGAGGGAGGTGTCCAGGAGAAGCCAAGGCTCCTGGACAAACACCCTTCCAGTCACAGCAGATGACAGCATTGTACCCAGGGGACACCAAGCAGACTCACGATGTCGAGACAGCCGGTCAGAGCTAGGCACAGTGGCACTTGTCTTTAACCGCAGCAAAGCAAAGCAGTTGCAGGTGGGTCTCTGTGAGCTCCAGGCCAGCCAGAGCTGCACAGTTAAGTAACACCTTGGGGCCCCCCCAAAAAAAATTATGGGGCATCACTGCCAGCTAGCTGTGTTTTCAAGCACACCCAAAAAGGGGGGCGATTCTGCAGCCTGACACTCCCTATGCTCCTCTGGGCAGTCCACAGAGCACATTAGGAAGCAGAGCTAGCCTGTGCTCTACTCTGTGTCTTTCCAAGCAGCACCTACCAGTCCCCAGCAAGAGGGTTGCCTGGGGAAGTCAGGACGAGGACCCAGCACCTACCTCCTGACTGATTGACTGTGTCGGTTTCTGCAAATTGGAGACAGATTTCTGCAAACCCGGCTGCGGCTGCAACTCCGGCGGCTGAGAGGCTGTCACACTGGAACTACATACAAAAGGGCAGGACGCACAGTGGGGTCAGACTTTGCATTGTCATCTCCCTGCTACAACAGTGACAGTGACGAGATGGTGTCCCATGGTCTGGGCTGACCCAATGACGCTGCCCAGGACGTGGAGCAGTCTGCTGCCTGCTTCCAACAGTTGTCAAATGAACTTGAAAGAAGCAATAAAAGATCTGCCAATGGGGAAACTGAGTGGCTATTGTGAGGGTTCTGAGCTCTGCTCCACCTACTCAGGGCAACTGCTTTGATACTAAATGGACTTCTTACCTTACCTCAGCATATAAAAGAAATGCATGCTCTCAATAAAAATAAATATACAAATATAAATAACAGACATTACCATCTCATCACCCAGACATAAGCTCAGATTCCCAGACTTCCCTATACATATGCGCCTATAATATTTTTAACACAAGATAGTCCCATGCATATGATTCCACACTCTCTCCTTCCACTCTGTTAGAACGTTTTAAATATAAACTACCTTTAATCTAACTGCAGTTGGATGAGCAGTAAGCTGGTTAGTTTCTGCTCCTCCCTCATCCCCATTACAAACAGAACTTCAGCAAACATTTTACACACACGGACTCGGTTCTTTGGGTATCCTCTGTAAGGAACTCAGTCATACGATCATAGAAATGAAGCTGTCAGACAAAGATGTCTTGAAATTTAAAAGCTACCACCCGGGCTGGAGAAATAGCTCAGCGGTGAAGAGCACTGTCTGCTCTTCCAGAGGTCATGAGTTCAATTCCTAGCAACCACATGGTGGCTCAACCATCTACGATGTGATCTGATGCCTTCTTCTGGCCCGCAGAGTACATGCAGGCAGAGCACTGTATACATAATAATAAATGAATTAAAAAAAAAAAAAAAAAAAGGCTACCACCGAGCCTTCCACGCAGGCTGCAGCATGTGCCCACCTGTCTGAGAGGACAGTGGGAAGGGTGTGTGGAGCCTTCTGCTCTGCCTCAGTGCCTGGCACTTGACAGCCCACTTGGTGAGGAGCATTCATTGCCAGGGGTTCACCTGATGGCCAAACCCCAGACACACTGCTCCAAATACACCTAAGGCCAGTCACTCAGCAGTCACAAGAATGACAAAATGAAGGCCCTTTTCTCACATCACCTTCTAACCTACAACGGAAGCTTCCAGGTAGTGGCTCCAAGTGGGGAGACCAGGCCAGGGCAAGACGGAGCCTCCTCAACTGCTGCATCCCCACCTCCTTGAGGCAGGTGGCCCACACCAGGCCCGCACTGCCTCTGCCACTGCTGGGAGAGCAAGAGGAAGGGCAGCACGTTCTGGTGTCTTCTCTCTGCACCAGATTCCCCACTGAACTGTACCACATGTTTCACCGCAGAGCTGGTGGGTACAATTCAAGGGGACAGTGACAACAGCTGACACGTGCCATGTCCTTTGTGCCAGGCTATTATCCCATGGATTCACCAAAGGGCACTGGTAGACACCGCTGGAGTTAGGGACTATTTTTCCTTGCAGGTAGGACCCTGAGGTTCAAAAGTCCCAACAAACCACAAATGATCTGACTGGAAACAGCACACGAGGCTGTTAAATAGCCCAGGACCCATTTCAAACACTCCAACAGCATATCAACTGGCTGCATGGTCCCTCACACTGTATCACCTTTCTGCCATGCTGTAGGGACAGCGTTCCCAAAGCTTCAGAGCCACTTCCAATATAGGCTTGTAAGATGGGGACTGGACGGCAGGCTGCACGCTGGGTCACCTTCACTCACTGTCTAGTTCTCTAAGTCAGCATGAAGAGAGCACAGCAGCAGCAAGCTCCCCAGGAGGCTTCTGCCTCTGGAGCCCCCTCCCAGGGCACGCCCCCTCCCTGAGAGGAACAGAGGCTGACCTGCAGAGACTCGAGCAAAGAAGGCTCATCGTGTGAGGGGCTTGTGCAGGCCAGGTGCCTGCTGCCTCTCTAGAGATTAATGGCTCAGGACTGTGTTTGCTAACGCCACGGCAGACAAGCTACATTCTCCTAACATGGAGCACACAGGGCCCTGCCCCAACCGAGCGGTTCTCTGGGGACAGATCTGAATCCCTGCACACATTCCCTTGGGCCATCCAAAAAAAATGCTACTATCAGCTCAGCCAAGCACACAACCAAGGAGCAAAAAGCACACACGTCACAGAGAAGGCGTCATACTCTTTACTCCCAGCTCTCCCTCTGCATGGCCACATCTGCCTCCCAAGGAACAGAAGATGCATGATGCCTTGGCATCCCAGACCCCCAGGCCCCTGACCACCACTCTCCTGCTGCTCACCTCTTTGGGTCTTGCTGGTCCTGCTTGTTGGCCCATCCTGTCCCGTCCTTGGGTACTATCACGATGTTGGGGTCGTTTCCTTTGTTTTCAGACTTCAGGCTTGGCAGGTTTGCAGGCGGTGGCATACGCCGGGCTGTGGCAACTTTCCCGAGACTCTGTAAGCCATGTCTAGGAATAACTGCAAGGAAACGTGCACGGGACAGAGCACACACCTCACAGGAGGAAAGAGGCCAACTCACAGCCCTACTCAGACTCTGAGGGAGAAAGACAAGCTCCTGGAAGCCCAGCTCCAGGCCTGCCAGCTCCTGCAAGACTGCAGACGGAGGCCTGCTGGCATCTGCACAGGCTCCCTTTCTACTGTGGCAGGAGGCAGCTGGAGGTGCTCACGCCAGGAAGGAGCCAGGCCCAGGAAGCTCAGCCCACAGTGACCACCTCCACACCATGACATGGCCCTGGTTGTGCCAAGAACTCCCAGAAGGGCCTTGTGGGTGGCAACAAGTCCTACATAAACTTGTTCCAGCAGGTTCCACAAAGTCAGAACCAGAAAACTAAAAGGGGGAAGGCCAAGCAAATGCCATGCCATTCCACCCACCAGCCCCAACCGACCAGTCTATGGGAACACACAGCTGCCCAACTGGGGAATCGTAAGGGGGCCTTTGGGCGGGCCTTACCTGAGGATCTGACAGCGCCTACTGATCTCCCTTTATACTTGTCAAACAGGCTGAGAGTCGAGTACTTGCTTTTCCCATCCTTGCCCTGGGTTATTTGCCCCAAACGATCGGACATCGCGATGAAATGTCATCTAGTAAGGAAATTTTTCTCGGCACCACTCCCGATTTGCCTTTAGAATAGAAATATGAGGTCAGTGACCAGTCCTCCAACTCAGAGGAGCAAAGCCTTCAGGAACCAAGGATACCCTGAAGATGCAGGACAGCTCTGGACTGTCCCGCGGGAAATGCCCTCAGCATTTACCCACAGGTGCTTGATCTAGGTGGCGCCAGGGCTCTGCAGATAGCCTGGGCTACCCCACCCCCATTAACTACTTGCTGGTGAGACAAGCTGGCATGCCACACTATAAATGGATTTTGACACACTCAGTCTCACTCCAAGTCAAAGACAATTCTTTTTTTAAATACTTATTTATTTCATACACAGTGTTCTGTCTCCATATACACCTGCACACCAGAAGAGCGCACCAGATCTCATTATAGATGGCTGTGAGCCACCATGTGGTTGCTGGGAATTGAACTCAGGACCCCTAGAAGAACAGACAGTGTGCTCTTAACCACTGCGCCATCTCTCCAGCCCCCAAGGACAACTCTTTAAGACAGAAAACGGTACTCCTGGCTTCTAGCTCACACAAAAAGGCAGCAAACTAGACAAAGGGAGGTTCACAGCCCACCTGAGCCACAGATGCCACGTCAGGGAGGAGCAAACCCCATCAAGGGAAATCCACCATAGCCCGTGACCTAGGATCCACACCAGCACCTTCCTTCTACTCAGACCCAACTTCAAGAAGCCTGGAAGCTTCCATCCTTTCAATGGCTCTATTAGCACCCCCCTTATCTGCTCGTTAATTCACCCATTCATCCATCCCAACACTAAGTGCCCTCCCGGATCTGTGAGCTCTGCTCAACGGCCCTGAGACCAAGACCGACTTCACTGCCTGCTTCCTGCTCCACACTCGGCTTGACTAGAGGAGCTGAACCTGACGCCTGTGCAGGGACCACGGCTTCCTAACACTGCCGCGAGGTCCGGAGCAGAAAGCAAGAGCACCCACCAAGCATCGCAGCCGCATGTCCTTAATGGCCTCCCAGGGAGGCTAATACAAGGGACCGGGAGGCAGCCGTCACGTGAGGCCTGCCACTCTGTGGTTCTGTCCTGAAGTCACTCCGGCTAGGAGAATGCAGCGGTGTCCTTGGGAGGCATTCTGCATCCAGTCCCTACACCATGACCTTCGACTATACAGCATAGGGAGCAACAATCCATTTCTTTTTTGTTATTTTGGTTTTTTGAGACAGGGTTTCTCTGTGTAGCCTTGGATGTCCTGGACTCACTTTGTAGACCAGGCTGGCCTCGAACTCACAACGATCCACCTGCCTCTGCCACCCGAGTGCTGAGATTAGAGGCATGCACCACCACACCCGGCTGCAACAATCAATTCCAACAGGCACCAAAACCAAACTGAGCGGAGACAGAGCCACTGACGTCACACGTGTGCAGACCCCACTGAGTGTCCCTGACCCCACCCCCACCACCACACACAAACATCAAAGGCACAGGTGTGACCTCTGACACAAGCCGGGTTTTCACACCCTTCATTCGTTTAGCCAACACTGGCTATACCTGAGACTGGCCAGGTGCAGCAGGGGTGAATGAACACACAGTTGGGAGATATGGGCAGGTGGATCTCTGGGTTCGAGACCAGCTTGGTCTACAGAGTGAGTTCCAGGACTGCCAGGACTATGCAATGAAACTCTGTATCAAAAACCATAAAGGGGGGGGAGGGGGGAGAAGAAGAAGAAATAATATTACTGTGTGTAGCAGCTACAGATACAGCTTAGTGGGTAAAGGCGTTTCCTGAACAAGCCTAAACACCTGCGTTCAGGGGCTGGAGAGATGGCTCAGAGGTTAAGCGCGCTGGCTGTTCTTCCAGAGGTCCTGAGTTCAATTCCCAGCAACCATATGGTGCACATGGAAGGTTGGTGCTCATGTATACAGACACCTCTCTGGCCATCTTGGCACTCTCCCCTCAGAGAAAGACAGCCCTTTCTCTTGACGTGATAACAGCCATTCCCTTCCTCACCCCTAACCCTGACCCTAACAACCCTAACCGTAACCCTAACCCTCGCCCACTGCTGTGGTCAAGCGAAGAGCAGTCTGGGAAGAGCAGGGTATCTGAAAGTGAACGGACTCAGTACAAGGAGTGCCATACCCACTCTGGCCAAACTCACAGAACTATGGAGCACAAAACTTAGCACAGGGCCAGAATGCTCACTGGCCCCAAACCAGTGAGAACGCTCAGCTCTCACTTTGTAGACCAGCCTGGCCTCAAACTCACATCAATGCGACTGCCTCTGCCTCTCGAAAAAACAAAAAAAAACAAAAAAAACAAAAAAAGCTATCATTCGTAGCATCACAAACGGAAGTGGAGGTCACTGTGTTAAGTGTGCAAACTACACACGTGGTGACTTATACATAGAGACGAGATGGTGTCTGCAGCCATGGGCAACCTGAGCTCTAGCCCCGGAACCTTCAGTGTGGAAAGAAGCAACTCCCACAAGTGCCTTCTGGGTTACACGTCCCCACACAATGCACATGTAAAATGAACACATGAGGTTTCTGTTTTTGTCTTTAAAGATTTGTTTATTTATTATTATGTATACAGCGCTCTGCCTGCAAGAACATCTGCACTCCAGAAGAGGGCACCAGATCTCATTATAGATGGTTGTGAGCCACCATGTGGTTACTGGGAATTGAACTCAGGACCTCTGGAAGAATAGTCAGCGCTCTTAACCGCTGAGCCATCTCTCCAGCCCACACATGAGGTTTTTAACAGTTGCCCGCAGAGAAGTAGAAGGAAGAGAAGAGCCTCCTGGAGGCTGGCAAGCGGGAGGGGGAGGGCAGGGGAGGGGGAGGGAGTAAACGAAGATTGCTGGGCTGTTAGTCTTAGCAGTCTAGAGTGGAACAGGAAAGCCAGGGTGAACAACAAGTAATGGAATATTTGAAAACAGCAAATAGAAGATAGGGAACGTTCCTGCCCAAATAAACAACCGACTTCTGCAGTGACAGATCTGCCAGCCACCCTGATGCAACCGCCGCACATTGCACATGAGATGCCATGCCACATTCTAGAAAAACACAGCTGCCCTGGCAAAAATAAATATGTCGGGGTTGGAGGCATGGCTCAGTGACTGTGATCACAGACTGTTCTTCCAGTGGACCCGAGTTCAAATCCCAGCACCCACATGGGGCTCAAACCAGCTCTAATCCCAGTTCCAGGGGAATTCCAACACCTTTTTCTGGACTCCACGGACACCAGGAAGGCACATCATACATAGACAAACATACAAGCAAAACACTCATACACATAAAATAAAACATTTAAGGCAGAGGCAGGTAGATCTCTGTGAGTCTGTGTGCTGGGATTAAAGGCATGCGCCACCATGTCCGGAGATAAATCTTTTTTTAAAGTGATGAGATGTATGTTTAAAAAAAAAACAAAAACAAAAAACAGGCTGGAGAGATGGCTCAAAGGCACTGACTGTTCCTCCAAGTTTAATTCCCAGCAACCACATACATGGTGGCTCACAACCATCTATAATGTGATCTGATACCCTCTCTTCTGGCCTGCAGGTGTATGTACAGCCAGAGTACTGTATACATAATAATAAATAAATATTTTTTAAAACAATAATCTATCTGTGCACTCAAACCTAAAATGGTGGCTTTTTTTTTTTTTTTTTTTTTTGGTAATATTTGTTTTAAAGAAATGTAAATCCCAAGGGTAGGGTGAAGTGGGGACCTGTCCAGAGGCAGCAAGATGGATTAGAAACAGGGATTGTTCAGTGTTCTATGGTCCCTCAACCAAGAACAAGAGTCCTCAGTCCCAGAGCCTGGAGGCAACAAAATGCTGTAGATGTGGCCAAGGGTGGCAGACCAGCTTGCATGATGTGAGATGCCCCATGGAGTCATGACAGGCCCTAAAACAGGAGCGGAGGGCCAGTCAGAGATGTGGGTAGATGGAGGCAGTTGGGAACACAGAGGAAGGCACTGTACGCCGCACAACGCAGGCCTCCAAAGGCTGGACGAGGACAGGAAATGCATTCTTCCCAAAGCCCTCAGCACAAGGCAACCCTGCAGGCAGCCTGGTGTTAGCCCTGGGAAACACAGCTCAGGTTTCTAAACATCAGAAGCTGACCGAGAAGAAATCTGTTTCAAGCCTCTCAATATCTATAGCGAGTTACCTCAGAAACAGAAGGCAACAAATGCACGTGCTAACCCTACCACACAGCCAACACAAGGCTAAGCCTTGGACACAGCAGAGGTCAAACTGGCCATGGCCAACCTCACAATCAGCTTAGGGCTATGCCATAATTTCTGGCCTTGGTACAGGGACACACACACACACACTAAATGGCAGCCACATTTCTGTGGTCCTTGACCACAATGACAAGTGATGCCCTGTCCTGTCACCTCCTTCCTAGTAACAATGTGTGCAGGGCTACACTTAGCACCACTAGCTTCAATTCAGATGAATTCTTCTTCATTAAAAACTGAGCCACACAGTGAAACCCTATGTCAAAAACAAAAACAAAAACACAGAAACGAAGTGACCATTGGCAAGAAGAGAACACAGGCCTCTGCAACCACTCTTGTGTGAGCATAGCTGGTTTTGGTTCCAAGGTAAATGTTGTTTGTTCGAGACAGGGTGTCTCTGTATACTCCTGACCACCTTAAACTCACTCTGTAGACCAGGCTGGCCTCGAACTCACAGAGATCCACCTGCCTCTGCCTCCCAAGTGCTGGGATTAAAGGTGTGCGCCCACTGTCCCACTAGGGTAAGTATTTTTGTGTCAGAGGACAACTAAAAGGGACTGAACTGGTCTTCAGGCTTGACCGCAAGTGCCTTCATGAGCACAGCCATCTGTCCCCACAACTTTGATCTGGCACTGGCTAGGCCACTGTGCCCTCAGTATGCATCACTGAGGCTAGGAGCCACTCATCCACCATTGCAGGAGAAAGGCACAGGCCCCTCTTGCGAATTGAAAGCGTATCTGGGAGGTGATGGTCTGTCCCAAACTGCTTCTTGAACTACTGTTCCCAGAAAATGCAACCACTCAAGAGGCACTCTACACCTGTGATGGCCTGAGTATGAGAAGTGGGGTGCTTGGTCTCCATAACTCAGGGAACACCGAGACCGGCACCACAGCTACACATTTCACTGAGTTTTGCCCCATGTTGGCCACATCGTTGGAATCGCCAGACTTACGTCACCTCACTGTCAAACAACTACTGGTCAAGAACGCTCAACTGCAGGCCAACTCTAGCCAAGCACAGCCATGTGACTCTTACTTTCATGTCAAACCAGTTATCTCTTCCTGTGCATTGGTGGTGTTATGGGAACAACCTCACAGGGCAGGGGCCTGGCATGTGCTCCTTCAATAGTCACAGGCGGAGACCACACAGGTGGAAGGTGGTCGGCCCAGGCACACAGCACCAGAGGAATCGACAATAGGAGCCATGTGCGCCCCAACAGGTGAAGACACTCTGCGCCTGGCTCTTTATAAAGTATGTTGACAGCCCCTGCTTAGAACACTCTTTCAGTCAGCTACCACCCACTGTAGCTTTTAGAATTCCCCCATTGCACATCCTTCCCCAAAGCCTTCGGTGTTTGGGGCCTGGCCCAAGCCACACCCACCTGGCTCTTCTGCCCGCCAGCTGGTTTTCACAGCACAGGCCAGAAGCACTGGCTGGCAGTGTGCTCCGGATATCTGTCCATCTTCCACTCATCCACACTCACTCTCCCCCACCCCCAGCTTGCGAGCCAGGATGGCAGGAAGCAAGCCTGGGCAGGCAGTGCCTGTCACTCAGGCAGCTGCTGAGGCCTGCTGGGCAGGTCAGGGCCCAGTGCCTCGAAGCCTGAGTCACACCTGGGTCTATGGACAGGACTGGCCCAGACACTCCAGGCCCTGGCTGGGAGTGTGGCCCGGCATGGCACTCAGCCAAAGCCGCCTGCTGCTCTCTGTTGTTTTTTGTCTCCAAACAAAATTTAATATGGAACTTCAGTACCGTAGAGAAAATTAGAAACTGCAGGTGCTGTGGTCCACCTGTGACTCTCCTGTCCCACAGCAGCCACCTGAGGCGCTTCTATGGGACCCAGATACACTGTGAAAACCACCAACTAAAGAGAAGAGAAAATACTGCTTTTAGGCAGATGAAGGGGAAAAAAATATCCCCACGAAGACAGCTCTGGAAAAGAACTAATAAAGACAAGCCATTTAGAAATACACACACTTTGGCACATGATCTAAACAGCAGAGGCCCGGGCTGGGCTGAAACAAAAGCCACCAGGGAGATTCTGGCCAACAAAGGCACTGCCGCGCAGGCCACGCCTCCCCACACAGGCCTGCCATCCAGCGGGGTCTGGCTGGCTGTCTTTCACAGGGTCCGTCTCCCTGCGCACTATTTTATCAAAAGCCATTTCCAGGGAACAGGATTAACTCCACTCTGCGTTTGGGCATAAGCCAGTGTCAGATGACCGGCCAGGCAATCCGGGATGGCCTGACTGGTGGGGGAAGGCAACAGCTGCACACTCAAGCTGATCACAGCAGCCGTGGGTACCCACAGGATTCACGTGCCCGACTCGACACAACACCCTCTTTAGAAGATACCCCTGTGTCAGCCTGTTGGACAGATGAGAGCATTCATGTCCAGTTGTCAAGACAGAGAGATCTTGTCCAAGGTCGAAGAGCCCAGGGCCTAGACTCCAGGCTGTGGCCGCTGCCACACTGGTGTGGGTACAGCAGGCAGGAAAGAACGGATGGATTGTGACAGCCGTCACCCCGGATGCTGCACTGGCCGCCTACAGATGTCAGTGCTGGATGACAGCGCTCTAATTCACACCCTGACTTCACAAGCCAGACTTTCATGAGGGAAAGCCCGTTCTTTCCGCAGCCTCCCTGATGCTAGTACCACCTACTGCCTTCCCAGTCTTCACCTCAGGTCCTGGGGACAGCATCAGCCAGACTGATGAAGAACCTCACAGTGGCCACTTGGAGACGACATGCCGCTGAGCGCTGCTGCCTAAGGAAGGCCTCAGAGCCAGAGTGGCGATGCATGTAATCCCAGCAGTTAGGGAGTGGAAACAGAACAAGCATTTAAGACCATCTTCAGCTACATACACTGGCTAGCCTGGGCTACATATATGAACCCTGCCTGAAAAAAACTGTAGGCATAAGGCTGTTTTGTATTCAAATGCTGATTTCTGAATCCCCTCCCCCGAAAGTCTCCCAGCAATCCTTGTTCTGAGATAGTTATAGTCTCACTGTTAAGCTTAAATTGTTTAGGATGATAGAAATTGATAAATAGCAGCAAACTTGTATCCAAGGGTGCCAAATATACAAATCTAAATCTTACCTAATAATTGTCATACTTGTTATTATTACATATAGTGTGATATTGTAAGAGAGCCTTTTATTAGACATAATTCAAATGCTAATTTCTGCGCATACACACACCACCCCTCCATATCTGGTTGCAATCCAGGATATAATCAGGTTCAAGAATATATAAAAGTGGGGGCTGGAGAGATGGCTCAGTGGTTAAGAGCACTGGCTGCTCTTCCAGAGGTCCTGAGTTCAATTTCCAGCAACCACAAGGTGGCTCACAACCATCTATAATCAGATCTGGTGCCCTCTTCTGGCCTGTAGTTGTACATGCACGCAAAACATTGTGTACATAATAGATAGATAGATAGATAGATAGATAGATAGATAGATAGATAGATAAATAAATAACTCGGGGAGGGAGAGAAGAAGAAGAAAGAAAAAAAAAAGACCTACTCCTCTCCAGGCTAGCTACTTCTAAAAAAAAAAGAATATATAAAAGTAAGGCTACAGCCAGCATGGTGGCGCACACCTTTAATCCCAGCACTCGGGAGGCAGAGGCAGGCGGATTTCTGTAAGTTTGAGACCGGCCTGGTCTACAAAGTGAGTCCAGGACAGCCAAGGCTACACAGAGAAACCCTGTCTCAAAAAATAAAAAAATAAATTAAAAAAAAAAAAAAAAGTAAGGCTGGGCGTGGTGGTGCACACCATTGATCCCAATGCTCAGGAGGCAGAGGCAGGGAAATCATTGTGAGTTCGAGGCCAGCCTGGTCTACAAAGCAAGTCTAGGACAGCCAAGGGCTACATACACAGAGAAACCCTGTCTCAAAAAACAGAAGACAAACAAACAACAACAACAAAAGAATACATAAAAGTAAGGCCAGGCTTGGTGGCACATGCCAATAATCCCAGTACTTGAGAGGCAGAGTCAAGTAGATCTCTGAGTTCAAGGCCAGCCTGGTCTACAAAAGAGTCTAGGACAGCCAGGGCTACACAGAGAAATGCTGTCTCAATAGATGGATGGGTGTATGTTTGGATGTGGGTGTGGATGGATGGATGGATGGATGGATGACAGATAATAAACCTAGAGGAAACAGGTCTGATATGGGGTTCTAATGACCCAGGGTTTATTACAGGAGATGATAGATACCACCAGAGGACTCTGAGCCCAAAGAAACACCAAAACCTAAAATAAACAAAGCCTTGCCAGGTGCGGTGGTGCACGCCTTTAATCCCAGTACTCAGGAGGCAGAGGCAGGCGGATCGCTGTGAGTTCGAGGCCAGCCTGGTCTACAAAGCGAGTCCAGGACAGCCAGGGCTACACAGAGAAACCCTGTCTTGGAAAAAGGAAAAAAGAAGAGAAGCGAGGAGGAGGAGGAGGAGGAGGAGGAGGAGAGGACAAAGCCTCCTTCACCCTGAGTTCACAAGCATGTCTGACCTCGTCAATCTCCAACCCCAGGTCCTTCCTCCACCAGGGACTCACGCTTAACCCTGCATACACATCTTCCCACCATCCCACTGTCCCGTCCACCATGCTTGCCTGCTCCAGCAGCCCACTGCCAAGCCTTATCTTAACACAGTACCTGAAACACTGGGTTTGCAGCTCGACCGTTGTACACTTGCTGCGACTTAAGGCCAGATTCCTCAGGAAAAGGGAAAGGGGCTAGGAGTGCAGCTGAATGGGGGGGGGGGGGGGCACGCCTGGCCTGCACTGGGCACTGAGCACAGCAGGCACGCGTATGCACACACGCACGTGCACACACACATGCAGGATGAACTTGACAGGTCTGCTTTAAGGAAGAAGACAATGCGCGGGGTGTGGAGATTTACAAAGCCCAGCCCTGAAGCAGGAAAACGTGGAGGTTCAGGCAGCTGTGAGCTGTACAGAGCATAAACACCACACACAACCCAGGTTTCACCCCCTTCTGGCTCTAGGCTTTCAGCAGATGGCCTGAGTCTGTTTTCTGTCTAGACTGCCAGCACCTGCCCAGTGCACCCACAGCAGCTCTCATCTCTCCAGACTCTTGTGGGGCCAACGCCGCCTCAGCTTCCCTAAGTCAGCTTCTGCCCAACTTGTGGCCCCACTGTGCTGGGCAGACCTGCTCTGGCTACCCCCACCCCTGCTCCTTCATACACACAAGACCCCTCCCCACACTAATGTACACCTTCAGAACTCCCGAGGACCAAGTTGCGATTGTACGGGACCTGTGGGTGAGGCCCTGGAGGAACCCGCGGAGAGAAGAGTACTGTAATCCCAGCACATTCTCTTAGGATCAGCAGGCCACTGTGGCCACACTGTAAACACCAGGCTGCCCTCGGTCCAAGGCTCCCACATCAGGGAACAGGGACAAGAAGGCTGGTACTCACCAGCCCTGCCTGGCTTCCTTTCCATAACATCGCTCTTCTTTGTGCACACTTAGTATAGCGTGAAAGTCTCCATGTACTTGCGGCTTTCCCAGCACTCGTGTAAAAAGCCAGGCATGGTTGTACATGCCTACGCTGCAATCCCAGCACTAGGACGCTTGGTAACCAGCCAACCTGACCAGCATGCCCACCTTCCAGCTGTGAGAGACACTGACGCAATGCACTAAGGCAGACATGACGGAAAACATGCTCAACACGTTCTTGGCTTTGACACCAGTCACAGCAGAAACCCACAACAATTATATGCATGCAGTATACAATACATAACACAGCCCCGCGCATGTACGCGCACACACATACACACCCTGAAGCAGCTCCCAGGTACACGGCCTCATCTCCCATCTCCAGCAAAGCCATCTGGACTCTAGGGAACATCCTGCCACGATGTAAATTACCTGCCTCCAATTATGACTCTCTGTTCTACTACGGTTTGGGTTCCCATTTGAAGAGGTCAGTGAGGGCTGGTATGCAATCAGGGGTAGGGCGCTTGCCTAGAACACACAAGACCTCAAGTTCCATCCTAGCACAACAAGAATAATAATTTTTTTAAAAATCATGGGTTGGAGCCAGGTGTGGAGGTGCATGCCTTTAATCCCAGCACTCAGGAGGCGAATCTTTGTGAGTTCGAGGCCAGCCTGGCCTACAAAGTGAGTCTAGGACATCTAGGGCTGTTACACAGAGAAACCTTGTCTCAAAAAACAAAAAACAAAAAGAAAGGAAAAAGAAAAGAAAAAAATTCCAGGCTAGCTAGAGCTGCAGAGTAAAACTCTATCTCTAAAGATATGTAAGTGAAAATAAATAAATAAATAAATAAATAAATAAATAAATAAGAGCGTTGGTGGTGCACATCTTTAATCCCAGCTCTTGGGAGGCAGACAGATCACTGAGTTTGAAGCCACCAAGTTCCAGGACAGCTGGTGCTACATAGAGAAACTGCCAAAACCAACCAAACAAACCCTAAGCAATTTAACTGAGCATGGTAGTGTGCCCCTGCAATCCCAGCACTTGAAATGCAGAGGGAAGAAACCTCTGAATTCAAGGCCAGCCTGGTCCACAAAGGGTTATACAGAGAAACCCTGTCTCAAAAAACCAAAAAGCAGCAGACCATGGTGGCAGACAACTTTTAATCCCAGCACTCAGGAGGCAGAGGCAGGCGGATCTTCATGAGTTCGAGGCCAGCCTGGTCTACAAAGCGAGTCTAGGACAGCCAAGGCTACACAGAGAAACCCTGTCTTAAAAAACCAAAAGAACAAAAAAACAAACAAACAAAGCTGGGCGTGGTGGCACATGCCTTTAATCCCAGCATCCGAGAGGCAGAGGCAAGCAGATCACTGTGACTGTGAGTTCGAGGCCAGCCTGGTCTACAAAGTGAGTCCAGGACAGCCAAGACTACACAAAGGAAACCCTGTCTTGAAAAACAAAACCAACCAAACAAACAAAAGTATATCAACAAACCTGTACTCACAGGGGCTCGTTGAGGCTGACTGGACAATCAGGAAGCCTGCGCAGGTCTAACCCAGGCCCTCTGTGTATGTTACAGTTGTGTGGCTTGGTGTTCTTGTGGGACTCCTAACAGAGGAAGGGGGGGCTGTTCCTGAAGATTTTGTCTGCTTTTGGGACCCTTGTCCTCCTACTGGGTTGCCTCATCCAGCCTTAATATGAGGGGAGGTGCCTAATCTTATTGCAACTTGATAGGCCATGTTTGGCTGATATCCCTGGGAGGCCTGCCCTTTTCTGGAGAGCAAAAGGAGTGGATGGGTAAGGATGAGGTAAGATGGATGGAGGAAGTCAGGGGCAGAGGGAGGGAGGGGAAGTGCAGTAATTTATGAAAGAATAAATTAATAAAAAAGAAAGAAAAACCAAAAATAAATAAATAAAAGGAAATTTTTAAGGGCCGGGCGTGGTGGAGCACACCTTTGATCCCAGCACTCGGGAGGCAGAGGCAGGCGGATCGCTTTGAGTTCGAGGCCAACCTGGTCTACAAAGTGAGTCCAGGACAGCCAAGGCTAACACAGAGAAACCCTGTCTTGAAAAACCAAAAAAAAAAAAAAAAA
>OU015750.1:8889059-8900126 GCA_907169655.1 Acomys percivali | reverse complement strand
CAAAAAAAAAAAAAAAAAAGAAAGAAAACTTTTAAAAGAAAAAAAAAAATCATCCACAAAGCATTGTACCCAAGCTCGAAATAGGATTTGCTATTTGTGTGTACATGTATATATGGGAAATTTAAAAAAGAAGCTAGCGAGACACAGCAGAGGAACAGAGGCTGCGGCCCTGCCAGCGCAGCTGTCCCTGAGCGGCCCAGCTGCGACTGTTTACACCCAAAGCCTCTCTGCGGATGAGATCATCCAAAGCAAGCTGGAATTTGGGCAGGCAGGCATGAGGCTTATGGGCCTCAGGCAGGAAGCAACTTTCTCCAGCCTGGGAGAAAGCAGTCCTGTGTGTCACACAGTCCCTGCCTCCTCAGTTCAGCCCAATCCAGCACAGGAGGGCAGAACCCAGGAACGCGCTATTACCCACAGAAACAGGAACAACCTGGCCGCCCTAGGAACTCCCGTGCCACAGAGATGAAGTGGTGTGTCAGGCAGGGGCTCCTGCAAAGGCTTCTCACCAGAACACAGAGCTAAGAGGAGCCAGGGAAATAGGACAGCTGGCTACTTCAGAGTCAGTGGCCAGGTGACATGCCAGCACCCCAAATGAACAGAGTCTAGGCTCTCCTTAGAGGGGCAGGGCAGGCTTTGTAAGGAGGCCACAGAACTCGATGCTGGTGGCAGCAGACGGCAGACATTCTCATCCCGTGAACGGAGGGGAAGTGCAGCAGGGGCATAAGGGAAACTCCAATTTCTGTGTCATCCACACATGTGCGCTCATGTCGAATTCTGTTGGACTCACAGCAACACCATCTAGTCATCCAGGAGTGTTCCCCTGGAGGACCACACACTCCTCTAGAACCCTCTAAGATGAAGATGAATAAAGAACAATTTTGGTGGCTACAAGGTGAGGGCTACAGAGGGGACGGCCCTGTTGCTCAAGAGAGGGAACACCCTGGGGTGCCAGGAAGTGGTGGCTGCCTCTGAAAGCAAGAGGTCAAGCGAGTGTGTCTGCCAGATTCCCCACTGAGTAGACTGGGTAAGAGAGGCCAAAGGGCATTGGGGGCAGGAAGCGGTAAGGTACTAAACAAGGAAGGAAGCTAAGCCAGAGAAGCTGGGAGAACACCCTATGTCCTCCCCACACCCCAGCATCCCAGCAAGGCAGGGTCTGCACCAGCAGAACAAACAGGCACACACTCATGCAACCTACCACAATCAATCAATCAATCAATCAATCAATCAATCTCTCTTCCCCTGCCCTCCCTCTCTCTTTTCTCTCCTCCTCTTCTTCTTCCCTCCCCCCCCTTCTTCAAACCAAAAGTGGAAGAAATCATAAAATTAAAAATCCAAGAAAAATTCCCAGAGTTGAGAAATCAGAGACTATCAAGGACACACTCACACATAAACTCCTAGCCGTAAAGAGAAAAGGTAAGAGCTGACATGTTTTCTTGGAGTCTGTCTCCACCCAGATGGGCCCTCTTAGAATTAAAGGAAGCAATGACTCTCAACCTGTGACAGTTTCCAGTTAGTCACCATGGAAACTAGCCTCTGGGCGTGTCTGAGGGAGATTTTAGATTAGGGTGAGACACTATCCCTGGGCTGGGGTCCTGGACTGAACGAAAAGGAGGAAGCGAGCTTGGCGGCAGCGGCCATCTCCTTCTCTCCGTCTTGGCTACAGAGCAGTGACTCTAAAACACCAGGACTGTCTCACCTAACGCATCACCCTTCAACTGGGAGCCACAACAAATGCATCCTGTTGCTGTTGTTGCAGGCACTAGTGCAGTCACAAACACAAACCTAGAATCCAACAGTCAGCAGGGGTTATGAGAATGTACAGGGAGAAGAAAAACGCCTTGCAGACTCCCGTGCAGAGGCTCCTCCACCCCCTCAGAAGGTGCCCTCTAAACAACAAACATCACCAGACTGTTGCTGCGCAGCCCACCAGTGGCTAACTCGGTACCCTAGAGGGCAGAAGCACTGGGCCAGCGAATCCAGTGCTGCCTGCTGCAGGACTTAGCCTCAATTGGGTGACCATCACCCTCACCGTTTAAGACAGTTGCTACCTGTGGATGCCTGCATTTCTGAAAATGAGACATCTTCCTATGCGCACAGGATCTAGAAAATGAGGGCTCAGGAAGACACTCAAAGAAGACCCAAGAATGACAGCCACGGGACACCTGAGAAGGCAGCAGTACTGCAGACAAAGAGCCCAGGAAAACCAGGACAGAGGCTCCAGGGTGTGAGACCACTGTCCTCGAAAGGCACTAAAGGTTGCAGGAATCAAAGCCTGCCTACACACACACACACACACACACACACACACACACACACACACACACTCCCCAGCCCCAAGGTGACACTAGTCTTCAGGTCAAAGGAACCTTGCCCTGAAAGAGGACTGTGGAGCCCCAGGCTTGGCCCCCACCCCTACCCCCTCTTTTGAGGCTGTCCTGGCACTATGTAGAGCAGGCAGGCCTAGAACTCACAGCACTGCCTCCGATGTGCGTGCCACCACCAGCTGGCTTTGCTTCCTTGTTTTACTCCCTGGTAATGAGGCGCGTGTCACATGTTCCCATCAACACGTGCTGGTCTCACAGGGCCAACCAGCCATGGACTGGAAGCTGCACAAGTGAAGCCCAAAAGAAACCTTTGTCCTTGTGAGGTAACTCACCACAGGTATGTGTTACAGTGACCGGAAGCTGACCAGCACACGGGCAGAGACGGACTATCTAAAGCAGTGTGTCGGTTTCCAGACATTCCTCTCCGTCTACCCTCATGTCGCTGCCGTCATTACTGTCACTTCCTTCATACCTAGAGGGACAGTCCCTCAGCTCTGTTCTTCAGGAATGCTCTGATCATTCTCTGCCTTTTGCATTTTCAAAAAACTTAAGAAATGGCTTTGTCTATTTCCAAACAAACAAATACCAACAAGAAAAGACCACCCGACTGAGAGTGTTCGTGGAATTACATGAATCCAGAGTTCAGTCTAGGCAAACATAACAACCTGTCAGGATCACGGGCTGCCGAGCCTGTGGGGCCCGCTGGCCACAGCTCCAGTGCTGTGCTAATCAAGCCATGACTGGAAACGCACTGCATCACTGCCACACCCCGCCTGTGACTGACAGAACATACACGCACACGCACTGAAGACCGGAGACTGTGGATGCCTTGTGATCTAAACGGAAACAGGCCAGACACCCACCACCCCGGCAGTGGGTAAACACTGTATTCACAGAACCAAATACTACTCGGCAGTGAGAACAAGTGAACTCAAAGCTCTGTGAAGCTGGGTGAGAGACCTAAGTAAAAAGCAGAGAGCCACTTTGCACAGGAAAGAATATAGCTGGCATGGACCTAAATAGAGCAACTTAAAGATGATAGTCATAAACAGGAAAGAGGAAAATATACGAAAATGTCCACAGCTTGATACACAAAGCCAACTCAAAGTGGTACAAAGATATCAGCTCACCAAGGCAGAACACAATCATGTTCAGAAAGACATTTGTCAGACTTGAAGGAAAGTCCAAATTCAAAATCTCCGTCCACAGGGCCTAAAATAAGCTGGGTGCCGTGGCCCTGCCTATGGTCCTAGCACTGAAAGAGACTGAGGCAACAGGATTGCTATGAGCCCCAAACTAGCCTGGGCTACACAGCAAGTCCTTATCTTCATAAATAAGGAAAGACGGAAGAACAGAAAGCCTCAGGAAGTCAGAAAACCTAAAATTCTTTATAGCCTTCTGGGGAGCACGGGGTGGTCAGTGCCGAGGGGTACACATACTAGACAAGCCCTTTACCACTGAGCTCCACCCCCAGCTCCTAAACACCTCTGAATCAGTGAAAAGCAGAGGTAAGAGACCCCCCCCCCCAATGTTCAAGTCCTGCCTGGCCTCCACAGTGAGTTTCATGCTACCAAGGGCATCAACAGACAGACAGACACCTTCTCTCAACAAACAAAAAAGATTTCAAAGTAGAGAATTTAAACAACCCGGTAGTGCAGTCACACCTGTAATCCTAAACTCAGGAGGTGAAGGGGAGCCGTGAGTACCAGCCTGACTGACCTAGGTATCAACCCCTTTCTCACAAAACCAGTGTGAAGGGGAGGGACTCTGGCAAGTAAGAGCACTGGCTGCTTTTAGAATTGACTCCCGTCAGCCACAGCATGCAGCCCACAGCTGCCTGTAACTCCAGCTCCAGGGGGTCCAGTTGTCTCCCAGACTCCTTGAGCACCCCAGCTCGATTAAAGAAAGAAAATCAAAGCCATGGCCTGCAGAAGCCCTAGAAAATGCCATACATCAGGACAGAATACTATACAACAAAGCTTAAGAACACATGTGAACTCAGAGAAAGGGTCATGGCCTCAAGACAGTAAAAGCCCTAACAGAATAAATTAGGTCAAGCACCCAGTTCTTAAAAAGTCAGGGAAAAGCACTGGGGAGATGGCTCAGTGGCTACAATCACTTGTTGTTTTTGTAGAGGCCCTGGGTTCAGCTCCCAGCATCCATAGGGCAGCTCACATCCCTCTGTAACTCCAGTTCCACAGGGCCCAGCCTTTTCTGAGCTCCACAGGCATGGGACTTAGGAAACTGGGAAACATGAGCTTGAGCTGAGGTCAACCCAACACGCTGATCCACTGAGGAAGTGCTGGACAAGACAGCCTTGAGGCATGGTGCGGCCAGTTCCGAGTGCTCCTGGGGCCCTAGATAAAGGTCATGCCTTTCAGTGGGACCTGCACTGCCAAGACCAGGCTGCCCCCACCAGGAAGCCGTCCGTCTGAGCCACTCCTTGGCTCACTTGCTGTAAGAGCCTTGACCTGCTGACCCTGGACCACTATTTCTCAGATGACTATAGAATATTCCAGTTATGGGATAATGTGGTAGCCTCCTACATGTGTAAGCAAAAGCTGCAGCCAGGGCTGGGGTGTGGCGCGGGGCTGGGACGATTACCTACGGCCCACGGCGCCAGACCTAGGTTCAATCCTGTGAGACAACAACAAAATTCTTGTGGCTTAAAAAAGTTTTTTTGCAAACAAGCAGGATGGTAACACATACCTTAATCCCAGCACTCAGGAGGCAAAATCTGAGTTCCTGGCCAGCCTGGTCCATACAGTGAGTTTCAGACCAACTCGGGAGACACATTGAGACCCTGTCTCAAAATGTATAATAATTGGGACTATATTTTATTTATTTGTTTGTTATTTTGGGGTGTGTGTGTGTGTGTGTGTGTGTGTGTGTCTGTCTGTCTGTCTGTCTGGAGGTCAGAGCACACAACCTGTGGGAATTGGCTTTTTCTCCATGTGTGTCCTGGGATTTCACTCAGTTCCAACACCATGCCCAGAGGCAAGCACCTCCCCTGCTGAGCCACCTGGCTCCTGGACAGCTTGGGAGCGATGAAAGGCCACCCCGCACCTTGTGCACCTGGACCAGTACGTGTGTACCATCTGGCATTTCAACAAATCACATTTTTTTAGTTTGTGTTCAAAGAACTGAAGTGCAGGACAATGTGCAGAATGGTGCTGAGGCCAGGCAAAACCCGGGGGCTTTGCACCGTCCCCTCCACTCAAAACAAAGTCCACTTTATCTTTCTGCACCTTGGACTGCTGAAGGAGGCAGAAGCTAGCAGTGCGCTGCCATGGGACCCCCAAGGCATCAGAAGTAGAGGCACACCCCTGTGACCTCAGTACTAGGGAGGCAGAGCCAAGGACAACTGCTTTGAGTATGAATCCAGCCATGGTTTTACAGACTTTTAAACTTTTAAATATCCCTAAAGAGGGGCTGGAGAGATGGTCCACTGTCTGCTCTTCCAGAGGTCCTGCGTTCAATTCCCAGCAACTACATGGTGGTTCACAACCATCTATACTGGAATCTGATGCCCTCTTCTGGTCTGCAGGGGTACATGCAGACAGGGCACTCACACGTTAAACAAACAAACATCCCAAAGACTCCTCCTCCTCAACATGACATTCTGAGCTCCCTCTGACTTGAGTGAGGCCTCCCCTACCAGGCTGGCTCAACACCTTCAATTGCAGTGCTCTGTACAGTTGACAAAGAGCTGTGAGTGGCTGTCCTCACAGCCAACATGGCAGTGCCCTCCCTCCCCTACCTCAGAGACACATCCCTCGCCAGAGGACTGTTTCTGAGGGAGCTGGCCAGGCTCCACAGGAGGCCTGTCTTCTCTTTGAAGAAAATGCAAGTACAATTCTGAAGCAGGAGGAGATGCAGGGCTGAGCTGGTCTCACTGACCCTCAACGAAGCATTCCACAGGGAACCCACACACTATTTCTTCTCCAGGCCTCAGAGAAAAGACAGGACAGTGACGGCCACTGGGCCCCATGAGACAAGAGCAGGTCAGAAGGAACAAAGGAGAAAACTCAAAATAAGGGCCAGGCACTCCCCCAAGGGCACTTGCAAGTCCAGCAAACTATAATCCTGCAAAAACCTGATCCAGTTAGTCATAAGAAATATTACGGGGGCTGGAGAGATGGCTCAGTGGTAAAGAGCACTGGCTGTTCTTCCAAAGGTCCTGAGTTCAATTCTCAGCACCCACATGGTGGCTCACAACCATCTGTAATGTGATCTAATGCCCTCTTCTGGTGTGCAAGCATCCATGCAGGCAGAACACTTGTATATGTAATAAATAAATAAGTCTTTTAAAAAAAAGAAAAAAGAAATATTACGGCGGGCATGGTGGCGCACGCCTTTAATCCCAGCACTCGGGAAGCAGAGGCAGGTGGCTCACTATGAGTTTGAGGCCAGCCTGGTCTACAAAGTGAGTCCAGGACAGCCCAGGTTACACAGAGAAACCCTGTCTCGAAAAACCAAAAAAAAAAAAAAAAAGAATCATCACAAGCAGGGCTGGAGATGGCTCAGCGGTTACGACTACTTGTTGCTCTTGCAGCGGACCCAGGTTTGACTCCCCGCACCCACAAGGCAGCTAACTGCTTTCTGTAATAGCAGCCTCAGGAGAATCAAACGCCTCCTCCTGGCTCCTTGGGTACCGCATACATGTGTGCATACATGCAGGCAAGATAGTCATACAGAAAAAAACAAAAATACATATATTTTTAAAAAGAAATACCACAGCTGGGAGTTATGGTGCACCCCTTTAATCCCAGCACTCAGGAGACAGGGGCAGGTCTCTGAGTTTGAGACCAGCCTGGTCTATAAAGAGAGTTCCAGACAGTCAGGGCTACACAGAGGAACCCTGTTTCAAAAAACCAAAACTTAATGGAAGGAAGGAAGGAAGATCACAGCGTTCACCATGGGCATACTGCACAAACAGAACACCCACCACACCTGAGGGAGCCAATGAGATCTTATTCTAACTCGTCCGCGTCTTGGAGGCCCAGGGCACCTTGTCCCCACCCCTGACTGGCAAGCATCAAATGGAAAGCCCTGAGATCTCAAGAGAGCAGAACTCACCAGCTAATTAAATCTAGTCTTTGTTCCCAGTGAACCTAGCCAGCCCAGCACCGTGATTCGTCCAGGATGCGAAGAAGCACAGAGGCCTCTTCCCAAGGGAGCCACATCCCACACGCATTTTACATGAAGGCAGAGCATGCTGGGTATCACAGGCTCAGAGTTAACAGCCTTGCTGGACACTGCTCTCAGGACAGTGGTCCTCTGGATGGAAGAGGGACGAAAGGAGGAAGCCACGACTTTCATTTTCTACTTCCTTTTTTATGCAAGTGTTTAGGTTTCTGTAACAAACCTGGATGTTCACTGATGCCTTGTTTTTTGGGGTCTCAGTGAACCCACAGCACATACCACTGTTGGTTGACTGGGTTCCCCGCCTGTGCCACTACATCAGGCACTGTGTCAGTCTGCAGAGCAGCACACAAGCTGTATTCACACATAGCAGCCAAAGGAAACAGTCCCCAAGAACTAGGAGGCCATGCGGTTACGGTCTTACTGCGGGTAGGTGAGAAGGCTAAGACCCAATCTGAACTGTGGCCAGCTGGCTGCAGAGCCTCTGCACAGCTACAGCCCTCACACCTGCCTTCAGCCCTCCCAAGAGAAAAGGGCGCCATCCCTGGGCATGCGCCCTTACTGGGTGGAGAAGACAGCAGTGCAGTTCTTGCAGACGTGAATGGCAGAAAGAGCCTGGGGCACCTGCTTCCTTGAAGGCTGAGGTTGGCTGAGGGGTCAGAGCTCATGGAAGTGGAGAGCCTGCAGTGGAGCTTAGCACAATTAGACGCCTCAGCGTGTAGTAAACAAATGAGTCCCAAGTGAGCAGCCTGCCTACTCCAAACCCCTAGGCCCTCCTTGAGTGCTGAGTTCAGGGCCATTAATAGCGCTCCTGTTTATTGAGAGCCTGCGTGCCTTGTGCCAGGTGCCTTATAAAGTCCTAAGTGCCTGACCTTTCAAATCTCCATTCTAGGAAGGTCTGATGCAGCTACAGTATTCTGCAAGCAAGCAGAACAGAGTGAACTTCTGGACTGGAAAGCAGGTCTTCCACCCACTACAGAGGGCAGCAGGTGGGCTAGCAGCCATGCCTTTCTTCCAGTAAACTTCTAGGTTTGCGTTCACAAGAACAGCACACAGGGATTGACAGCACTGAAGTCTCAACTGCCTCCTCTGGGCACCTGCAGCCTGGAGCCCCGCCCATTCCCAGCTGCCTTGACAACCACCAGCAGCTCTGCTTCCTCCTAGAGTGAGAGCGATTTAGGTAGAGTAAGCCAAGATCACCCTCCGCTTCCTAGTGAGCTAAAGGCCAGCCGAAGCAACACAAGATCCTGTCTCCAAAAAATAATATATTTTTTTCAAAATGGAGGCCAGTGAGATGGCTCAGCAGGTAAAGGCACTTGTCGCCAAACCTGACAACTCCAGGTTAATCCCTGGAGCTTACATGGTAGGAGAAAACCAACTCCCACAAGTTGTCCTCTTACACATGCGCAGTGGCACACATGGCCTACACACACACACACACACACACACACACACACACACACACACTAATTTTTTTTTTTCGAGACAGGGTTTCTCTGTGTAGCCTTGGCTGTCCTAGACTCTCTTTGTAGGCCAGGCTGGCCTCAAACTCACATCGATTCACCTGCCTCTGCCTTCCGAGGGCTGGGATTAAAGGCGTGCACCACCACGCCCGGCTTAGTAATTTTAATAATAGAAATTAAAAGAGTTGGGAAAAGTCTGGTCAACAGCCAGTATAGGAGATTCCAAAGAAGCTCAGCATCAGGACCACAAGACATAGAAGAGCTACAGAAAACTCCTAAGAGTGGCTGTCTCTGAACTGCATGCACCAGGCTCCCTACAGGCCGGAAGTTAACATCAAGGATCATCTTTTTAGCCCATAACAAGATCAAACTAGGCCCTGGCCCTGTGTCCTCTACACCCTCCTCCTGGCCTCACATGGGCTCTCACCTGACACCAGAGCAGCTCCAGCCTTGGCTGTACACTGCAGACCCACATTAACAAATCAGTTCTGACAAATGGACCAGCACGGCACAGTCTCTAAACCTGCTACCCCAAACGGTCCAAAACTCCTTGCACCCGAGCCACCCCTCACACCATCCCTCACACCTACACACCTACAGCTTACAAACAGCTGCACAAAGGGCAGGTTAGGTCTTAACAAAACACTGCTCAAGGGCGGAGTCAGCAAACACCCTTAAAGGCTACAAAATACAAGTCACACTTTTTTTTTTTTTTTTTTTTTGGTTTTTTGAGACAGGGTCTCTCTGTGTAGCTTCGCTGTCCTGGACTCCCTTTGTAGCCCAGGCTGGCCTCGAACTCACAGCGATCCACCTGCCTCTGCCTCCCGAGTGCTGGGATTAAAGGCGTGCGCCATCACGCCCGGCACAAGTCACACTTTTGAAGAGAGCTGTCCTCTGCTCTCCATACCTGCACCATGGCACATTCCCTCATGCTTACACATGCTTGCACACACACAACTTTTGAGACAACTTCTCACTACGTAGCCATGGCTGGCCTGGTACTCACAGAGATACACCTGCCTCTGCCTCCCCAGTGCTGGTGTCAACGCTGTGCACTACCATACTTGATTATATAACCTGTTTTAGCTGGGCAGTGGTGGCACATGCCTTTAGTGCCACTACTCAGGAGGCAAAGGCAGGCAGAGCTCTTTGAGTTCGAGACCAGTCTGGTCTACAAGCAAGGCCAATACAGCCAAAGCCCTGTTTTGGGAAAAAAACAAACAAACAAACCTAGGTTGGCCTTAAATGGCAATCCTCCTGCCTCTACTTCTCAAGTACCAAGATACACTGTGTGCTACCATCTTAGTTCTGCTTTTCTTCTTCATTATACTTTTTTATGTTTTATTTTTTGGTTTTTCGAGACAGGGTTTCTGTGTAGCCTTGGCTGTCCTGGGCTCACTTCGTAGACCAGACTAGCCTCAAACTCACTGCGATTCTCCTGCCTCTGCCTCCCGAGTGCTGGGATTAAAGGCGTGTGCCACCACTGCCCAGCTCATTATACTCTTTATAATTTGTAAATAAAGCTTTTTAAACAACTTTTACTTTTGCCTGCTGAGTACTGAGATTAGAGGCTCTTGCCACCATGCCTATTGATTCTTGTATTAAACTAGGCGTGGCGGTTTATGTCTTTAATCCCAGCACTCAAGAGGTAGAGGCAGGTGGACCTCTGTGAGCTGAAGGTAACCTGGTCTACAAAGCCAGTGAGACCTTTAAAAAAAAAATCTACTGGGAATACCTGGGCCATGGGATTGAGCTATTTTTAGATGACTGAGCTATTTTGTTTTTATACATTTGTACATTTTTAAAAACCTAATAAGCATTACTTCTAAAATATTAATAAGTCATGTCTGCATATCTGTTTCTATTAATGAGGAGAAACCCTCAGTATAATGTTTGAAGATGCACACTAATATGTAGACAGGCAATTCCATTGCTGTTTGTTTTTCAGTGTTGGATGCAGAACCGAAGACCTTGTGTGTGCTCTACTGCTAAACTGTACTCCAGCCCTCAGCTGCACCCCAGCCCCTCAACTGCACCCCAGCCCCTCAACTGCACCCCAGCCCCTCAGCTGCACCCCAACCCCTCAGCTGCACCAAAGCCCTCTGCTGCACCCTAGCCCCTCAGCTGTACCCCAG
>OU015750.1:8856910-8881224 GCA_907169655.1 Acomys percivali | reverse complement strand
ACACACACACACACACACACACACACACACACACACACACCTGGCAGCCCCCTCTAACTCCTCCCACCTCCTCACCCCACACCCCTACACACACACACACACACACACACACACACACACACCCCTGACAGCCCCCCCTACACACACACACACACACACACACACACACTTGACTGTTAGGACGTGTACCACCACTCTGTCAAATGAATCCAGGGGGAAACACCCAGAACTAGCATGTTGTTCCATCCCACAACAAGTGCATGGTAGACACTTCACCCCTTTTGTCGTAAACCAACCCTCTTGGGTGTCATCCTGTGTTTGTGTGAGCGCAAAACAAAAGGTCTGCGGGAGCGAATGGCGCCCCTTGAGGTTACTTGTGTGGTCTGAGGTTAGGAGAGTTCTCACTATTCCAGATGCCCTGGCAATTACAAATAAGATTCAAGAAACAAAAATAATAATTTAAAAAAAAATAGTTGGTGATATAACTCAGTTGTAAAAGTCATGATTACTAGCTGGGCATGGTGGCGCAGGCCTTTAATCCCAGCACTCGGGAGGCAGAGGCAGGCGGATCGCTGTGAGTTCGAGGCCAGCCTGGTTTACCAAGTGAGTCCAGGACAGCCAAGGCTATACAGAGAAACCCTGTCTCGAGGAAAAAAAGAAAAAAAGAAAGGCCAGACAAGGTGGCACATATCTGTAATCCCAGCACTTGGGAGGCAGAGGCAGGCGGATCGCTGTGAGTTCGAGGCCAACCTGGTCTACAAAGTGAGTCTAGGACAGCCAAGGCTACACAGAGAAACCCTGTTTTGGAGGGAAAAAAGGGCAGGTGGGGAAAAGAACCCACAAAGTTTCAAAGACCAGCTACACTGGGCCGTTTAGTAAAAAAAAAAAAAAAAGTATATGGGCTGGGGTCTGGCTCAGAGCTGTAGAACATACACAGGAGCTGGGTTTGATGCCAGCACCTGAAAAATAAAAATTGAAAATATATATGTCAGGCAAGCCCAGCAGCAACAGCCCTGTAAACCCAGGAGGATCAGGCAAGAGGATTATAAATTCCAGGCTGGACTGGACTACATAGTAAGTTCAGAGAAATCTAGTAAGACCATATTTAAGGGGGAAAAAGTGAGCTGGGGGCTCATGGCTCAAAAGATAAAGGCACTGTTGCCAAGCTAACAACTGTTAAGTTCCATCCCTGGACCCCACATGGTAGAAAGAAAGAAATAACTCCTGAAGGTTGTCCTCTGACCTCCACACCTCACTGGTGCCATAAAACACACACACACACACACACACACACACACACACTCCCAGAGTCACATTTAGAATGGCCTAATGTGTAAGGCCTCTGTGCTGTCACGTGTCTGCAGTCCAGTGGGTGGTAGAGTAATGAAAGTTCAAAGTTCAGCTAGACTACATAAGAAGTTCCAAGACCACCCCGCCAAAAAAATTTAGAGGACAAGTTTAAAAAAATAAAAGAGAAAAAAATATAAATAAATAAATAAAAGAGAGCTGGGCATTGGTGGCATATGCTTGTAATCCTAGCACTCAGGAGGCAGAAATAGGCAGATCTCTGTGAGTTCAAGACCAACTTGGTCTACAAAGCGAGTCCAGGACAGCCAAGGCTACACAGAGAAACCCTGTCTCAAAGAACCAAAACCAAAAGAGAGAGAGAGAGAGATGTGTGGCACTGCATGCCTGTGATCTCAGCACTTGAGACATAGAGGCATGCTTACCACAGCCAGCGTCTCTTATGTAGATGCTTCCTGGCTACATAACAAGACTTTATCCTCTAAGGCAAAAAATACAAAATAAAAGGAAGGGAAGTTTTCACGTTTAGGGGTTGGGGGTGGACATAGAACCCAGAGCCTTTTCCGTGCTGAGCTAAAGTGCTGGTCCATGAGATAAAATGAGTTTTAGCTCTACAGTTGGCTGTATGTGTCCACAGGTCCCATGTTCTCAGACTGAACCTGCTGTGGATCAAAATTCTTCAGAGAACCGGGCGTGGTAGCTACCTCACATCTATAATCCAATGGGGGGGGGCAGACCTGAGGCAGGAGGATTGCTGTGTTCAAGGTCAGCCTGGGCTAGAGTAATTTCCAGGCCAGCCCAGATTGCAGAGTGAGAACTTATCTCAAATTAATAATAATGACAATGATAATAATAATAATTATTATTATATAATAAAAATATAATGATAAATTTTTTTGGAGACAGGGTTTCTCTGTGTAGCCCTTGATTCACTTTGTAGACCAGGCTGGCCTCGAACTCACAGAGATCCGCCTGCCTTTGCCTCCTGAGTGCTAGGATTACAGGTGTGTGCCACCATGCCCTGTTCTGGAACTCTGTAGATCAGGCTGGCCTTGAACTCAGAGATCTGCCTGCCTCGGCCTCCCTAGCCTAGGAAGGAAAGTTTATTGAGTACACTGCAGGAGGGTGGCTGGCTGGGCAATAACAAGAGTATTGTCTGTCTTTTCTCACCTTCTGGTCCTGCAGACCAGACCCTTGGACATGCTGGTCAAGCTATCACTGATCTGTATCTCTTTTCTTTCCCTTTCCCCATCAGTGGGTCCTTACACACATGTGCTTGCTTCTGTGGCATTATGTGGTGGTCTTTTGGGTTTTGCTTCCTTTGAGACAGGGTCTCATGATGCAGCCCTGGCTGACCTAGAGCTCTAGGTAAACCATGCTGCCTTCAAACTCACATGGATCTGTCTGCCCCTGCCTTCGTGGGTGCTGGAATGAAAGGAGCACGCTAACACGGCCAGCACAATGGTTACTTGGAAAGGACTTATTCACTGAGTCAGGTGGTTGTGCCAGATGCTGGTAGATGTAGTGCTTAAAAACCATGCTTGTGGGGAGCTGGGGAGATGGCTCAGTGGTTAAGAGCACTGGCAGCTCTTCCAGAGGTCCTGAGTTCAATTCCCAGTAACCACATGGTGGCTCACAACCATCTATAATGAGATTGATGCCCTCTTCTGTCAGAATACTATATACATAATAAATAAATCTTTAAAAAAAAAAACATGCTTGTTGGGTTAAGGAGATGGCTCCATTGGTAAAAGCACCTGCTGCTTCAGCATAAGGGTTGAGTTCAGTTTCCTAGCATCCATGTGAAAAAGCTGACAGCAAAGCTATAACCCAGCACTGGGAAGTGGGCGGAGATGGCTCTATGCAGTTCATCAGCCAGCCAGCCAGCCAGCCCTGCCAATTAGTAAGCTCCAGGTTCAGTGAGAGACTGTGTCGGGATACGTTGTGTGAAGGTCGTCTGTGCACGTTCCATTGCTAAGCCAGCAGCAGAGAGCTGACAAGTAGCCAGATCTCGGTATTGTTATTCTTTGGGCCTCATATTTTGTAAACATTCGCCTTCCTCTCTTGCAGATCGGCTTTAAAAAAATCTGAAGACCAATATCTAGGGAGGAAGGGGGACAGTCACCAGGAGCTATGAGGAGGTCGCCATGAGGGGGTCGCCATGAGTACAAAGATAGAACAGGGCCAGCCAAGGTGAGACTAGATGGCAGGTAACCGGGCACATAGCTGGGAAATAGTCCAGACCAGCGGAGACAGGTTAGAATAAATGACTATCTGCCCAGCTTAGTGCTTTAAAGCTTATTAATAAATGTGGTAGGCCTCTGTGTCATTATTTAGGAGCTAGAATAGAAGTAGAAAAAAAATTTACTTTATTTCTGCAAGACCGTTTCAAATATAAGGTAGAGAGCAGCCAGGCAGTAGTGGCGCACGCCTTTAATCCCAGCACTCGAGAGGCAGAGGCAGGTGGATCGCTGTGAGTTTGAGGCCAGCCTGGTCTACAAAGTGAGTCCAGGACAGACAAGGCTACACAGAGACACCCTGTCTCGAAAAACTAAAAAAAAAAAAAAGGTAGAGAGTGGTAGTAATCCCAGCACTCGGGAGGCAGAGGCAGGCGGATTGCTGTGAGTTCGAGGCCAGCCTGGTCTACAAAAAGAGTCCAGGACAACGAGAGCTGTTACACAGATAAACCCCGTCTCGAAAAACAAACCAAAAAAAAAAAAAAAAGATATTTTACACAGAGCTCTGGCCTCCAAGTGCACACACAGGCATGATACTTTTGCCTCATCCCCTTCACATACAGACTCCCACAACCATATATTTTAATGCTCCACTCTTGAAAAAAACCTTTAATTACTGGTTGAGCTCACTATGGAAGATTCACGTTCTCCACAACTTGTGCTTGAAATGTCACATTTTAGCACTGTCAATACCAAATATCACTTCCTTTGACTCAAGTCTCTCTCATTTTTTTTCTTTGCGCCCCCTGCCCCCCCAGACAGAGTTTCTCTGTGTAGCCTTGTCTGTCGTGGACTCACTTTGTAAACTAGGCTGGCCTCGAACTCACAGCGATCTGCCTGCCTCTGCCTCCCAAGTGCTGGGGTTAAAGACATGCGTGCCACATCCGGCTTGAAAAATGACTCTCTTTGTTCAGAGCTGTGTTGTTTTGAGGTGGGGCCTCAGGCTGTTCATGAAGGAACTTACTACGGTAGCCAAGGATGACCTTGATCTCCTGAACCTCCTACTTCTGCCTCTGAGTGCAAGGATAACAGGTGTGTTTCACCCATCCACCCAAATAGCAATGTTTAATACAAAACATTCTATCACTACAGTCCAAATATATGCTTATTATGTACTGAGAAATGATGGTAGGAATATTTGTTTCTGTAATTAAACCATCGTATTTCTATAAGAGCAGGAATTTTTATATGGCCAATTAAAAACACTGCAATTCTGTTGGACATAGTTGTGTGCAACGGCGGTTTTGCTTTCTTTCTTTTTTTAAATATTTATTTATTTATTATGTATACAATGCTCTGCCGACATGTACGCCTGCAGGCCAGAAGAGGGCATCAGATTACATCATAGATGGTTGTGAGCCACCATGTGGTTGCTCGAAATTGAACTCAGTACCTCTGGAAAAACAGTCAGTGCTCAAGCTGGGCATGGTGGCGCACGCCTATAATTCCAGCACTCAGGAGGCAGAGGCAGGTGGATCGCTATGAGTTCGAGGCCAGCCTGGTCTACAAAGCGGGTCCAGGACAGCCAAGGCTATACAGAGAAACCCTGTCTTGAAAAAACAAAAAACAAAAAAACCAGTCAGTGCTCTTAGCTCTTAGCTCTCCAGCCCAAGGTTTTGTTTGTTTGGTTTTGGTTTTTTTGAGGCAGGATTTCTCTGTGTAGCCTTGGCTGCCCTGGACTCACTTTGTAGACCAGGCTGGCCTCGAACTCACAGCGATCCGCCTGCCTCTGCCTCCTGAGTGCTGTCCAGCCCAAGGTTTTGGTTTCTTTCTTTTTTTTTTTTTTTTTAAGGTTTTGGTTTCTTTGTAAACTCAATTGTGTTATGTAAATATGTTTTGTTTTTGTTCTAATCCCAAGTGTGGGATTGCAGTTTGAACTTTAGCACGTCCACACCTGTTAATTGTCTCATGAGGGGCGTGGCTTTTGCCAGCTGGTCACGGCCTTCCTCATGCAGCCCAGAGAAGGACATGGTCTAGGGCTCTGAAGCTATACAGAGAGAGTGTGGCATGCGTGTGGTGTTGGCCTGTGGCCTGTAGCAGTTTGAAGAGACCAGTCTCGAGGTTTGGAGCAGACAGACAGAGAGGAACGCTTTGGGGCGCAGCAGCTTGAAGGAGACTGCTGGCTAGTCTGCTGTTGGCGGAGATGAGTATAGACCCAAAAGAATCCAATTGACCCTAAACAGCAGGGAGAAGTAAAGGGGTCCCCTCTCCCCACTAACCTTCTTTCTCCTACGTAGGGTTGGGAGGTTGGAAGGGAGGTTGAGGCCTAAACACCCCAAATAAAGTAGAGTTTAAAAAAAAGAATGCTACAGTTATGCACATGCCTTTGATCTCAGCACTCAGGAGGCAGAGGCAAATGGATCTCTATGAGTTCAAGTCCTGCATGATCTACATAACAAGTTCCAGGACAGCCAGGGCTGCATAGAAAGACCTGTCTCAAGCCCGGCATGGTGGTGCACGCCTTTAATCCCAGTACTTGGGAGGCAGAGGAAGGTGGATCTTTGTGAGTTCGAGGCAATCCTGGTCTACAAGTGAGTCCAGGACAGCCAAGGCTATACAGAGGAACCTTGTCTCAAAAACCAATAACTAACTAACTAACTAACTAAATAAATAAATAAATAAAAGTATTTGTACCATCTCATCAAGCCCATTCCTAAGAAAATCTGGCTTCTCTGCTGGCTGTAGAAATCTAGCGCTGAAGAACAGCGTGGCAACACGCATGGTTTCCCGACATGGCCTTGACTTGCGGGACGGCACCAGCTACTTCTCCCATGACTACTTTTGCAACCCAGAGACGAACTGTTTGCTTTGAAGTGGAATCTAGGACCATGGAGCTGAAAATGAAGGTCACCAGAGCTGAGCTTGCAGGCTCACTTATTCAGAGAGATACCGCCCCTCAAAATATACGGTGGGATGGGGAGTGGTGCTGCACACTTTCATCCCACCCCTTGGGAGGCACAGGAAGGCAGACCTCTCTGAGTGTAGGGCCAGGCTGGTCTTCATAGTGAGTTCCAGGCCATCTAGCGCTACATAATGAAACTCTGTTTAAAAAGCTAGCTTGCTCTGGGGACACCACGCCCGGCTTTTCTTTTTTATTTATTTTGGTTTTTTATTTGTTTGTTTGTTTGTTGTTTTGGGGTTTTTGTTTTTGTTTTTTGTTTGTTTGTTTTTCGAGACAGGGTCTCTCTGTGTTAGCCTTGGCTGTCCTGGACTCACTTTGTAGACCAGCTGGCCTCGAACTCACAGCGATCCGCCTGCCTCTGCCTCCTGAGTGCTGGGATTAAAGGCATGCGCCACCACCGCCCGGCCTCTGGACTCACTTTTTAGACCAGACTGGCTTCGAACTCCCAGTGATCTTCCTGCCTCTGCCTCCCAAGTGCTTATTTTTTTAATTTTTTATTCGCTTTTAATTTCTTTTATGATGTCTCCTGTAGCCCAAGCTGGCCTTTAAACTTACTATATAGTCAAATATGACCTTGAACTCCTGATTCTCCCCCCCCCCCATGTCCTCAGTGCTGGAATTATAGGTTTATGCCACAGTGCCTGGTTGAGTAGAGTTTAAGGGCACTAATTTTAGAGTCTAGAAAGGTATCTGTAATCCTGGCTACAGGCTGGACAACAAAACAAGACCCCGTCTCCAGAAGCCCCAAACCACTGTTTGTGGAGGACACGTGGTTGAGCACTGCATTACTGTTCTTCCAGGAGCCTCGCTGTGGCTGATGTGTGAGGCAGGGTGATAATGGTTGTCTAGGTTACTTCAGGACTTGAAGGCTATTTCTGTGGAAACTACAGGCTCTTCTCTGGGCCCTGGGCAGGTGGCTGCTGGTGACTTCTTTGGTTCAGGGGACTGAAAATGCTTCCCTAAAAATTGTACTTAGGCAAGGCGTGGTGGCGCATGCCTTTAATCCCAGCACCCGGGAGGCAGAGGCAGACAGATCGCTGTGGGTTCAAGGCCAGCCTGGTCTACAAAGTGAGTCCAGGACAGCCAAGGCTACACAGAGAAACCCTGTCTCGAAAAACCAAAAAAATAAATAAATAAATAAAATTAAATTGTACTTAGTTCTCCAGTGATCTGCACATGTCTCCTAGAAGGAGCCTTGAGGACCACTGCAGCACCTCACCTCCAAATGAGAGACACGCAAACCGCTGTGCCTCCTTAGTTCATAAATACCCCTTCACCCTGTCCTCAGGGAGGCAGATTTGAGTAATGCTCTTCCCTCTCCACGCCTGGCTGCCTCCTGAATAAAGCTCCCTCTGGCTTTTGCAAACCCAGGCTTTTTGATGATTGGCCTCCTGCCCAGCAGGCCTGGGTCAATGGCACAATCAGATCCAAGAGTCCGCCCTGTGTCGTCTGATGTCAAAGCTTATGCTCTCAACCGCTGGGCCGGATGGAGTGTGTTCCCTGGCACAGACTGAGGCAACAAGAGGGAACTGATTCAATGAGGGCCGGAAGTGTAGCTCAGTGGTACAGGGCTTGCCTAGCGTGTGTGAGGCCTTGGATTTAATCTACTGCACGCCTATTACCAGTCTTCTTAGGACAAGAACCCGTGCCGTGGGAGCCCTGGCATGATTGGCTCAGCACTCATCATCAACAGGCCAACTGAACACACAAGCAGCAGTGGAAGGCGGTCTATTCGACACAGCCATGTTGGGAAGAGAAATAAAACGGGTTCAGTGACTTGCTCTCCCAGCTTAGGATCTTGGGGTTCTGGTTTAAATATGGGGTGCCAGCGCTATACATAACTAAGCAATCCGGGTCAGCGTGTGGCTCAGCACACCCCACCGTTGTCCCTGTCTTTCCTGCAAGGTCGTCTGACAAGTTCTCAGAACTATATGAAACCTTTCCCGGGACAGAAGCGCCCCTTCTCTCAGGATGGAAATCCCTGGGAAATTGCAATTTCTTGGGGAATCATTGTGTCAACAGTATGATAGGCACAAGGAAGGGTACAAGGTTCCTTTTGAGTATCTTTGCTCCTTCCAGCACAGTTACGAAATTTTACAAAAGAAAATTTAAGGAAAGTCTGTAAAGAAGTTCAGGTCCAAAAAAAAAAAAGAAGAAGTTCAGGTCCGCCGGGTGGTGGTGGCCCACGCCTTTAATCCCAGCACTTGGGAGGCAGAGACAGGCAGATCGCTGTGAGTTTGAGGCCAGTCTGGTCTACAAAGTGAGTCCAGGATAGTTAAAGCTACACAGAAAAACCCTGTTTTGAAAAACCAAAAGAGAAGAAGAAGAAGAAGTAGTAGTTCAGGTCAGCCAGGCATGGTGGTGCATGCCTGTAATCCTAGCACTCAGAGGCAGAAGCAGGTGGATCTTTGTGAGTTCGAGGCCAGTCTGGTCTACAAAGTGAGTCTAGGACAAGCAAAGCTACACAGAGAGACCTTGTCTTGAAAAACCAAAAACAACAACAAAAAGTTCAGGTCACTAAGCTAACATTATGACTCTATAGTAACTTCCTAGGTATAGTGTGGACTTGAGATAGTCTCAGGCCCAGCTGCCTAGGTATAGCAGCCAAAGGCAGGGCAGTGTATGTAATTCAAGCCACTGGACTGACACTAAGCCCAGACAATTGCTGCAGAGGGAATGGCAAACCAGGGGGGGCCCAGGTGTGCATCAGGAATAATGAGATGATAGGGTTCCCTGGACCATGTCCCCAAGGGTCAGGGGCCTGCAGGGTCCCATCCAGAGCTGTGACCGACAGATTTCCCTAGACACTGGGTAGGGGCTAGCCTCAGCTCTCAGAGGAGGTTGCAGCAGCTCCTAGTATTTTCAAAGAAGAATTAACTCATGAAATACCAGCCGGCTTGGCTAGGTCTTAAGCCAAGCATCTGGAATGTGTCTGGCCCGTATCAAGTTCTTTTTTTTTTTTTTTTTGGTTTTTCGAGACAGGGTTTCTCTATGATAGCCTTGGCTGTCCTGGACTCACTTTGTTTTTGTTTTTTTAAGATTTATTTATTATTTATACAGTATTCTGCCTCCATGTCACCAGATCTCATTATAGATGGCTGTGAGCCACCATGTGGTTGCTGGGAATTGAGCTCAGGACCTTTGGAAGAACAGCCAGTGCTCTTAACCTCTGAGCCATCTCTCCAGCCCCCCTGGACTCTGTAGACTAGGCTGGCCTTGCACAGAGATCTGCCTGCCTCTGCCTCCCAAGTGCTGGGATTAGAGGCGCGCACCGCCACCACCACCACCCCAGCTCTAGATTAGCCTCCTCTTTTGCCTGTTCCCTCTCTGGCCCCAACAAGGCTTTCTCTCGCCTTTGGACCTCTGCCTGGTAATGAAGTCTTCCCATTCCTGGCCTGTAACTCAGTCTGCATGGATGTACCCTACCCAGCTCTCAGGATGCAGCTTGCGCGTGTCCCTTTTTAGATCTAGTTTCCTGTGGATGCCCATCTCCAAATTGCCACTGTATGATTTCCTGACCTCCCTCCCCTGGTCCTCCACTTAACTGCTTAGGAGGGTGGCAACAGCAGTCCCCATCGGGGTGGTGGTTGTATGCACTGGAGATAGGCATTGGCCTGCACACGTTCACAAAAAACCTAGAGGTAGCCGCTTTAATACCTTTGCTCTAAAGAAGAAACCGTAAGAAAGGGTTACACGTCTTGCTTGAAATAGCTAAGAATGTATGTTCAGGGCCTGTCCTCAACCCAGGCAAGCTGTCTCCAGGGCTTAAGCACACATTCGCCAGGCGTCTACCTCTGTTCAGACAATAAAAGGAAACTCTCCAAAGTGAGGCGCTGCTACCCTGGGGAGGGTGCAAAGGGATCCTTCCTAAAAGAAGGAAACATGATCTTTCTATTTCTGATTACCTAGTCTAAAACAAACAAACAAAACAAAAACACCCCACCAGCAATATGCAACATACAGACTGACCAGGGAGCCTTCCCTCAGCTGAGGATAGATCCGTATAAATCCCAATTAATACAAGTTAATATTACTCTGACTTTCTCAAAGAACCAAGAAGGTATTTTTTTTTCCTTCTGCATTGCTCGCCAAGTGGATCAGTGCCCTAAACATTTTGTCCTATTTAAACTAACGCTCAAAAAGTAAACGGATTTTTAAAAGAATCACATCGCGAGGATGCTAGAAGTCAAGTGGTGGAGGCGGAAAGACCAGTTCAAGATCATCCTCGGGCACACAAAGAGTTCGAGGCCAGCCTAGGCTTCATGAGAACCCTCCCCCCCCCTCAGAAAATCAATCAAACAAAAAAGATTCACGCAAAACCAGATACAGAACAGTCCGCAACACCCTAGCCTCTCTGAATATGCCCAGATCCGCACGATCTCACTCAGCGGAGGGCGGGGCCTTGTAGCCGCACCCATTTCCTTTCCTTTCCCTTTTTTTTTTTCTTTTTTGGTAGAGTTTTACTGTCTCAAATTGTGATTGGGCGAGCTATGGCCCGGGGGTAAGCGGCGATTGGGTGAAGTTTCCGCCTCTCTCCCAGAAGTCTGCTCCGATTGGCTGAGATGCTGCGACGCACTGTGAGGTCATCCGTACTGCGACAGTCGGCTGGCTACAGGGTTGGCAGCGCCGGGTTTTTAATGGTTACCCTGCTGTCCTAGGTCTCCTGAGGTCGGGTCGCGAGAGGCCTGTTTGCATGGCTCCCCGAGTTTGGAACCCAGGCTTGGTGACTCAGTAAGCAAATAGGAGCAGCCAGTTTCCTGCAGATCAAGGACACTGGCCTTGTCTACCTGTGTTTTAGAGACAAGGTCTCCCACTCAAGCCGCTGGGCTGCGAGCCCCAGTCATCCTCCTGTCTCCGCCTTCCCGGCTCTGGGGTTTACCACTATGCATGGGTGCTGGAGATTGAACTCAGGTTCGCGTGCTTTCACGGCAAGCCATTTTCCTTCTGAACTTTTTCTCTAATCCCACTAATCAAAGGCCAATTCCCGACAGCCTTCTTGGCCTTATTAACCCGTCTCTGGTGGCAAGAGAGGAACTTGAGGAAAGGGCGACCAGCCAACGACTCTGGAGAGTTGGTCTGAAACTTTGGGGCCTCTAGAAAGCAAATCCTACCCCAAACACAAGTTTTGTTTTGTTTTTTTTTGAGACAGGGTTTCTCTGTGTAGCCTTGGCTGTCCTGGACTCGCTTTGTAGACCAGGCTGACCTCGAACTCACAGTGATCCACCTGCCTGTGCCTCCCGAGTGCTGAGACTAAAGGCGTGCGCCAACCACGCCCAGCTCAAACACAACTTTTTGTTTTCATTTTTCCAAGACAAGATTTCTCTGTGTGGCCCTGGCTGCCCTGGATCTCACTCTGTAGACCAGGCTGCCTTCAAACTAGAGCAATCCACCTGCCTCTGTCGCCTGAGCGCTGGCATTAAAGGCGTGCGCCACCAGCCAGGCTCCCCAAACACAGTTCTTGCAGAAGGATAAAGAACATAGAATAGGCGCCTCTTTACGAAGTTGTTGAAATTAAATGAAAGACGAGAACTCTATCACCTCAGAAATTCAACGTTTAACTGGGTCAGATTTGGTCCTCGGACTGGAGCTAATGGTTGAACAACTTTTTTTTTTTTTTTTTTTTTGGTTTTTTGAGACAGGATTTCTCTGTGTAGTCTTGGCTGTCCTGAACTCATTTTGTAGACCAGGCTGACCTCGAACTCACAGCGATCCACCTGCCTCTGCCTCTCGAGTGCTGTGATTAAAGGCATGCGCCACCACGCCCGGCTAGTTGAACAACTTTTTAAAAAATGTATTTATTTATTTATTTATTTATTTATTTATTTATTTATTTATACATATTCTGCTTGCGTGTGTGCCTGCCCGCCAGAAGAGGGAACCAGATCTCATTGTAGATGGGTGTGAGCCACTGTGGTTGCTGGGAATTGAACTCAGGGCCTTTGGAAGAACAGACAGTGCTCTTAACTTCTGAGCCATCTCTCCAGCCCCCAACTTTTTTTTTTTTAAGGTTGATTTATTATTATGTATACAGTACTCTGTCTGCATGTTCACTTGCAGGCCAGAAGAGGGCACCAGGTCTCATTATAGATGGTTGTGAGCCATCTCGTGGTTGCTGGGACTTGAACTCAGGATCTCTGGAGGAACAGTCAGTGTTCTTAACCACTGAGCCATCTCTCCAGCCCGAGCTGATGGTTGAGTTGGTAGAATTCTTGCCCAGCATGCACACAGCCCTAGGTTTCACCCCCCCCCCCCCAACATTGCATAAACTCATCATGGAAGCACAAGTATAATTCCAGCATTCAGGAAGCAGAGGCAGGAGAATCAGGAGTTCACCGTTTGGCTCCATAGCAAGTTCAAAACTAGACTGGGATGTATGAGAACTTTCGAGACTCTGTCTCAAAAAAAAGTCAAACCCTAGAAATTTACAACGGTTTGAGTCAAGGAGGCCTAAGACCCAGGGACCAGTGGATTCCCCTGTCCCAGCCAGAATCTCCAGAGAGCTCTTCAGCCCCACTATAATCATTGTACAGTCCTGTCCCACAGAAATTGAGACTTTAAAAATAATTGTTTAAGAGACTAAATTTGGTGACAATTTACTATGTGGCAATAGGTAACAAAACACAGTTGTCATAACAAAAAAGGTCTGGGGCTGAAGAGATGGCTCAGCAGTTAAGAGCACTGACTGTTCCTCCAGAGGTCCTGAGTTCAATTCCCAGCAACCACATGGTGGCTCACAACCATCTATAATGAGATCTGGTGCCCTCTTCTGGCCTGCAGGTGTACATGTAGGCAGAGCACTGTATACATAATAAATAAATATATCTTCTTGAAAAAGGGGGGCAATGAAGCTAGGAGCCTGATAGCACATGCTTTTAATCCCAGCACTCAGGAGGCAGAAGCAGGCAGATCTCTGAGTTAGAGGCCAGCCTGGTCTACAAGAGCGAGCGAGTTGCAGGACAGCCAGGGTTACACAGAGAAACCTTGTCTCAAAAATGAAAAAAAAAAAAAGGAGTCCCCTCCTCAAAGAATTTGAACTTCACAGTTCACAGATGATTGATAGCTCTCAAATGAGCACATAGAAAAATGCTGGTTATCAGGAGCCAGCAGAGAAATGCAAACCGACGCCACTCTGCTGTTTTAGTGTGTGTCTCTGTGTGGGCCTGTGCACTATAGTACATACGGAGGTCAGGGGACAACTTTTGGAACTTGGCTCTCTCCTTCTACCATGTGGTTGTGGGGACCAAACACTGGTCCTCAGGGGTGGCATCGGATGCCTTTCCCCTGGGCCATCTGGCCCTGAGCCCTGCCAGTGACTATAGACAGTAGCATACACCAGGGTTGGGGAGGCGGTTTGGTGGGTGAAGTGCTTGCTGTACAAGCGTGAGGAACTGGGTAGGATCCCCCAGGACAAATATGAGGAGCTCAGTGTGGCCATGTACCTAAGTAACCCTAGAGGTGGGGGCAGGGGACAGAGACAGCAGTCCCCAGAGCTTGCCAGCCAACCAGTGTAGCCAGTTGGTGAGCTCCGGGTTCAGTGAGAGATCCTATCTTAAAAAAATAAGGTGGAAGGTCTGGAGAAGAGGGTTGAGTGGTTTAGAGCACTTGTTGCTCTTGCCGGGGACCTGGGTTCGATTCCCAGTACCCATGTGGTGGCTCACAGGATCCATAACTCCAGTTCCAGGGGATCTGGTGTCCTCTTCTGACCTTCAAAGGCATCAGGAATGAACATGAGGCACATATATACATGCAGGCAAAATACATGTGCACATACGATAAATTTGTTTTAAAGATTTATTTATTTATTATGTATACAGTATATTGCCTGCATGTGTACCAGCAAGCCAGAAGAGGGCACCAGATCTCATAATAGATGGTTGTGAGCTGCTATGTGGGTACTGGGAATTGTACTAGGTCCTCTGGAAGAGCAGAGAGTGCTCTTAACCACTGAGCCATTTCTCCAGCCCTACAATAAATATTAAAAAAAAATAAAAAAAAAAAAGCCAGCTCGTGGTGCATGCCTTTAATCCCAGCCCTTGGGAGGCAGAGGCAGGTGGATCGCTGTGAGTTCGAGGCCAGCCTGGTCTACAACAGGATTCCAGGACAGTCAAGGCTACACAGAGAAACACTGTCTCAAAAAACAACAACAACAACAAAAATAAGAATAAATTAAAAAATAGTAAAGTGGAGAGCTATTGAGGAACGCTTTTAAGGTTGCCTGTGGACCAGCTGCCCTCAGAGAAGTGGGAATACTATACACACGTGTTTGTTAGAGCCGTGGCCAGAACGGGCGGGGCGTGTGTCCTAGTTAGGCCCCAGCACTTGTGTGTTGTTACCGCACCTGGACCTGCGTAGGGATTGTGCAGGTGTGCCTGAGGATCCTGAGATATGGGGTGAACCTGGATGATCCCAGCAAACCCAGTGCAGTCCTCGGATCGGACAATAGTTGCAGAGGTGGTGGTCATGCTCGCTGAAGATGAGGAAGGGACCGTGAGCCCAGAGACTGGGGATAAACTCAACAGCGTTTGAATCTCTAAAGAAGCAGATTAAATGCAAGAGGCCTGGCATGAGTTAGGCTGGAAGAGGGCATAGAACAGAGGGTCACCAGTGGCTGGAGAGAAGCAATCATGTGAAGGTATCTCTTTTAAAAATAATTTAGGGCCGGGTGCAGTGGCGCACGCCTTTAATCTCAGCACTCGGAAGGCAGAGACAGGTGGATCACTGTGAGTTCGAGGCCAGTCTGGTCTACAAAGCAAGTGCAGGAAAACCAAGGCTACACAGAGAAACCATGTCTCGAAAAACCAAAAACCAAAACAAAACAAAATAAAAAATCATTTAATTGGGAATGGAGAGGTGGCTCAGAGGTTAAGAGCACTGCCTGTTCTTCCAAAGGTCCAAGTGGCTCACAACCATCTATAAAGAGACCTGGTGCCCTCTTCTAGCCTGCAGGTGTACGTGTAATGTAAGCAAAACACTGTATCTCTAAATAAGTAAAAAAAAATTTGTTTTTTGTTTTTTTTGAGACAGCGTTTTTTTGTTTTAAAAGATTTATTTATTTATTATTATGTATACAGTGTTCTGCTTGCATGTACTCCTGCAAGCCAGAAGAGGGCGCCATCTTTGTGGAGCCTTGATTGTCCTGGACTCACTCTGTAGACCAGGCTGGCCTTGAACTCACAGCGATCCACCTGCCTCTGCCTCCCCAGTGCTGGGATGAAAGGCGTGCGCCACCATGGCCGGCTTAAGAACTGCATATTTTGATCATATTCATATCCTGCTCCTTCCTCTGACTCCTCCCAGGTCTTCTTTCAGCCCTCCCTTTTTTTGTAACCCACAGACTCTAGTTTGTGCTACTCATATACTCCTGGGTGTGGTGCCATCCACTGGAACAGGGTTGTAAAGGCTCCGCAGAGGGGTGAAAGTTCATCAGTCTCTCCACACTCTGTGCAGAGAGCCACGTGCAGTGGAAAAACTTACATATAGTGGTTCTGTTAGGTCTAGAAGACCCTGGTTCGCCCTGATATTTCCCAATCTCTGGCTCTTAGGATCTTTCTACCTCCTCTTTCTCAGTAGACTGACCCTTGTGGAGGAGCTGAGCATGCTACAGACACTCTGTACTTGGGCTGGTTGTTTCTGTGTTAACCATCATCTTTTGTACCAGGAAACATCTCTGTTCAGGTCAGCTGCACTAATCTAAGGGTATAAAGATAAGAACTTATCATATATTTTATTTTATTTTTGTTTCATTTATTTATTTTTTTGGTGACAGGGTTTTTCTGGGTAGCCTTGACTGTCCTCGACTCCCTTTTGTAGACCAGGCTGGCCTCGAACTCACAGCAATCCGCCTGCCTCTGCCTCCCGAGTGCTGGGATTAAAGGTGTGTGCCACCACGCCCAGGTATCTATTATTTTTATATAGGCTCTTTGTACAGCCTTGGGACCTTCTGTGTAGACCAGGCTGGCCTTGAATTTACAGAGATCCTTCTGCCTCAGTAGCTCCAGTCCGTATATTAAAGGCATGCTTCATCAGGGAGGCAGAGGCAGACAGATCTCTGTGAGTTCAAGGCCAGCCTGGGTTTTTTTGTTTTTTTGTTTTTTCGAGACAGAATTTCTCTGGTGTAGCCTTGGCTGTCCTGGACTCTCTCTGTAGACCAGGCTGGCCTAGAACTCACAGTGATCCTTCTGCCTCTGCCTCTCAAGTGCTGGGATTAAAGGTGTGCGCCACCACACTCAGTTTTCAGCCTGGATTTTTTAGAGATAGAAATTTAGAAGGCAGTTTGATGTTATATTTATTCTTTAAAATAATATAATATGTCCACCCCTGGGTCCTAAGAGCTTCTCAACCACGCACTTTTAGTCAGATCTAAAGTGTCAGTGGTTGTTTGCCCCATAACATCTCACTGTTTCATCTGTGATCTGACCTTGCCAACAGGGTCCACAGCTCTGTAGAACAGTTGATAACTCCCTCCATCCCCAGGAGCCTGCTTAGCCCCTGCTGGTGCTGTGGAATCTGACAAACAGGGAAGAAGGTTTCCTATGACCAGGATGTGTGGTATTTCCTGCAATAGGATCTTACCATCAATTGTGGTAACAATCAACACCAGTGGCAATAGCCTGTGTTGTTTGGGAGTCTCTGAGACCCACCTGACCAACAGCCTGAGAGGAGACACCTCACACCTGACATTGGGCTTTTTTGTTTGTTTGTTTGTTTGTTTGGTAGGTTTTTTGAGACAGGGTTTCTCTGTGTAGTCTTGGCTGGCTGTCCTGGACTCGCTTTGTAGACCAGGCTGGCCTGGAACTCACAGTGATCCGCCTGCCTCTGCCTCCCTGAGTGCTGCCATTACAAGTGTACTCCACCACACCTACCTTGGCCTTGACATTTTTAATAGAAAACCAAAACCTGCTGCAGCCGTGAGAATTATTTGTTCTTTTTTTTAATAATGAGAAATACTAATAAATAAATACAGTAAAAAACAAAACAAAGCAATACAACTGTAATGGAAATAAAACAGCACCAGGCGTGGTGGCGCACACCTGCACTCAGGAGGCAGAGGCATGTGGATCGCTGTGAGTTCGAGGCCACCCTGCTAACACCAAGGCTAACACAGAGAGACCCTGTCTAGAAAAAAAAAAGACCCCCCCAAAAGAAAATAATCTGTAAAGGATCTGAGATTCGCAAATGTTGGAAACAGGCAGAGCCAGGCTCCATGCAGCTGCTGCAGGTGGCAGGGGCATGTACTGCTTTTGCCACCAGAAGTAAGACATTTTATTTGTTTTGATTTTGAAACAGAGTCTTATTCTGTAGCCCAGGCTGGTGTTGAAACCATAGCAATCCTCTGGGATTACAAGTGTGAGCCACCCCAGTCTCATGTAGCTCAGGTTGGCCTCAAACTCCCTGTGAATTTAAGGAAGACACTGATTCCAGTCCTCCTGACTCTACCCCCTATGTGCAGAGGCAGGTGGATCGCTGTGAGTTTGATACCAGCCTGGTCTACAAAGTGAGTCCAGGACAGCCAAGGCTACACAGAGAAACCCTGCTCAAGCAAAACAAAACAAACAACAACAACAAAAAAAACCTCAGTTATAAGCCGGGAGGTGGTGGCACACACCTGTAATCCCAGCACTCGGGAGGCAGAGGCAGGTGGATCGCTGTGAATTCGAGGCCAGCCTGGTCTACAAAGCAAGTTGAGGACTGCCAGGGCTACACAGAGAGACCCTGTCTCTAATTGAAAGAAAGGAAGGAAGAGAAGTGAAAGGAGAGCAATTAGAGGTTCAAGGCCACCCCTGGCTATGGAGAAAGTTTGAGTCCAGCAGCCTGGATGTGCTAACTAGCTTTATGTCAGCTTGACAGAAGGCAGGGTCATTGGGGAAGAAGGGAAATGCCTTTGTAGGATTGGCCTGTCTTCACATCTGTAGGGCATTTTCTTTTCTTTTCTTTTTTGGTTTTTTGAGGCAGGGTCTCTCTGTGTAGCCTTGACTCCTGGACTCGCTTTGTAGACCAGGCTGGCCTTGAACTCACAGCGATCTGCCTGCCTCTGCCTCCCGAGTGCTGGGATTAAAGGCGTGCGGCACCTGGCCCGGCCACCTAGCTCTTTTAAACGAGATTGCCGGTATCAGACGGCTATGGAAACTTGGGTGTTCCAAAAGCCTGTGATGATACCAAAATGTCGCAGCCCTTTGTTAAGCTGCTGTGCTATGCACAGCAGGGGAAGCTGGTGGGTGTCTGACACTGGCTGGTGGGCGTGTCCGGTGAGATGCAGGCCCAGCAGGACCTAATACAGGGGTGGGTGCTTTGCTGGAAGTCAGCACTGACCTCACATCCTCATGGCACATAGCAGACTGATGGGCAGACAAGCCCCAGGTAGTCTGAAGCTCGAGGGGCCAGACAGGTAGCTGCTTGATTGGCAGCTGAGTTCGGGCATCCAGTGGCGATTCTCCAGAGAGGAAGGGGAGCCCTCCTTTCCCAGGAATAAATGGAGTCTCCAGACATCCTGCCCACCAGGCTGGGTCAGCCTGGATTGTGTGTAGCAGTCTGGCGAAGAAGAAGAAGAAGAAGAAGAAGAAGAAGAAGAAGAAGAAGAAGAAGAAGAGGAAGAGGAAGAGGAAGAGGAAGAGGAAGAGGACGAGGACGAGGAGGAGGAGGAGGAAGAGGAAAGAAAGAATGAATGAAAGAAAGAAAGAGAAAGAGAGAGAAAAGCTACTTCCCCCAGGGACCTTCGTGGGTCAGGGTCCCTGGCTGGGTGCAGGCGGGCACTTACCCGGGGTCTTTCATTCTTGCCTCTCCTGTGATGGGGATTCCAACCTTCCACACGGAGTGTTTCCACCTTTCCCTGCCCTGCCCCTCTCTTCTGAACAGGTCCCTAGCTTGCTGTCCAGGCTCTATGAGAGTTTCTGCTGCCTCTCCAGACATCAGGTCTGGACTGTGACCCCATCGGCCTTCAATACATCTCCAGCAAACATCTTTCTTGGGCCCTGGGGAGGGAATTGCTATGCTATATCTGAGCCTGGCCAGCAGGGGGTGCCACAAGATCGATATTTGTTTCAGTTACAGCCATCTGTGGCTCTATAGATCTGGAAGGACAGTTTGCTACCCTGTCCTCCATTTCTCCAAGGGAGCACAGTGCCTGCCTGAGTACAGAGATGAGTTCAGGAAATGGTGGTTGGGCTGAGTACGGTCCAGACACGGGAGGAACAGGCAAAAGGACTGCGCACTTAAGGTCAGCCTGGGCTACAGAGCAAGAATATTTCACAACAAAAGACCCTGGGGTATGGTGAGGCTCTAAAGGCAGGAGAATCTCTCTGTGAGTCTGAGGCCAGCCTGATGTATGTAGTAAGTTCAAGGCTAGCCAGGGCTATGTGGTGAGACTCTGGCGAGATTGAGAAAAGAGAGGCAGTGAGATGGCTCCGCTGGCAAACTGCTTGTCACACGATAACAAGGACCTGGGTTCGTATCCCCAAACACTTGCCTGGTATCTGGGCGCTGCTGCGGGTATCTGCATCCTCTCATGGTGGGGAAGAGACAAGCCAATCTCTGGAGTTAACTGGCTACCATAACCCAGCTGAGGGCCTTCTGATGCAGTGAGAGATCCTGCCTCAAAAAACATGATGGGAGCCAGGCCGTGGTGGCGCATGCCTTTAATCCCAGCACTCAGGAGGCAGAGGCAGGCAGATCGCTGTGAGTTGGAGGCCAGCCTGGTCTACAAAGCGAATCCAGGACAGCCAAGGCCACACAGAGAAATCCTGTCTCCAAAAACAAAAGAAAAGAAAACAAAAGAAGCCCAAGGCTGAGGTGTGATCAGGGCCCTGCTCCCTCTGAAGATGCAGGCAAGGGCTGTCTAGGCCTCCTCCCTCCTGGCAACCTGTGCCTCTCATTCCTTGGCTTGTGAACGCTGGCGTTTTCTGTCTGTACAGACCACCTTCTTTCTGTGCCTTCATGCCCTTTTCTCTCTGCAGGTCGGCTCCGAGCCCTGCCCCCTCACTCCGCCATCCCCTATTGCCCCACCCTCCATCCCCCCTACACCCCCAGCCCCCCACCCCCATATGTGCTTTCAGTTGTCCCCATTTTTTTTCCACCTTATTTTTTGAGGCAAGGTCTCTCTGTGAACTTGGAATTCATCCTGTCAGCTTGACTGTGTGGCCAGCATGCTCTGAGGCTTCTCCTTGTTTGTGTCCCTGCCAGAGCCGGACCACAGATACAGGCTGTTGCTCCTGGCTTTTACAGGGGTGCCAAGGGTTTGAACTCAGCTTCTCATACTTGCACAGTAAGCACTTTGTCCACTGAGCTGTGACCCCAGCCCTGACCTCACTCGGTCGTTTTTCCGGGACTGGGGTTCAAACCCTGGGTCTCATGTGAGTTGTTTTGTTTTGTTTTGTTTTTTTAACCACTGGAGCTAAACCCCAGAGCTGACTCCTGTTTTTCCTTTAACATGTATTTATTTATTTGAAAGCCAGGCGCTGTAGTGCACGCCTATAATCCCAGCACTCTAGAGGCAGAAGCAGGTGGATCTCTGTGAGGTCGAGGCCAGCCTGGCCTACAGAGTGAGTCCAGGGCAGCCAAGGATACACAAAGAAACCCTGTCTCAAAAAACCAACCAAAAAAAAAAAAAAAAAAAACCCAAAACCAAAAATCCACTTATTTATTTATTTATTTATTTATTTATTTATTTGTGTGTGGACATGTTCATACTATGACACCTGCGTGCAGGCCAGAGAATAACTGACAGGAGCTGGTTCTCTCTTTCCACCATGTCAGTATTGGGGAGTGAACTCAAGTTGGCAGCTTGGTGACAAATGCACTTACCTGCTGAGCTATCCTACTGGCCCTCTGCTTTATTATTTTTTTTAAGATTTATTTATTATGTATACAGTGCTCTGTCTGCATGTATGCCTGCATGACAGAAAGGGGCATCAGATCACATTATAGATGGTTGTGAGCCACCATGTGGTTGCTGGGAATTGAACTCAGGACCTCTGGATAGCAGCCAGTGCCCTTAACCTCTGAGCCATCTCCCCAGCCCCTATTTTATTTTATGTTTTTAATAAAGAGAGTGATCTTAGTAAGCTAGGGCCAACTGGTGGCCTTACTGTAGCTTTATTACTGCTGTAAAGACAAAATAAGGTTACATCTGGGGGCCTGGGGTTAGGACCCCAGTACATCTACTTTAGGGGGTGCACAAGTCAACTGCTAAAAGTCTGTAAACAAAGAGAGCCAGACTGTGAGTGGGGTAAGTTTTCATGCGCAGGCCCAACATCATGTCCTCGGGGCAAAACTCAGCTCATCATATCTGTACCTCATACCCTGGCTGAGGTCAGGACGGATGCACGTGGCTGGGCTGGAGGGCATAAGAATCCTTTGGGATTTCCAAGCCTGGGCCAGCTTGGGCTATCTGGAGGTCCCTGTGCATCACAAACAGACTGGGGGGCTAGCCCTGGCTAAAGGAGTCAGATTTCAGACAGACAGTTGTAAGAAGGCCAACTTCCTCCTGTTGCAGATGAGAAACCAGAAGTTAGCTTCAGGCCACAGAAGGCAAGGGGTCTGGGCTGGCCTTGGATGGGAGTCGGGAACACTGGCCAGTGTGGGTGGCCACACAGGCCTGGGGCCGTTGTCCTTCATCCTGCCGCAGTAATCAGGACACTTAGCCCTGGATGTCTCATCATCTCCCGCTCCTGGCTCAGCTCCAGCCCAGACAGCCTTGACCTGCGTGAGCTCCATGGCCTCTGAGATCCTCCAGGGCCCTCTTCTGCTGTCGCTTATCAGCTGTAGCCTCCCTGGTGGCCTCCTCCCAGCTCTTCCTGTCCCTCTCGCCAACACCTCCTCACAAGGGCTCTGAGCCTCTTTGCACTCTGGAGTTCAGAGGCCTCGTGGTTTGTCTAACACTGAGAGTCCAGAATCCAGGGCTCAGCTCACGGGTATGCAGATCATTCGGCCCGGCCTTTTGAGCTCTGCAGGGTTAGGGAGAGTGGGGCCCTGTCTCCACATTCAGTCTGTTATGCTGTGTATATGTAATAGAGGTCTTACGGGGCAGAAGATGTACCCAGGTGAAAGAGTGTTGTCCTAGCATGCAGGAAGCACAGGCTTCCATCCCCAGCACCCAGGAAGCCAGCACTCTTCTCAAGGATGCCCAAACCAATCCGTCTGGTCTTGGGAGCTTCCAAAAGGAGGGGGCATATTAGCACTTGGGAGGAAGAAGGAGAGTCAAGAATTCAAGGTCACACCGGGCAGCGGTGGTGGCACACGTCTTCAATCTCAGCACTTGGGTGGCAGAGGCAGGCGGATCGCTGTGAGTTCGAGGCCAGCCTGGTCTATAGTGCGAGTCCAGGACAGCCAAGGCTACACAGAGAAACCCTGTCTCGAAAAACCAAAAAAAACCCCAAAGAATTCAAGGTCACTTTCAGCTAAATAGAAAATGGCAGGCCAGTCTGGGTTACAAGAGACCCAGTCTAGCTGGGCGTGGTGGCACATGCCTTTAATCCCAGCACTCGGGAGGCAGAGGCATGCAGACTGCTATGAGTTCGAGGCCAGCCTGGTCTACAAAGCGAGTCCAGGACAGCCAAGCCTAACACAGAGAGACCCTGTCTTGAAAAACAAAACAAACAAACAAAAAGTGAGTCCACATACATAGGCCATGCTGCAACAACAACATGTGAACACTAGAGGGCGTGGGGACGACAGAAACTCCGTCTAGAATGTGCTGACACCAAGGTGTGTGGAGGACCCAGAGATGAGCTAACCGGGATGACAAGATGTCAGTCCCAAGGCTTTGCCTCTTGTGACAACTGCTTCATTTTGTCCTCACAGCAAAACTGGAAATGCCTCACAGCGAGAGGCAAAAGCTCGGTGTCATGAAATGAGCCCTTGTAGGTTGCCACATCAGCACCCAAGAGGCTGGGCTTGCAGGTGGCTCTGACTTTACAGACCAGATGTTGACTCTTACTCTCCCCTCCCCCCCAGGTCCCTTCCAGGTGGCTCTGCTTAGAGGTGGGGAGGAAAGTCTATGCCTAGGATCCCTTCTAGAGAGGGTGGGCTCTGGGCCACCAGGGGGGTGGGGGAGGGAAAGAAGGAAGCAGCCAGGGATTGTGGGACTAGCCATGGCTACAGGGAGGCCCTGTCTGGAAGCAGTTTTGACTGGGCTCTGGCAGAGCTGGTCCCCTGGGAACAAGCCAGGGCTATTAATACCCTCCCTGCTGAGTCAGGGGGCTCTTGAGTTGCAACCTCACAAGATGCAGAAGTCCTAGGGTAGCAAGGACACTCTTGACTCCGGTGTCTCCTTCCTCCCACCTGCACTGTCTACCTCAGGCTGTGACCTCTGTAGTAAGTGGAGGACAGTGCCCCGCACAGGGCTGTCCTCAGACAGTGTTCTTAGGTACAAGAATCATTCTTCTGCTGGGTGGTGCTGGCGCACGCCTTTAATCCCAGCACTTGGGAGGTAGAAGCAGGTGGATTGTTGTGAGTTCGAGACCAGCCTGGTCTACAAACCGAGTCCAGGACAGCCAAGGCTATACAGAGAAACCTTGTCTCAGGGGGGAAAAAAAGAATCATTCTTCTAAATATTGCTTTATAGAAGGCCTGCTGTGTGCTCATCTCTGTCCAGGAAGCCAGGGCCCCTACGGTTCATTTCATCTCCTGCCCACACAGAGCCCCGTCACACCTCTAGCAGGGGCCCTGAGTTTAAGCTATCGAAGGCACATAGCGCTAGGTTGCAGAGATTCTGGTCACTCTGGGTGGGCAGCGGCTGATGAGGGCAAGGACCCCACATGGGACAGCTTCAACACGGAGAAAGGAGATGCAAGGGTGGGGTTCCTCAGAGAGAGAGGCTCCCCGTGGCTCCTTCAGCTTCGTCCTTTCCTATCCCAGACTCCAGGAGCCTGCCCAGG
>OU015750.1:8835271-8855134 GCA_907169655.1 Acomys percivali | reverse complement strand
TGTGTGTGTGTGTGTGTGTGTGTGTGTGTGTGTGTGTGTGTGTGTGTTTGAGACAGGGTTCCTCTGTGTATCCCTGGCTGTCCTGGTTTGCTTTTTTTGTTTTTTTCAAGACAGGGTCTCTCTGTGTTAGCTTTGGCCATCCTGGACTCACTTTGTAGACCAGGCTGGCCTCGAACTCACAGTGATGGCCTGCCTCTGCCTCCTGAGTGCTGGGATTAAAGGCGTGTGCCACCACGCCCAGCTGGCCCTGGCTGTCCTGGAACTTGCTCTGTAGACTAGGCTGGCCTCAAACTCACAGATATCCACCTGTCCTGAGTGCTGGGATTAAAGATGTGCACCACCACAACTTGGCTTCAACTTTCTTAGTTCATGTCTTAGGTGACAATGTCTTGAAGGGCTTAGTACGGGGCCTGGCACCTAGGCTAGATGTGGTGGCACACACCTGTAATCCCAGCACTTGGGAGGCAGAGGTAGGTACCTCTCTATGAGTTAGCGATCAGCCTGGTCTACATAACAAGTTCAGTACATCCAGGGAGACATAGCAAGACCCTGTGTTGGAAAGAGAGAGGCTGACACATAGTAGGCACTTCTGGAAGTGTCTTCTACACCCACACAAACACTTAGTCAATTGGGTGTATTGGTCTACAGCTACAGTCGCAACACTGAAGAGGCTGAGGTAAAGGATTGAGAGTCTGAAGCTATCCCACAATTACAGAACAAGACCTTCAAGCACACACACCCTCCCAAAACCCCAAAACAAACACACACTGAGGGCTACTTGGTTGACCGTCATATGGCAACTTCTTTAACTTTTTAAAAATGTATTTTCAATTATGTGTATGAGCGTGTGTATTGGTGTGATAGGCATCTGTATGTAACTGTATGTGTGTGTTACTCTATCCATAACCCTAGTTCCAGGGGATCCAATGCCCTCTTTTGGCTTCTGGAGGCATCTAGACACAGGTGCACACACCCGCCTCACACTTGTTCACAGGTGAGTCTGTGGCACCAGAGATCCCCAACCCTGTCTTCCAGTTCTCATATGCTCAGCAGCAGCCTGGAAGGAGACACAGGCTTAGCTCAGCCTGTCACAGGAAGCCCACAGAAGCTTCTGCCAGCAAGGCCATGCAGGGGAGCTTTCAGGGGAAGGAAAAAAAACCACTGGGGAAAACTAGGAACAAAGCTGCCTGGGCCACCCAGTGTGGCAGCACACAGCCAAAGTGAGCGTGGGTTCCTGTGTCTAGAGGGTGAAACATGGGCCTTGAGGTGCTGGGGTACAAAGGCAGAGCATAGAGCCAGTCTGTCTGGAGTAGTCAAGTGGGCCAGGATACTGGAGGCCTGGTTCCCATGGCAACCACAGTATGGAGGGATTCAAGCTGTGGGTTTTGTTGTTTCGTTTGGTATGGTTTGGTTTTTCTTTTTTCTTTTCTTTTCTTTTCTTTTTTAAAAATATATATTTATTAAGTATACAGTGTTTTGCTTGCATGTGCACCTGCACACCAGAAGAGGGTACTAGATCTCATTGTAGATGGTTGTGAGCCACCATATGGTTGCTGGGAATTGAACTCAGGACCTTTGGAAGAGTAGGCAGTACCCTTAACCTCTGAGCCATCTCTCCAGCCCCATGGTTTGGTTTTTCAACACAGGATTTCTCTGTGTAACAGCCTTGGCAGTCCTGGACTCACTTTGTAGACCAGGCTGGCCTTGAGTGCACAGAGATTTGCCTACCTCTGCAAGCTGTGGGTTTTGAACAGACGTGAAGCATTGGGTGGGAGCTCAGCAAGTCCTTTCTGAAGGCAAATGCCAAACAGGGCCTCTAAGTCAACCGGAGCCATGACCTCACGGGCAGAGATGGATTTACACATAAAAGCAAGTGAGCCGGGGTGAGGTCTGGGAAGGACTGCAGATATCTAAGGGATAGCTCTATTGGGAACATGGACCAGTCAATGTATCTCCTATGCTTTGACACCAAGATGCCAAGAGATAAAGCTGGCAAAGGACAGACGTGTGTATGTGTGTGTGTGTGTGTGTGTGTGTGTGTGTGTGCACATATGTGCCTGTTTATGTTCATGTCTGAGGGTGCTCATGTATACGTGTATGTGTGGAAACCAGAGGTCAATCCTAGGTTCTCTCTTTCTTTCTTTTTTCTTATGTGTGCATGGTGTACATGCATGTGTAGTCACATGTATGTGGGCAGGTGTGTGTGTGTGTGTGTGTGTGTATGTGTATGACTGTGCTTGCATGTGTAATAGTCTATGCAGAGGCTCAAGGTTCCTTGATTGCTGTTTACTTTATTCATGATAGGACTTTGTGGTCAACCCCAGAGCCTGCAGAAAGGGCTAGTCTGGTGGTGTTGCTGTTAATTTAAAGGTAGGGTCTAATAAATGTTTATTAGCCCTATAATTATTATGGAGATATTTTCTTTTTTGTTTTTTTCAAGACAGGGTTTCTTTGTGTAGCCTTGGCTGTCCTGGACTCACTTTGTAGACCAGGTTGGCCTTGAACTCACATCAATCTGCCTGCCTCTGCCTCTGTCTCCTGAGTACTGGGATTAAAGGTGTGCATCATCACACCAGGCTTATGGTGGTATTTTCTAACCTGCCATCAATCAAAAAAAACCACAGACACCGGCTACATTTTAAAATACCCTTGGTTCACCTGGAGCAGGGCAGATTTTAATCCCCTAAACTACCTTCCATATCTCCCTGCCCCAATCCCATGCCATCTGCTTCTGATAATGTCTCTCGAGCTACCTCCACCTATAATCCCAAATACTTGCTAATGTTCTTCATCTGGGCCAAATCCTCCATCCATGCCAGTCACGTGTTTCTCCTTCACCTAACCCATAGCACCTTGCTTCTCCTCTTCCTCCATTCTCCCTGTCTCTTCCAGTCTCTGACTGCTCCCTTTCCCAAGAACCTCTCTGTCTCACCAGCCCAGGAACCTTAGCCACACCTATCCCATTTGTCCTTCCTGGGTGTGTTGAGTTTTTAACAGGAATAAGTTCAAACAGGAATAAGATTGTAGGCAAGGCTACAAACATTTATGGGTATGCGAGTCTGCTCATTGGGGCAGCAACCAGACCAAACTCCAACAAGGCAGCTTGCTCCAGGGGTTCCCCTATCTCACTGGAATCACAGGGATCTGCCACTTTTACCCAACATCACATGGGATTTCACACTGGCACAGCAAGCACTTTAACCACAGAGCCATTTCCCCAGTCCTTAGTTTTTGAGACCAGGTCTCTCTCTAAACCTGAAGCTTGCTGATCACGGAAGCCCGGGAGGTCAGCGAGCCCCAGGGACTCACCTGCCTACACCTCTCAGAGAGGTGTAGAGGTGTAGACCTGATGGCTTTGGTGTATTCATTCTGAGGATCGAACTTGAGTCTTCAGCCTTGCTCAGTGGACACTTTACCAACTGAGCTATTCCCCCAGCCCCAGCACCATTTGAAACTCCAATACAAATGAAACGTCCAGAAGTGAAAATGTGTATTTAAGATAAAACACACAGGGCTCTTAAGATGGCTAGGTAGGTAAAGACACTTGGCACCAAGGCTCATGACCTGAGTCCCATCCTTGAACTCCAGGGTGACAAGAACTGACTCCTGCAAGCGGTCCTCCCCTGACCTTTGCATGTGCACCATGCCATGCACATGCTCCTCCCAACAGAGATAAAGAAATAGACAAATTAAAAAACAAAGAGCAGCCGGGCGGTGGTGGCACACGCCTTTATTCCCAGCACTCGGGGAGGCAGAGGCAGGTGGATTGCTCTGAGTTCGAGGCCAGCCTGGTCTACAAAGCAAGTCCAGGACAGCCAGGGCTACACAGAGAAACCCTGTCTCAAAAAACCAAACCAAACCAAACCAACCAAACAAACAAACAAAAAAACAAAGAGCAAACACGTAGCTCTGAGATCTGACTCGATGGAACCCAAAACAAGGCAAGTCTAGACTTTTCCCTCCCAATGCAACAAGACAGGGAAGGAGACCGAAAACAGGAGGCAGAGGGAGGCACGGATGGAGAGGGAGGCGCGGATGGAGAGGGAGGCGCGGGGTGACAGACAACCCTACGCTGCATAAGTTCCCTTCTAAGGCCCTGAGAAAAAAGGGGAAATCAGAGCCACCCATCTTAAACACACGCACCGCATGGAACAGCAGCTTGCCATTTAAAGCAAACACTCCAGTTGGACAGTTTGAGAAGAAAAATATCAGTTGTAGTGTCTCTATCTTGTAAATTCACACAGTACCTTTTTTTTTGTTTGTTTGTTTTGTTTTTTGAGCCAGGGTTTCTCTGTTACACAGAGCCCTGACTGTCCTGGTCTCTCTTTGTAGAACTCACAGAAATCCCACTGCCTCTGCCTCTCAAGTGCTGGGATTAAAGGCTTGCACCACCATGCCAGGCCCAGGCCCATTAACCCTTTTCTTTTTTTCTTTCAGTAAATTTTATTTATTTAATTTTAATTTATGTGTGTTGGTGTGAGGGTGTCAGATCTTGGAGTTACAGACAGTTGTGAGCTGCCATGTGGGTGCTGGGAATTGAACCCGGGTCCTTTGGAAGAGCAGGCAGTGCTCTTAACCACTGAGCCATCTCTCCAGCCCTCTTTCTTCCTTTCTTTCTATCCAGACAGGTTTCAGGTAGCCCGGGCTTGAGTTGAACTGACTCAATGATGACTTTGAAGTCCTCATCTTCCTGTTAATCCCTCACAAGTGTTGGGATGACAGGTGTGTGCCGCCACGTTTGCATCACGTGCTGCTAGGGAAGAGACCCAGGCCGTGTACGTGTGCCGGACAAACCCTCTGCACACTGAGCTTCAGCCTACACTGATCCTTGGGCAGTGAGAATGGAGAGAGCTAGGTAATCCACACCAGTAGAGAGAGAAAAAGAAACAAAACGAAACAAGTCAAAGAGGACCAAGAGCCTTAGCGTACTGCTCCCAGTCTGCCTAGCAACCTATGACGTCATTACCTGCCTGCCACTAGGTACGTGAGCCAGCTGCCCCTCTTCCTCTCTTCCCACTCTCACTCTCTTCATCTCTCTTGCTGTCTCTGTCTCTCTATGCCTCTCTCTCTCTCTGGGGGTGCCCCTCCCCCTTCCCTGCTTTCTCACGCTCCTATAATAAATGTCTCCATGTCATACCTGGTGCCTGGCATCTCATCTTTAATCATTACAAAGAGAAGAGGAGACCACAGAAAAGAGAGCACAGGACCAGTAGAAAATGGAAAGAGAGCCGGGCGTAGTGGTGTATGCCTTTAATCCCAGCACTCGGGAGGCAGAGGCAGGCAGATCACTGTGAGTTCGAGGCCAGCCTGGATTACAAAGTGAGTCCAGGACAGTCAAGGCTACACAGAGAAACCCTGTCTCGAAAAACCAAAAAAAAAAAAAAAAAAGAAACAACAAAGCCAAACCTCTTAGAGGGATTGGAGAGATGACTCCGCAGTTAAGAGCACTGGCTGAGGCTGGAGAGATGGCTCAGAGGTTAAGAGCACTGCCTGCTCTTTCAAAGGCGCTGAGTTCAATTCCCAGCAACCACATGGTGGCTCACAACCATCTGTAATGAGATCTGATGCCCTCTTCTGGCATGCAGGCACACATGCAGGCAGAACACTGTAAACACCATAACTAAATAAGTCTCTTTTTTTTTTTTTTAATTTTTAAATTTTTTTTTATTTTTTATTTATTTTTTATTTTTTTAATTTATTCTTGTTACATCTCAATGGTTATTCCATCCCTTGTATCCTCCCATTCTTCCCTCCCTCCCATTTTCCCCTTATTCCCCTCCCCTATGACTGTTCCTGAGAGGGATTACCTCCCCCTGTATATGCTCATAGGGTATCAAGTCTCTTCTCGGTGACCTGCTGTCCTTCCTCTGAGTGCCACTAGGTCTCCCCCTCCAGGGGACATAGTCAAATGTGAGGCACCAGAGAACATGAGAAAGTCATATCCCACTCTCTACTCAAGTGTGGAGACTGTTCTGACCATTGGCTAGATCTGGGTAGGGGTTTAAAGTTTACCACCTGTATTGTCCTTGGCTGTTGCAATAAATCTCTTAAAAAAAAAAAAAAAAAAAGAAGAAGCTGGGCGTGGTGGCGCATGCCTTTAATCCCAGCACTCGGGAGGCAGGGACAGGCAGATCGCTGTAAGTTCGAGGCCAGCCTGGACTACAAAGCAAGTCTAGGACAGCCAAGACTACATGGAGAAACCCTGTCTCAAAAAACAAAAAACAAAAACAAACAAACAAACAAACAAACAAAAAAAGAGCACTGGCTGCCGTAGTGGAGGACCCAGGTTCAATCCCCAGCACCTGAATGGTGGCTCACAACCATCTACTCCAGTCCTAGGAGAACTGACATCTCCTGGCCTCCTTGGGTACCAGGCATGCCCCTAGCAGACCTGGATTGTGGTGATGCTATCCACTGGGAAAAACTGCCCCATTCCTTGCCTGTCACCAGGACCCTGCAGAAACTGTGGACACTGTTGGGTTGAGTAGTCTACTCTGCCTTGTCACAGTAGGTCACCTCCCCCAGGTCCCTTCTCTACAGGAAGATCTCTCGGGCCAACCAGCCGAAAGCTATCCTGTGTGGCAGCTGACGACTTAATCCTGTCCCCAGTGAAGACACCGAGACCACTGGATGTCTAGGCAGTGGGTAAGTCTCTGTCTTTGTAATCGACACGGAGGCCATTTGGCTTAAACTCCCTGCTGAAATTTACCCTCCTCAGATCTCTGATGGTGCTGACGGCTCACTGTGGCTTCATCAGTTATGAGGCAGCTGCCTGGCCAATCCATCCCGTATCTAAAAACCAGGCCTCACTCTTCTAGAGCTTTTGGGTCACCTGACGGGAAAAGCAAACTCACAGGCAGGTTGGTCGGGCTAACAGGCTTCGTATGAAAGGATCAACAGGTTTCAGATGTAGCTTTGCAAAGGCTGCTCCCGGTAACCAACCACTTACCTTTACGTAACGATAAATAGCTGGATAAGAAGTTTAAGGTTAGGCTGGTGGTGGCTGCGCACGCCTGTAATCCCAGCACTCAGGAGGCAGAGGCAGGTGGGCCTCTGTGAGTTTGAGGCTGGCTTGATCTACAAAGTGAGTTCCAGAACAGGTAGGGCTATGCAGAGAATCCCTGTTTAATGCCCAAAACTAACCTGTAAGCCCCCACCTTCCCAAGGACCAGGTAACTTCCTGGAATGCTGGGAGTTGCAGTTCTTGGAAAATAACAAAAGCTCACGGGAGAGTATGGTGGCCTATAGGTTTGTTTTCATAAATTCTTGCAACACATGGCTCAATGCCATTCCAGGGAGTGGTCCTGACCAAAGTCCATCTCTTGGCCAGTATTTAATATTTAATAAAGTTTGCTTTAAATTTGGCCCTAAAATGCGGGATTTGATTTTTCTCAGGTGAATCTCAGGATTGACACCAGTTTCAAAAATATCATTAAAACAATTAAGGTTTTGACTGGGTGGGGTGGTGCATGCCTTTAATCCCAGCACTCAAGAGGCAGAGGCAGGCAGATTGCTGGGAGTTCAAGGCCAGCCTGGTCTAAAAAGTGAGTCCAGGACATCTAAGGCTACACAGAGAGACCCTGTCTTGGAAAAAGCCAAAATAAATAAATAAATAAATAAATAAATAAATAAATAAATAAAATTAAGGTGTATTTCAATTACAAAGGCCTAAAAATAATTTAAATTACAAACCTCTGAGGATATAAAAGGTCTAAATATGTTATGACAAATTATAAACAATGGTAATATACGCTTCAGGAAGTAAAAAGAAGAAGAACAACAGCCTCAAAAAACAAAGCTATAAGACTTGGATCCACCTCTTACAGCTCCAATGGACTCCAGAAAAGAACTGTCGCACCAGGTGGTGGCGCACGCCTTTAATCCCAGCACTCGGGAGGCAGAGGCAGGTGGATCTCTGTGAGTTCAAAGCCAGCCTGCTCTGCAAAGCAAGTCCAGGCCAGCCAAGGCTACACAGAGAAACCCTGTCACAAAAACCCAAAAATAAATAAATAAACAAACAGACAAACAAACAAACAAAAGAACTCCTGTCTTCCAAGCGCCCCAGCTTCCCAGCCTGTCGCCTACCCCTGACGGGGAAGCTCCAGATATAAAGGCTTCCCTTAAGACCTTTAACTTTAACTTGTGTGCTTTCTGTATCTGCCATGGCAGAGCTCCAATCGGCTGATAGACACCATCCAGAAATCAGGTCCAGACCACAAACTGCTCCGAGGATGATCTACACCACCAGCGCCTCAGGCAGTCCTCCAAACCTGGAAAGCCTGGGACTTGCTGAAAACTGGTATAAACTGGTTTAATCGGTGTGATTGCTCCCTGCCTCTTCAGCTGGGTCAGCTAACTGGCTGCTTCTGATGAACCCCCGTTGCCCTAACCCACTCATGGCCTTTGGCTAATATTTCAGCCTTTCTGGGCCCTGAAAGCCAAGCCCTACTTTCAGCAGGAAGTAGTTACAGAGGAGATTACATCGCCCCTTATCCTCAACAAAGGGCTGGAGTATTAGATCCAAGGCAAAGGGGACAAAATGGCTACCCAAAGAAACTGTTGGTCTCGAGAGGCAGAGGCAGATGGATCTCTGTGAGTTTGGGGCCAGCCTGGTCTACAAAGTGAGTCCAGGACAACCAGAGCTGTTACATAGAGAAACCTTGTCTCAAAAAACAAAAACAAATACTACTACAACAACAACAAAAGAAAAACAGGAAAAAAGAAAAAGAAAAGGAACTTTTGGCATACCATGATTATATGGTCTTAAAATATTTGTTCTAGTTACGCTGATCAAACAGGTAAACATTATGAATGAGTAATGCATTTTCCCCTACATTACATACTTTGTTTCCCCTCAAATAAAGAATGCTAAGATCCTATTTAGGATTTGACAGGGACATGTAAGACAAGGCATAGGGGATGAAGAACCAGCCTGCCTCCATCTTAGGCTTGAAAGCCATCTTGTAGTAAATACAAACCAAGCTCGGTTTATGATTAGACCTATTTCTCAATAATTGGGTATGTACAAATGGCTCTGTGCCTCCTGTTCCAGCAACAGCAGTCATGACTTTTCATGGTTATGTTCTGCTCCTATAACCCCACCTATTTTTCCTGCCAAACCCCCCATTTGGAAACCCCCTACCCCTGAGCTCTAAAAGCCTGGTCTTCCTCACATCCGAGGCTGACCTCTCAAGCCCCACCTTGTGGGCATGGGGAAGGCAGCTGGTGAACATGACAGAAAAAGCTTGCTTTGTTTGATTTAATTGATTTGGCTGATGATTTGGGTCGGTGGTGGGCTTCCTCCTCCCATCTTTGGAATTAATTATACATGCAGACAAAACATTCACATACTAAAAATTAAACAACAGCAAGAAAAACTAAAAACACCTAGATGCGACCCCCCCCAACCAGCACACCCCCAAGTCAAAGCATAGGTCTGGTTAAGAAACAATTCAGAATATTAGGAAGGAGAAGTAGATCACAAAACTCTACATTTTTGTTGTTGTTGTTGTTTAAAAATTATCTACACTTTTACAAATGCAAACAAACAAACAAACAAACAGAAAACATTGGAAAGGACTAATCAAAACATTTTGACCTTTGGTGTTGCTGTGTTTTGTTTTGTTTTGAATAATGAAAAACAACTTGTGTGTAACCAAAGCACATAATAATAATCTGATGATCCAGTCATTTTTTAAAGAAATTCTCCCTGTTCCTCCCAAGGCTCTCAAGGGAACTCCTTGCACATCTGCAGGCCCAGGGCTCAGGGCTAATAGAGTTTCTTTCCTCTAGGAGGAGGGAGAAGAGGTGACCTAGGTCACTCCAGACGCCAGAGCCCTCCCCACCGGAACTCCCTGACTCCAGGCTCGGGGTGCCCCAGGACCCTGCTCACACAGCTATGCCTCTGCCACCCCTCCTGGGTGAGAAGAGCAGTAATGCGGGCAGAGATTCCACACACACTGTGGCTTCCGGCGGACTCCAGATGCTCCTCTCAAGAGTCCTGCTGGACTCCCCTCTCCAGGCTTGGCCTCAGGGTAGGCCTTGTGGGAGGTGGAAAGGCAGGGAGGCAGAGCGTCTGCCAGACTGTACAGCTGGGCTGCTGATGGGAGGGACTTTCTCTGGGCCCAACAGCCATGTAACTCTCCTGGAAGACTATTCTTTTCCAACCAGCAAGCACATCCTGAGGCCAGGTTTCTCTCTCTCTCTCTCTGCCTCACCCCCACTCTTTTTTAAAAAACGATTTATTTATTATGTATACAGTATGCATCAGATCACATTATAGATGGTTGTGAGACACCATGTGGTTGCTGGGAATTGAACTCAGGCCCTCTAGAAGAGCAGGTGGTGCCCTTAACCACTGAGCCATTTCTCCAGCCCAAATCTTTCTTTCTTTTTGGCTAAAGATTAGAAGAAGAAAACCCCCCACAATTTATCTACTTATTTATGAGTGTGCGTGTATGTTCAGGACATAGCTCAGTTAGTAGAAGGCTTGCCTGGCATGCATGAGGCCCTGGGTTCAATTCCTAGCACTGCATAAACCGGGCATGAAGGCACAGGCTATTTCCCAGCACCCCAGATGTATAGGAAGGCAGATCAGAAGCCCAAGAGCATCTTTGGCTATATGGGGAGCTGGAAGCCAGCCTGGGTGACATGAGACCCAGCCTTAAACAAAGGCAGGACACTGAGTTGACTTTGAACTTGAGAGAAGTGAGTCATTTTTCTAGAATATGCTCCATGCTTAGAAGGCTGAGTTTTTGTTTTGTTTTTTGTTTTTTGTTTTCGAGACAAGATTTCTCTGTGTAGCCTTGGCTGTCCTGGACTCCCTTTGTAGACCAGGCTGGCCTCGAACTCACAGCAATACGCTTGCCTCTGCCTCCCGAGTGCTGGGATTAAAGGCGTGCGCCACCACGCCCGGCCTGCAGGCTGGGTTTTTACTTGCTAAATCTGGCATGGCGCTGAGACTGCATACAAACCTCTGCCTGCAGGAAGGTGTGCAAAAGTGTGAGCATACACACTCATGCAATGGTGTGAATGTGTAAATGTGTATGGCTTTAAGGGCACATGAGTACAGGTGTACGTGTACACAGGAAAAAGGCATAAGAGTCCCAGGTGTGTTCGTGTGACATGCACATACAGGTGTATTCTCTTTTTCTTTTTTTTTTCTTTTGTTTTTTTGAGACAGGGTCTCCCTATGTAGCCTTGGCTGTCCTGGATTCGCTTTGTAGACCAGGCTGGCCTCGAACACACAGCGATCCGCCTGCCTCTACCTCCCGAGTGTTGGGATTAAAGGCGTGCGCCACCACGCCTGGCCAGGTGTATTCTCTTTAAGTATAAACATGCATGCCCACATTCACAGCTACATGCATGTCGCTCTAACGCATGAAGAGTTAGACACAGAAGAATGATCACTATGCAGGAGAGACATAGGGCCCTCAGCCAGCCATGCTGTGTGTGTGTGTGTGTGTGTGTGTGTGTGTGTGTGTCTAGACAACAGTGGGACTCTGAGCTCTCAGTTACTGCAGCATGGTGTCAGCTCGGCCCCATGACTGACAGTGATTTTCCCAAGTAAGAAAAAGTCAGACGGGGGTGGGGGTGGGGGTGGGGGGACAGGCTGGAGAGATGGTTCAGTGGTTAAGAGCACTGCCTACTCTTCCAAAGGACCCGGGTTCAATTCCCAGCACCCACATGGCAGCTCACAACTGTCTGTAACTCCAAGATCTGACATCCTCATACCAACGCACATAAGTTAAATAAAAATATTAGAAGAAGAAGAAGAAGAAGAAGAAGAAGAAGAAGAAGAAGAAGAAGAAGAAGAAGTCAGACGGAGGAGAATCAGCCATGGCTGGTACAGGCTGGTGAGGGCCATGCGCATGCACACACTGGTTACATAAATGCTGTGGTCCAAGCAGTGGCCAAACGTTCAGTCCTTGGTGAGCCAGAAGGCAGTGGGTCCTGAGGTTGTGGGATTTTCTAGGTCCTGCGGCCCCCCTTTCCTTGGCCCTTCTGATTGCTCCACTCCTACTTCACACTGTATCTTTGTTGGTCTTGCCTCCTCCTGAGGCATCATTGAGGCTTAGAGCCCTGACTACTTATTCTCCAGGGATTTTCTCCCAGCCCCACCACTGTCACCATACTAGCTGTGTGTGCACACAGGGGCCTTCAGCTGCCTCCTCTTTACCTCATTAAACTTTTACTTTACGGAAGATCAGATGGGATCTCAGAGCCAAGAGTTCAGAGGTGATATCTTCAGACCCGGCTCTAGTATGCGAGGAAGGGGTCAGGGTCACACCTCTGCCACTCAGCACTTGTGTTTGTCCCATGGCCCAGAGCCATGGAACCAGAAGGCTGACAGTGAGGGACAGGCTCTGCAGTGTCTGGGGTCTTGAGGTAACATCACCACCTCTGGACTTCACTTTTCCATATCTGTGAAACGGGACTGCGCGATTCTAAGAGATTTCATGGTTTGCTGTTGGAGAGAAACGGCATTGAAGCTGATGACCTCTACAGCATCTGCAGGCGTGTGGCTGGGGTGGGAGGAGCCCCGAGGTGTCCCTTATCTGTTTCCTGTGGCCATATAACAGATTTGCCACAAGCTTAGTGGCTTAAAGCCACACACGCCTGCCCTGCCACTCTGTGGGGCAGAAGTCCCCAGCAGCATCACCACACCAGATGGAGGTGCTGTCAGCCTCGCTCCTTCCCAGCTCCTTCTGTGGTTTGTGACCCCTGTTGACCCCTCCTGCACCTCAAAGCCATCCAGCCAGCACCATTCTCAATCTGAGCGCTGTGTACTCCCTTCCGGTTCAAAGGTTCTTGTGATCCCTGGGCTCCCAGAGATGTCTGGCCTGTTAGTCAGCTGCTCGGCAGCCTCCTTCCATGGGCTGCCCAGATCCTCTTGGAGTGACTACAGCAGAACACCCCAGGCTGAGGAGCTTGTAAACAACAGAAATGTCTTCCTCATGGCCGGAAGCTGAGTTCAGAGGTCGGATGCTGGTGAGGGAAGGCCCTGGGCTAGGTTTGCAGGTGCCAGCCTTCCTCTTCCCTCCCTACACAGTGGAAGGGTGTGTGTCTCCTTGGGTTCTGTTTATATGGGTTCTGCCCTCATGACATCATGACTTCCCTGGCGTCTCCATCTAATGTTGCCCCCCTGGGGCTGGGATTCTAACACATGAATGTGTGGGGGACACACAGTCTCCCTCTACAGGCCCATATCACATAACATAGTTACAGGTTCTGGGATTAAGATGTGGTCAGCATTGGGGGTGGGGGTGTCGTTACTTTGAGTGGACAACACCATGTCTTGGAGCCGTAAGACAAAGGCCCAAGGCTGGGCGTTGGTGGTGCACGCCTTTAATCTTAGCACTTGGGAGGCAGAGGCAGGCGGATCGCTGTGAGTTGAAGGCCAGCCTGGTCTACAGAGTAAGCGCCAGACAGCCAGGGCTACACAGAGAAACCTTGTCTCTAAAAACCAAACCAAACCAAACCAAACCAAAAAACCAAAAACGAAGACAAAGGCCCAGACATCTGCCTGGAGCCTGGGTACATATCCAGGGTTACTTTTCCCCTTGGTGGGATTGCTGCTACTTTTGACATTGTGCCCAAGTTGCCCAACCTAGTGAGACTTGGAGGGACCAATGTGTCACAGCTGAGTGTTCAAGGATGCCCTTGAACTTCTCACTTTCCTGCCTCCATCTCCCAAGTGCTGGGATTGTAGCCACCATGTCCAGTTTATGCAGAGTTGGGGGTTGAACCCAGGCTCCGTGTATGCCGGGCAAGCATTTGATTCCACAGAACTACAGCCCAGTCCTATTGACTGCTTGTCCTCAGGGTCTGTCAGCTCTTCATAGATTCTGCACGTAAAAGTCGCATGCTTGCCTTGTATCTGCTGGTGGACTCCGGCTCCTGCTTTATGTTCTGTGATATAGTCATTGCAACGTAACAGCTGGCGTGTCAGACGGGTGATGCTGGGTGGGCAGGATGGGAAGGAAGTTATTAGAGAGGCAGGAGGGCATAGCCAAACTCAGGGCCAACCCCAGGCTTGGCACAACAGCTTGGGTGCAGAGAGACTGTTGGGGCTATGGGGCCATGGAGCAGGGAGGGGCATGAGGGGGCGTGGGTGGGAGGGACGAAGGGTAGAGGAGGGGGTCACGTTTATGACGCAGTTCTGAGGGCCATGGAGAGATTGTTCCACCTTGTTACCGGCGTACCCAGTGTCCAGCCAGGACGGAACTCTTGAGGTCACATCAAGCAGGACCTCAGAGGACAAAAAGAAGGAAAGAAATAAAAAGCCAGGTGCTATCACACACGGCAGCAATCCCAGTACTTGGGAGCCTGAGGTAGGAGGATTGCAAGTTCAAAGCCAACCTGGGCAACTCAGCAAGACCTTGCCCTAAAATAGGTAAAAACGGATGTACACTGTCGTCAATAGTGCACTTAGCTTGTGAGAAGCCTTAGGTTTGATGGCAACGCTGCAAAATCAGAAGGCAGGAGACAGTAGTCAGCTCCTCCTCCTTGGGTGTAGTCACCATTCTGAGTCCACACACTCTCTGTCTCTGTCCTTGACTGGGACACCTACAGCTGTCATCAACCACCTGCCACCTGCCCACCTCATCCAGGCTTTCTCCAGGAGCACAGTAGATGTGTGGTTCCAGGCTAGCTGCTGCCTCTTTGCCTCCGTTTCTCCCCTGAGACTCTACCCTGTGGGCTAGAGTGTTGTCTCTACAGCCCCGGGCCTCCATGGACAGGAGCCAGGTCAGCCTCTGTGATGGACACTGAACCCAGCCTGTGCCAAGCTCCCGTGAGGAGGGCACTCCTGTGCTACTCAGCAGCCCACAGGGACCAATGGCATCCCAGGACACCATGGAACAGGTGGGGACGCCAACACCAGCTGCTGCTGCCCCCGCACAGGATGTGGCTCCAGGCTGGCGACACTCTCAGGCTTCTCCATTCCCATCAGGCACTTTGGCCGCCCACTCACCCTCCTGAAGACTGTCACTTACCTCCGTGACCCTTGAGAGGTGGCCTCTCAGGGCCCCGACCTGCCAGAAGCTGTAGTCCCTGTAGGGAGGCAGAAGTCCAGCCCAGCCCATTCCTGGCTTTGCTATGGATGATGATCCCGGAGGGTGGGGGCGAGGCGAGGAGACACCGCCCTCACTCTTCTCCTCAGCACTCTGCCAGGCACTCCTAGCCCCCCTGGGAATGTACAGAGGCATTTTAAAGATGGTGGAGCCAGCCAGGATTCAGGGTCTTCAGGAAAAGCAGGTCAGAGACTGTACCCTGGTACAGCTGGAGACATGGAGGCTCCACAGGGAAAGGGGGCCTTGGGAAGGCAGTTGGGTGCCTTGGGAGGGCAGTTGGGTGCCTTGGGAGGGCAGGTGGGTGCCTTGGGAGGGCAGGTGGGGGGCCTTGGGAGGGCAGGTGGGTGCCTTGGAAGGGCAGGTGGGTACCTTGGAAGGGCAGGTAGAGCCTTGGTAGGGGGAAGGTGAGGGCCTTGAAAGGGCAGGTGGAAGGGGGAGTGATGGCTTTTAAAGGGCAGGTAGAGCCTTGGGACGGGGAGCAGGGGTGGGGGGCGGAGAAGGTGGGCAGCCACCTCTACATGCTAAGAGGCAGCTAGCTCACACCTGTGTACCTTGCTAGTCTTCGTGGGCAAGCAGCTGCCCACTGGGGACTTTGGCATTCTCATCTGCTCAGTGGGTACATTATTTACCCCACTTTGGAGGTTTGTGAGCTGCACTGAGCACTGCCTCCAGGAATGTGGAGCCTCCAGCTCACCCCAGTACCTGAGCTTCTCCAGGCCTGTGAGAGGCCAGGCTTTGTCTCCATCCCATGTCCTCCACCTTACAGTCGCCCCCTCCACCCTGACCCACTCTCATGTCCATTATCTATGTGTAGAGTTCTACTTCTGGCATGTTCTCCCGGCACCCCTGCTCTGACGGACACCCCACATCACCTCATAGCAGCTGGGAGGTCACGAGTCCATTCCCAGGGGACAGAAATCTAGCCTTTGGGACTGAGAGAGGAGCCCTGGGAGGGCTTGCAGCTGGGGGGGGGGAAGGGGCCACAGACTTCTCTACCACTGAAGAAATTCCCCAACCCGGGCCCCCCCGGCCAAATGGTGGGGACCAGGCCCCAGACTGTGGCCTCCAGGAGACAACAGACAGACAGCTAGAAGGGTCCAGGAGCTCCCTTTGTGGGGGAGGGGGGTGACTTTCCCCTCTCTTTTCTCTGACAAATGGCACCAGGCACTGTCTGGGGTGAGAACCCCCACCACTCCCACCAGGAAATGCCACTGTGTCCCCCACATTAAAATACACACAGGCTAATGTCCTTTTGCATAATGTTGTATTGACACTTGAAATGTGCATCCATGCGTGCCTGACTGGAAACGACCTATTAGGTCACACAGAGTCCAGCCCCTGGGGGCCAAAGCTGCATCACTGCCCAGAGACCACGGCCTTCAGGGCTGGATTTTGGGAGAGGCCCTCTCACGTCCCAGGCCCTTTCTTTGGCTCCTGGGCAGCAGCTTCCCAAATTTACTAGGTTTCTCGGTGGGTTAATAGCTATTCCTGGAGAAAGGCTCCTATGGTCAAATAAATTTAGGAAATGCTGACTTAAACAAGACTTGAACAGCTGGTTTTTCTATAGGACACATCAGTCCTATAGGCTGCCATTCCAAATAATCTACACCCTTGTGACCATCCACTGTGGGGGGGCTGGGTGTGCGGGACTCCCCAAAATGCACTGGTTCACAAAAGCCTTTTCCCCCAGAAGTATCTTGCAGGCTGGGGTCCCCAGGCACCCTTTTGACTGTGCTACCCTAAGCTGTTGGTGACCACTGATGGACTGGCACCTGTCCTGGGTGAGAGTGTGTGCTAAAGTGCAGCAGCACAGTACAACTGCTACTGTCACGGTGATGAAGGGGGGGACAAGACTCTGCCCCTCCTGTGACCATCTTGTTCTTGTCTGTTGTCTTCGGACAAGGAATGCAGGCCAAGCACGACTGCCATGCGACTTGCCCTGGCTGCCTCAGATGACACATAGGGTGCAGTGAAACAAACAGGAGGCCCCACAGTACTAACGAGGCAGCCCCTCCCACCAGGATGGGGGGAGTTGTGGCAGTCCATCCCCACTGGTCCACCTCTTTGGGGTTCACCAGGCAGAGATGAGCATCTGGCAGGTGTTGGATGACATCCACACGAGCTCCACCAGGCGGAACTGGAAGTAGCCAATGATGAAGCCCGAGATGACGTCTGTAATGTGGTGGCGTCCGATCATCACCCGGGACAGGCCCACGCAGAAGGCCCAGAGCACCAGCAGCACGCGAAGGGGCACCGCCAGCACCAGGTGACTCAGGAAGAACTTGGACACCATGGCGGCACGGCTGGCATGGCCGGCAGGGAAGGCATAGATGTCCATGGTGAGGTAGTCCAGGAGTCCGGGGCTTGTCTCATACGGGCCGCGGCGCTTAATGAGCTTCTGTACCCCAGCCACCGTCATGATGTCCAAGAGCAGCGCTGTGGACGGAACACAGAGGCCTGGGTATCAGTGCCGCTGGAGGGCCAGGTGCCACTGGCCTCAGTGACCTCAGAACACATTCTCATCCCAGGGCCTTTGCACTGGCCACTCCTGTTACCTGGATGTCCCTTCCCTTGGGCATCCTTCCGCTTACTTCAACAGAGATGGCCCGATTGGTACCCGTTTGTAGAAGTCGCCACCACAGTCCCTTCACTTTGCTTCCTTCTTCTTCTTTTTTTTTTTTTTTTTCCCGAGACAGGGTTTCTCTGTGTAGCCTTGGCTATCCTGGACTCACTTTGTAGACCAGGCTGGCCTCGAACTCACAGCGATCCGCCTGCCTCTGCCTCCCGAGTGCTGGGATTAAAGGCGTGCACCACCACACCTGGCTTGCTTCCTTCTTCTTACCACCTGGCATAGTAAACAGTTTTCCTTCCTTCCCCCCCAACTTTGTGTGTGTGTGTGTGTGTGTGTGTGTGTGTGTTTGTGTGTTTAGCTAACAATGACTATCTTCTTCGATTGTTCTTACCTTATTTTTTTTCTTCCTGAGATAAAGTTTCTCTGTGTATCCTTGGCTGTCCTGGACTCACTCTGTAGACCAAGCTGGCCTCGAACTCGCAGAGATTCCACCTGCCTCTGCCTCCCGAGTGCTGAGATTAAAGATGCGCGCCACCACACCCCAGCTTCTACCTTATTTTTTGAGGCAGGGTCTCTCGCTGAAACTGCAGCCAGGATGACAGCCAGCAAGCCTTAACAGTCTCCCTGTCTCTGCCCTATACAGTGCTGGAACCATAGGCATGCGTATGTGGGCAAGCCCGGCTTGTTATGTGGGGGCTGGGGATTTGAACTTAGGTCCTCATGCTTGTGCAGCATGTGCTCTTACCCACTGAGCCATCTGTTCAGTCTCTCCTCGCCCTCTCACATGTGATTTCACACTTTTCTGTTCCCTACCCTCACTGCTAGTGCTGAGTGTCATAAGCAGGTCCAGGTACCTGCAGGGTTCCAGGGCTGAGATGTGGGGCCTGCGCTACAGAATGGCTCTCAAAGTATGTCCGTGAGGCTCCCCCGGTGCCCAGAGCACACCAATGTTTTATAAAGTTCAAAGGGAATTGACATAACACACACTCAGCAGTGTCAGGACACAGAAGGCGGGGGCATTTGTGCAGTCAGGGTGCTGGGCAATCAGTAGATGAGGCTAGGCCTGAACTCAGAGAGCTCTTCCTCAACCCACTGACTTTTTCTCCACTGTCTCCTTTAGGCGTCTCACGCCTTGTGTAGTGGCCACTTCAGAATGTCTCCTCATTGAGGTGAGGCCGGGCCTGTCTTGTTGCTCAGCCCCACACAAGGTGCCTCTCTCCAAATGTTAGCTGAATCACTGGCTGGAAACTTGGCTCATAGGCTGGGCTTTTCCTCAACTTAGAAGTTTGGGTGGGGGTGGGGGGTGGGGGATGGGGGATAGATCCTGAGCCTCTCTTCTGTCCCAGGCACCACCCTACTGTGTGGCTGCACTTCGGTGGGTTGCTCTGCGTCTTTGGGCCATCAGAGGGTGGCACTATGCCAGCGCCCAGTTCCACTAGGTAGTCAGAGTGACTCCCAGGCTGCCAGTGTGGGGCAAGGAAACCCTCCTCAGGCATGAGGAAGGCTGGCTCTCACATTGTTCTGCTTGGGAGCCCGGGCTGGCATTAGAAGGCACAGCTACTCTGCTGGGTCCAGAAGAGACTCTCAGGAGGAGACTCTCCCCTTCCATCCATTGTGGCCTCAGGAGATACTAGTGAGGTCCCAGAACCTATAAGTCCCCTTTTAGTGAGAGCTGTGGACAGCCCAGCAGTGAGGTATAGCCACTGTGACTGCATGACTCAGGATAAGTCACCCGGCTGTCCCCACCTGTGAGGTATAGAGCATAGGTACTGCCCCCCTGGGATAGGAGATATATACTATTTCCTTGTATGTGCCTGCAAAGGTGACTAGTGGTCCCCGGCAAGGGACTGAGGAAGTCCTAGGCCCGACAGCACTCTGTGCAAAGCAGGGAAGTCCCTGCCTCAAAAGTCTGGCCCATCAGAGGGTTGGGTAAGGTGGTGGCCATTCCTGGAGGATGCCTGGCTGGGATCTCGTCTCTAAACCCTCTCAGTATATGTCAGAAGGTGGGCTTTTGGCCATTACTTTCATGGCAATGGGAAAGGATGGAGCTGGGGTGTAGCTCAATGGTCAAGAATGGGTTTCTCATGGACATGGACAGGCACCTGGCTTCAGAGAGAGAGAGAGAGAGAGAGAGAGAGAGAGAGAGAGAGAGAGAGAGAGAGAAAAGAAAAAGAAGAAGAAGAAGAAGAAGAAGAAGAAGAAGAAGAAGAAGAAGAA
>OU015750.1:8808046-8835261 GCA_907169655.1 Acomys percivali | reverse complement strand
CGAGTCCAGGATAGCCAAGGCTACACAGAAAAAAATCCAAAAAAACCCAAAAACAAAAAAACCCCTGTCTCGAAAAAGCAAAAGCAAAAACAAAAAAATAAATAAAATAAAGTTGCTACTTGCAGATTACATCAACTTTGCAAACTAATGCCCGACCCCCATCCCCATCCGTTGTTGATACCATAGGGAGTAACATGAGCCTGTTTTGACTGACATTCTGGTTTTTTGGTGTGTTTTGTTTTGTTTTGTTTTGTTTTGTTTTGAAGGCAGAGTTTCTCTGTGTAGCCTTGGCTGTCCTGGACTCACTTTGTAGACCAGACTGACCTCGAACTCACAGTGATCCTCTGCCTCTGCCTCCCTGAGTGCTGAGACTACAGGCGTGGGCCACTGTGGCATGGAGCCTGTTTGGAGATCCCCCTCAGGCAGTGACAATGGGCAGCATCCGGGACCACAGCAGAGCCTCACAGAGCCGCTGGTCTGAGCCTGCAGGGTTCACCCACAGCATCTTTTCCAGAGGGAAGCCTGAACTTGGTGCCGGAGCGTTCTGGGCCAAAGCACAGTTGTTCCTGAGGCCTGGCTGTCATGAAGGCCTCCTTCCTGGCTTTAGGGGTGGTTGAGGGCGTGCCTTATCTCTCCAGTTCAGCAGCCCTCTGAGCCTGTGGTGGCCAGGTAACTAGAGCACTGGGAAACTGTAGCTCAAGGCAGAGCCAGGTCTACTGGTGGCCGTGACTGGAGAGCAGAGGTGTAGCTAAGGGGACCTCACATGGCCCCTTTTGGGTGTAGGCTATTACTCCTTTGACGGTGGCTACCTCAGCCAGCTCAACCCTCTTTGGGACTAGGTGGGTGACAGGAAGGCATGACTGGGAGGGGGGGGCTATTGGCCAGAAAGGAGCAAGAGATAGGTCTTTCACGACAAGAACAGGTTTGTGGGTTAAAGTTCCTTGCCAAGGTGGCCTCTGCCTCAGATTTCTGTTCTGGATCCAAGATGTGGAAGCTAGCGCTTTGTAGCCACCAGGAAGTGAGTGTCAATAGGTCTGTGTTTCTATAAGGTTTTCTGCTTGGACCACCATACCCACCTGGAACCAAAGCTGATTTTTAGGGCTGCCTCCACGTGAAGAGATTGTGGTGTGCCCCGGACCCTTGGTTAAGGATGCCTACTGCAGTGTGACTCAGAACCCTGAAAATCATGCAGCGACCCAGTGCCCTTCAAGGCCAGACAGACACAGCACGCCAAGGCTGAGTCTAGACAAGGAGAGCCCAGCAGCCACCGCAGATGACAAGGCCACCAAGGGAGAGAGAGCCACGGGGTGGGCATGCTAAGGGAAAAGGCCAACTACAAGGCAGGATTTACAATTGTGCCATAAAATGAGTGATGAAAGCCTGCCTGGATGCAGAGGATTGAGTGAGGTAGCCTTCCCAGGGTCAGGGCTTTTCCCTCAGCAGGGTTAGGGTAGGGGTGGGGGTGAAGAAGGCTAGTTTGTTTTGTTTTGAGACAGGGTTTCTCTGTGTAGCCTTGGCAGTCCTAGACTCACTTTGTAGATCAGGCTGGCCTCAAACTCACAGAGACCCCTCGCGAGTGCTGGAATTACAGGCGTGCAGCACCACCATGCCAGGCCGAAGGCTGGTTTTTATATTGTCTCTTGGACCCCCCACCCGCCATGAACAAGGGTTTTGTGTACATAGTCTTGAGGTTATTTTGGGCTGGGCAATGTAGATTAACAGAATGCTTGCCTAGCACACAGGAAGCCTTGGCTTCCATCACTGCCTGAAACAGGTGTGGGGATGCACAGCAGGAGTCTTAGCACTCAGGAGATGGAGGGGGTTGGATTGCATAGTGAGGTCACAACCTGCCCCCATCCCTAGTTAGTTTTACAAGAAAGGAACTACCACAGAATTCCTCCCATGATGGGTCTGGAGCAGGTAAGTTCATAGACACAGGAGTGGAGCAGGGTGTATGGGGCTCGGAGCGAGGGCAGGGTGAGAGTTAGTGTTCCTGGGGGCAGACTTCCAACTTTGTAAGAGGATGAACTTCTGGGATCTGTGGTGGTGACATCTATTGCTGCACAGTAATGCTTATCGCCAACAAACTGTGTACTTGGAAAGGTTCAAATGACATTTTTATGATAGCCACATTTGCCAAAAAAAAAAAAGTTATTGTTAAAACATCAAAGCTACATTCTAAAAAGACATGGTCTCCCTGGGAGCATTTATGAAGCAGATAGGTTAGGTGAGTAGAACACAGACACACACACAACACACACACACACACACACACACTCTCACACACACTGACACACACACACACAGTTAGCATCTCTCCTATTTCCTGTGAGTCCCTTCCACAGCTGCTATTGGGTGGGTCCTGGCCTGTCCTCCACTCCCCTTACCCAAGGCTTAATGCCAAGGTGGCTCTTCACAGTAGAACATCCCAGAGCTTCTGCTTTCTCACCTGAGGAATCCATACACTATCTCCAGGGAAACCATCAGGATCCTGGGCACAAAGTCCCAGGGTACCGGCTCCATTGAGTGGCTTGTGCTACTGGGAGCAGGTCCCAGAATGAACCGCTTGGCTGTGTGAATGAACTAGGCAGACCCACCCTGCCCTGTATGGTGAATTCCTTTCTATTGTATGTCAGAACCCTGACCTGGACTTGGGGTGTCCAAAGACCCCCCCCAGGAGGCTGGCTGTCACATAGTACTCCTAATATAATACAAAGTACTGGCCCATCGTTGGAGGCAGAATTGTATCCGACTGAAGATCTGAGATCAGCCTAAATATTCTTCAGTCGGGGACAAGGCACATAGTCACCTAAGTTGTACCCAAGAGCAAGAGCTGGCAGGCAGCAGGGGAGAGATGACAGACACACCTTTTGCAGAGTTGGCTGAGGGCAGTGGGCAGCTCAAGGCTGAAGAGGCTTTATTTTCTGCTCTTGGCATGAAGGGACATGGTGGTGTGTGGAGGGCGTGACAGAACTGCAAACACGAGCCACACAGCTGAGCAGGTCCCTGGGAGCTGAGGCCACAGCAATTAAAGACAACAGGGGCACAGTGCTGTATGCAGGGAGAGAGCCAGAGGCATGGTGCCCAAAACAAACAGGTCACTCCTGGGGAGGGATTAAGGGACAGGCACACCCTCTTTGCAACCTGTTGTCTGTGGACCACAAGCTGGCATCAAAGCCAGCATTGCCTTTGATCCAAAGCGCTTCCTCCAGGACATGTGTGAGCGAGTGTCTGTTGACCCTCGCAGTACTTACTCGCTGGAGTGCAGGCATATGTGCAGGCAGCACACTGTATATGCAGGGGAAATACGAATAAATATAAAAATAAAATAAACATAAAAAAAAAAGCACACACACAAGCCAGGCAGTAGTGGCGCACACCTTTAATCCCAGCACTTGGGAGGCAGAGGCAGGCAGATCGCTGCGAGTTTGAGGCCAGCCTGGTCTACAAAGAGAGTCCTCTCGAATGTTTGCTTACTCCTATTTATTCTGATCTTTTGGAGGTTCACTCCCAGAGGTTCGGTGATGGCTCAGTTCTGGAAGTACCTGCTGGTGTGCCTCTGGAGCCCTGCAACAGGGGATGGAGACAGGTGCATCCTGGGAGCTCTCTGCCCTGCCAGACTACCCTGATTCAAAAGAATGAGATACAGAGCAGACAAGGGAGCTACCAGACAGAGCTCTGGCCTCTACACTGAGCACACACTGATGCACGCCCACCCACCATTCTGCGAGCTGAACAATCGCCTGTAATTGCAGCGTTTGGGAGGGAAGGCAGGGTGATTAGCTTGAGGCGCCCTGGGCTATAGTGTGTGACCCAGCTTCAACAAACAAACAAACAAACAAACAAGGGTGAATCATGGAGGCACATAATTGTAATGCCAGCACTTGGGACCAGAAGGCTCAGGGGCTCAAAGCCTGCCTTAGCTACATAGTGAGTTTGAGACCACCCTGGCCTACGTAAGATCCTGTATCAAAAGTTCCAACAAGATGAACAAAAACAACCCAACAAGGGGGAGGCAGAGGCAGGCAGAGCTCTGTGAGTTCGAGGCCAGCCTGGTCTACAAAGTGAATCCAGGGCAGCAAAGGTTACACAGAGAAACTTTGTTTCAAATAAGCACACACACAAGCCGGGCGGTGGTGGCACACACCTTTAATCCCAGCACTTGGGAGGCAATGGCAGGCGGATTGCTGCGAGTTCGAGGCCAGCCTGGTCTACAAAGAGAGTCCAGGACAGTTAAGGATACACAGAGCAACCCTGTCTCGAAAAACCAAAACCAACAAACAAAAACCAAAAACCAAAAAACCAATAAAACAATAAAATACCCAACAAAAAAATAAGTGCTGGTCTAGTGAAACTCATTTGTATTAAAAAACTCATTTGCCGGGCTGGAGAGATGGCTCAGTGGTTAAGAGCGCCGTCTGCTCTTCCCAAGGTCCTGAGTTCAATTCCCAGCAACCACATGGTGGCTCATAGCCATCTGTAATGACATCTGGTACCCTCTTCTGGCCTGCAGGTGTACATGCAGGCAGAACACTGTATACATAATAATAAATAAATCTTAAAAAAAAAAACTCATTTGCCTTTAAAACAAACAAACAAAGTAAGCCAAGCATAGTAGCCCACGCCTTTAGTCCCAGCACTCGGGAGGCAGAGGCAGGCAGATTGCTGTGTTTGAGGCCAGCCTGGTCTACAAAGAGAGTCCAGGCCAGTCAAGGCTACACAGAAAAACCCTGTCTCGAAAAACAAACAAACAAACAAACAAACAAAAAGAGCACTGACCTTCCAAAGGACCAGGGTTTGGCTCCCAGCACCCACATGGCAGCTCACAATTATCTGTAACTTCACGATCTGACACCCACATATGTACACACATGCAGGCAAAACACCAATGTACATAAAATAAAAATAAATTATTTTTTAAAAAAGACAATGCTGACACACACTCAGGACAAACACTGAGGGGTTTAAGCTAAGTGACTTAAGTTTGTCACAGAAAGACAGACGCTAAATTAGTCCTTGCATGGAAAGCCTCTAGAGTGCTCAGATTCAGACAGAAAAGGGCTGGTGGCTGCCGAGGGCTGAGAATAGGGGATGAGTGAGGGGCTGTGTGTAGTGGGGGCAGATGAAAAGGTCCTGCAAGTAGATGACAGTGACAATTTCACAATGACAAAGATGCACTTAAGGCATTGAATTGTATATTTATAACATACTAAAATGATCCCTCACACACAAATTAAATCATATATATATGTATATATATATTTTATTATTTATTTTTTTTTTTTTTGAGACAGGGTTTCTCTGTGTAGCTCTGGCTATCCTAGAACTGTGTAGACCTTGCTGACCTCAAACTCACAGAGATCTGTCTGCCTCTGCCTCCTGAGTACTGGCTTTAAAGACGTGAGCCAGCACCCCCTGGCCATAAAACAGTTTTCACTGTCACGTTTGGGGTTGGGGAGATGGATCAGTCAGTAGAGGGCTTGATGTGCAGACAGGAGGACCTGAGCTCAGTGCCCCGGTAACCACAAAAGCCAGGAGTGACAGTGTGCACCTCTCATCTCAGACTGGAGTGGCTCAGACAGGGCACCTGCGCTCACCAGCCAGCCAGTCCAGCCTGCCCAGACTCTGAGTTTGAGGCTAGTGAGACTGTTCTAAAGAATGAGGAAGAGGCCGGGCGGTGGTAGTGCACGCCTTTAATCCCAGCACTCGGAAGGCAGAGGCAGGCAGATCGCAGTGAGTTCGAGGCCAGCCTGGTCTACAAAGCGAGTCTAGGACAGCCAAGGCTACCAAAAAACAAACAAACAAACAAACAAACAAACAAAACAACAGAGGGGCTGGAGAGATGGCTCAGTGGTTAAGAGCGCTGGTTGCTCTTCTAGAGGTCCTGAGTTCAATTCCCAGAACCCACACAGAAGCTCACGACTGTCTGTAACTCCAGCTCCAGAGGATCCGACACCTTTTCACAGATATATATGCAGGCAAAACACCAATGCAAATACAATAAATAAATTATTAAAAACAAAACAAAACCAGATGAACAGTATGACCTCTTGGAGATAGATGAAGAGCAACATTTCAATGATGCAGCTCAGATCAGACTGCTTGCTGCACTTGCTCCTGTTGAAGGAGATTGGTATTGCCCCCAAAAGAACTCACTGACCTACACAGCCAGGAGAAGTAAAGAGGTCCATGTTCCCACTCCCCACTAACCTTCTTTCTCATACCCAGGGTTAAGAGGTTGATAGAAGGGAGGTAGAGGCTTCAATAGCCCAAATTAAATAGTTTAAAAACACACATCAACACACAATGTCATGTTCAGAGTGAGGGAAGTCTCACTAAATGACTTGGATCAGGGGTTGGAGAGATGGCTCAGCAGTTAACAGCACTGGCTGCTCTTCCAGAGGACTCTGGTTCAATTCCCAGCACCCACATGGCAGCTCACAGCTGCCTGTAATGCTAGTTCCATGTGATCTGAAACCCTCACACAGACAAGCATGCAGGCAAAACACCAATGCACAAAATACAAATAAATAAATCATTAAAAAAAAAAAAGAGCCAGGCGTGGTGGTGCACACCTTTAATCCCAGCCCTTGGGAGGCAGAGGCAGGTCGCTGTGAGTTCGAGGTCAGTTTAGTCTACAAAGTGAGTCCAGGTCAGCCAAGGCTACACAGAGAAACCCTGTCTCAGAAAAAAAAAAAAAAAAAAAAAAGAACTTGGATCGTGAGAACAAGGCATGAGCCACCTTCTGCCTGGGACAGACTGTCAAGGAAAGCACATAAGGTGAGCAGGGATGGGCTCAGCCACCCATCATCTGGCTCCCAGTAGGGACCATCTAGCTGGTGCTCAGGGGAGGGAGAATGAGGGTGACAGGGTCACTGCGCTAGCATCTCGAAGACAGATAGGACCAGGCAGGAAGTGGACCTAGTGATGGTGAGAATGCTACCATGGCAATGGCCATGGCCACCTAAGTGCCCCCGGCCTTAGAACGTACGAAACTCTCTATGTTAGGATACTTCCTTCAAGTGTCCTAACAACCCATTTGACAGATGAGGAAACTGAGGCTCCAAGAGGCAAAGGCACTTGCCTGCGGCCACAGCAGGCCCTTTGGGATATGCATCCAGGTCTGGCTGACTCTAAGCTTTCCTCAGCTGCTCAGATTGCTCTGGTGAGGAAGCTCGGAACAGCCAGAGGTGAGACCTCTTTCTCCCTCCTCAGAGTGACGCTGAGCAAGACCAGAGTCACACTCAGTCCTAATCTAGCCGCCATCACACAGCTGCCACCAGTATTAGCACATGGGGAACGCAGGAAGGAACAGATGGGGTGGGAGGCAAGCCCCCACCTCATCCAGTCACATGAGGCAACTCAACTTAACTTCCCGCTAGGGGCACAGGGGAAAGATCACATAACTAGGATGGGTTCTGTGTAGAAGCTTCTAGCACTTTGGCCACCTGTTCTCTCTCCTAACTTGTCTCTATCCCCATGGCCCTGGAGTGCCCCCCCAACCCCCCGCAAGGCAATGGTCTCTCTATGACAGGTAGGATGGTACAGACTCCGGGTTCTGAGGCTCGGCCAGGCTGTTTGACTTACTGGCACCTCAGTTTCCTAATCTGCCAGATGGGAGTGTCAGGGACGCTGGCCTCTTGGGACTAGCTGGGAGAAAACAGTAACATAAGGCCGATGGCTCAGGAGTGACAGTGAGGAACTTGGGTGGGGCCAGACCCAGCCACCTGCTCGTCAAGACTGTGAGAAATGGCTCCCTCCCAGCATTGTAAGCACCTAGCCTGGGCTCCAGATGCTGAAAGGGGCAGGGAGTGGGCGGGGGGGGGGGGCACCTGGGTTTTCACTGAACCGCCTTCTAGAATCAGAGGAGCCAGCTTTGCCTGTGTTCCCCAGGCACCGCATGGGCCTGGCTCAGAGGGTAGAAGCACCCTAGGGACCAGGAGGATGAGCTGGGTGGGGGCTGGGGATCACCTCCAGCTAGAAGGGCCGGCTTGCCTTCCACATGGGTACCACATGGCAACTGGCACATGGCAGGGCTACCCTGAAGGGCTAGTGGCAAGGAAACTGACCACCATACTCCTTTCTCCAGACACGTGTGGGGCGGCAGACAGGGTGAGGAGCAGGCTGTTGCTCCAAGAGGCTCAGGTTTGGAGGCAGCTAAGAAATGTCTGTGGCTGGCTAGGAACAACGACCTGACAAGTGACATCCCTCTAGGTCACTCAGCAGAATCCCCAAGTTCACCCCATAGCCGCAGCTTCTTTGTACTCTGCCTCCGGCAGCAGCCTTGTACGGAGAACTGGCCCCAAGAGGTGCCTGCCCACCCTCTGCATGCCCCAACCCCCTCCCTCTCCCCCTCCCCATCAATTTGCAGGGGGCTCTTGCCTCCCCACATTCGAGGCTTGTCCGTTTCTGGGGCACCTTTCGTGCCTAGCCTCATTAGGTGAGTTCCTTGGTTTCTCAGGGAGCCTGGCTGATCCTGGAAGGGGTGGGGCCTGGCGGGCAGGGTGACAGGTGGCCAGCAGGCACGGCACACTCACCGAGCAGCAGGTTCATGAGCACCTCCTGGCCGGCCAGGGTGCTGCTTCTCACCAGGCAGAGGATGGTGCCGCCAATCCAAGGGATACCGTGGCCTGTGATGCCAATGAGCTTGACCATGGAGCGGGCACTGGCCCAGGATGCAGCCCGGCCGGCACACACCCCTAGGCGCTTGGACATGCAGATGTCAATGGCCAGCAGGGAGTTGAAGGCGATGCCCTTGAATGAGGGGTTCAATTGCATGCAGTCTTCCTCGGGCAGCTGCTGCGACTGGCGACGCTCCCGGGCCCCGTCGCTGGAGGGTGGGGGTTGTGTCGAGGGCCCTGAGGCCTTCCTACCTGAGTTTCTGGGCTCCTGGGTCCCCTTAGGGGGCTGGTTCAGGGAGAGGAACTCAGCCCGGTTGAGGACATTGTTGCGGTCCCTGGCACGGGCCCGGCTCTGGGAAGCTGGCATGGTGACCTCGCTCACTCTGAGAAGGCCAGTCCCAGCCCAGTTCCAAGGACCTTCTCCCAGAAGACAAGAGCCGCCACCTTCTCTGTAGCAGCTGTTAAATATAGAGAGGAGGATTGCACATGGCTATTTACCTCCGGCTGCCACCCGGCTCCGAGAAGACGTCAGTGCCAGCTGGGCAGCCAATGGAGCCCCACCGGGGCTAGCGCCAATAGAGCCAACCCAGAGGCGAGAGGCCTGATGAGCCCACAGCTGAAGCCTGGCTGTCTCGGGCCTGGGCTATTTAAATCTGCCAATGGCTGGTCCTTGGGCTCTGAAGAACTCTGGGAAATGTAGTCCACTTTTCTGGACTCAGCAGCTGCCTCCCCTCTGGTCTCTGGCTCTGTGGAAAATGGACCCCAAATTAACGCCTGCTTTTTCCAGCTGCGCTCTTTTGATTTTGTGTGTGAAATGGATGACTTTATTTACAAAACTGAGGATCAGCCTCCAGACCATAAGGACAAGCCTACTTGTCAGGCCTCCCTGCCTCCCCCGTGCCCCCCTCCCGTGGACCAATGAGGGCTCAGTAGGGGCAACCAGCTGCACTGTTAACCCTTGCAGATCCTTAGTAGCTGGGCCTTCCTCTTCTCTTAGCTGGGCAGTGGGTACCTTGTCCCAGGACTGGATGGAGGGAGATTTTGACGTCACTGAGAGCGCCTTATGTTGGGTCTTTGTGGCCAGATCAACCAGCGCCTTAAGTTTCCATGACCGATTGTCACTCTTCCTTATTTAAAACAAAACAAAAACAAAAGTGTTGTTTGCTGTAGTGAACTGTGGTGCAATCGAATGGATCTTTGTGAAACTGGCTTTCCATTAGAGAGATGGGTGACTAATTGGGGGAGAGAGCTGCCTCTTGGAGGTGGTCCTTGGTACTTGAGCTGTCCAAAGGACATAAGTACTTTATGGGACCTATATATGTCCCATATATAGCCACTGAGCTCCTGGCTATGTGCTAGGAGCTGGTCACACTACAGAGTGAAGCTGACCTGTCCCCCAGCCATCAGGAAGATCGAGCCCTCTACATATTAAGCAAATGACACCTAAAGGACCCCAACTGTGTGGAAGCCTGCAGGACCAAGCTGAGCCTGGATGGCTCAGCTCATGAAGGAAGTGCGCACATGAGAACTGTGGGGCGCCTGTCCTGTACAAAGGATGGAGCACCAGTTGCTGGTGCGTGCAAAAGAAGACGGGGTGCATCCCAGAGCGTAGCCAGAGTAGCCCTGCTGAGCATCCGGGGCTTGAGGGAGGCCTCCCGCAGCTCCCTGGCGAGGGTCTGGAACTCTAATGCCCACAGCCCTTCTTAGGCTGCCTGTGAAGAGATAGAAAAGGGCTGGAGAGATGGCTCAGAGGTTAAGGGCACTGACTGCTCCTCCAGAGGTTCTGAGTTCAATTCCCAGCAACCACATGGTGGCTCACAACCATCTATAATGTGGTCTAATGCCCTCTTCTGGTCTGCAGGTGTACATGCAGGCAGAGCACTGTATACATGATAATAAATAAATAATAAATCTTAAAAAAAAAAAAAAAAAAGATAGGAAAGTTGTTTTTCAACCCAGACCACTTGGTACCTTCCGAGATGGCCTCAGGGCTGTTCTAAAAACCACACCCACCTGACAACACGTGATGTCCCAAGCGAGCTCTTGCCCCCTCAAGGATAAAATAACTAGTAACCAATCATTTTAAAGGTCAACTAACCAATCATGTTTGTACTAAGTTCTACTTCTCTAAGGGTATAAAAGAACCAAGCTTTGCTTATTCGGGGTCTCCAGCACAATAGAGCTTGGTAGACCCCATCGCAATAGATCAATAAAGCATCCCTTGCTGTTTCCATCGGACTAGACCCTTGTGTCTCACTGGGCTCCAGGAAATAGCACCTAGCCCCCCAAGTCTTACTCCTGGCCCTAGGCTGTTGGTGTTCAATGTGGCTGGCTGAGGAGTGACAAGTGGCCACCCGGGGCTCATCACATTGGGATTACACATTGTGTGCCCGGCTCAGCCCAAGCCACACAGCCTATGCATGGGAGGCCCAGGACCACCCCACATTCTCCTAAGGACAAGAAGCCAGCTCAGGTTGTGTTGGCTGTGGCCACAACCGACCAGCCTACAGGCTGGAGAGTCAGGGACACAGGGTTCAACCTCACACCAGCAGCAAGGCCTCACTCACTTGGAGTTTCTACCTGTAACACAGACATCACAGTGTCCATTTCTTAGGGTTGTGGAGGGCGCTAAAATAGAGGAAGTCTGTAAAAATGCTGAGTAATCAATTGTTCTCACATTGCACTCTGGGACTCCCTGTGACGCGAAGCAAAGTCTTTTCTTCCTTCAGAAGGTTCCAGCCCATGGCCTGACTCTGTCTCATCCTTGGCTGTGGTAAAGCCAGTATCTAAGAGCCCTCAGTGCGGAGTTCCTTGCAAACCCCAGTTGCATACAGCTGAGCTAGACTTGGCGGGCTCTTCTACAATGTTTAGTTCAGACCAAGCAGGGAAGTGGGAGAGCGGACTACAGCACCCTGCCCTCCTGCAGGTGACAACAAGGCATGAGCTCTCTCATCCCAGACTCTAGACAAGTTGCGCTATCTGGGCTGAAGATTGGTCATTAATAGACACATTATGCTTTTGGTTTTGAATAAGTAAGTTTATTAAGTATAGAGCAAAAAAAAAAAAAAAAAAATAGTGAGCCAGGTATGCCGGTACTCAGGGAGGCAGAGGCAGGCAGAGTCCTGTGAATTCGAGGCCAGCCTGGTCTGCAAAGTGAGCCCAGGACAGCCAATGATACACAGAGAAATGCTTTCTTGAAAAATCAAAATAAAAAATAAACAGCAAGTTGCAGAGAGCGGGGGTTTCAAACAAGGTGCTCCTCACAGACATATCCAGACATCGGAATAACTTGAGGTCAAGGTGGTGGCACTGCTAAGGAGGCTTAGGTGGCCTTGCTGGAGGCATGTCACTTGGCTTGGAGAGTTTAAAGACCCAGGCCACTTTGAGTTCACTCTTTTTTTGTGCTTGTGATTCAAGCTGTGAGCTCCCAGTTCCCTCATGCTGCCAGCATGCCAGACTCTGCCATCGGGGAGCAGCAAGCCTGGAGAAACTCCTCCATCAGTGCCTTGGTCGTGATGTTATATCCCAGCAACAGGATGAGAAGGAAGAAGATAGATAGATAGATAGATAGATAGATAGACAGACAGACAGACAGACAGATAGTCAGATGACAAACATCATTGTATTAGGTGCTGAAAGCATTCAGGAGAAATTAGGCAGTCAGCTGGTGTTCCTGGCAGAGTGGGTTTTGGGTAGAGAAGAGTGACTTGGGGGGCTTAGGGGGGCTTAGAGGGGCTTAGGCTACCAAGTAAGAGAACAAACACCACATAGAGATGACGTCATCAAATCAGACATGGCAGAAACCAGCTAGGGAAGTTAAGACAGTACACTGGAGTTCCCCACTGAATTTTCTCTCCGTGGTGACTTTTCTCTCCCACCGTAGGCACCTTTACATCACTGGAAAAATAAATGATAGTAACATCTGTTGGTAATAGTTCACCTCTCAGCCGCTCTCTTTTGGTTTTTGGGGTTTTTTGTTTGTTTGTTTGTTTGTTTGGTTTTCTGAGACAAGGTTTCTCTGTGTATGTAGCCTTGGCTGTCCTGGACTCACTTTGTAGACCAGGCTGGCCTCGAACTCACAGAGATCTGCCTGCCTGTGCCTCCCAAGTGCTGGCATTGAAGGCGTGCGCCATCCTGCCTCGCACTGTGTTTCTGTTCTTCAGCTGTTTTGCTGTGTCTTCCCTTTCCTGTTATAGGATCAGAGAGCCACCCATCACCAGAAAGGGATCTGGAGGAAACTCTGAAACAACCATACTTAGATCTGAAATGGTGGCAGGGTACTTCCAAAGCCAGCTTCAGGGACCTAGGGCGACTTGTGAGAGTTTACCATTGTAATGTGCATTGCACAGTTGGACCCTATGTCTTGAATTAGAGTGCCTGATGCTCGGACTTCAGTCAGTTTACATCCACCGACTGACACCATTCAACCAACACTTCTGAGAAGCAGCCGCGATGGCTCCACCGTACCTGTAGGGAGACTGAGGCTCAGAGAGGCGAATGTATCCACTCAGAAACCGAAAAGAAGCAATACCCAGACTCCTAAGCAGTCCCCAGTATCGGGGACATTGAAGCCTTTGGGCTCAAATTCTTCAGTCCACAGGGGCTTGGAAATGTTTGATCGATTCTCTGCCAGGAAAGTCACCTTACTCTCTAGGGTGGGGCCATGACCTAGACTGGCTTCTGCAGGGGCTGAGGAGCCCAGACAGCCAAAGACTATTAATACCCAGGGCTCTGTCAGCATTTCATTCTGGCTGGAGTGGCCAATAAGTTCTGCAGAGGCCGTGGGGTCCAATTTAGCACCTGGCTGTCAAGTGGTTAAGACAGACTGTGGAGAGCAACGGCCCCAGGTTCAATTCCTAGCTTAACCACCATCAGCTGAATGACCATGGGCAAAGCATTCTACCCACCCAGGACTCTGAAACGGCTCACCCAGCACAAGAGGCTGTGCTGTCTTTTCCTGTGATCAGGACCTGCTACTCCTGTCTGCTAGGAGATCTCTGGTTAGTTTCAATCCATAAATCCATATGACTACGCCTTATTTACACCCACTTACAGGCCACACAGTCCAACTTCTCCAGAGGCTTGGCATTCCTTCAGTTATTCCCACAATGCTTTTATTGATCTCTTCCTGTGGTTTAGCTGAGGAGACAAGGCACAGATCCTTGAAAGGATGAGCTAGTTTAAAAGACAGTAAAATATCACCAGTAGCTTTTTGTGAGACAGGGTTTCTCTGTGCAGCCCTGGCTGTCCTGGAACTTGCTCTTGTGGATCAGGCTGGCCTCAGATTCACAGAGATATGCCTGTCTCTGCCTCCTGAGTGCTGGGATTAAAGGTGTGTGCCACTACTGCCAGGCAAAAGGTTAGCCTTTACTGCAATAAACTTAATTATTACAGATGACAGTTATAATCCCATCACTTGAAAACTAAAAATTAACCCAGGTGGCATCTTAGAAAAGGATACTTGCTTCATTTCCAAGTACTGTAACATTTCATATCAACTAGGTTTTTTTTTTCCCCCCTCTGAGACAGTGTTTCTCTGTGAAGCCTTGGCTGTCCTGGAACTTGCTCTGTAGACCAGGCTGGCCTCAGATTCACAGAGATCTGCCTGCTTCTGCCTCCCTGAGTGCTGGGATTAAAGGTGAGCGGCACCACACCCAGCTTACTTTTCTTGAATAAATAACTGACATTTTGTCACATAGAGGGTCATCCACTACCTGATAGCCCTCCCATCATTCTTGTTTTTAATTTCCTAGCTACTGTATTCAAAACTGTTGTGGGTTAAACACACTTTCAAACGCACCGGTGTGTTCCAGAACAGAATGTAAACAAATACAAGCCAAACAGGCTGCTGGAGTGGCATCCCTGCAGGGTCTGGTGGGCTAGCCTGGGCGGTAGCCATGGCCAGACTCCAGAAAACACAAAGACACAGAGCTGACCCAAGACCCTCTTCCCTCTTTAGGGAAAGAAATGTTCAGAACCGTGACCTTACCTCAAGGCCACAGGTCCCAGGGCCAGAGCTAGGACTTAAACTGCTGGCCTCACACACTCTTGGCTGGAGAGACGAGTTTCCGGCTACCTGTGTCCTATAGCATCTGTGTCTTCTGCCTGTGTGGTCTCACATGTCACTTCCTGAGTCCTGCTGTCTGCATGGATCCATGGATCCATGGGGACTACAAAGAGGAATAAACTACAGTCCCATCCCCACAGACAGCCTGGCTCCCCTGAGGCATCATCTCCACAGCATGTCCCCAAGTCACTATGAACTGGGGAGCGCTGGGGCGGGAGGTTAGGAATGTCTGTCCCTGGTAACTAAGGTTCTGATCCAGGCCTTGGGTGTTGTATAACAAAGCTTTTCCTGGGAAGAAGCAACTCATAAGTTACCACCCCAGACAGGAAAGCCATGATAGACCAAAAGCACAGATACCACCAAGTCCAACCTGATAAAACCATGAGTTTAGCTGACGTCACTTACAAAAGAATATATGGGTGAGGGGTTAATACAGGGGCAGAAATAACTCAAAGGCAGCTGAGTCACCAAAGCCCACCCCAGCATGGACCACAGCTCACAAAGCTGGAAGCCTGGAGCACACTGCACAGCCTGCAGGCAGTTCCACAGGTTGAAGAGAGTCCTTTCCAGGTGCCTCAGTCGGTCTAAATCTCCTCCAGACAGCTCAGTTGCTCTGGTCCCAGAGGCTTCTTTGCAGCTTTTATGGGCCTAGTGAATCTGGTCTGTTTCAAGGACTTCCTGAAGCTATTTTGAGTTGCTTACCTTCCTGCTTAAGGGGCTTCCTTGCACCAAGAAGAGACTTGATACCCTATGAGCATATACAGGAGGAGGACGTCCCCCTCAGTCACAGTCATGGGGGGGGGGAGTAAGGGGAAAATGGGAGGATACAAGGAATGGGATAACAATTGAGATGTAATATGAATAAATTAATAAAATATATTAAAAAAATAAATAAAGTAGTAGGAACTTAAAAAGAAGGGGAGCTTTCTTGCAGGATGGAATGTTTGAGTGTTATACAACACAGTCCCTGAGCAATTGACCATCCCCCCTGCCACCCCCCCCCTCCCCCCCCGTTGCTGTCTTGAGTGGTTAGGGTAAACCCAGTGCTGATATTCATAAGCACATTTGCCATAAGCACGACTGAAATCTTAAATGTATGAATCTGACCATCCTTATTTCACCTGCTTTCAGCCATCGTGGCCTGAACAGACACGCACTCTGTCTGACCCAGACAGAACAAGGAGAAAATCAAAGCTCAGAAGCAAAGGGATTCTTCACCCAGGCCACTATGTGGGCCAAACAGTAGGCTCGATTCAAACTTCTCTGTGTCTTCTGACACGCTTCAGCTTTTTTTTGCTTGTTTATCGAAATCTATGTCAACTCCTAACACCCTCCCTGTGTACTTACTCCCTGATGGGGAATCTCCTAGCAAAGTGACAGTCCCTGGGTGCTGCGATTGCTGCGCGTTCACATGAGCTAGGCAAGCTCTGACACACAGTAGGCACCTTGGAAACACTCAACGGAAGACTGAGCCTAGCTCTAAGAAATTTCAGACCTGGCCATCACAGCCCAAAGGCCAACAGGAGGCTGCTGTCGGGAGTAATGACCGCAGAAGAGAAACGGGAGGGTGGGCCAGAGGCTGGAGGGGCGACTGCTCTCTGACCAGTAGTGTCGTCCTCCCCCCGACCTCCGACCCCCCCCCCCCCCCGCCAGCCACACACACAACCCCCAGCACGGCGGGAAGCTGCTTCCATCACCGCCTCCATCGCTGGCGAGCGCCTGGGATCACTTTCCGGGTTCGCATTTCTAATGCTGCTGCTGGGTTATTTTGGTCGGGAAACCTGATCCTTCGCTCGGTTTATTTTAGCACCTTGGAGAACTCTCAGTGCTGCACCGGATCCAAGGCCGCGCCCAGCCTGTAGTCGGGCCTCCTGTCTTTCCCCAAAGGCTCGGCGCGCCACCGGCACCGCTTACCCCGGGCTGGGGCCAGATCGAGTCCTCTGGCTTTAGGCGTCGCACACGCAAGGTGGCAGCGAGGAGCCCCGATCCCGGGTCTGGGGAGACCGTGCTCACTTAAGAGGCAGCAGCTGCGAGAAAGCTACAGCGCATTGGACCCAGCGCATTGGGAGCACAAAAAACTGGGCTCACCTCCGCTCAGCCTCCGCCCACCAGCCAGCCCCACAGTTACACGCGACACATCCCACGCAAACATACACTCTCCCATACACACTCTCCTCCATCACAACTACACCCACAGCTGTACTCACACCCACAGCAACTCACATGGGCGCATGCACGCCACACTCTTCCACAGACAGGGACACACACACACACACACACACACACACACAGAACAAATGCAGACACCACCTTACACACAGCTGTCAGGGTACGTGGTCTCACATTGACATGCAGCGTCACTCATACCATACCACCAGGGGCTAAACTCACACCATTAAATCACTCACAGAGGCTCAGACACGTGGGCACTCATACACACACACACACACACACACACACACACACACACACACACACACACACACACACACCAGCTTACTCCCCCAAGCCTTGGTGTATGCGCCTTCCACTCTGTTCCTAGTTCAATACTGAACTGCACATCAAGACAACTGACTCGTCCACTTCCTGATTGATGAAATTGATTCTTGCAACCACTAGGAGCATCAATTCATACCTATTCATTATTTATTCTAATTCGTGCCTTCATTCATCATTCCTGGAGTTGTTCCTCATCTTTCTTCTGCCCCACAGGGATGTAAATACTGTTGTTGATTGTCTGAGGAGGACTGAGTGCCTGGCCAAGGTTTTCAGTGAACAGTGGCAAAAAATGATGGAGAGGCCTGTGGGGAGATCTCAAGCCAATCCTGCCCTGGGAGAATGTGCTTCGGAGCATTTGGCCAAGCTGGTTCACAGCCAGATCAGACAGTGGGTTTTATACACTTGTCGCTGCCTCCTTGCTGTTCCCTATGCCTGGCCACTGTCCCTCAGTGGAGAGCTGGGGCTGGGAGACTTGGGATCTAGTCACAGGGCATCCTCTGGATGATGCCTCTGTGGGCCCAGCCCTCTCTCACCTGGCCAGGTCCAGCCATCTATCTGCAGGGGGCCCACTCAGCCTTGCCAGATCTGCTCCCTTTCCTTCTGATGCTAACCCCTCCTTACCAACTGGCCAGGGATTCTGGCTCCACCCACCTGTCCTTGGTGGCCATTCCAAGCCTCCCCATTGGCTTTTTGTCTGGTTCTAAACAGTTGGGGCAAGAACCCTGCCTCCCAGGGCAACAGAACCTCAGGGCTCCCTAGCTACCTATCTTCCTCTCTTTAAAAATGCCTTTGTGGGCACACGAGGACCTTGCCTTTGAAGGTAGTGAGCTCTCTGCAAGTCTGCTATGGCCCTAAATGCAGGTAAGTTCGCAAGAGTCGGCGGTACTATTTGCAGTAGCCACTGAACATGAGGTTCCTCAAACCTTCAGGGACGGCTGGTGAGAGGACTCACTCCATCCACTCAGCCTCTGGGGTCAACTGCCACCTCCATCCCCAACCCCCGGCACCAGGCACCCATGTCGTCTGTGTAAGAGATGGGCTAGCTTTGGGGCCGTTGCCAAGGCTATGAAGATAACGTGTGCAGAAGCCGCAGCTCATAGCCTGCGCAGTAGGGAAGGGAGATGCTGTGCTGTGGCTGTGTTATGGGCCTCTGAGGGGTTGTTTAGGGCCGAGTGGTATTTTTGTCTTTGACTTGTATGGCTTTAGGCTTTTTATTTTATTTTATTTTATTTTTTTTTAATGATCTCTCTAGTCCAATGGACCAGGGCTATGCAATCCTGACTTGGGTGTGGCAAAGAGAAGAGGATGGAGACAGTGTATAGAACTGGTATAGAACATATCTGTAACAGATGTCCCTTCTCTCTCCTCCATAGACAGTGGTATCTTACTCTCTCATGGCCACATCCTGACCCTCCACATACGCTGAGGCTGATCCAGGTCTGTGTCTGACACTCACAAACTTCCCAAGACTGCCATGCAAGTAGAAGGGCTATGTGGGGAGGTGGGAGAACCAGCGAGGCCCAAGAGTGTGTGAGCAGGCAGATGAGGAGCTTGGCGGGGGCAGGGCGGGGGCGGGACGGGGGTAGGGGCGGGGGTGGGGGGGTGGTTATAAGTGAGCCTTGTCCATCCAGACCCTCTGTCTTTCCTCGCTGCCCCTACAGGAGCTACCTCAGGTGTACCTGGCAACTGTTAACCCTGGGCCAGCGCTCTGCAGGTCAAGAGGAAATCCTTTACAGGGGGGAGGTGGGGCGGTGTGAAGGGGGAGCCAGTGAAAGGGAGCTTGCACTCTGCTGCACAAATTCTTACCTGTGGACAGACCCATGAACTAAGCTAGTCCATCTGAGTTCAGAGGAACCAGTCTTAGCAGGCAAAAGTGTAGGCCTGGGAGGGTGGTGAGATTGGGGCCGGCACCCAAATGTCACTGTCTCCCCATTCCCTGGTTTTCTGTTGTCACTTCCCATGGTCAAAGTGAGAGCCAAAGATGCTGCTGGTGTGACACACAGTGTATTGGTTCTGTACTGCCCAGTCACCATCGTAAGCTCATGGGCTTACATTCTGTGAAAGTACCATTTCTTCCAGCGGGCTTCAATAAACTACCTCCAGGGGCTTTCCTGTATCCCGGGGCAGTGTAGCCTGTAGCATCTTTTTCCTAAGAAATATAAGGCTCTGTACCTGCACCTGGAGAAGCCTGGGACTTGGTGTCCACCTGTGCTTTCGTGGAAGCACCATGCCTTCTGGGGTCTAATAGGCTCCAGGCATTTGGGGTGATGGAAAATGAGTTGGGTATCCATAAGTTTAATGGACTTCCTTCCATATAAATGGAGTAGCATAGTGACTTTTTAATGGCCGTGGTGTTTCGGCCACAGGGGTTCCCAGAAGAATTGAATGTAATGTGGAATTTGGGGGAGGCCACGGGCCTGGAAAGACTACAGACTTCACCTGAGGCTCTTAGAGGGCACCATATAGTGCTGTGGTTTCACATCAGGCAGGACTGGGTATACCAGTTACCTGAGAAGTTGGGTAGGAAAAGGGCATCGCCCCACTAGCTGGGCACATGGGACAGTGACAATGGTCAGGCTGAGAATGTGGCTGGTGAAAGCCAGGAGCTAAGTTAACCGCCATTTCCTGCTGTGGCCGAGCTAGTGTGAGATGGATCCCTCACAGGGACACCCTCCCAATTTCAGGAACACCCCCTCCAGCGGTTTCCCTCCCTTGTGCTCAGTGGACTCTGGCCCTGGGGCCTACTATGGGCAGCCCTGAAAGAGTTTAAGGGGCTATGGCAGTGGGCGTGGCTTCAAGGTGGCTGGCAGGTTTTTCTTTTCTTTCTTTCGTTTTTAAGTTTGTTTATTGAAACAGGGTTTCTCTGTTTTAGTCCTGACTGTCCTGGAACTCACTCTGTAGACCAGGCTGGCCTCATACTCACTGAGATCTGCCTGCCTCTGCCTCCCGAGTGCTGGCATTAAAGGCGTGTGCCACCATTGCCCAGCACTGCCGGTTTTTTGATGTCACAAACTGTCCTTTACCTAGAAGGTAACTGCAGGGTAGGGGTGGAGCTAAGGCCTGAGGTTACTTAGGTTCCTGCCCTCCCACTGCTGTCTGGGGATAAGCTTTTGAACTGCAGCTGAGACCACCAGATGGTCCCAGCAGGGGCACCTGCCAAGTTGGGGTGGTAGGCAGGTCTTTTCAACTTTTCCTCTCTGGGTTTTTTTCCACACACACACACCCCTCCCGTGAGATGTACATAAAAAGCCGCCTCACTCTGTGCCTAATGGATGTAAACTTCTCACACAGTTGGGGCCAACTAGCTGACAATCCTCTGACCATCCTGCAAATACAAACCATCTACGCTGGGGTGGGGGGAACGCACCAACTTTTTTCACCCTCCAAACCTTCCCAGCCTTGGAGCTTCCCAAAGCTTCCACACTTTCCACCCAACCACCAACTCCGGCATCCAGGATTCCCAGCCTAGTACCCCAAGCCTCCTGAACTGGAAAGCTGCAGCATCTAAGAAGTCTAAGGTCAATAGGAATACCCCCCAACCTCAGGACCCGAGAGTCACAGAACTACACTACCCAGAATTCCTAGGGTTAGTAAAAAAGGAAATGTCGTTTATGCAAGAAGAGGTTCAACTCCCCCAGCAGCTGCAGAGAGGGGGGAAAAGAGAGAGAGAGGGATAACCAGAGGGGAGGGTACGCTGAGTGCCGGAACGAGGGTGGAGAGCGGGACTGGCCGGAGGAGGAGGCGGCGCCCGCTCGCTGGCTGCCGCCTGCGGACCTGCATCCCGCGGGGCGCACAGGCGAGCGGCGGTCCTGCGTGCGCCGGTGCGCGCTGCCGGGCGGCTGCAGACGAACACCGGGGCCAGGCCGGCGCAGGGGCCGAGTTTCTGCAAAGTTTGACCTGGTTGCCTTTCCGATGCTGCAGCAGAGCGAGGCGGCGCGGGGCGCGCCAGGCGGCTGCGGCGCGGTGGCGGGGCAGAGCGGCGACAGCACGCTCACAATGATCATAAAATAAGGAGGCGCACGGGGTGGGGGCGAGAGAGCCCCGAGCCTCAGCCCTCCGCCCCCGGCTCTCCCCACAGCAGCCCGGAGCCAGGAGGGGCTTGGGGATCCGGGGCGCCCACGCCACCTCCAGACCCTAGTAGACAGGAGACACTGCCCAGGGGAGGGGGCGCCCCGAGAACGTGCAGGCGGAGAGGTCAGGGGAGTCCGGTGACCCAGGTACCCGGCGCGGCCCAAGGGGCAGGTGAGTTCGCGACGCCCCTTGGGTGGGGACGTGAGTGCCAAAGTTCCCCAGCAGAGGCGCGCGCCCCGGACGCTCCAGGCTCCGCTGCGGCTTGCGGCTGGCGAGGGGGGAAACCGAGGCACGGGACGCGGCAGGGCAGGGGCTGGGGGGGCGCCGCGCCCTCTGGGGGTCGAACCACTTCAGCTGGCGAAGGGCAGCACGCCTTTAAGGACGGCCTGGGGATGGCACTGTGTCCCCGGAGGGACCTAAAGACCCGAGAGAGAAGGGGCATCCCACTCTAGAGGCGTGATGCCGAAGCGCAACACCAGATCTGGGAGGTCCTAGTGACCTACTGCCGAGGCAATCTGACCGACCCCCCACACCCACCCCGCCCCGGGCTGGACGGGTGTCAGCGGAGATGTCACGGGAGGCGATTATTCGCTGGTGCGCGCAGTCGTGCGGCTGCCACTGACGGGGCGGGCGGAGGGGGGCGCCACCTCCGGGGAGACCGCCCAGAGCTGCGCCGTCAGCTCCGCAGCCCGCGCCCGGCGCACACGCGTCGCCGCGCTCTCGCGTCCCCCCCGCAGTAAAGTTCGGCTCAACTTTGACGCCCTGTCCCTTCCACCTCTCTGCAGGTCCTCGGCGGCCGCGGCGGAGCAGGCGGCGGGGGACACGCGAGCGCAGCCCCGCGGCCCCACGCGGCAGTCGGCGGCGACAGCGACAGTGGCAAAGGAGCGCGCGAGTGGGCGCCGGAGGGGACCCGGCGAGCACCTAACCCGGAGCGCGCCTCTGGGAACCGTGGGTGGGTGCCGGCCACGCAGGACGCCGGACCTCTGCCGCTTGAACGATAGCTCACACTGCAATTGATTGGGCCCCGCCGGGCGGGTGCGCGTGTCCCGGGGAACGGGTGCGGAAGGCAGAAGGGCAGGAAGTCGGCGTTCTGCAGCGAGGGTGGCGCGACCGCGCGGGGACCTAGCCTTCCTTATTTATGTGCCTGCCAGCGCCCGTCTGCTTCCTCAGAAGACTTCAGGAAGAGTGTCCGAGCTGCCAACCCCAAGTGTGAGGACGCAAGGCTGGATGTCAGAACAACATGCTTATCCATTAAACTCCAAACTTTTCTTTTTTTAAACCCAAAGAATATCGGTGGCTTTTGCACACTGCTAGAAGAGGGAGCCTAGGGCTCTTGAGATGCAACAGAATCCGTATTTATAACCAGGCCCGGTAGTGCTATGCGAGCCCCCTCCTCTTAGTAAGTTCTCTAGCCTGTAGCTCGCGATTTTTTTTTTTTTTTTTTAGCTTTGAGCTTAGATTGGGCGCTCTACACTGGGTTCTGCAACCTCCATCCTTTCAATGCCCTGTTATTTTTGGGACTGCTGGGCTTCCCTGGAGATTAGAGCGGTCCTGTGTGCCATGGGCTGTATTCAGAGCATCGGAGGCAAAGCCAGAGTCTTCCGGGAAGGGATTACCGTGATTGATGTGAAAGCTTCCATCGACCCCATCCCCACCAGTATCGACGAATCCTCCAGCGTGGTTCTGCGCTACCGGACACCCCACTTCCGGGCTTCAGCCCAGGTGGTCATGCCGCCCATCCCCAAGAAGGAAACCTGGGTCGTTGGCTGGATTCAGGCGTGCAGCCATATGGAGTTTTACAACCAGTACGGGGAGCAAGGCATGTGAGTACTGAGGGACAGGCTGGGGGGCCTGCAGGGTAAGCTTGGAGGTTAGGGGAGACTGGAGCAGGGCTTCGGGGACACAGGGAGGGGTCCTAGGCAGGGGTGGAACTGTCTCCCAATCCCTCTCTGGAGTCTTGTTGGTTAGGGTCCTAGCTCAGCTAGACCAGCCCCGCTATTGTCCCTAGTGCCCACAGGGTTCTTCTGTCCTTCCTGACAAGATGCTGAGAAAACAGGGACCTGTGCTTCTCTGTAGGGCAAGTGTCAAGGCCACCCGGGGTCACCAGAGAAGCCACCACTCTCTACTCTCAGGCTAAGGCCTCCGTGAACTTAGGAGGCAGACAGGAGTGGCGGGAGGCTTCTGGAAAAGTCTCCATACTTCTTTACACAGGACTTTGTTGTGGGGCCTGCACTTGTGTCCTGGGCGTGGGAGGGAAGCTCAGAAGCACAGAAAAGGACAGCTTTGCCATCATCAGTGGTGGTGGCAGTGTGTGTTTGAGAGGGACTTCAGATACCCAGTTTGCTTGTCAGCGTGCTGCTTTGTCTCTATGTAGAGGTCAAGGGTCAGCATCCAATGGGACGCAGGAGCAGCTGGCGGAGCACGCTGGTTTCCTTGTGGTTTGGTCTAGAATGACATAGATCTATCTACACTGGGACCATGAAGTCTTGTTCCGAGTGTTCTCTGCCCCCTGCCCCCTGCCCTACCTATGTGGAAATCATGCTCACAGGGATGTGGTGAAAGTAGCTGCGGAGACCCAGTGGTTCCTCTTGGGGACAGTCTCTAACTTGACTCCTGAGATGGCTCCTAGACACCATCTCACAGTCTTTGGCGTTCATCCACTCTATGTGGCCTCACTTCTCAGCTTTGCAAGTAGGGAAGAGAGAGGGGGCTCCTGGAAAGCTGGAGCTTATGTCTGAAGACTGTCCAGGAGAAACCTGAGAAACCTGCTTCACTGGGGCTGAGAGCTGCTGAACACAAGTTGACAAATGTGCCTTCTCCATCTAGCTACTTCCCCCCCCCCCCCAGACAGGGTCTCTCTGTGTAGCCTTGGCTGTCCTGGACTACCTTTGTAGACCAGACTGGCCTTGAACTCACAGCGATCCACCTGCCTCTGCCTCCAGAGTGCTGGGATTAAAGGCGTGCGCCACCACGCCTGGTTTCTTTTAGCCACTCTTGAACTCTAAAGGAAACAGGAAGATGGGATAAGACTTAGAACTAGGTTGTCACCCCATGACCTAAAACCATTGGGGCACACGGGGTCACTGGATTCCCAGCAGCCCCAGCCCTCTCTGCCTTTGCGTCCTTCCTCTTTTGAGTTGGCGGAAACCTCAGCTACCCCAAGATATCCCAAGAAGGTTGGTGAGACTCTTAGGTATTCAGGGAGGCCCCTTCTAGAGCAGCCTTCAGCTGGGCCCCCTCCCCAATCCTCATCTCCTTCCTGGCTTTGCAAAGCATCCCTAAGGTTGTTGGGAAACACAGACTTTCCTCAGGGTAAAACTAATGGCTTCCCTGCTTCCTCCTAGCTGCCCCCAGGAGTCAAGAGCCTGGGGCAGCATCCTTTACCTGTTAGCAGATACTAGGTGAATTTTTGTACCTTAAACTCTGTAGTCACTTTCCAGGGTGTGACCCTAGGCAAGTGCCTTAGCCATTCTGAGCCTCAGTTGACTCATCTGCAAACTGGGGCCAATTACAGTTCCTTCTGTTTAGTTTATTGAGAGAATTACTCAGACAACCTTTGCCCCCACAGTCAGCAGCACCAGGCCGCCAAGCTGGGATGCAATTTCAGTTTCAAGTCTATCAGACGGAAATAAGCAGCCGACCCTCTTGGCCAAAACCACTGATTTAGAAAAGATGCCAGCGACTCCTCGTAGTGAATTTTCTCTCCAGCCTGGGTCCTACACTCTTAAATTTTAAAACTGTAAAACTAGCATCATGCAGGGACAGCCAAGGGCATTTTCTTTGCTCTCTGTGAGTACCTGGCTCTGCTAATTCTTTTAGGGTACCCTGGCTTTTAAGTTGCAGGTGAGGCAGGGCCAGCTGCAGGGGCAGGTGACCGTGCAGGGCGGGAATACAGCAGAGGGAGCCACTTGCCTATTCACCACTGGTCAGCAAAAACAGTGTGGAGCTTGTCCCCGTGACCCCACTGCACGAGGCGCTGCACCCATCCCATCCCACGGAGTCACAGGGTAGCTTTTACAGGAAGTCTGGACTCCGCCCTTCATAGCTCCTGACTGCAAACAGAAATATTTAGATGGAGTTATTAAGAGAACCTTCAGGCCTTTAATCCCAGCACTCAGGAGGCAGAGGCAGGTGGATCTCTGTGAGTTCGAGGCCAGCCTGGTTTACAAAGCCAGTCTAGGACAGCCAAGGTTACATACACAGAAAAACCCTGTCTTGAAAAACCAAAAAGAAAAAATAAAAGAAAGAAGAGAGAGAACCTTCTAGGCTGGGCATCATAGTGCATTCCTTTAATTCAGCAACTCTACAGGCAGAGGTAGGCAGATCTCTCTGATTTGAAGGCCAAGCCTGGTCTACACAGTGAGCTCCAGGCCAGCCAGGGTTTTGTCATGAGACCCTGTCACCAAAAAGAAAACAAAATGGCATCTTCCTGTATGAACTACTGCCTCTGAGTCCTTGAGTCCAAGTGAGGGGGTGCTTGCCCCTCCCCCTGCCTGGGCCCTGCTCAGATGACACTTGTTTGTGGTTGGGGGAGTGGTGGCATTTACAGAGGATACTGGGGTCAACCTCCCCCAAACCTGTAAGAACCACAAACGTCCCCAAATAGGACCCCATGTGCCCTGGGAGGGATGTGAAATTACCGTTAGACTCCCCCCTAGACTGTGGCATCAGCAGCCGGAGGAGGGGACAGCCAGGTGGCCCAGGCTGGATTAGGACTTGCATTCTTTACAAATGGGCTTATATTAAAAATATTAATTCTGACTGCTTAGGTGAAATCCATAATATCCCCCAGTATAATCCCTGCCTGAAAACTCATCTCTCAGCGATGGGGACATGTTGGATGGCACTCTGGACTTGAAATGATTCGAGATGGAACACTGATTCCCAAAAGACATCACCCCTGTCAGCCACCTCCCAACTGTGCAGGGGAGTGCCGGGAAATGAGAGCATTCTACACAGCACCGGGTCTAACCCGCTGTACTTTCAAAGCCAACCCCACCCCCCACACACACACTGTTGGAGACACCTGCCTCCTCAGCTGTCCCCCGCAGTTCCTCAACTGCCACCTGTCAGCTGGTGTAGAGCCTTCTAAGTGACAAGTTACAGCTTCTTGCCTGTGTGGGAGACACCCGTGCGTGTGTGAGTGTTGTCCCTAGTTTGCCCTTCTTTGGAGCTCTCCGGGAACCTGGCCCAAGACCAAGGCCAAGGCCAAGGCCAAGGCCAGGAGTGGTGTTGCTTGGGGTGAGGCGACGGGCTGATGTGGAGGGGAGGGGAAGGTCAGACCTTGCAGTTCCTACCTGTGAAAGGGGCATGCTCGTCTCTCTCGCCCTGTTGGCTTGGCTCTGTGGCCCTGGAACCCTCCCTGCTTTGCCTCCCTCAACACCACGACTACAAAGCCTGGGTATTAGTATTGGATTATTGTACTGTGTGGCCAAGAGCTAAACCAAGATCCACGTAAAGTGTCGTTGCTGTCTTTTCTCTGGGTCCCTTTCCACATCAGGACAGCCTGAGGCCTTGTACGTTTTCTTGACCCACACATGTGCTGCCACGGCACCTGCTACAGGGCTTGGAGAGACTTGTGGGGAAATATCGGAACACAGACTGACTTCTACCCAGCTACCTCTGGGGTGCACACCCCAGGATCCCAGAGGCCCTAAATTTGAGGGTGCGAATGAAGACTCTAAACCCAAAAGCTGCTTGCCCAAGCACTTTTGCTCAGCACCTGAGATCCTTGGACATGGCCCCTGGGAGGAACATCCCGCCTAGCCATGTGGCCTCTTCCCGGAGCCCCAGAGCCTGAGGCCTCACAGAACAATTGAAGACTATGCTTCCTGTCTTGGGGCCGGAAGGCGGCTTCCCCCATCTCCTGGGTAATGGCGGAGGCCCAGGGCGGGTGAGCGGGAGAGGGAAGTGTGTGTGTGTGTGTGTGTGTGTGTGTGTGTGTGTGTGTGTGTGTG
>OU015750.1:8797772-8808036 GCA_907169655.1 Acomys percivali | reverse complement strand
GTGTGTGTGTGTGTGTGTGTGTGTGTGTGTGTGTGTGTGTGTGTGTGTATGTGTGTGTAGGAGGGGTGGCCCAGCCTGAGAGAACTCCCCTTGGATTAGCAGTGACCAAGTGAAGCCTGGATCTACCTTCGGAGAATGGGGAGTAAGTGGCCTGTTCTGGGGAGGCACAGCCGGACAGCCAGCAGCCAGGGGTATTATCAGGGAGTACATGTCTGCAGCAAAGCAGGCATAGTTAGGATGAGGAAGCTGCAGGGCCTCCTGTTTTGGGAGCAGCGGGAGTCGGGAGTCAGGCAGCTGCTAGCCAGTGAGCCAGGCTGTTGCTCAGGGAACCCAGGGAGTCTGCTTTTAGGGTCTGGCTGACAGAATACTGGACCCTAGTCTGGGCCTGGCCTCTAGAGATGCCATAGCTAACCTAATGCACAAAGGACATACATATGAAAAAAGGAGCCAGCACGGGATGCCACTACTGTGAAGAGCTTGCCCTAGGACTGTGGCGGCAGGCAGGGAGTTCTACAGAACCCAGGCATCTCGCAGTTGGGAGAGAGAATTAAGATCTGTCCACCGCGCAGAGAACCGCTGTTACAAACAACCCCATTTCCATGGAAACAGTGGTACCACGTTGAAATAACGGTGGGGGGAGGGATGAGCCTAGGGTCCTGCTCGGTGGCAGAGATCTTGCCTTGTGTGTGAGAGGCCTTGGGTTCCACAAAAGCCACCAAAAACCACTCAAGAATCTGATAGAGAAGGGTTATGGTGAAGAAAAATGCTAAACACGGGTACACATCCTGTGTGTTCATGCAGAAACGTCTGGAAGGATGTTTACTGAAGTGTGGCACCGTGAGTAGCCTCCATGGGAGGAGGGGCAGAGGGGGATAACTCGGTTTTTACTTTATTATTATCATTATTATTGTTGTTGTTGTTATTATTATTGTTGTTGTTGTTATTATTATTGTTGTTGTTGTTGTTATTATTGTTGTTGTTTTGGTTTTTTGAGACAGTTTTTTATTTATTTATTTATTTATTTATTATATATACAGTGCTCTGCCTACATGTAAAACCGCAGTCCAGAAGGGGGCATCAGATCACATCATAGATGGTTGTGAGCCACCACGTGGTTGCTGGGAATTGAACTCAGGACCTCTGGAAGAGCAGCCAGTGCTCTTAACTGCTGAGCCATCTCTCTAGCCCTTGAGACAGTTTTTCCATGTACCTCTGGCTGTCCTGGAACTCTATTTATAGACCAGGCTGGCCTCAAACTCCCATCAATCCGCCTGCCTCTGCCTCCTGAGTGCTGGGATTAAAGGCCCATTCCACCATCGCCTGGTGGCTGGCATTTTTTAAAGTACACATTTTATTACTAGAAACTAATAAAAATTTAAAAGGAAGAATAGTTTCTTGAATAGTCTACAAGAGGGCAGTGGGCAGTTCCGATCATAGTATAGGCCCTTGAAACAAATTAGGCAGGCACCGGTGAGTCCGTCCTCCTTAGGTTGGGCCAGGGCTGGGGCCTGAGTTTGGACAGGTGGACTGGAGGAAGCCCCAGAAGTGGGCCTGTGGGAAGAGACAGCACACATTCCTTGCTTGAGCCATGGGCAGGTGTTGGGTGCCGTGAAGGCAGGCCCTGGTAATGGGCCATGGGGGACCCAGGCTAAGGGTACCTTAGGGCCTCCAGGGCATCTCTTTCTATAACACTGTATGACTTTTCCGGGGTGAGTGCTCCTTGGCAATTTTACCAGGTTGCTAGTCTGTTCAGCTGGTGACCAGGTGAGCTAAGCCCTAACTTCCCAGCCTGTCTAGGTGAGTGGAGGACCGGGCCTGGCCAGGGCAGCCATAAGTTCTGGGCCTGTGGGAAGATCCAGCCCGGAGGCTCAGTCTCTTTCTCAGAGGTGTCCTTAAAGTGTCATGTATCATGAGGGAGGGTGTAGGGTGTGTTGGTGAGGTGACATTTAGGTTCAAAGCTAAATTTCATTTTAAACTAACTAAAATAATAACACCTATTATTATTGTGTGTTGTGCATGGTACACGTGTGCACGGTGCACACCACCACATATCTGTGGAGGTCAGAATACAATTTTAGGGAGTGGCTTTGCTCCTTCCACCTTTTGGTAGGTTCTGAATGTTAAACCAAGCCTAGCAGGCTTGAATGACCAATGCCTTTACCCACTGAGCCATCTTGCAGCCCCCAATTTTTATATTAAAGCAAGATGTTTAGTGCATACGGAAACCCTATGTAGAGCTAGCTAGCTTCATGTCTTTGGTGTGGCCAGCCTGCTCTTGAAGAAGTGTGTCTTGGAAACAATTGGTTTATTTACTTTTAAAAAGTTAATTTTGTTTTTTTGAGACAATATCTTACTGTGTAGCCCTGGCTGCCTGGAACTTGCTCTGTAGACCTGGCTGTCCTCTAACTCACAGAGATCCTCCTGCCTCTGCCTCCCTGAGTGCTGAGATTCCAGGGGTGTGCCACTGTGCTTGGCTTTAAGGGAATACTTTGAAAGAAAAATATTAAATGAATAGAAATAGAGGGGACCCTCAGACAGGAGCCGAGTGAAGGAGGTATATGCTGCTTGGTGAACTCACCCTATGGTAGAGGAGACTTTTGTCTCCTGACTGCAGAGCCCAGGACCCCAAGAATAAACAGGAGAGAAATTGGAGTCCAAGTGGGCTGCATGCGCTGGCTGGCTGTGCTGAGGCTAAAGTTCAGGCCCCTACTGACATCTGCTATCTGCTAATCTGTTTGTGTGAGAAAAGTCTAGGACCCCTGTCAGGGCCATGAAGGTGGCAAGTTGTATGTGTCCCCAAAGCCTTGGAGGAGTCTGTACAGGGCTTGACCCTGGCTTCCTCTTTTTCTGTTTTGTTTCAAAATTACATTTTGAAACTTATTTTTATTTCCTTTTTTTTTTTTTTTTCTCCAGACAGTGTTTCTCCATGTGGCCCTGGCTATCCTGGACTCATTTTGTAGACCAGGCTGGCCTCGGAACTCACAGCGATCCACCGGCCTCTGCCTCCCTGACTGTTGGGATTACATGTGAGCACCACCACACCCGGCCTGAAGACCTTTCTGAACCCCTTTCACCCTTATAGTCATACATGTTGCTCAGAGCCTCTCTGCGTGAGCACACATTTGTGTTTTATAAGCATGCACATGTATATGCATGCATGTCTGCATGCATGTGTGAATATGCATTTGTACATGTGTTTATTTTATTTTTTAAAAGATTTATTGTTTTCGAGTGCTTTATCTGCAGAAAAGGGTATCAGATAACAGTATAGATGGTTGTGAGCTACCATGTGGTTGCTGGGAATTGAACCCAGGACCTCTGGAAGACCAGGCGGTGCTCTTAACCACTGAGCCATCTCTCCAGCCCTGTACATGTGTTTATGTGTGTCTGCACATGTATAGGTGTGTTATGTGTAGGCATGTGAGAATTTCTACCCACCACGTGTACATTTGTAGGTGTGTCTGTGTGTGCCTGTGTGTGTCAGTGCTTTGGTGACAGTAGGTCCTAAAAGTGCCTGTTCCACCTACAGCTGGGCAGAGTAATCAGAGACCCAGGCAACCCTGGGTAAAGTTAGTGCTCCTCTGGTGAGCCAGCATGCCACTGAGAGTCAGGGAGCAGGTTACATGGTTATGGGGCCCAGGTCTAGGCCAAGGATTATGATGAGTCCTGGGTATGTGGTAAGGTTCAAGGCAGGTGTGGCTCTGTCCTCTTGGCTTTTGTGGTTCATGGGGGAGGGGGGAAGGGGGACTGGGACGGGACTGCCCACAAACAGTCACATTGTCATTTAATTACGCCGGGGCATGTGCCAGGAGATAGTTACAACGTGCTACTGGTACTGAATACTGGCCAAGGGCACCTGGCTGTGTAAAGGGTCAGCATAGTTTGCCTGGGGTGGTGGCCAGAGCTTAGCAGCTGGTCCCCCCTAAGCAGAACAGGAGCGGAGGATTCTGGGGTGGGAGGGGCAGGGCCTAGGGGAGAAACTGAGAACTAGGTAGGCAGGCTTATGCACAGGTGAATGCTTGGTCTTCTGGCCTTCAACTGCCTCGGTAGGCACAGCAGGGTCAATGCAATGGCACTAAATGTGTGTATTTTATTTTATTTTATTTTAAATTTTTAAATTTTTGATATTTAATTTTATATGCATTGGTGTTTTGCCTGCATGTGTGTCTGTGTGAAGGTGTCAGATATTGGAGTTACAGACAGTTGTGAGCTGCCATATGGGTGCTGGGAATTGAACCCAGGTTCTTTGGAAGAACAGTGCTCTCAACCACTGAGCCATCTCTCCAGCCCCAAATGTGTGTATTTTAAGAACGGGAAGAGGACAGGTTGGGATCTGGGAGACCAGGCTGGGAGGCAGAGTCTCTGCCAGGGGAGCCGGCGACAGGTGGTCCTGAGTGCCCAGGGCACAGCTCGGCTCTCCCTTTTCTGGCTCTAAGACAGCTCTTGTGCACACATGTTGACTTGGTGACCGGGTGGTTCTCGTTCAGGATCAGAGATGTCAAGACGCCTGGGGACACCATCTCAGACATGATGCTGGGGGCTCTGAAAGCATGTTGAGGTCCAGGTTCAAGCCTGGGCTTGTCTTCTATTCTTTGACATCCGGCACCCTAGAGGACAAGGACAGAAGTGTGGCAGGTGCCCTGGGAAGCAGGCGGCTTCTTCTAGGCATCTGAGCAGCAGTGGCTTAGAAGGCCCCAAGTGTGGTCCTCCATTGCTGTCACAGGACAAAGTTCTTTTTTTTTTTTAGGTTTTTCAAGACACAGTTTCTCTGTGTAGCCTTGGTAGACCAGGCTGGCCTCGAACTCACAGCCATCCACCTGCCTCTGCCTCCCGAGTGCTGGGATTAAAGGTGTGCGCCACCATGCCAGCCGACAAAGTTCTTAATTTTGGAACAACCCTTGTGTTTGTGTGCTTCACGAGGTCCCAAGTTCTGGATGGTTCTTGTCATGTCCTGTTTGTGAGAGGGTCTCGTCAATCCAAGCTAGCCTAGAGCTTCCTGACCTTGAACTCCTCCTGGCCTTCTCGTTTCCACCTCCCTGAGTTGCGGGGACTTTCGGCCTCAGTGTCTCATCCCACACAAGTCACGAAGGCTGAGTGTGTGAGGCTGAGGTCTAAGCTCTAAGTACACCCTACAGAGGTGACCTCGTGGTACAATCTGTCACTTGTGAGAGTGAGCCCTGGGCAGTGTCCCACACCTTTAATCCCAGGACTCTGGATGCAGAGGCAGGCAGATCTCTGAGTTGGAGGCCAGCCCCAGCTCTATGGAGTCTGAAGCCATCTTGGTGTATATGAGACCCTGTCTCCCTTAATGTGTGACCTTTGACCTCCAGATCCTCAGTCTTCTGTGGGCTGGGATGACAGGCATGGCTTTACTCCCAGCATGCTGAGGTCCTTTTTTTAAAAAAGGACTTCCCTGGAAAGACTGAGGTGTGGGCATGGACGCAGTGAACCGTGGGCTGCTGACAAGAGGCGTGTAGAGCGCTGTGACTGTCAGAGACCTTCCTGGTCACTGTGGGTCCCTCACACAGTCCCTGGCCAGTCCCCGGCTCTCCCTGTCTTCCCCAGCTAGAAACCTGCAGGCCCCGCTGATGGTCCACAGCGAGACAGGGCAGTTGGCTCTGCCTTGCATCTGAGTAATGTCTCCCATGAGAGTCCGCTGGCTGCCAGCTCATGAAGACTGTCACCTGTCTGTGACTGGGACCAGGGCTTGGGCGTCCAAGGGTGGGGTTACAGAGCAAGGCCACCCTAGTGCTAAACACTCACCCGTCCCCAGCCCCCATTGCCCAGGCCTGCTGTGATTTGGAAGTTCAGAGGGGCCGTGGTTTGTTTTTGGGGGTTTTTTGCACGTTTGTTCTCTGACTTCAATTGTATATTTTTGGAGGGGTGGGGTGCATGTGCCATTATGAGCTTGTGGAGGTCAGAGGGCAATTTACAGAAGTAGCTTCCCTTCTTTTCCCATGTGGGTCTCAGGTCTCAATTCTGCTTTCCGTTGGCGGTGGTGGTGGCGGTGGCGGTGGGCCATCTGGCTAGCCCTTCTTCCCAAATGCCTTTCCACTGGGCATGATAGCTCATGATGGAGACTGAGGCAGGAGGATCGCCCTCAAGTTTAAGGCCAGCCTGGGATACTAAAATGACCAGCATAGAATAAGATCTTCTAAACCCCTCCCCACTGCAACCCACACACCAAAAGGAACAAAACTGGTGTTCCCCCCTGCCCCCGCTCCAGGCTAAGGGGGTATGGTTCAGTGGTTAGAGCATCAAGTAGCTGGGGCCTTGGGTTCCTTTCCCAGAACAGCAAAGCAGACAGACAGGCCACTAAAAAGACCTCCAAGGAGAGGACGGCATAGGACACCTAGCGCAGGGGCCTGAACCCAGTGGAAGGAGACAGAGGCTGAGGTCAGAGCCCGGGGGTAGGGGAGGGGCTTTCTGGTTTGACTCCTGCTGGGGCCTCAGCAGTCCCTTTCTGCTGTGGACCTGGCCTGAGGGATTGCCTTTGGCTGGAGAGACAGGTTCACTCTGTGGCTAGAAGTGCCCAGGCCTGTCACCATGGCGCCATTAAGTTAGCTATGAGAGGAACAGAAAACTTAGCAGAGTCTGGAGCTGGGGAGAGGGCTCAGCTTGGAAAGTGCTCCCACACAGCTGTGAGGGTCAGTGTCTAGATCCCTAGATGCTAGTAAGAGCTGGTTGGGTGTGGGTGGCCTGCTGGTAATTCAAAAAAAAACAAAAAAAAACAAAAACAAAAAAAAAAAAAAAAAAAAAAGAAGGAGAGAAAGAAAAGAAAATGAGAAAAGAGAAATCGATGTTAACCCATAGCCCTCACAGGCGTACATGTGCTATGTACATGTACCTATGCACATGTGCTGCCACACACAAACATGTACACATACCAGAGCTCTCACAGACACATCTGCACCTGCACACACACATGTGCTCTGACACACAAACATGTATACACATGTGCTCCCCCACACAGACATGTACACACACCACCCAAACACTAAAAAAATAAAATTAAATTAAAAAATTAAAAATCCTGTTTTTGAGCCCGGCATGGTGTCGCACGCCTTTAATTCCAACACTCTGGAGGCAGAGGCAGGTGGATCGCTGTTGATTTCAAGGCCAGCCTGGTCTACACAGTGAATCCAGGACAGCCAAGGCTGCACAGAGAAACCCTGCCTTGAAGAAAACCAAAACAAACAAAAATCCTGTTTCTGCCCATTCTCCTGTGGCTCCAATTTTGCTGACGTTCCAGAGCAGCATGATTGGGGCGCACAGTTCGGCGGCATTGGCTGCACCCATAAGCACTGTCTCTGGAACTCTCTGTCATTGCTAACTGAAACTCTGCCCCATTAATCACTGCCCTCATTTCCTGCCCCTGGCAGCCCTGGCTCTGCTTTCTGTCTCAGAACTGAGGTGCTCCGGGCACCACACGTACGTGCTGTCCTGCGGCGATTCTCTTTCGTGGTGGCTTCTTTCAGTCAGGGTAATGTCCGTGCTCTAACATGCGTGCGTCAGAATGTCCCTTCCTTCTCAGGCCGTTCCACTGTGTGTAGGAACTGTGCTTTCTATATCCATTCAGGCGCGCGGACGCTCAGCAGCGCCCACCCTCGGCTCTAATAAGTTACTCACGCCACACACAGAAAAGCACCTTTGCTGTTATTTTTGAGAGAAGTCTCACGTAGCCCAGGTTAGCCTTGAACATGCACTGTAGCCGAAGGATGACTTTGTTGTTTTTTAATTAATTAATTAATTAATTAATTGCATATGAGTGCTTTATCTGCAGAAGAGGGTATCAGATCACATCATAGATGGTTGTGAGCCACCATGTGGTTGCTGGGAATTGAACTCAGGACCTCTGGAAGAGCATGCGGCGCTCTTAACCACTGAGCCATCTCTCCAGCCCCCGAAGAATGACTTTGAATTCTTTATCTTCCTTTGTCCGTCTTTCCAGGCTGTGATGACAGGCAGGTGCCTGGCTGGGAATGTCCTTTTAAAAAGGAGTGGGCTCCTGGCTACCAGTGGGCTGAGGGGCTGTGCAGGGAAAAGATTGGGGGCAGTGGATGTGAGCCTTGGTGCTGTGTTAGCAGGCCTGGCTGGGAAGTGGGTGGGTCAAGTGGGGCTCATGGGCCTCTCCTCAGCCCCATCTAAGGAGGTGCTGCCTCATTCCTCCCAGGGTACTCCTGGGTGGTAGTTCCTGGATCTGTCGTCTGAGGGAACCCTGAAGTCCAGAGTTTTCCAGTAGGCACCGTGTGCGGGGGTGCTTGGGAACTCTAGGGTGCCTGTGTCCCCTCGGTAACCTAGCCAGGCTGGTGGATCCTCTCTGCCCTCAGTTTCTGCACCAACCCCGGCAGCCTCTGCTGCAGGCCCTTGCTTTGTAACCTGCAAGTTCCTGGGGGAGCAGCTGCCGTCCCCCCAGGACAAGTGCCATAGGTCTGAGGTCCCAGGCTGGGGAGGGAAGAAGGTAAAGTGTTTCAGGCTCAGCACATGGGAGAAGGGACACACCAGTCCCCAGGGGCACACAAAGCCTCCAGGCCTGGTGGCTGCAGCAGACCCTTTGCCTGAGTCTGGAGGTAAACAGCAAGGGAGCCTAGGAGAGAGCTGGCCGCTTAGAAGGGGCGTGGTCAGCTTGCTTTGGTTCAGTGGCAGCCACATGGAAGCCAGTGTTCCAGGCTGGCAGAGTGGAAAGAGGCTGGTAGCAAGAGAGCAGGGACACTGCAGCCCTTGCCTGCTCTTTGGTTCCTGTTGTGGAGATGACATGGGAGGAGGAGAGGTGTGGCTTGGGAGGGCAAGCACACTGAAGCCTAGAGAGGCCAGGCATTTATTTGCCTAAGGCCAGCCAGTGGAGGGGCCAGGAGTCACCCTCAGATCAGCCAGACTCCATAGCCATCGGACTCTGGAGCCTCCTATTGGTCCTCACAGGAGGAGGAGCAACTCATATCCCAGAAAGGGCAGATGTGGCAGGAGAACCTACTGAGCTGCACTCCTACCCAAGACTGTCCTCAAGTGCTATGTGTATCCAGGAGAGCCGCTAGCCTCTAAGGAGTCAAGGTCGCCACCCTGGCTAAATCATAGAACTGTGTGGCTTTGGGTGACTATCCCACTGGTGTCTGTGAAGACCCAGCATTGCCAGTGTTTGTTATTGTTTTGTAGACTAAATGACAAGTCCCTGTCAAGAGACAGACAGAGCGGGGCTGGAGAGATGGCTCAGAGGTTAAGAGCGCTGACTGCTCTTCCAGAGGTCCTGAGTTCAATTCCCAGCAACCACATGGTGGCTCACAACCATCTATAATGTGATCTGATACCCTCTTCTGGCCTGTAGGTGTACATGCAGGCAGAGCACTGTATACATAATAAATAAATAAATAAATGAGAGAGAGAGAGAGAGAGAGAGAGAGAGAGAGAGAGAGAGCTTCTCCAAGTCCCAACTGGCATCTAATAATTTAACAACCTTGGCTCTCAAGGTGCTGGCCTTCGGGAGTGGTCTGGCCTGGGATGGTATGGAGAGTCTGGGTCTTTAAAAACTATTATATAGCTGGGCATGGTGGCACATGCCTTAATCCCAGCACTCGGGAGGCAGAGCTGGCGGATTACTGTGAGTTCAAGGCCAGCCTACAAAGCAAGTCCAGGACAGTCAAGGCTACACAGAGAAACTCTGTCTCAAATACATATACATATATATATATAATATACAAAAATATATGTATATATACATATTTCTAAATGTATGTATTTTATGTATATGGGTGTTTTGTCTGCATATGCATATGCAAACCAGAAGAGGGAATTGGATCCCACGGGACTGCTGTTATAGATGGTTGTGAGCCACCATGTGGTTGCTGGGAATTGAACTCAAGACCTCTGGAGGAGCAGCCAGTGCTCTTAACCACTGAGCCATCTCTCTAGCCCCCCAAAATACTTTTGTTTGTTTGTTTGTTTTTTCGAGACAGGGTTTCTCCATGTTATCTTGGCTGTTCTGGAGTTGCTTTGTAGACCAGGCTGGCCTCAAACTCTCAGCAATCTGCCTGCCTCTGACTCCTGAGTGCTAGGATTAAAGGTGTCCTCCACCAAGCCCAGCTCCCCCCAAAATACTTTTTTTTTCTAGACAGAGTTTCTCTGTGTAGCCTTGCCTGTCCTGGACTCACTTTGTAGATCAGAATGGCCTCAAACTCACAGCGATCTGCCTGCCTCTGCCTTCCGAGTGCTGGGATTAAAGGTGTGTGTGTGTGTGTGTGTGTGTGTGTGTGTGTGTGTGTGTGTGTGTGTG
>OU015750.1:8776800-8797762 GCA_907169655.1 Acomys percivali | reverse complement strand
GTGTGTGTGTGTGTGTGTGTGTGTGTGTGTGTGTGTGTGTGTGTGTGCACATGAGTGCCCATATAAGCCAGAAGGGGGCACTAGGTCTCCTGGAGTTAGAGTTACAGGTTGTTGTGATCTGCTGATGTGGGAACTGAACTTGGGTCCTCTCTAAGAGGAGTGTGTGAACTACTGAGCCATCATCTCTCCAGCCCAACAGTTGAGATATTGAAGCAGGCTGTGGTGTTATCTGGTTGCTGGGCATCCTGTTTCTTTTCTTTTTCTTTTTAAAATATATTTTATTGATTTATTCATATTACATCTCAATTGTTAACCCATCTCTTGTATCCTCCCATCCCTCCCTCCTGTTTATTTTCTGATCTGCCCCACGTAAGCTCCGTGAGCAAAGGGGGCTGGGTCTGCTGAGAACCTTCTGTCCCCAGGGTCCAGGACAGGGACCCGATGGGTCATGAGAGCAATGCAGAAAAGCCTTACTGAGTGACTGAGCGGGTAACCCTAGCCTTCTCTGCCCCCCAGGTCTAGCTGGGAGCTCCCCGATCTCCAGGAGGGAAAAATTGAGGCCATCAGCGACTCGGACGGGGTGAACTATCCCTGGTATGGTAACACCACGGAGACCTGCACAATCGTGGGGCCCACCAAGAGAGACTCCAAGTTCATCATCAGCATGAACGATAACTTTTACCCCAGCGTCACGTGGGCTGTGCCCGTCAGCGAGAGCAACGTGGCCAAACTGACCAATATCTACCGGGACCAGAGCTTCACCACGTGGCTGGTGGCCACCAACACCTCAACCAACGACATGATCATCCTGCAGACCCTGCACTGGCGTATGCAACTCAGCATCGAAGTGAACCCCAACCGGCCCCTGGGCCAGCGCGCCAGGCTGCGGGAGCCCATCGCCCAGGACCAGCCGAAAATCCTAAGCAAGAATGAACCCATCCCGCCCAGTGCCCTGGTCAAGCCCAACGCCAACGATGCTCAGGTTCTTATGTGGCGGCCGAAGTACGGGCAACCGCTGGTGGTGATCCCGCCCAAGCACCGGTAACAGCCAGGCCGCTGCCAGGTGAGACTCACGGAAGAATATTACTGCTCAGAAGGAAACCCAGATGCCCTCTCCGGTCATTCAGAAAAATACAACCATTCTACCTTCTTCAGGGGCGGATCTCTCACTGTGCTAATACCCGCTGGCCTCCCGGCTCTTCCCGTCTGCTTCCCTGCAGGGAGGGGGCGGGGCAGTAGGACAAACAGGCGCCCACCCCCACCCCAGATCCCCTCCCCTCCCCTCCCAATCTCACCCAGTTGTTCTTTGCAGCTGATTCTCTGAAACCTTGCTCTCCCTCCTTCCCCCCCCCCCTTCCTCTCCCCCGCCCCCCTCCCCTCTGCCATGCGGCCTTATGTAGACTTCGCTTTGCCAAAATTTTGCCTTAAGCTGAATTTAAAGGAGAGAAGGAACTGGAAAGGTCACGGACCTCTGCTCTACAGCACTCGCCCTCTTCTGTCAGGAGGGAGGCCCACCCGAGCCCCTCTTCCTGGGTGTCTGGGTGAAGGGACAAGAATGCGAACTCAGGTCTAAAACCAGCTGTTTAATTCTGTTTTTTTGGGGGGCAGAATCAAAAGCACAGACTCTGCCTGCCTAGAGAGGCCCTCCTCCACCCTGGTTAGAACCCCTCCCCAGTACCCGACAGGGGCACGAGCTGGGCATAGCCCCTTGAGCCCTCTCTCTCCTCAGTCGCCTGCCTTAACTTGCCTGGTGGAGGTATTCTGGGAAAAAGAAGGGGGAGGTCCCAAAGTGTTAGTTCAGGGCTCGGGAACTTTCACCTTTGCTGTCTCCTGAACCCCACCCCACCCCCTACACCTTTTCTTTTCCATCTACCTTGGTCCCAAATGCCCGGCGGGGTTGGGCGGTGGGGGGGGGGGGCATTGCCACTGAGTCTGGTCAGTCTCGGCTGTCCTAAGGTAAAGAAGGTGTGCCCTTCCCTCCTGGCCAGCATTGTCACACTTGAAAATGGGGCTCCAGCACCCCAAGGATGCCCATCCGCTAGCACACTGTATAGAAGCCGCCACAGGGCTTCTGGATCATTCTCAGGGCACGTGGCTCCTAGACTGTCTGGGGTGGGCTGCAGACAGGCTCCGAGCACCAGTTGGAGGGTGCTTGGGTCCCTTCCCTCCCCATCATAGGTGCTCCTGGGCGTGGGGAGGTCTGGGGGGGAGCAGTCAGCTGACTACTCACAGTTCCTTGTCTGAAGGCAGAAGCCCAGGCCCAGGGCTGGCAGAGCCATGCTTTGGGAGGTGTCCGGCCATTGTGAAACTGGCTTGACACGTGGTGGCCAGTCTTGGGGAGGGGGTGGGTCTACCTTCTGAAGCCGTAGAGCTTGGCCTTGAGTGATGCCAAGGTTTCTAGAAACGTCTGCTTTGAGCTGCTTGAGGGACACTCCTTTAAGCATGCCAGCAGCGTACTGTATCACTGGATTCCAACCAATAATAAGCACAGAAAACCATTATCACAAGAAAAATGATGTTTTTGCTGCTGCTGAGCCACTTGTGGGGGAGCCTTGGTGACGGCATGGGAGGGCACAGCTAGATTCCCAGCTCTGTTCCTACAGCTGTGATGCATTTCCTACAGGGGTGCTTAATGTCTGGCCATTCTCATTCTCAGGCCACTAGAGCTGGTGTGTGTGTGTGTGTGTGTGTGTGTGCACATGTGTGTGTGTGTGCGCGTGTGCGTGTGTGCAGTCACTTGGAGTACAATGAGTGTGCTGATGGCACGGTGGGTGCTTGGAGAGCCACTTGTCAGAGGCTGGACCTCCCTGGAGCCTTCTCTTTCCATCTGTGGAGGCTGTCGCCTTAGCTGGGAGAGCCATGGGGCTCCAGCCTCACACTAGGTCAGGGCTAGAGACAGGTGGAAACACCTTCTCTGCATTCAGGACTTCCTTAGCCTGAAGAAGAGAGAGGTCCCGGTGAGGGTTGGGAGGCCAGTCTTTGTCCTGGCTGTGCGGTCTCTAAGGAGTTTCTTCCTGGAGGTGGGGCTGGGAAACAAGGGGGGTATAAGGGTGGCCTGAATTGCTCTGGATATGAGGACCCCCCAAACTCACATTTCTTAAGATCGCCCACACTGCATACCTGGCTTTGCCCACCTGGCTTCCTTGCCTCCTCATCCCCTCCACCCTCCTGCCTGGCAGGGCTGGGGAGATCCCAGAGAGGCTGTGTGGGTCTAGCCAAGAGCACCCAGCTTCTCTTGGGCTGGTCCCCTCAGCCCATTGCGTCATGTTGTCGACAGACCCCAGGCCCTACTGCTGTCCCTCGTGCCCACGCCCAAGCAGGCGTGGACACTCGCTCTTTCCAGCAATAAGCACCAACCGTCCTTGGTCACGGAGAATACTGTAAACACAAACCCACGCGTGCACTTACCAGCAGGCACGAGATTCCTGAAGACAATGTCAACCTTTTTTTTTTTTTTTTTAAAAGAAAAGTTTAAAATAAAAGATATAAAGAGAAATAAAATTAATTTTAAAGCACCTTGGCTCTGGCTGTGGTTATGTGGGGTCACAGGTTCACTGTTGGCTGGCCAGGGTGAGTACATTTGGGAAGATGCTATATAGTAGCTGTGGTTCCTGAAGACAAGGACTCCGACCTGTCCGTCTGTCCATCCACCAGCTCTTTCTCATGCTCCTGTCTCCATCAGGACTGGCTCTGGAATTGCAGAGATCCTGGTCGGCGTCCCAGGAAAAAAGAAGATGTAGGGACAGCTCTCCGTGAGTGAGTGAGTGTGTGTGTGTGTGTGTGTGTGTATAGAGCAGAGGTCAGTGTCTGTTGGCCTCTATTTTTTGAGATGGAGTCTCCCTTTTTTTATTTATTTTTTGCTTTTTCGAGACAGGGTTTGTCTGTGTAGCCTTGACTATCCTGGACTCGCTTTTTAGACCAGGCTAGCCTCGAACTCAAAGCGATCCGCCTGCTTCTGCCTTGCAAATACTGGGATTAAAGGCATGCGCTGCCACCACCACCACCGCCCAGCGAGATGGAGTCCCTTGTAGGTCACAGCTGGGGTCGGAGGCGTACACCATCATGCCTGGTATTACCTGGGTTCTGGGAATCCATTTCTAGTCCTCCTCCGTGTGCAGCGAACACTCTGCTGACTAGCACCAGATGTTTTCTTTCTTTTTGAAAGTGGGTATCACTATATATCCCTGATTGGACTATTAATAGCTTCTAGTAAGCCAGGCTGGTCTCAAACTCACAGAGATCCTCCTGCCTGTGCCTGCTGGGATGAAAGGTGTGCGATCCCCATGCCTGACCCTCCAACTTACTTTTTGTTTGTTTTGTTTTTAGAACAATCAGAACTGTATATCAAGAGTGACAGGCGTTTAGATCAGGTCCTATGTGAGGCACCCAGGGACCTGTAAATCTCCCTATGCAGAAACCAGGACCAGGTCGGGGGCACCTGTCACCGCACCTGTCACCACACCTGTCCCCTCAGATAGCTCATGAAGAGCCCAGGTGGGTCTCGTATACCAAGAAGAAGCTGCCCCATTGGAACATTCATGGAAAACTGGGGGACCCGAGGTTCCTGGGGTGACTATGTTCTAATGGTGGCCCAAGGCCATTTGTGTGGATGTGGATGAAACCCAGACATTGTGGAAAGGGCACAGTCTTGGGCACTGCCCACTGGCCCAGTTGATGAGTGAATCAGGCTGATTCTAGCATGACCTCTGCATGATGGCCTACGGGGTCTCCCATCTTTTTTTTTAATGATTTATTTTATTTTTATGTGCATTGTTATGAGTGTGTCAGATCCCTTGGAATTGGAATTACAGACAGCTGCCATGTGGGTGCTGGAAATTCAACCCAGGTCCTTTGGAAGAGCAGCTAGTGCTCTTAACCACTGAGCCATCTCTCCAGCCCAGGGTCATGTGTGGAGAGCTGAGAACTGGCCTCATGTCTTAGAAGAGGTAAAGCCAGGGTTTGACTCCTGGCCTGAGCCAGCCTCTGACACTGTGCTTGCTCAGCCAGAGCAGATGACAGTGGCTATATATTTGGTGCCAAATACTGTTGGTTATTATTAAGAAAGCCCTTAGCTTGCAGCATGCCCTCCATCCAGGATCCTCAGGCAGAAAATGCTCCCTCCCGCCTTATTTCCCAGAAGTCTGTGCATTTAAACCCACTTTGAACAAAGGCTTCACCTTCCGGCCATAGGTTCCCTCAGAGTGGGGTGTGGTCTCTCTGGTGCTGGAAGGACAGGAAGCCCCCATTCACCCATCCTGGCGTTAGGCATGGCTTTTTTACATCTCAGCACCAACAGTACTGTCTCTTCCGCTTGAGGTTGAGACATCAATACAGGAAGTTGCATCAGAGTTTTCTCCCGCACGCTCCACCCAGATGGCTCATGGGTGGCACCTGTGTCAGTTTGGTTTTTGGGTTGTGGAATCAGCTCCTGAGCATTGTGTACAAGCATGTGTGTATGTGTGTACACGCTTGTGCTCACACAGGCTAGAACCCAGGAGCTCATCTTTGCTGTAGCATACAGCTGCATGACCATAGGCTATGGCAGCCTGAGTTTGGGGAATGGAATGTGCAGGGGTCAAGTGGCTTCCAAGTGGCATTTGATGGCTCAGTGAGAGCCCTCTGCCTGCTTTAGCTGATGGTGAGTTAAATTCAGATGTTCAGTCTAGCCAGGGATAGAGCAGGTTCACACAAGCAAGGGCTGGGTCCCCCGCCAGGGCCCCGGGCTTGGAGACAACTGTCTGGAGTGGGCAAGGCCACTGGCCAGAATGTTTCCGGGAAGCAGGTGCTCAGTGGCCCTCTGCCTGCCTGCTGCTGTGACAGCTGTCCCTCTGTGGAGCCTCTGCCTTGGCACTATCCCAGCAGAGCCAGAAACTCACTGTAGGATCAGCCTTGAGGCCGCAGAGGAAATGCACACAGCTGCGTCCCAGTGAGATGACTGTTGCTGGAGGCTGCAATGGCTGTGGGGCGCTGAGGTTTGCAGACATTTCTAGAAGCTGGAGTGTGTTTTTTCCCCCCTTGTGGCTTTGTGTCTTCTGGCCATCCTCAGTCCTCCACAAACACTGGCTCCCATCTGGTTAGAAGTCCAGGCACTTGAGGTGGCAATAGGCCACAGCACACACACACCACCCCCAAATTGCCTATCAAAGGACTGTGGAGAGACAGTTGGCAATGTGCCTGTCATGAAGGAATAAACAAAAGTCAGGGTGGATTGCTCCTGAGAAACCACACCTGAGGTTGACTACTTACTGGCTTTCAGGTGCATATAACCACATACCCACGCACGCACGCACACAGAATCTATCAAGCAGCCACAGGGAAGCCCTACATCCCACAGCCGTGCATGGCTTCGGTTTCCTTTCCTGCCTGTGTATCACAAGCAGTGTTGTCCCCCTTTCTTAGAGGCGGAAACTCGCTTTGGGAAGTGCCTTGAGGCCTGCTGAAGGTCACTAGGCCAGGAAGCTTCAGAAGACCTTTGACCTGCCCGTTTGGCCTGCGTGCTGCAGCCCTGCCTCTCACTCTGAGCCTTTCACTCAGTGTGCCATGGAAGGCTGGGTGTGATGCTCACTGCGGGGCTCAGCAGCCCCTTTGGCACTGGAGACTTTTGTCCCTTGAGACGGACTCTCATACTATACTGTAGATTGGCCCGGGACTCGGTGTGTGTTACAGACTCGCCTTGAGTTTTACAAGTGATCCTCCTGCCTCAGTCCTGAGTGCTGAGATTAGGTGTGTGCCCCTGTGTGCAGATTCATGCGTGTATGAACACTGCTTCTGGGCCGTGTCCAGTGGAACTTCTGACCGCTCTCGGGTCCTGCCAAGAGCCAGGCCCATTTGCTGTCCCAGAGGTGACGACCGGAAACGCAGAGACGGGATTATCTCCACTTTGGTCCTGGCTTTGGTTTGTATTTTATCAAGTGACATTTTAAACCAGATTGGTGAAGGGTGGCTCTGTGTGTGTGTGGGGGGGGGCAGTGAGCAGCTAGATGCCCGAGGCTATTCATGGCCGCCGCCACCTGTCTTCTTGCTGAGTGAGGTCTGGTGGGGTTGACCTTCCTAGTCTAGTCTCCTCAGGCAGGGATGCGCACACCTGGTTCACCTTCCCCACCATTCTAGGTAGGCCAGGCCAGGCTTCATGACAAACAGGGCTCTTGCTCAGAGCTTCTGTCCTGGAAGCCAAGTTATCTAGAGACCAGACAGGCTGTGCTCAGCTGAGATGAGGCTATTTTTGTGTACAGACAGGCAGGAAGCTTAAGAGGAGGGAAAAGCATCTTGCTGGGAGCCATGGTGACCTGGACCTCACTGTAGCTCTGAGGTCTTTTGTTGATATCTTTGGGGCAGGTGTTTACAGTTATAAACTCGGATGTCCCTGATTCTTTTCAACTAAATGTGGCGCAGCATCAAGATGTGCCAAGACAGGTGGAGACGCCACAGACCATGGCGGGGTGCACCCTGTGGACGGTAGGACCCTGGCCCTAATCTGCTTGTCCAAGCTGATAAAGCAAAAACAAACAAAACAAAACAAAACAAAACCAAAAACAAACAAACAAAAAAATGGTTCCTCGAGGCCTTGGTGTGTCTGAGCGTTGAGGAGCTCTGTGGTGTGGCGAGGGTTATCAGCCTGGTGGCAGGGTGCCTGTGCCCAGCAGCCACTTTTCACTGTAGCCGATCAGACCAAGCGGTTAACCAGGACTTTGGATGTCGTTAAGTATGAGACAGAGGGATTTCCTGCCACAACCTGACACTTCCTGTGAAGGTGAGGCGGGCAGTCCCCTGGCTTCTGTAGCTACTGCTCCTCCAGAGTCCTTGCCCTCGGACTGTGAAGCAGGAAGCATGATCTCCACGCCCCACAGGAGCTGTGGCTGTGAGAGGGTGGACGAGATGGTCTCAAAGGCCAGGGAACCCAGAAATGCTCAATCCCGCCTGTGAGCTACATCCAGGGAGCTTGTTCCCAATGAGGAGGCATATTCCCCTGTTAGTTAGACAGACACCCTCAAGTCCTGTCTGGAAGGTCCAGAAAACTGGCCGCTTCCACACCTTTGGGAACTACCCTAGGAGCACTGGGCATCACTCTGGCTGCATGGGGTCAGGGAGAAGGGTAGACTCGGGCTCACTGGCTCACCTGGAGTGGCATACCTGGCCTTATCATCTGGAGTCACGCTGATCTTGTTAGAGTCGCTTAGAATAGCAGGGAGGCCCTCTTGTTTTTTTTTCAAAAGCAGCTTCTTGGAGCTGGAGAGATGGCGCAGTGGTTAAGAGCACCGTCTGCCCTTCCAGAGGTCCTGAGTTCAATTCTCAGCAATCACATGGTGGCTTATAGCCATCTAGCATGAGATCTGGTACCCTCTTCTGGTGTGCAGGTGTACATGCAGGCAGAGCACTGTATATGTAATCAATAAATCTTTATAAAGAAAAAAAAAAGCAGCTTCTCAGAGGCTGAGGAGGCACGTGCTTAATCACATATAATCACGTAGCCATGCCCAGAAACGAATCTCCTAGGGGATTCTGTAGCCATGACATTGGTGATCACTGTTAACCATCACTGGGAACACATGGAGTGTCCATGCATGTGTCCACTGTTCTGAGAGAGGACCATGTTGGGTGACTCACAACCACCTGTAACTCCAGGGGATCCAACGCCATCTTCTGGCATCTGTGGGAACTGCACTCTTGTCTGTATACACACACACACACACACACACACACACACACACACACACACACTTGCACCCCTCCCTGTACCCTTCTCTGCCATCACCGTACCCCCCCCCAAGTCCCCACCTTGGCCCTGTTACTAACACGGACCTGTCTTTTCTAGATTTTTTTCTTCAAGTCATTATGTGAAGTTGTCCCTGTTGACATGCCTATATACGGCCGTCCTTCACTGTTACACAACCGGGCCGCCATTACCATATTTGGACAGTTTTTTAGATTAAAAAATTTAAATTTGTGTTTTTTGCATGTATGTCTGAGCACTATGTGTGTTCCTAGCACCCATGGAGGTCGGAAAAAGGCTCACTGAGAACTAGTCACAACCATTCGGATGTTTGGGAGTCACCACATGGCACTGCTGGGGATGAGCATGCCCTCCAGCCTGCCTCCAACCGCTGTGGTCACTGGCCACCTGAAAAGTCCTGCCATAGCAACAGCCATGAAAGTCCTCCTGAATGGCTGTGGTTACTGTTTGCTCGAGTGTGCGGTGCCCTTCTGGAACTGTCAATAAGAGATGGGAGTTTAGCTGGGCGTGGTGGCACACATTTTTAATCCCAGCACTTGGGAGGCAGAGGCAGGTGGTTGTCTATGAGTTCGAGGCCAGCCTGGTCTACAAAGCGAGTGTAGGACAGCCAAGGCTACACAGAGAAACCCTGTCTCGAACCCCCCCCAAAAGAGAGAGAGACAGACAGACAGATGGGAGTTTAGTACTATGCTGTCTCGCAGGGCATGGTGGCATATGCCTATAATCCCAGCACTGGGGAGGCAGAGGCAGGTAAACTGCAGTGAGTTTGAGGCAGATTGTCTTGAAAACAAAACAAAACAAAACAAACCCCTAAACTTTCTCTGGGCACCTGCTTAAAAAAATGTGACCAGCCGGGTGTGGTGACACACGCCTTTAATCCCAGCACTTGAGAGGCAGAGGCAGGTGGATCGCTGTGAGTTCAAGGCCAGCCTGGTTTACAATGCGAGTCCAGGACAGCCAAGGCTACACAAAGAAACCCTGTCTCGAAAAACCAAAGAAAGAAAAAAAATCTGACTACATGAGTGGGTGAGTCACTCCATCGCTGGCTCTTGGTGAAGCCCCTCACAGCAGGGAGTGTGTGCAGGTCCTCATCCTACCTGAAGTGGCTGACTGCACACAAATGCAACATCCAGGAAAGTGTAGCAGGAGTTTTCTTTTATTTTCCTTACTTTTTTTTTTTTTTTTTTTTTGAGACAGGGTTTCTCTGTGTAACAAGATCTGGCTGCCCTGGAACTGAGTCTGTAGACCAGGCTGGCCTCACTCATAGAGATCCGCCTGCCTCTGCCTCCCAAGTGCTGGGATTAAAGGTGTGTGCTACCACCACCAGGCTGAATGGAAAGTTCTTTTTTTGTTTTGTTTTGGTTTTTTGGAAATTTCTTAAAGGTGTGTGTTAGGGATGAACCACACTAAATAAGAAACAGGGGTTTTTTTTGGTTTGTTTGTTTGTTTTGTTTTTGTTTTCAAGACAAAGTTTCTCTGTGTAGCCCTGGTTGTCCTGGACTCACTAGGAGACCAGGCTGGCCTTGAACTCACAGAGAGCCACCTGCCTCACGATAGGAGGATTTCACAATAGGATCAAATATCCAGCAACAAGTATCCAGAAACCACAATACAATTTTTCCTCCCCCTCCCCCTCCCCCTCCCCCTCTTTCTTCTCCTCCTCCTCCTTTTTTGCCACCGGGCCTCTCACTGTTAGACTGAGCTGGCTGGTGAGAGCTGCCAGGCTCCCTGGTCCCTGTCCCCAATGTTGGGGTTACAGACATATGCAGTCATGCCTGCTTTTATGTGGGTGCTGATGGTCTGAACTCAGGTCCTCGTGATTTCAATGCAAACTTTCTTGTCCTCTGAGCTATCTCCCTGAACCTCTAAACATCTAAGGGAGAACATAATTAAGTTGTATTTAGGGAACGGTTTCGTTTTCTTTGTGTTTTGGTATCTCAACATTTAATCCAAGAAAAGTGATCCCTCCCTTCTCCGCGCTCTCTGCAACCTCTGTAGTTTTATAATTAATGCTGATGTCCATGATTCACTCATTTTGAGTTAATTTTGTCTATATGGTGCAAGGTGGTAATTGGAATTGACTTTTTTTTTTTAAATCTGTATGTGACTATTGTCTCAGCAGCATTTATGCCTTCCGTTTTTTTTCAACCATGTTGCTCCTCCTCTTCCTCTTGTTTTTTAAAAATATTTATTTATTATTTATACAGTGTTTTGCTTGTATATACAACTGCACTCCAGAAGAGAGTACCAGATCTTATTGTAGATGGTTGTGAGCCACCATGTGGTTGCTGGGAGGCAGAGGCAGGTGGATCGCTGTGAGTTCGAGGCCAGCCTGGTCTACAAAGTGAGTCTAAGACAGCCAAGGCTACACAGAGAAACCCTGTCTTGAAAAACCAGAAACCAAAAACCAAAACAAACAAACAAAAAAAACCCCAAACATCAACAAAACAGCTAAAGGAGGGAAACATTAATCAATATAAGTGTTCTCAAAAAGCTGCGATGACTAAACTTACATCAGGTGCAGTAGAGGGTAGAAGAATTTGGGCAGAGGTAACCAGTTGTCTCATAATGAGTGAGGCAAGTGCTTCTACACCTGACCTCAGAGCTCTGCAGGACAAGAAGCAAGATCATCAGAACTCTGAGGAATGACTCACTAAGTCTTCGGTTGCAAAGCTGGCCTGGGGACACACTCACATGATCCCAGCCCCTAGGAGGAGGAAGTAGGAAAGCCAACCTGGGCTACATAGTGAGACCCTAGCTCAATAAAACAAACATACCAAGGAATCCACAATCATAGGTGGCTGTTTCAGCCTCAGTATCTCAAAACCAGCTAGAGTATGGAAGATTTGAGCAAAATCAAGCAAGTTGGACCTAACGGACATTTACAAAGCATTCAACCTGACTTCAGTGGGATGTGTTTCCAAGACAGGCAGGTTGCATTCTGACTCAGAAATCAAGCCCCAGCAAATACAAGGGGATTAGCCACACCACGTGGGTCCCTTGGCTACACTGCAGGGAAGGTGGCGCCTACAGCACAGCGCTGGACAGTCCCCCAAACGAGGAAGCCAAAGAACTCACCGTCAAAGAGGAGGGGGGAAATTGGCAGGCATCTTCCGCAAATATGGCCTCACAAGTGTAGTGCTAAGGCAGTGCCTACAGGGAGACTTACAGCCAACTATAAATTATCAACTTTCACAAAGCTACCTTAGAAACTAGAAAGGGTGGCTGAGACTTGGGAGGCAGAGGCAGGCAGATCTCTGTAAGGAGTTTGAGGCCAGCCTGGTCTACAAAAGTGAATCCAGGACAGCCAAGGCTACACAGAGAAACCCTGTCTGGAAAACCAAATATATATAATAAAAATAGAGAGAGAGAGAGAGAGAGAGAGAGAGAGAGAGAGAGAGAGAGAGAAATCCCACCCATAACATTTTAAAATTTAATTCTGGACCCTTTTGTTTGCATTTTTTGTAGGTTTTGTTTTTTGCTTTGTTTTTTGCAGGGAGGGGTGTGTTTGTGTGTGGAGGGAGGGTCTCACGTTGCTCAGGCTGGCTCTGAATTCTCTTGCTATGTGCCTGAGGATGGTCTTAGCTGCTTCTGTCTCTAGGGTGCTGGGGTTATAGGCCTGCAATCATGCCTGGTTTGTGGGGTATTGGGGTCTGAACCCAGATCTTTGCACTAGGGAAGCACTCCACCAAGACAGCCACAGTGTCTGGGCCCTCTGTGGAGTGGAAACAGTCTGATTGACTTGCGTCTTGCTTCTAAGCTCCTTTGCGATTGAGCCCATTCCGTGTGGGACTGGACCTTGCCTGGCTACTGAGGCAAACCACAGTCTGCACTCAGTGCTGGGGGAGCTGGGAGTCCTGCTACTCTGGTGAGCGCTTATCGGAATCCTTGTGGGGCTTTGCCGATGTCTGGTGTCCTGTGAGACTCAGCTCTCCAGGACTCTGCTGATGAACCCAGCCAGTCTGCTGGGCCCACCTCCCCTCCTCCATGCACTGTGGTCTGGAACTTTCTCCAGAGCTGTGACCTTGGCAACTGCAGGTCTCCCCTCCTTTTCCTCTTGGGTCTCAGAGTCACCCTCTTTCCCTTCTAAGCCTGAGGTCAGCTATCCTAACAGAGTAGACTTTGGTTTTCTCAGGCAGCAGTGCAGACCAGGCCCCCACCCATTCATCTAGCTGGAAAAGGAGAACACAGATCAGCTCACCCACAAAGAAGAGTCCATGGACCAGGACCTTCCTGTATTTCCCAGAGGAAAGGCAAATTAGAAATAATTGAGGTAGAGTGGTGGCAGTGGCTCTTGCTTTTAAGCCCAGCACTCAGGAGGCAGAGGCAGGCAGATCTCTGGGTTGGAGGCCAGCCTAGTCTACAGAGTCAGTTCCAGGACGGCTGGGGCTACACAGAGAAACCCTGCCTTAGGGAAAAAAAAAATACTTAGCAGGGTGTTGTAGTGCACACCTTTAATCCCAGCACTTGGCGGACAGAGGCAGGTGGATCGCTGTGTTTGAGGCCAGCCTGGTCTGCAAAGTGAGTCTAGGACAGCCAAGGCTACACAGAGAAACCCTGTCTTGAAACAAACAAACAACTCCCCCAAAAAACAACAAAAAGAAAAAAACCATACCTGTCACCTAGCACCTGAAAGGCTGATGATCTGGAGGTCAAAGGCTAGCTACACAGTAAGAGAGATTTTATTTCAAAAATTGGAAAAAAAGATTGTTTTGTCTTATGCAAATAACCAGGGCCTAAGGACGGGGTGGTGTGTGTGTGGGAGGCAGGTAATTGTCCTACCCACCTAAGAACACGTTACAACCACAGAGGCCACCAACCTCATGCAACAGCACTTTAACACACCCCCAGGGCCCTGACAACACTGGCTAAGGCCTTGCTCCTGTCTGCTGCCAACACTTGGACATCCCCAAACTGCAGAACCCCAGCCTTCTGCAGGTGCTGTCCTGCCCTTAAAAGCCTGAATGTTGCCGGAAGTTGCACGACAGCCTCATGCTACCCCAGGGGCTGAGAGTTCTCTATGGAGTCTCAGTTCCACTTTCCCGAGAGCGCCTGCCATGTGTGAGCATTTCTGGCCTGTGAGGGGTCTGTGTCTTCAGATCTAGAGGCTCGCCTGGAGCATGTTGCCCTGTGAGATCTTTGGTCCACAGAGGAGCGGTTCTGTTTGTGATGATTGGGGAGGGGGGGTCCCTTAGTCTGTAAAGAAGACAGCTGCACAGCCTGACACCACTTGGCTTGAATGTCTCAGGGCAGTCCATTCTGTTTTTAGAGTGGCCCAACATGAGAAGAGGACCCTTGAAGACAACAGCGAGTGGTCAGCATGTTGGGAAGGATTTAAACCCTGGTGGGAAGAGACCCAGGACTCCCCTGCAGCTCAGGGATCTGATAAGTATTTGATAAGCTGGAACTCAGCTTGGTAAGTAGAGGCCCCAGCTCCAGGCAGCCAGCCCTGGGCTCTGTGAGAGTGCAAAGGCTGCACTGCAGATCACTCTTTCAGAAGTCTCTGCCATATAGTTACAGTAGACCTGGGTAAGGATGAGAGCAGCGTAGCCACCAAGAACTCAGGACGGGAGACTTCCTGGTGAGGATCGCAATGGCCATCAGCTCAAGCCTCTCCTGTCAGCAGCGACAGTGACCCAATGCTTCAAGCCAGCCCTGCTGGCTCCTCTACTCTGCATCCCTGGCTAGCTGCAGCTGCAGTTAGACTGGAGGGTGGAGGGGCTCTGGTCGTGGATGAGCAAACAGACCCTCTTCTGCAGGGACCAAGACCCGCAGCCTGGACAGGATGCAAGGATCCTGTCCTGAGGGGTTAGCCTAGAACCCTCCTGGGCTAGAAAGAACTGAAGGCAGGTGAGGAGGAAGGCATCTTTTAGGCCAAGGCCTTTCCCTCTGTGGGAGGTAGCCGATCTCGTTCCTGAAGAGAACTGCTTAGCTCCGGGATGAGCTAAAGGTTTCGTGGGTTGTGTGTCCATAGCGGGGGTTGGAGTGGTTTTCTCGGGGGGAAAGACATTGAGACAGGTGGCAGGTGAAGTAAGCGCAGGACCCCCCCCCGCCCCCCGCCCCAATCTGGCTCGTTCATACAGAACTCATATCTTCCTGAAGGTGGGCACCCCAAAGAGCAGTGCTGGCTGCCTTGGGGTCACTAGACTACCTTGGGACCACCCCACCCAAACCAGGCACCTACTGGGGTGTGGCTTTTGAGTTGCTCCTAGCTTTTTTGCTCTGCTCAGTACTGCCAAGGACTAGGAACAGATAAGTCCTGTATGTTTCTGTCCACATGGGGCTGACCACTACGGGCGGGGCCTCAAGGAGTTGGGCAGGTGTATAAATGAAAACAACTAAGGACAAAAAACAAAACAGTGTGCCTCCTGTCAGCTAGGGTGCAAAATAAGGCTGGGAAGGTGCTGTTGGGAGAGGCTTTAAGCTCCTACACTGAGACTTGTGTGTGTGTGTACAGCATCTGAGGATGGAGTGGGCCTGAGATAGGAGGGGAGCGGAAACAGTGTAGGCCAGCCTTGGAACCACTCAGGAGCAAGGCAAGAGGAGGAAGAGGGAAGGGAGAGAGCTAGACCACACGGAAAGCTAACACAGGAAGAGGCCGGGCTGCGGGCTGTGACGGTGCTCTTGGACTCTAAGACCAGCAGTGCCAGCAAGGTGGAGGGGGCAGGACCAGGCCTGGGATGTACCTGGGCTCCTGCCTTCCAGTCCCAACTCCTCAGTTCTCAGCCGCTGCCAACTCTAGACCCCCAAACAATGCGGAGCATCTCCGGCCAGGGCTTTGGTATGGATAGCTTCTATTTATAAGTGGAAAGGGGGGATAAAGCAGCAACTGCAGCCTTAACCGGGCTGCAGGCTGACCTCTTTTGGAACTCTCATAAGTCCAAAGACAGCAAAGGAAGGGTGGACATGACAGCTGAGGCCGTGGGGCTGCTGCCACGAGGGGCTTACGTGAAGTAACCTGTGCCTACTTGAGCCACAGGGCTGGCCTCCGGAACAGTGTGGGCTTGACAAGCTCACCAGGAGGCCTTGCCTGTACTGCTCCATCCTAGTAGCATGCTGCTTTCTCTGAGTGCATAGTCTTGAGTGCTCTGCTCCTCGGGCTGTGAATTTGCATGCTGCCAAGGCCTGGGCAGAGACAGCCCACATGGCAGTGCTCTGCTCTGGGTCAAGGGCACACCGAAGAAGTGTGCTTTAGTCTGACGTACTGGAAAGATGGTCTGTAACGCCCTCATGTCAGCATGCGGCCAGTGACTCTGGTTCTAGTGCCTTGTGTGTCCCCCACAACACAGCTTGCTCGGGTGTCCTTGGCCTCAGACAGGGAGACCCCTCTGCCCTGAAGCAGGTGTGTCTCTCTGTGTGCTAGTTACTTTGCACACCGGGGTTGCTCGGGACCAAGGGGACTCCAGGTTTTCTTTTTATTGAGACGAGGCCTCACTGTGTAGCCCTGGGTGGCCTCAAACTCACAGTGATCCACCAGTCTCCCACACGAAGTGCTGGGATTAAAGGTGTGCATAACTATTCCAGGCTTTTCGGTTTTGATGGGGAGACTCACAGATGAGGCCTGTGTAACTGGGTGGAGCGCAAGGAGCCCGTTGTGTTTGCTAAGGAGAAGTGTCTGTGAGGTCCTCTGCTAGAAATTAAAAATGGAAATCGAGGAGTTGATGAGCTGGGAGAAGAATCCCCTGAGAGGTACCTTCAGAGGGTGGCATGAGCTGTCACTTAGGCATTGGAAGTTGTTACGCAGGACTGAACAGTGGGGCAGAGATCAGGTGGCAGTTGGCCACTTCAGGTAGGACAAGGGCCTGCTCGCACTCCCTGCTGTCAGGGGCTTCATTGAGAGCCAGAGATGGGAGTGACTCACCTACTCCTGTAGTCAGATTTTTTTTTTAAGTAGGTGCCTAAGGACAGCTTAGTACTAAATTCCCATCTCTTATTGACAGTTCCAGAAAGGTGCCACGAGCGTGGCAAACTAACTATGGCCAAGGGGCGCGGCTGTCTTTGGCATGCCTCTCACGGCTGTTGCTGTTGCAGGGCGTTTCAGGCAGCCAGTGACTACACTGGCTCTGACATCCTCCATGTTGAAGGCAGGCTGGAGGGCCTACAGCGGCTCTGCCACACCAGAGCCTCAACTCTGAACAGTTGTGAGCAGATGGGCCACACCTATGATGCCCCTCACCAAGCCCCTGCTTATTGGGGGTGGGGTTGCTGACCAAGGGGCAGAGGTTGGCACTTGTCTCCTAAAACAAGACTGTGGAACCACACTCACTGCCATGCAAGATCTTGTACACAGGAACGCAGTCACGACCACTGCATTCTGGCTCTGTGCCAGTGCTCTCAGGGACCATCGCTCAGGCCCAACTGCCTGCTAAGAGCCAGTGGGTTTATGGGAGCTTTTGTCCCCAAGAAACCAAACACAGTCCTCTGCCACTGTGACCACCTGAAGTACTAACGTCACTTCACACCTGGGAACATGAGCGAGAGCTGAGGAAACACAGTTCTCCCTCCTTCTCCAGCTCCACGAAGCAGCCAGGAGTGAGATGACTTCCTCCAGGGCCCTATAACCCATCACTGGGGTGTGAACCCCTACAGCAGCGCTGGCTCAGGCAAGGAGCACTGTGCATCCTGGGCTGCAGGGGACACGGGATGAACTACTGACTTGACCCTGCTACCTACCAATGTAATCCATCCCAAAAAAGGAGCTCAGGGGTGCTCAGCACACCAGCAGCACATTCCTCCCGTGTCTCCACACGACAGCGAGTGGCGGGGTGTTATCTGGCAGAGCACAGCTGATACGGCCTCATGGAGAGAAGTCACATGTGCCTCAATGGAGGATTACTGCGGAGAATTTGAGGTCAAGGGTTTAGGCTGAACTAACTTCTATTTATAGAAAGGAGCCTGTAGGGGACTGGAAGGGCTGGGTGGGTGGGTGGTGTTGACAGGATGGCATGCCCGGGCAGAAAAAAACTAGTTAGCCAGTTACGTGGCCTCCTCTGTGAGCTTTCCCTATTGCAAGTGGAGTCCCCTTGGTCTTGAGAGACCCCGGTGTGCAAAGTAACTAGCACACGGAGAGACACACCTGCTTCAGGGCAGAGGGGTCTCCCTGTCTGAGGCCAAGGACAGCCGAGCAAGCTGTCTTGTGGGCGACACACAAGGCACTAGAACCAGAGTCACTGGCCGCATGCTGACATGAGGGCGTTACAGACCATCTTTCCAGTACGTCAGACTAAAGCACACTTCTGTCTGCCCAGACAGAGCAGAGCACTGCCATGTTGTGGGCTGTCTCTGCCCAGGCCTTGGCAGCATGCAAATTCATAGCCCGAGGAGCAGAACATGCCAGCACTCAAGATAACATACCAGAGAAAGCAGCATGCCACTAAAACGGATTTGTACACTTTGCAAGCCTGCACCATCCTGCCGGTGGTGTCCTCACAACTCATGGGTCCCAAGCAGCGAGCTTCGTGGTGTTTGTAGGTGTCTACAAATACTGGGTATGAAGACTGTTTCGGTACACTGCACTCTGAAGGAACTGGCAGCAGATGCACAGCACACAGTAGCAGAGACAGGGCAGCAGGTGACAGGGAGCTCAGCTGCTGGTCCACTGGTCTGCTTGCTTTACCTGTCTCACAACTGGCTGTGAAGGAAGGCGTCAAGTGCTGCATCTGAAGTCCTTCTGAAGCGCGCAGTGGCCCTCAGAGGAGTCTGGCGTAGAAGCCAAGGATGTGTGGCATAGACACCAAGGGGGAGGCTGCCTCTTTCCTGCGTGGAGGGTTCCACCCAGGGTGACACTGGGTAGAGCTAACTGGTTTGGCTTCCCCACGCCATAGGAACTTCTCTGGCTGTGACCTGAGTAAACCCACAGGCGCTCTGGGAAGACCCAGCCCAAACACTTTAATAGCAGAGCAAAAACTCGACAGGAGATCTGAAAGCAGGAACAGGCAAGTCTGCATCACTGAGCGTTGGTCTCCACTGCGTCTTCTTGGCTGTGGGTTTTCATGAGAAAGTTCATTGGACAGCCTGCTCCTGTTGTACCCTGGGAGAGCAGAAGGCTGTGCACAGTGGGTCAGAGGAACCTGATGGAATGCTGACACCGGCTCAGCTTCTCCAGCCACCAAAGCCTTGGACAGACCTGCAAGAAGTGCACGAGAGACGGTCACCTCCTGCTCCAGCTGCACGTGCTCCCGCTGAAGGAAGTCTGGCGCCCAGCTGGAGCCTGTAGGCAGCAGGCAGCAGGCAGCTGGAGACACCACCAGGGAAATGACCAAAGTGTCCCAGACTCTGCTTCCTGGAGGCCGCTCATCTTTTACATGGCCTCCAGCCGGCCAGCAGCCCAAACCCCACACCTGCTGCTCAACCTGGCACAGCTCTGAAACGTCAACCACAGACCCCACAAGTCAGCAAGAACAGGATTTCCCACACTCAGGCAGACTCAACATAGGAGGCAGCTACTTACGAGTTAGATGATCCAAAGGTGAATGCTGAAAAAACAGAAAGGAGATGTTACCACCGTGAACCCAGGGCCTCGCAGCTAGGTAGGCTCCTTCCTGGTTGGTTCCCATGACAAGCATCCCTGACCCTGTCTCGGCAAGGCGGCTGAGGGCACCTGCAGTTCATCCCCCTGAGCCACTGGCTCTAGTGGGAGAGGAGATACCTCACTATTTTAGGGGTCCCCAATTCTGGCTGCAGGGGGAGGGTCTGCACAGCCACACTGTAGCATTTAATGAGGAAACCAGAAGTGTTGTTTTCTTTTTATTGTTATCAATCCGCTTCCTTTCCTTTTGAAACCAGAGAAGCAGACACTCTAGGTCTGGTTCAGATGCCTCATGCAGTTCTGGGCATCAATTAGCTTCTGTAGCCATTTCTTTATTTGTAAAACCCACAATTTTGCTGAGGTCTGCGCACACCTCTTCAGTCTGTGTGAGGACAACACAGAACACACATATTTGTTCTCTGAAGATGTAAGCACCGTACAAATACAAGACTTGTGAGGTTCCCACACCCTCTTTGGCTCCAAGGCCTTGTAAATCTGTTACTATCTGTAGTTCTAAAATCCTAAGAGAAAATGAACTCAGAAGTTTCTTTGGATTGTGTCAGAAATGGCAACAATGCTGCCATCCTAATTAAAGGGTCTTGCATTTTTCAGCCACTTCAGCTTGTAAGACACTGGGCTGAGTGGTCAGAACATGTGTTCCTTTGTGGGAGGAAATAGCATGGCTGCTTACCTCCTGTGCTGGACCCAAACCCAGAGAATCCACCGCTCTGCGCCCCGAAGCCTGAGGTCTGCTGGGACAGGGACCCGAACGTCGGCGCGTTCTGGCTGGCGAGGGTACCGAAGGACGCAGTGTTGCTGCCGCTCCCAAACCTGGGTTCCATACGAGACGACAGGATTAGTGTGGCCCTTAGGCCCTGCGCCACCCACACAACTCATTCACTGTCACCAGCTGTGGATGTGCCACACATGATCTGTGGTGACAAGCCTGGACAGAGCCAAAAGACAGAGAAACCGGTTCCAGCCCAGAGTCAGCCTTTACCTCGGCTCTGGGAAGGAAGACAGGAGGGATGTAGTGTCCACAGCCGGGACGTGCACTCTGAGAACCAAGCACAGCTTGCTTCTTGCTCCTCCCCTTCCCCCAATGCATTTACTTTCAGGCCATCAAGTTGGATTTGTCACCCACTCCACCCGCCTAGGCCACAATTGTGTCACCACTTCTTTTGGGACTCTGCTATGTTGCCTACGTTGGCCTCAAATGTTCCTCCCGAGGGTTGGTCTCACAAGCTAGTACCATGGAGCCTGGTGATTCTACTCACTTTACTGTTTATTATTTTCAGCACAGGGTCTCATGTACCTCAGGCTGGTCTTCAATTTGCCATGTTGCCCAGGATGACCTTGAACTTTTTTTTTTAATAGGGTCTCTTTGTGTAGGCCTGACTGTTCTGGAATTCACTATGTATCCCAGGCTGGTCTCAAACTTACAGAGACTTTTCTGCCTCTGTAATTAAAGGCTTGTGCCACCATGCCTGGCGACCTTGAGCTTCTGGCCCTCTCATCTCCATCTCTCAGTTACCGGGATGTGGGATGTGCATCGCCACAGCTGGGTTATGCAGTGTGGGGGCGTGAACCTGACAAGACTTCCTGAGTGCACAGTCAGTCTCCACCACTGAGCTACACGGCCAGCCCTTTGTTCGTGTGTGTGTGTGTGTGTGTGTGTGTGTGTGTGTGTGTGTGTGTGTGTG
>OU015750.1:8755029-8776790 GCA_907169655.1 Acomys percivali | reverse complement strand
GTGTGTGTGTGTGTGTGTGTGTGTGTGTGTGTGTGTGTGTGTGTGTGGTCTTCATGCTTTTGTGGCAACTATTTACTGACTGAACTATCTCCCCAGCCCTGTTTTCACTTCTTTATTCTTACTATTTTAGGACAGGGTCTTCCTATGTGGCTTATGCTAGCTTCAGATTCCATAACCCTCCTTCCTCAGCATCCTGTACAGGCACAGGCTACCAATGTAGGAAAAATCTAGCTTCTTGAAGGTGGTGAGCGTGTCCAGCAAGTCTGTACCACTGGGCTATACTTCTAACCCTGAGGGGACTAATCTACTAGTAATGCAAATAGTTGTTTTCAAATAAATAAATAAAACCTCAAGACTCCCAGTGTATGCAGATGGGGAGTCCATCCAGAACTGCAAAACACAGGCCTTGGGAGGTTCTGAGCTCTCTTCTGGAAGTTCCCCAGATCCCTTAGCTTCCACAAGACATCTAAGGAATGCCCGCCCATCTGCACACTCTCCTGAGTGGGCTTGCTCCCCTCTGTGGAGCCAAGTTTGATAAGAACACGCTTCATTTTCAGGATAAAGCTGCTGCCGTCTAATGCCTAACACCCATGGTACGCCTGACCTTCAGCTCTGTTCTGAGCTGGGCACCAAAGATGAGAGCCTGTCTAGGCCCATTTTAGGCATCAGTATCTCCTTCAAGTCAGGGAGTCTGCAGCCACCATCACAAACATTTAGTGGAGACACTATGGTAGAGCAAAGGCTATTTCTCTCTTTGGGGTTTTGGCAACTAGACTAAAATTCTAGGGCCATTAGAGGCAAGCCTCTGCCATGGTATTTCTTTTTCTTCCTTTTTTCTTTTATGTGCACTCTTGTTTTGCCTGCATGTGTGTTGGTGTGAGGGTGTCAGTTACAGATAGTTATAGACAGTTGTGAGCTGCCGCATGGGTGCTGGGATTTGAACCCAGGTCCTGTGGGAGAGAGTAGTCAGTACTCTTAACCACTGAGCAATCTCTCCAGCCTTGCCATGGTACTTTCTGATGAGGATGTGTGCAGGACCAGAGCAGCTGTTGACGCCAAAAGGACAGCAGCAACCTTGTGTAGAGGCTACCCAGTTGGTGCCCTATGTGAGCCAGTTGTGGGTCAGGGCTGGAAACAGCAGACAAAGGAGTTGTTCGGTAAAGACTAACAGGTGTCTCAAGAGAACAATCCTAAGAGGAAGATGTGATGAGAACTCTTCCCTCAGGATTTTCTACACAAGGACCACCTGAGACACAGGCCTGGCTGCAGCAAACCTGGTCCAGTGAACAAAGTATCGATGACCTGCGTGCTATGCACTGGCAGCCAGCAGCGTGGCCAACATCTACCCATGCTTTTGTTCTTTGAGACAGGGTTTCTCTGTGTATATCCTTGGCTGTCCTGGACTCTCTCTCTTTGGACTAGGCTGGCCTCGAATTCACAGGGATCCGCCTGTTTCTGCCTCCCGAGTACCGGGATTAAAGGCGTGTACCACCATACCTGGCCCACCCATGCTTTTAAGAACTTGGTTACAATGTGCCTGGTCCTAGAGAGGAAAGGAATCTCCTAGCAACTTTTTTTTTTTTTTTTTTGCCTTCTTCAAGGCCCTAGGCCTCCAGGTCACTGTCTGGTTTAGAGAAGGTAAGAACGCCAGGCCCCGGTGCCTTGGGCTGACACAAGCTTGTGGTTTCCCCAGGCCCCGCCTGCAGCTTACCCGAATCCTCCTGCGCTGGCAGCCGCAGTACCCTCTCCGAACACTTTGCCTCCCGTCGAGCCCAGAGGGCTTGTAAAGGCTGGGGCTGAACCGAATGCTGGCACCCCTCCAAACCCAGGGGATCCCCCAAAAGTAGGAGGGCTGCCAAACACTGGAGCAGCACCGAAGCCACCTGAGCAAAACAGAGGCAAACAGAAACAGGAGAAAGAAAAGGAGACAGGAAGAGAAGGCATCAAGCAGGAGGAGAAAGGGAGATAGGATGTCAGTAATTCCAACACAAGAACCCAAGAGGCACAACACCCCAATCTCCATCCCTCATCCCTAATAGGAGCAGAGGGTCGATGGCACTAAGATGCCTACGCACCTGTGCCTTCCTGAGGCCGATAGAACTTATATGAAACCCGTGAAAGCAAACCACCCACAAGATGTCTGCGACGCCTCAGAGAAGCCTCACCCCTAAAGCTTGTGTCCCAACACAGCGGTCGCAGGATGGCAGGCTTTATCATTTGTTATCACACAGACTAGGCCCTCAGTTTCAGGGAAACCCAACTAATAAAACTGAAGGGTCAAAACCCCTTTCCTGGCAGAACCCACCAACTGGGTCACAGCAGAAGCAGGGTGGTGCACGCTGGCACCCAGCCACGTGCCTTTTATTTACTTACAGCCAGGGGGCTGCAGCCTACCGCCACCGTCCCTGACTGCGGCATGGAGGAATTGTTCATGTGCTTTCTTTCCGCAGCCACACTATAAAACACAGGACCCTCCTCCTCCGAGGAAGGTCACAGTATACATTCAACCAGGTGTTGAGCCAGCTGTGAGGATGGCCAGAGGGCCTAGATCAGGACTCCAGGCCACAGCATGCAGGGTGGGGGCAACAGAACCGGGTCAGGTCAAGCACCAGGCAGCTTGCTCTGAGCGGTGGGGAGGACCATCTGTGTGTCAGTCCCCTGCTCCTGAGGTGTCCTCAAACCTCCCAGTTCTGAGGTTTAGAAGAGAAAGGTAATGAAGGCATGCTTAACTGGATGGAGATGCCATTACGTTGGCTTTGAACATGTGCTAAGGGGAGTAATGGGACATCAGCCCATCAAGGATATGATCAAAGGAGGCAAGGTCATTACTACTGAACGCTAATCAACTGTCCATAAGGCGGACCAGGCGTTACTGCACTCACACTGCTCTGCCACCCGAGTCAGGAAGATCAAATAGAGGGCACGCGCAGGGTCAGGCGAGCGCGGCGGTCACTTGCGATTGAATTATGTGTCTATCTTTCACAGGGGCTGCACAATGAGGAGATACTTTTTTGCCTTGGCTCATACTTAGGTTACCGTTCTGTATTTTAAAACCTTGAGTGAAATTCCAGGCTGTGCTACAGAGATGTGGATTACAAATACAAACAAAGTGGAAAAAAAAAGTGCTAAAAACCACTGTACTTTAATTATTTAAGCTGATCACAGATCTGGTTGCACTTTCTTCCTAGACATACAAGGTTTTATGTAGCACCTCGTATACAATATTGTTTAGACTTCTTGCTGGAATGTGAGTAGAAAATGACGTTATAATGCTACCTGGAAAGCAGCAGGCAGGAGGGTAAGCAGACAGGCACACAGCCATGCAGCAACACATACGGGTCTGAGAAGGTTGCCGAGTGAGCCATGCTGACCATAGGAGCTACCTGCTGGTAGCACCAGCTCTGGACCTGTCCAGAGCTAAAAGCTTTGTGGCCTTTTCATTTTGAAATTATTCTGTGTGTGTCCCCAAAACAAAGCTGCAATGCCTATTTCAAGTTTCTTTTTTAAATTCTAGGGAAAAGATACTGAGAACTGACAACCTACGACCAAGCTGCTCTTCTTAGAAAATGGACACAGCCCATCTCTAGAAGCACTTCAGGGTCACCTTCTAATCTGGGTCAGCCACTCCAAGATTATCATCACCTCCTCACACAGGGGCCAATTCAGAACGCACCATCCATCCAAGGGCAAACAATCATGCGCACTCCCCGGGGGAGGAGCTCTAGAGAGGCTCCTTCTCAGCAGCCCCACCCCTGCCCCCTCCAAGACCCTTAGCCCATTGTCTCCCACCAGCAGGACCAGCACTGCAGGCAGTTACAGACGTCAGGCAAGCAGGTGACAGAAACTAACAGCATGTGTCATGGGGCAGGAGAGATAGCTCGGTAGTTAAGAGCACTGGCTGCTCTTCCAGGACCTGGGTTCGAGTCCCAGCACCCACGTGCAGCTCACAACCACCTGTAACCCCAGTCCCAGGGGATCCATCACCACCTTCTGACCTCCATGAGTGCAGATGGTGCAGAGACGTGTAGGCAAAACACCCGCATACATAAAATGAACATTAAGTAATATTTCATTTTCATGTGAAAACCTTAAATGAAAATCATAAAAGTTATTAAAGGTTTATAGATGCCTATTTCAAGTAAATGATTAAAATGGGTGGCGCAGACCTGTGATCCCAGTGTCCAGGAGGCTGAGGCTGGAGGATCATGAGTTCAGGACAGCTTTGCTTGAATAGGGAAATACTATCACCAAAAACCAAATTCAAACAAAAGCCTAAAACCGTGACTTGGGAAATCAAAAGATGCTGTAAGGCAGAGGGTCTGAGCCTGGAGCGTTGTGGGTAAGTCCCTGCTACAGAAGGCTCCGTAGCACATGCTTTAGTTATTTCCTGCCAGGTTCCCTTACTTTCCCCCCCTTCTTTTGAGTCAGGGTCTTGCTAGGTAGATCAAGCTGGCCTCAAACTCACAGAGATCCGGCTCCTTCTGCCTTCCAACTGCTGCGGTTATACCATATTGGGTTGTTTTTTCCACAATTGTTAAGTATTTTGATAGTCTTTCTTGTGAGGATTAATTTCTTTTAAATACTATATTATACACCTCCTCTTTGTAAAAAAAAGAAAAAAAGCTTTTATTTCTAGTTTTGTAGACAGGGTCTCACTATGTAAACAAGGCTGGCTTCCACCTCACAGACAGCCACCTGCTTTTGTCTCTGGAGAGCTGGGATTGAAGGCGTGCATCACCACACCTGGTTTCCTTCTTTTTTAAAAGTGTGCCTTAGGTATTAGAAAGGCAGCAGATGCTCAATACAGAAATAAACTGGAGAACCAAGTAGCCTCTTCCTACTGCAATCCCAATCCCTGAGACAAGCGCCCTGGGCCACTGCCTCCCAGAGGTGCTCCTTACATAAGCTCACGAGTCACTCTCACATGCACACGGATAAGCACGGGTCATACTTGTAGGTTACCTGTTTTATTTGGAGTGGAAAATCCAAAGCCTTGCGATGCCACGCTCCCACTGCCAGAGCTGAATGTGCCAGCAGGCTTCTGTTCCCCGAAGGATGAGCTGCCAAACCCTCCAAATGTCTTAGCTCCACTGTTTCCAAACAGATTAGAGGTATCTAAAGGGGGCAGGAACAGGTGTGAGGAAGCTTGAATAGAAGGGACACACATCAGCTGAGTGTCTGGACAGACTGCCCAGCATGCAGGGAGCTCCTGATGATGAGTTTGAAACCACTGACCACTGACGCTCAGGCTCAGGCTTTCCTGGGGCAGCTCTGTAAGGAAAAATCTAAAGGGCAATTGAGGCCTCACAGCAGGGCTCCTGAGGGCTTGGTCCACCCACCAGAGATTGCCAGCTGTTTGCCTACTGGGCTTTTACCTCTTCTATTTTTTTTTTTTAAAGATTTAATTTATTTTATGTATGAGTGCTCTATTTGAATGTACATCTGCAGACCCGAAGAGGACATTAGATCACATTATAGATGGTTGTGAGCCACCATATGGTTGCTGGGAATTGAACTCAGGACCCTTGAAGAGCAGGCAGTGCTCTTAACCTCTGAGCCATCATCTCTCCAGCTCCCTGGGCTTTTACTTCTTTCTATACAAGGCTAGATCTCATCTGTCTCTCATGTCAAACTAGAAGATTCAAAGCCAGAGCAGAACCTGGCCCAGTGCATGGCTGCCGGCCAGCATGCTGGCTGCTGCTGAGCTGTGCAGTCTGCTGCCACTGCTCCTTGACCTGAGGGGGAGAGGGGAGGAGTCAGGAACAACCTCTAAGTCCTGCTTTGGTGGATGGAGTATGTTTCATTGTAGAAGATTCTTTATGTATGCAGGAATCCGCCACTCAGAGCCAACAAGGACTGATACTTTGGGATGACAGAGACAAGTGCAGCTGGCATCTGCCTGGCTTCCACCCTGCAGGCCTCATGAGTCTCTTTCAGGTTTCTATTTGGTAAGACCCAACAACATTCAACATCAAGGTTTGACCCACTACAAATTGAATCCGACAGCCCGAGTGTTAAGACAGCTCAGGTCCCAGCCTTCTGTAGTCTGAAGTTACAGGACACAGGTCTCCTGGCGCCTTCCCTGCTGACCCAGGCTCCTCTCCAGGAGCGTAGCCTCAGGAACAGCATGGAGCAGGCATTGCAGGCTGCAGACGTGAATCAAATGGCCTCCCCATCCCAACGCAAGCATCCTGCAGGCCCGTGAAGAGAGAGAGCACGGAGAGGACAATGCTAACTCAGGGTCAGGATGAGACTTATGGTGACAATGCACACATGGCGCTGAGTTTCAAATGACCTCAGAATCTAATAGCCTGTCTCTGGGGATGACACAACTTCTCAAAAGGACACACACTGGCTTCTGGCTACAGTGCTCCCAGATTGTCTGTTGTGATCATGTTTTCACACAGCCTGGACTCTAGGCTGAAGTGAGCTTGGACTCAATCCTCCAGTTGGTAGGAAACTGCCAAAGGGTTCTGCATAGGAACTGTGGCAAAATAAAAGCAGCTTAAAAATATTTGACTTGAGATGGATTTCCCAACCATGGTAAAGACCGGAGGTGTGGACGGGATGGGATCATGAGCCATATAATGGAGATGAGGCAGCAGTGGAGGACCTATATGAGAGGTGGGCAGGAAATAAGTGGGACTTCAGCTCAGGGAAGCAACAGTGCTCACGAGCATCTGACGCCAGAGGCAACATGGAGAAAGGCAGTCACTGGAGACTGCAGAAAGCAAGCAGGACAACGCCTTTCCTAGAGCAGCCAGCGCAGCCCTTCCACTGCTCCTGCCTCTCACTTAGCCTGCACTTTACCTGGCCATAGCGTTCAAGAACTTCCTGGACCCTTTTACTACCAAATCATAAAAGAACCATTAAGACCACTCAGTGTCTGGCATCCAGGCTAGGTGAGTGTTTGACAAGCATCCACGGAGGGAGAGTCCTGGTGTGTGGTGCTTCCTCTTTCCCACTGGGTCAACACTCCCTTCAGATGATTTCAGGCACAGGGAGGGATGTGCAAGACTGACTCCCATGTCAGCTCAGACTGACCTCTGGGAGAAGGCCCCCTGACAAGCAAAAGCCACAGTGTCAGAGATAAACTGGCTAGCAGAGGACTTTTTTTTTTCTTTCAGGGACATGACACATCTAAGCCATTAACAAAACTGGCTGGTAACACAGCCTCACAGATGATGACCTACATCTGGGATCCACCCCAATTTCTAACCAGCACGCCAAGTGACTATGTGCCGAGTGCTGTGTTTGGCTGACACATGTATCTGAGCTGAGCTCCACATCTGCTCTTTTCTCGCTCTGACCTGAAAGGACCATGCTTTTACAGCATTTGCTCCACAGAGCCCTTCAGGCATGGGCGGCAGCTGGCCAAACACTTCCATTACACTGGGATTCTCAGCCCCTGCCTTGGCTTGAACCTATCTTTGTTTTCCTTATCAGGATTCTGTTCGTCTGCAAAACAGTTCTTGAAAATACAATTTCTGAGATCCCTTCACTCTAGGTTCTAAGTCCCTCATGGCACAGCCTGGTGACGAGCAATCCTGCCATATGTCACCAGAGCAGAGAGGTCAGGACAGCCAGTCCTTGATCTATACAGGCAGAGAGCGAAACTGGGACAGAAAGCATTGCTCTTAATTCCACAGGCCTTACTGTTACGAAAACAGCCGGGAGAGACAAGCACAAGGGCTGTCAGTACCCAGGGCAGCTCAGCACAGCACATGAAGTGGAACCGGGAAGCTGCTGCTGACAGGAGCCCAACTTGCCATCCCAGCCACAGCAGCAGCACACAGCATTTTATACTTCCAACCACGGCAGACAGAGCGATGCACAACACAGAAAACTGGCTGGAGAAAAAAGTGCTAGGAAGTACAGCTTCAGGGGGAAAGGCAGTAAAGAGTAAAGGGAACCGATGAGCCGACTGTCAGTGCCCTTCAGAGTCAGGGAGCCAGGCGAGCGGAAGCATTGCTGCCCTCCCCGCAATCTCAGGGGAGGGAAGGGAAGGCACTGACTGGCCTTGGGAGGGAAGACAGAAGCAGCAGCCCCTCTCATCTCTCCCTGCGGCTCTGCGGTCTTTTCACAAGTACGGAGGGTACCGCTTTAAGACAGAGCGATGTGGATACAGACCCATCCCTCTCTGTATTTGTTCCTGAAGCTCTGACAATACCACAGGGTGACAATGGCATCAGAGGACAGAAGGCTGGGGGTCTCTTCTCACTTACTTGAGGTGGCTGTCGATCCAAAGCCCCCGCTGGCCGAGCTGAATGGATTTTTGTTGGCAGCATCCTGGCTGGGTTTCCCTCCAAGGCCACTGAAGAAACCGCCCCCTCTCACAGAGTTTCCAGACCCAAACACGCTGCCACTGGAAGTGGACGACTGCTAAAAACCCAGACGGGGTAGGGGAACAGAAGCAAGAAAAGGTGAGAGGTCATCATACAAGGCAGCCTATACTGTGGCGGGAGAGGATCCCAGCTGGGCAGCTGGGAGAAGCAGGAGCACCGTCATCACATCAGGTCTGGAGCGGCACTCCGCAGCCCAGGAGAGGCTGATTCCAGACTTCTACAAATCTAGGGCCCTTGGGTTACTGCACTTAGAGCTAGTGGGTGCTCAACGCTTTTCTGACATGCTGCCTGCACTGGCTGACTCAACCCCAGGGAAAGGAAAATCAAGCCAAATACAAGTTTGAAAACAGGGAGGAGCTACGGTCTCTTCAGAGTCCTCTAGTGTTAGCTGAAGCCATGAGCGATGACAAGTGATTTTTAGGCATTTCTCTCCACTTGTGCACTTTTAATTCACAGTGGTTTGCCCAGTGCTGCAGAGAGCAGCCGAAATTAGCCCCCGTGCTGAAATGATGACCACTGCTGAATTCCATCCAAAGCGCTCACAGGGTGCCGCTAACTCGGGGCACATGCTGACTCAGAGCTGTGCTGAGCACTAGGCACTCATTTCTGTTTAGAAACTGGCTCTTTTGGGGAGGCCAGCCTGAGCTCAGGGGCTGCTCACATTAGTTAAGCCGGCACCGCCTTGGCTGACCATGCAGAGTAAGACAGGCTGTAGCAAAGGACAATGGTACAGAGGAGCAACGCGGGCTGCAAGCCAAAGGGCACAGTGATGCTGCTCAGCCTTCCTGTGAGGCAGAGAACTGCCCACTTGGGCATGGTGGCCCACGCCTGCAATCCCAGGACTTAGGAGGCAGAGGCAGGTGGATCGTTGTGAGTTCGAGGCCAGCCTGTTCTACAAAGCGAGTCCAGGATAGCTGAGGCTACACAAAGAAACCCTGTCTTGAAAAAACAAAAACCAAACCACCACCAACACCACCACCACCACCAAAAAGATGGCGGGAAACGAACTGAGCTTCAGAACTTCACCGGAGTGCTTGCTTATGCAGTACATATACTAAATTTATAACAATACAGAGAAGATTAGTGTAGCCCTCGTGCAAAGATGACACAGATTTGCAAACAGTTCCATTTTAAAAAAACCCATAATAAACTGCACCTGAAACACTGCCCCTCTGAGAATGGCTGTGAGCAGCAGAGCATCTCCGCATCTCATCACTTAACCCCACCCTCTTATAGATCCTCTGGTTTGGACTAGCTGCAGCTTAGGTTCTACATGACCTGTGCTTGTACGGTGCTGGGCTGATCCTTTCATTTCTGTCTACAAGCTCAGCAGCAATCTGGGCCGCTCTGCCAGCATCTAAACGCTCTCCTACCTGCAGCCCCAGTGTCTGCACAGAAGAAGGGCAGCACACCTAGTCTAATGGACAGACCCAGACCCCGCCCTTAAACCACCAGTGATGGCCTTTGCAAGGACAGGAGCCATGACGACAGAAGCATGTATGGAGTATCCCTAACCTCCATACATTGCGCTGGAACTCAGGAACCCATCAAATATGGACAGCGTGCTCTAGAACACAGCCTGAGCTGCCATCACAGAATGAGCACATAATAAACTGCACCTGAAACACAGCCCCTCTGAGAATGGCTGCGAGCAGCAGAGCATCGCCGCATCTCATCACTTAACCCCAGCCCAGGCTGCCTTACCCTCCCACTGCTGGGGGTAGCTCTCTTGGCACTTTCCCTTGTGTGCTAGACCTTTCACTGAAAGGACAGCAGTTGGGGCAGTACCCTTGTGTCCCAGAGAGGGGTCACTCTTGTTTGAGGACCAGGAAGGATGTCTACTTCAGGATGCAGTGTTCACTTCTGGCTGTCACTGGACTGTCTCCCTTGGCGGTCAAGTTATCTGTCTCCTACGTGACCTGGAACAAGGTCACTGGCCACGGCAGACAGGCAACCATGCAGGCTCCTTCTGTGCTCTAGGCCTTACTTTTTCTGAGAAAAGGTATGTGTGTGTTGGGGGGGGGGGGAAGGTGTGATATCTGTACATCTTTTTATTTTAATTTGAGAGGGGGTTTCTCTGTGTAGTCCTGGCTGTCCTGCCTGGATTCACTTTGTAGACCAGGCTGGCCCCAAACTCACAGTGACCTACTTGCCTCTGCCTCCCCGAGTGCTAGCATTACAGGTGTGTGACACCATGCCTGGCTGGGATATTTTACTTATACACTTGTGCATGCACCACATGTAAAGGTCAGAGAACAAGACTTGAGAAGGTTCTTTCCTTCTACTATGTAGGTTTCAGAGATCAAATGCAGGTCATCAGGCTGGCAGTGCCACCTTCAGACGCTGAGCTATCTTGCTGGCCCTGATTATGACATTTCTAGAGACATATGGGCAAACATTTGTCTAAAGAACAATTCTGGGTAGTTCCTTTACTAGATGATATCAAACTATTGTCCATGCTCGGTGACCCATTTATGTTCCTGTGTCTTGAAAACACCCTGGACTTTATCTCTGTGTGTGGAGCTAGGTGTTGCTGTTGAGTGTTTTCCTCAGTAGCTTCTCTGCTTTATCCTACTTCGGAGACAGGGTCTGACTGACCCTGGAACTCGCTCGCTCACTAGGCTGGCTGGGCAGGAAGCCCTGGAGACCTTCCTGCCTCTGCTTTCCCAGTGCTGGGATTGCAGGTGAGCAGCATCACCTGTCTGTAGATGTGGAGACTGGGAATCCACACGGGGACCCTCGTACCTAACAAGCACGCTAGCTGCTGAGCGGCTCCCTGTCCCTCTGACTTCTGCAACATTACTGGTGTGCACGTCTGTGGTTTGAATTTGTACCACTGATGAACTGAACATCTTTATGTCTATTAATTATCCATCCTTTATTAATTTTTAAAAATTAATGTGTGTCCATGTGTCACGAGAAGCTTGTGGAGATTAGAGGACAAATTTGGTGGAGTCAATTCTCTGGCTGTATCTTGCGGGTGCCTTTATCCTGAGGGGCCCAGCTTTCACTTTTCATCTGCAAAGAGTGTCATTTATTTCCTTAGTTTCAGTCTGAGAGAGCTCACCATGCACAAGCTGGTTTAAACTTGCATTGGTCCTCCTGCTGCCACTTCCTGAGTGCTGGGATTACAGGTAAGGCGCCGTCCTGGCCAAACCAATTTAAAGGTCATGCCTAGTCTCTTTTTTTTTTTTTTTTTTAAACTGTGGTAAAGTAAACATAAAAGTTACCAATTTAGCTCTTCTCCACTTAGTGTCGGAGCACAGGAGAGCGCATGCGCATACACCAGAAGACAATCTGCAGGAGCTAGTTCTCTTCTTTCATCTCTCGATTCCTGAGGATCACACTCAGGTCACCAGACCCCCTTTAACTACTGAGCTACCTCGTGAGCCCCATTTCAATTTAAAAAACTATTTATTTTTGAGATAAGATCTTGCTACTATGTAGTCCAGATTGACTCTGAACTTGTGATCTTCCTGGCTTGGTCTCATGAGTGCCGGAACCACAGGCTCAAGTTATGTCTGGCTCAAGCAGGAATAAAGCTGTACAACAGCACTGTCTTCTTTTCTAATTGTCATTGACCTACTTTTTTGTTTTGTTTTGTTTTGTTTTAAGACAAGGTTTCTATGTCTCCCTGGTTGTCTTGGAACTCACTCTGTAACCAGGCTGGCCTTCACCTCACAGTGATCCTCCTGCCTCTGCCTCCAGAGTGTTGGGATTAAAAGAGCCTATCACCTCTCCAGGACTTTTTTTTTTAATGCTATTTATAATGCGTGCGTGCACATCTGTATGCATGCCCCTGCACTCACTCACCAAGCCATCACAGCAGCCCTACTCTTTTTGTTAAGTTCAAACTCCATACCCATATGAAATGCTTGACAAATTCTGACATGATTGTCACGTGAGTTCAGTGCTCTAGGCATCACTCTCAGTGCTCTGTAGTGCTCCCTCAATACCTCACACACACCGTCCTAAAAGTGACTGCCATTGGAACTGTTGTCACCTCAGGTGAGCCCGCCTGTCCTTGGTAGTCTGGGGTAAGTACTGTACTGGTAGACTTCCTTCTCCACACATCACTGCAGGGGCATGTGTGCTCATGCATCCACTTTGTTCTGGTAGGAGCAGCACACTGCAGTATACTGTTTTTCTCCCTCCTTTTTTTTTGGGGTGTGTGTGTATGGGAACACAGGTTTCTCTGTGTGACTCTGGCTGTCCTGGAACTCACTCTGTAGGCCAGGCTGGCCTCAAACTCTGAGATTTGCCTGCCTATGCCCTCTGGGTGCTGGGATTAAAGGCGTGCACCACCCTGACCAGCTGCTGTCTTTTTCTGCTAGAAGAACATAGCACAAACTTGCTGTGCATCTTCTGAGAGCCAGGCTGCCTCCTGGCTTCGCTATTACAGATGCAAGGCTCTGAGTGTCCCTAACTTTGCTTGACAAAGGCCTCACTCACTTCTCCTGGTTCCATACTCGGAGCAGATCTAGGTCAGAAGAGATCGTGTCTGTTCAGCTGTTAACGTCAGACGGCTTTCCAAGGCTATAGTAACTCCTACTGGCAAAGCATGAGTCTGCAGCTGCTGTGTCCCCTCACTCGGAAGCTAGCCAACAGCCAGTTTTGGTTTTCTTTGTAAGATTATATAGGTTACAATCTCCCCCATTTCATGCTGTTTCACCCTAAAGTTAAAGCCATACTTTTGTCAAGGTCAAATTTCTTCTTAAATATCCCTTGGGTTTCCTTCAGGTCTGCTGGACGAGAAATCTCAGCATTTTTGTTCACTTCATCCCAAGGACTTTCTGCTGGATTAGAATCTAAGGTGGATGGACTCTCTCTTCCCGCAGTCTTCACAGGGTCAGTCTAAGTACTGCTCTGCAGACAGGAGGCTCCTTCATCTCATAGCGTTCGTCTTTACTGTGGTTGCCGTGTTCACCTGGGTCTTGGGCTCGTTACCTTCTATGTGCTTAGCTGGGCACTGGCTGGATATCTCAGCCTTGGGGAATTTCTGTCCTTTTATACGTTGCCAACACATACTCTGTTCTGTCAGTGGCTCTCAGGCACCTACGTGTGGTTACTCTTAGAGGGCTCTCCACCTTCTCTATGTCTCTGACCAACATGACACAGTCACAAAGTTTGCCCCAACTACCAGATCATGGGTCAGCGAATTAAGAGTGCAGAGCCTGAAGCCCCACTCATTGTTTGTAAAGCTTTACAGGAACATACCATGTTCTTTCTCTTGCTTACTTTATGCGTGTGAGTGCTCTGTCTGCATGTGTGTATACATGTATATCACATGGGCATCTGGTGCCTGCAGAGGGCAGAAGAGGGCACTGGATGCCCTGGGACTGGAGTTACTGGAGGCTGAGAGCCACCATGTGGGTGTTGGGAACCAAACCCGTGTCCTCTGAGCCATCGCTGTAGCCCACAGCTTGCTGTTTCTGCAGACTGCCCATAGCCGCTCTGGTGCTGCTGAGGCAGGGCCGAGTGTCTGCAAAGCCGTGCAGTCTGTGGAGCCCACACTCCGAGCACCTTGTACGCTACTGCTTCCTACTCAGCCTAGTCTACTGTTGAACACATCCATAGTGCATGTATATGGGCTCTATTTGGTCCTTTTTAGATGCTTTGACACTTTAGAGTTTCTCACCCTTGACGGGACTTTTCCAAGTTTCTCTTCTCCATCTTTTAAACAAGTACAGCAGGGTTGTCTAACAGAAGTGTCTGTGATGTGCCTGATGCTGACTGTTCCTGTTCAGAGCTCCTTCTGATGGATTTGGCTGTGGGCAGAAATAACTTGAGGCACGGAGTAGAGGCTTTCTAAACTACAGCAGCTGTGCTTTTCTTGCCATACTGGCATCAGACCATGTACACAGGTCAAGCCCCACGGATCTAGGGCAGGTCCCTTCTGGATGCTCCATTCTGTACACACCTTGTTTCTGTCCATTTACCATGGAAGCTACAAATAGCCCAGTTTTCTCAAGCTAGTGAATGTGCTCAGGAAACAACTGGCCCCTGAGCTCCACTTGCATTTTCTAGGTCCTCACCTTTCCTACTTCCCCACCTTGGCTTGGTATACTAGTCTAGTACTGCTTTTAAAAATAGGGTTTTTGGGGCTGGAGAGAAAGGTTAGAAGTTAAGAGTACTGGTTGTTCCTCCAGAGGACACGGGTTTAATTCCCAGCACTCACATGGCCGTCTATAACTCCAGTTCTAGGGGATTGGACACCCTCACATAAACATGCAGGCAAACATCAATGCACACAAAATAAAAATAAATAAATATTAAAAACAAAACAAAACAAACACCACCGCATGCATTCACTGTGGCCTCAGTGGCCCTCATTCCCAATGAAGTTACTACAGGGTTCCTGAAGGGACTCTGGCGAGGCTGCTCTCCTGAGTGCAGCTGGTGGCCTGTAACTCACTCTCAGATCCCACTGTCCTTCTCTTCTAAGTGCAGACAGTAAGTAAGCCAGGCGTGGTGGCGCACGCCTTTAATCCCAGCACTCGGGAGGCAGAGGCAGGCGGATTGCTGACTTCCAGGCTAGCCTGGTCTACAAAAAAATGAATCCAGGACAGCCAAGTCTAACACAGAGAAACCCATCTCAAACAACAACAACAACAACAACAACAACAACAACAACAACAACAACAACAGTAACAGCACTTAACTATGGAGTAGTCAACCTGATTATATGAATTATTTCAACGAAGCACCAAACACTGCCTGGTCTAGTGTAATAGCTCAGCACAGGGTCAGGGGGCAGGAGGCCTAGGACCACAGAGAGCTCAGCACAGGGTCCGGTATTGCAGTCTCTACATCAGTTTTCTTCCTAAACAACCAGTTAAAAACTAAAAACAACTATGGTAACAAAATGCCAGGCTGGGTGGCACAGGCTACTTAGGAGGCTGAGACAGGAGGATGGCAAGTGAAGGCTGGTCTGGGAAACACAGCCCGATTTCAAAATAAAACCAAAACAAACAAGAAAGGAGAGAGGGCATGTGGGATTGGGGCTATAGCTCAGTGGTAGGGTGCTTGTGACATGAGCACGCCCTAGGTCCAGTCCCTATAAAAGTAAAGAAGTAAAACTCATCCTTAGCTCAATAGCTGTAAAAATAAATAAAATAAATTAGGCGGAGGGGTGGCTTTAGTTTGTGGATTATAGTTTGTCAACCTTGACCCAAGAGAACAGGTAGAAAGATGGAGCCCAGATGAATGCTTTCTTTCAGGACACTGCCACAGAACTACCTATCCAGTGGTGACTCTGTTTACCCTGCAGTACGTCCTAAAGGCATCTGAGGCCTGGAGTTTAACTACTATATGTGAAGCCAAGCATGGCTTTAATGCACGCCTTTACTCCCAGCATTCAGGAGACAAAGGCAGGTGGATCTCTGAGTTTGAGGCCCGCCTGGTCTATAGTACAGAGTGAATTCCAGGATAGCCAGGCCTACACAGGGAAATCTTGTCTGGAAAGAATCCTGTCCCCTGAGCCCCCCAAAAGAGAACTGTATGTGGTTGTTTGCTAGTTTGGACCCTGAGGGAAACACTGGATAGATGCTCACACAAACAGAGACAACCATGCATATTTACCTGGCCAAAGACTGATCCACCAGTACTAGATGCTTGACCAAACACAGGACCAGTATTACTAGACCCAAAACCTGTAAGACACAAAGCAAAGTTTCAGTTTGGACAAATCTTTTTTAATATCAAAATTAAAATCAAGACAAACCAATAAACCCAAAGCCTTTAGATCTGTTAAGTCATCACTGGTCTTATCCAATGGTGACCTTATCCTGCATGCTACAATACTAACCTGCCACAACAGATGTGCCCATTTACGCAATAGCGGCACGAATGTTAAAGAACTAACTAACCAATCACTTTCCACACGAGGGAATTCATTTCTGCCACTGTAAACAATCTAGTCTAAAGCCCAGGCTGAGAAGGTCAAAGGCACAAGGGAGGAAGCTGTTACTGTTGTTCTGACAAGTTCAATTTTCCTTCTAAATATTTGTGCTTTTACCCAGAGATTAATGATGCTCTCACTCTTGGCCAGGAAAGCTCTTTGCAGTGGGCAGTGGCTGTTGAGTGCTCCACCCTGAGTTGGACTCAAGGCTCGGAGAAGATGGTGGAAGATGGAGCAAGAGAATGTAAAGAATTTAAGAGCGACAGGTGGAAGGAATAGAGTTTGCCGACCATGAAATGGCTGTTGTGCTCATGGACTCACAGCTGCCAACAGTCCAGGATGGAAGGGGAGGAAGACAGAAAGGCCCTCCCCCTAGTTGAGGAGCTACTGGTAGTTAATGGCCACTGGAGGAGGGGACTCGTCTTTCTTCAGAAGTGCAGCTATGGGTAAGTTGTCCTCGATCCAGGAGATAACCCCTCACCCATGCTCATCAAAGCACCCTACTCAAACTATCAAACTCAGCCAGCTATTAAAAAAAAAAAAAAAAAAAAAAAAAAAAAGGAAAACAGGAGGGAGCTGTGGGGGGAGGAGGGCTCTAGAGGGAGGAGGGAGGTAAGGGGACAGGGTAATGTGATTCTGATCAAAACACATTACATATACACAGGCATGCACACAAATGTCAATAACTATATTAACAATTGTTTTAAAAAATGTTTCCCCACTGAGGAAATGGAGAAAATTCTACATAAACACAGTTGTTCTGTTGTATCCATACAGGATCAATTCTAGGTCCTTAAGGATACCCTCAGATACAAGATCTGAGGATGCACCAGTCTCTTTCATGACATGGTGTGGTGTTTGTGTAGAGCCATGTCTCCTGTCCTCCACATATCTTCCGTCACCTTGGGATGACTTAAGGTACGCTGCAGTATGCTGGAGAGGCTATGTGAACTAGCTGCTACTCTGTATGGCTGAAGGATAATGATGAGAAAAAGTGTATAGTATAGATTATTCCTAATTATTTTAATCCATGGTAGGCCACATATGTAGGTACAGAACCCATATATATGGAGGGCCCAAACGCAAGGTTGTTAATTTCTTGCTTGTATTTTAAGGTAATATAAATTACGGAAGTCCGAGGATTGAAGTCTTCTCTCCTACCAGGTGGTGGGAGCTGGCTGGGTGGCACACCCTCATAATCTTGGCTAACAAGAGCACTCTCCAGTGACTTGACACTAGTGACTCTCCCTGATCTACACTCAAGCCCTGAACCCATCTGGGCGGATAATCTTCCTGCCAGGTACAACCCCAAGGGAGGCAAGTGAGGTGGGACTGTAACTGGGGTGGGGGTGGGGTGAGGAAAGGCATGGCGTCTCCATTCACTCCTGGAGCTGATTAGATGGGTGAGTGAAGACAAACGTTAATTCCTCAACAAGGCCCAGGAGCCTTTTCCATCCAAGTGCTCTGTTTAAACAAGACCCCTTAGGAGGCTCCAAATTTGATGAGATGGCTTGCTTATGCTTGCACAGACTTAAGTCCTGTCTTGGATGCTCAGGACAAGCAGTGTTAAAATTGTGCTGTCCTCTAAGTTAGGCCTCCTCCCTGGTCATCATAGGGCTAGCCATCGCACTCCATCACCCAGCCTGGGGGAGGAGGGCTCAGGGACGTGCTTCTCTTCCTACTGTGTCCTCACAGTTGGCTCTGGTGTTGAACACTCATTAACAGGAAAACATTTCCTTTTAGTAAGTTACAAGCTGTTTCAAATAAATTATCACTAAAGAAATCAATCAGCAATTACTTGCCATCTTGCCTACCAAGAAACCACTGATCTTTTGTTTCCCCTGAAGCCTAATTGCTACTAAAGAATTACCAATGTGCCTGGCGTGGTGGTGCACGCCTTTATCCCAGTGCTCGGGAGGCAGAGGCAGGCGGATCGCTGTGAGTTCGAGGCCAGCCTGGTCTACAAAGTGAGTCCAGGACAACCAAGGCTACACAGAGCAACCCTGTCTCGAAAAACCAAAAAAAAAAAAAAAAAAAAGAATTACCAATGTGTCACACCCACCCGTTGGTTTGTTTGTCTTTCAAGGCAGGGTTTCCCTGTGTAGCCTAGAACATCCTGGGACTCATTCTGTAGACCAGACTGGCCTCATAGACATGACTGAACTCAGAGATCCGCCTGCCTCTGCCTCCCAAGAGCTGTGATTAAAGGTGTGCGTCACCACCGTCTTGGCAAGGCCCACCTTTCACAAGGGGAGCACTAGAAAGCCAACCGTGGAGCACATCTCCTCATTCTCATGCCTACTGGCCACTTGCAGAAGCAAAAGCAGGTGCTCTGACTGGAAACAGAAGAATGAAGCACGTAGTTTTCAGAAAAATGTGTGCATCTGTATATTTAATTGCTACTCATGGAGCAGTATGCCCACTCCCCACAAGATGTCGTCAAATGCCATAAAGATTACCCACAGAGCAACTCACTAAATGGGAAGTCCTGGATCCTACCTACTCTATCACCTGCACCATCTATTGGGAGGCCAGCTTGCCTGAGCCTGACAGTTTTAGGGCTTCTAAAGTGCCCTCTGAATTAAAAAAGTAATCCAGAGTTAAATTACTTGCGGCCTTAAATTGGTGGTCTTGTGGCCAGCAAAGCAGAGCTTGCTGAGGAAGAAGACCAGAACAGCACTGAGCCACGGGCTGTAGTCAGGACAAAGCAAGGCCTGACCAAGATGACACCGAGTTATTAGTTTTTGTTTCTTTTCTCTTTCTTTCTTTTACATTTTTAAATCTACTTTTGTGTTTCTGAGATAGGATTTCACGTAGCCTGAGATGAATTTGAATGTATAATGTAGCCCCGAGCCCTGAACTCCCGATTCTCCTGTCTCTACCTTCTAAGCTGGCACTGTAGGCTTGCACTACAACACCTAGCTCCTCTCCTTTAATTACAAAAACACTGGAGGCTTGTTGCAAACTTTTAGGTAGCACAGAAGTGCTACCTAAGCACAAAATGTTCTGCAACCTCTTACCCGAGGCGTGACAAAAGCTAAAGGCTGAAGGCGCTGCTGTAGAGGTAGTGGCCGAGGGGCTGCCGAACACAGAGCCGCCCTGCCCAAAGCCAGGGCCCTGCCCAAAAGCAGGAGGGTTATTCTGGCCGAACAGAGTCCCTCCAGTATTGGTGGAAGCCTGTCCAAATGAGAAGGAACTGGGACTACTGGTACTTGAAGCGGCTCCGAAGACATTCGCACTGGTGGACGCAGGGGTAGAGGTGGCAGACTGGCCAAAAACAGGCACAGAGCTGAACCCAGGCTGGCTGAAGGAGAAGCCACTTGCGGGGCTGCTTGTTGCTTGCCCAAAGGCTGGGGCCTGCCCAAATGCTGTCTGTCCAAAGACTGAAGGAGCTGAAGCACCAAACGCAGGGCTGCCAAAGCCAGAACTGCTGGCCTGTGGTGTGGCAGTGGCTGTGCTGGTTATGCTGGCTGCCACTTGCCCAAACATGGGGGTGGCAGAGGGTGCAGTGGCCGTGTTGCTGGAGAGCTGGCTGAACGCTGAGCTAGAACTGGCAGCAGGTGGCTGTGTAAAGACCGAGGAGCCAGAAGTGGCAGTCCCAAACACTGCTGTTTCTGCGGCAGAAGTTGGGGCACTGCTGGAGACGGCGCTGGAGGTGCTGGGAGTACCTGGTGCTTCGATGGTGGCTGAGCCTGCCCCTGGAAGAACAGCTGCTGCAACAGCAGCTTGCCCAGGCCCTGCAAAGGTGGCAGCAGGAGATGCTGCTTCTGTCTTGCTGTCAGCGCCCCCTGGGGCTACTGGAGTGGCCTCTGTGGATGCCACAAGGCTGGCAGCGGATGCTGGCGTGCTGGGGCTGCTGCTGTCTGGGGTCGGCACAAGAACAGGCTCTTTTTTGACAGGGTCAGAAGGTTGCAGAGAAGCCTGGGGCGGCTGGGTTGACTGTGGCTGTACTGAAAGTGAGGGTGTTGATGTAGAGACTTCACTGTGGCCTGACTTCTCAGGCACAGCTGACAGTGTGGCCTCCTCTGTGCTCTTACCAGAGGACACGGGCAAAGAAGCTGATGTTGAACTCAGGAGGCCACCAAATGACAAGGTGGGGAAAGAGGCTGGAAGGGAAGGGGCAACTGAGGTTGATGTTGGGGTAGCTGATGACACTGTACTACTTGTCTGTTGGTTTCCAAATGAGAAACTAGCCTTGCTACCAGCCAGAGAGGTCCCACCAAAACTGATGAGCCCGGAAGGTCCCGTACTGGTAAGGGGCAAGCTGCCAAAGACAGCTGCCGAGGAACTGCTAGTGCTCACGTTCAGAGCTGAGACTGGTGCTGCCGTGGCAGTGGTCATGGAGGCCGTCATGGCGGGCTCCAAAGGCTTCCCTAACACACACGGGCTGGGGAAGCCACACCCTGAGGGCTTGGCTGGCTGGCCTCCGGCCAGGTTTGTGGAGGAGGCCTTACTAACTGGCTTTGTAGCATCCTCAGCTTGGCCAACCCGCAGTCCTGAGAAGCTCCCTAGTGTCTCTCCAGCTAGAGAGCTTGGGAACAGAAGCTCTCCCAACTTGGACGGTGGAGTTTCCAGTTTGCTAGAAGTGGGCACAGTAATTCCAGAAGGAGCTGCAGGTCTGCTGCTAGGTGGGGCAGAGTCTCCCGGAGAGGCAGTCATTACTGAAGTGCTGGGTGCCGGGGTGGCTCCCGTGGGAGGGGAGCTTCCAGGAATGGTCTCACAAAAAGGTTTGCCTCCCCCACCAAATGAGAATGCCTCGAGCTGGCTTGACTCTTTAGTGGGGGGTGCTGCCCCTAGAAAGAAAAAGAAACCAGGAAAAGGGGTGGATTTAGTAAAATGATTCAACACATTTCTACTGACTGCATTTCTAAGGCAATCTCGCTCCTCTCTTCAGCCAGGGAAGAGATGTGTGGTTCTAACAGTAGGGTTCCCTGGGAAAGATAGAATGGCTGCTTTCCATAGGGGCATTAGCCCTGCAGAGTCAGCTCTTGGGTAGAAAAAAAAAAAAAGATTCTTTTTAAGATCATCACGTCACAACAAACACATGAATACACAAAATGGACAGATTACCCCCAGAGAGAAGTAAAAAGCACCCATGTATGTACTCTCTCAACAGCTCTCAACACAGCACTTCAGGTGTGGGCTTCTCTCACACCCTGGGCACCAGCTAATCTCAGATAATCCTCATGGGCCAGCTGGACCCGGACTGGAAGGTTTTCACTGTTTAAGGACACAGATGAAAATTTTGTGAAATTAAGCTGTTTGCTAGGGTTTGTTCTTCTCCAAGCTTTCCTATTTCTTTTTTTTTCTTTTTCTTTTTCTTTTTTTGGTTTTTTGAGACAGGGTTTCTCTGTGTAGCCTTGACTGTTCTGGACTCGCTTTGTAGACCAGGCTGGCCTCAAACTCATAGTTATCTGCCTGCCTCTGTCACGCCTGGGATTAAAGGCGTGCGCCACCACACCTGGCCTAAACTATTCTATTTCTGAGTTGACTTTTATACCTCAAAGTAGATGAGC
>OU015750.1:8712186-8751966 GCA_907169655.1 Acomys percivali | reverse complement strand
AAATAAATAAATAAATAAATAAATAAATAAATAAATAAATAAATAAAATTTGAGGCCAGCCTGGGCTACAGAGTGAGTTCCAGGACAGCCACAGCTGTTACACAGAGAAACCCTGTCTCAAAAAACCAAAACCAAACAAACAAAGCAAAAAAAAAGAAAAAAGAAAAAAAGAAAAAAAAAAAAAGAAAAAGAAAGAAAAAAGAAAAGAAAGAAAAAAACTTTTTTTTTAAATTGGCTGGCCTCAACCTTGGCAAAGAAATGTTATCAAATAGACAGGCCACTGGCTCTCTGACCCAAATCTTTCCAGCTTTCTTTACAAAATAGGAGAACGCTATCACTTTAGAGATGAGGACGTATTATTATTCTATTTGTAAAGGACACAGTAATCCTTGGCCTTGACCTACTTTTTAAAGTTTGCTTCAGTTATCCCTGAGAAGTATGATATAATGACTTACAACAACAGAAAACATTCTTCTGAGTGGTGTTAGTGCCTCTTCTCATGTTAAGAATGAAGTGAGCTAGCGGAGCCCACCTCAGAAGCGGGCAGTGGAGGCACCAGTGCTTTTCCAACAGGAGCACCACAAAAGCGGACAATCTCAGTCCTCAGTGAGTAAACGATCAGGGTTAGAAAAGTCTTTGTTTCATCAACCCGATTCTCAAATCTAGACCTGTGGCTGTCACTGCCTCTTAAAACAGAATCTGCCTTGCTGGTGTGTTATCTTACCAGCCTTGGGAGGTAGAGACAGGTGGTTCAGGAGTTTAAGGCCACCCTTGGCTACATAGCAAACTTCGGGCAGCCCCCCCACCCGTCATCTACATCAGGAGTTGAGAACGGCTACTGCCTTTCACTGCATTCTCTGTACAGGTCAGTGCAGCCAGACCATTCCAGAGTCATGCTGACCAACCACTAAATGGTGTGATACACCAGATATATTCTCTACCAGAAAAACATGAAGGTTAGGCTGAAAAACAGAGCAAATATGATAATAAGCGTGAACCACAAAGGAAAAACATTTATATGCAAACAGTCAACAATTGCCACTGTCTGCAGATGGACCACGTGACACAGCGCAGGGCTTGCGTGGATGTGGCTGATGGAGATTTAGCATAACACAAGTTCACCAACTGACCCTGATGGAGCAAATGAGAAAGGCTTGTTGAGCTGCCCCACAGCAGATGGAGTCGAGGCCACAGCTGATTCTATCTTGGCTGTCCCTGGACCTGAAAAGGACAAAATAAGGACATTGTGAGAGCCAGTTAGGAGTGCTTAATTCCCCACAGTTAGGCCTCTGTGCTGTTGCTCAGAGCCATAGCACCAGTTTTAGGAACCTCCTGTGGGTCCTGTGACAAGCCTCAGGCCAAGGGGAGTTGGCATGGTACCTGCCTTGTGCTCAAGGTCTCCCCGTCTTGCTGTTTGGTTCTGTCACTGTTGAAGCCAAATCAAGGCATGCAACCCTCTCCTTTTTTTCTTTCCTTTTCCTTTCTTTCTACATTTTACATTTTAAAGTAGCCTTGGTTAACCCGGGGCAGGGCAGATAGTAATCTCCTAAACTACATCCCACACTGGGACAGGTATCCCATACCCTGTCCCAACCCTCTCCTTTCATATAAGATAAGCAGATGTGCATTTCTGAGCAGGAGCCACTTAGACCTAGTTATCTTCACATTTTTGCTTTTTCCACACCTTTCTTTTTTTTTAATTCAACAAATACCAGTTTTGCTTTTTCTTAGCTACAGAGATAAAAGATATTTGCAACATAGGATTGCTCTAGAAGTAGACACTAAGGGAAGTGGTCATGAGCCCCGTTAAGCTTCATTCAACACTGAAATGCAATGTGGGTTGTAGACACATGCTCAGTGCAGTCTTGCCCATCACTGTGAAATGTAAGAGGGATCTGAATTGTCAGCAAGGTGTGGCTAAGATGGAGTCCTAGGCAGCAGCCATATCATGAAAACAAGTTAAGGGGAATCTGTCAGGAAAAGGAATGGGGCTGGAAGGTGGGGAAACACAAAAGCACACAGGAAACGCCTACTGGTGGCTGGTGAGGTGGCTCAGCAGGTAAAGTCACTTGCTGCCAAGACTGAAAACCTGAGCTGGATCCCTGGGGCCCACATGGTGAAAGGAGGGAAACCTCTGTTAGAGGAAGCTGTCCTGACATCTGCAAGAACACTCTGGATGCCCCCTTCCACTAAGGGACACAATAGTAAAAACAACAGACAAAAGAATGTGGTAACCTCAAGAGAGATACATAAAGTTCTTTGTTTTTCAAGAAAGGGTTTCTCTGTGTTTTTCTAGGCTGTCCTAGAACTCACTCTGTAGACCAGGCTGGCCTCCTACTCACAGAGACTGGCCAGCCTCTGCCTCCCAAGTGCAGGGAATAAGGCGCACGCCACCACCACCCAGCGACAAGAAAGTATTTCTACTACTGATGAGTGGGCCAGTTATTCTACAGGTTTCAGAAATCCACATACAAACGGAGAGGGAGGGAGGAAGAAGAGGGAGAGGGGAAGAAGGAGGGGGAAGGATAGAGAGTGTGTGTGAGTAAGAACAAGCTTGGGAAGTTGAGGCAGGAGGATTACTATAAGCTCAAAGGCCAGGCCAGCTTGAGTATAGTGAGCTATACAGACTGAGTTACAGGTTAGCCTGAGCTACCATTTTATTTATCTCAAATAAAAGAGAAAGGTTTCTGCAAACACATGCAGGGTTTTCAGGGGGCATTTCCAGCCTAAGAGAGAAAAGGGCTTCTCTAAGCCTTGATCATGTGCAGGTGAGGACCATCAGTGGACAGTGAGGGGTGAGCGCCAATGCAAGCCACACTACTACCCAAGACAGGCCTGATGTAAAGGACTTAGGTCTCCTCCAGTCTGACGTTTAAGTGGAACAAGGGCCTGCAACAAAGTCCTTCAGGGAACTAAGATACATGCTCTTTTCAAACTCCTTCAAAACCCTGACCAGAAATAGACACATGTGTTTTAATCCTAAATGAGTCAAGTCTCTGCTGAATCCACTAAACTTGTCCTGACCTACGTAAAAGTGTTCTGGGTGCGCACAAGGAACACTTTGGTTTGTTTTCTTGGCTTTTTTTTTTTTTTTTGAGACAGGGTTTCTCTGTGAAGTCCTGGCTGTCTTGGAACTCAAGCGCCACCACACCTGGACCGAGGAACAATTTGAGCTGCAGATCACAAGGCTATGGAGGATAGAGAGAGGAAGTGGCCACTATGAAAAGTGGGCTGCTGCCAGGCGGTGGCGGTGCACGCCTTTAATCCCGGCACTCAGGAGGCAGAGGCAGGTGGATCGCTGTGAGTTCGAGGCCAGCCTGGTCTACAATGCGAGTCTAGGACAGCCAAGGCTACACAGAGAAACCCTGTCTTGAAAAACAAAACAAAAAACCCCCCAAAAAACAACAAAAAAAGTGGACTAAAAAAAAAAAAAAAAAGTGGGCTGCTGTGTGACATTCAGTCTCTTACAGAATGTGCTTGTGAATGTGAGTGTGAGGTAAAGCTCAAATGTGGAGTTGAGAAATACAGAACTAAGTCAGCAAAGGCTGTTCAAGTGGAGGCTATGGGTGCCCCACCAGGTGGCTACAGAAGGAGATCAACAGCAGACAGAGAACGATGCTCATGACAACTAGAAGCTTCCAGTGGTTAGGAATGGGGAAACAATGGATCCTTAGTGACTGTGTCATACTTGACAGGGTCCTGGCCATGCCAAGGACCTATGCCTCAGCTCCAAAGGGAAATGGCAAAGCTTTCCCTCCTCATCGAAGTGAGTGTTGGTAGTGTGTACACAAAATGCACACTGCAGCTTTTTCCCACATCCTCCCTTACAGCCTGGATACTGCTCCCACAGACTGCTAAGCCTGCCTCCTTGTTTAGCTGTATGTAATAAGCCTGCCTCCCCCATTCAACTGTATATAATAAACTTGCTGAGCTTCCAGGACGCTGTAGCTAGTCCACTGATCCCAGTTTTCCCGTGTGCCTGGGTTTGTTTTCTCTCATTCCCTTGCAGCCCGATCGGGTCATTCCCCACAGTACAAACCTTGACACTTAGGCAGTTAGTATTATACTATGGACAAAACACTTGCAGTTACTATAAAAACTAACTTAATTAAAAATATCTAGGCTTGAGTTAGTCAGCATGTCTGTGAAGCTATAAAACCATGCATCATTTGGTTACTTAATGAGACCTTACACTGTAACACATGTTGGATTTTCTATATCTTACTGGCTTTGGAATGGTCACTGTGAAAGGGCTGGGGATGTAGCTGGGTTGGAAGAGCACTTCTCCAGCACGCAGAAAGCCCTGCGCCATGGCAGATGCACAGAACTTAGTGCTGGGGAGGCGAGGCAGGCAAGATCACCATCCTTGGTTACACATATGTCATGCCTGAGCTACATGAGACACCCTCCCCCAACAGGGGGTGGGGGGAGTGGGGGGCTGGAAGAAAGGAAGTGAAGAGAGTGATGGAAAGCAAGGGAAAGAGAGGGAAATGGAGAGAGGAAAGGAAAGAAAGAATAATTTACCTGCCAGGGTGTTAAGAACCGCTCCCTTTTGAGAAGAGGGAATTGCACTCAACTGTCCAACATGCTTTTTTTAGAAGATGAACATCAAAAGTTTTCTCTGAGTCTCAAGTCTAAACTTCTGGTTAAAGGGCTTATCAATGTCCTCACAACTCCTCATAGCCAAGGCCCTTGGATATGACAACTGTTCTTGCCTTCCTGCCTAGTATCTCTGTGATCCGCACAAGGAACCAGCAGCAGCAGCAGCAGCAGCATTTTTCGTCTCCATTCTCATGAAATGGACATGTAGACTCACCTGCAGCTTTATCACCAGATGACAACTGACAGGTTGCTGGTGTGGGTCCTGGTGGCTTGAAGGAATTTATCAGAGACCCCTGCACAGAACACAACAAAACATTTATGTTAAACTGCTAACCACACTTGGAATAAATGAATAAAATGGAAATGCAAAAACATAAACTAAGCAAGCACACGTATTTCAGTTCAGCATAATTACCCAAAAAAAAGGAAAGGAAAAGTAATAAAATGTTCTAAGTTGAGCGCCTGTAACATCACACTGGAAACACCTGTGTGGCTCATGGCAGACTTCCCAGTGCCTAGTGCAGTGTCTGGCACATAAATGGCACTTGAAGACATGGTAGAGGAATGAATGGGCAAATGAGGGAAACAGTCCACAATTAGTGAATTTCCGATAAAGTGAGCAGGAAGACTGCCTGGGCTCTCCATCTGCAGCAGCACCTGCCCTCCCTCATCTGTCAAGGGTCCTCCATGAACAACAGAGGCACACTGAGGCACAGGGTGGTGTTGGGAACCCACAGTGGCAGCTGAAGGCACACTCCAAACTCTGGTTTCAAGTGCAACCGAAAGCTGCTCATCTCCAAGGCAGATGTGAGAGAAACCACGACTGCTGGAAAAACTCTACGGCAGCCTGCTGTCTCTTCTAGCTGCCTCCCAATCTTTCTCCACATTTTTCTCCATTATTTTCTTCTGCACTGTTTAACTTACAGTCAAAACTCAAAGCTAGACACAACATCATTGAAAGTGTGGAAACTCTGAAAGGCAGAGTTGCAGGAGTAAGGCACTCTGAACCTAACACTCATCTCAACAGTGCTGTGGGAGAAGCAAAGGGCAGGCCTTGGATCCCAGCTGATCCCAACCACTTACTGACTGGCCTAGGCCACATGACTCACCTGACCTCGGCCACCTAAAAGGAACGTATCTGAACACCCACTGTACAAGTCAGCTGCACGGGCTGACTGAGATAACATTAAGTTAAAAAAACAAAACAAAGTGCAATCTAAGCATCGCACCCAAAAGCATTCTCATAGCACATGTCTAAGACGACCAGTGCAGAAGGCCAACGGCCCACAAAGACCGGCTCAGGCCTCAACTCACTCCTCCAGCTAATCATGTCAAGACTGACATGAACTATGGAAAAGACTTGAAAGAATCACATTCATTTAAATGAAGACAAGTTATGAAATATCTTTAGTTGCAGAGACACACAGCATAGCTGCTAAAGAACACATACGTTACCTGCTTGGCTTGGCTGGCAGGCACCGGAGCCAACACGGCATGGGGGGCTTTGGCTGTTGAGTGTGGCCCCGAAGAACTGAAAGACACACAGAGCGTTCGCTCAGAGGCAGTGACAGGGCAAACATGATCTTCCTCAAGCCAGTTCCTGCTCAATAGATAAAAAAAAAAAAAAAAAAAAAAACACTTTGGGGCAGAATAGAGAGGCCTGGGACCCCAACCAGACTCACTGGGCATTTTGTTGAAGAACTAGTTTTAAATGAAATCTGGATTTTCAATCATATAAAATTCAAACCAGAGCCAGGCGTGGTGGCACATGCCTGTAATCCCAGCACTTGGGAGGCAGAGGCAGGAGGATCTCAGTGAGCTCGAGGCCAGCCTGGTCTACAGAGTGAGTTCCCGGACAGCCAAGGCTACACAGAGAAACCCTGTTTCAGAAAAAAAGTTTTTTTCTTTTGTGAATGAAAGAAGGAAGCTCACACCTCATTGAGGAACATCAGCAGACAGCTCACTCCTTACAGCCCAGCTAAATTCTCTGTGGAACAACAGACACTTCCTAGACTTAATTAGACTGAAGAAGAAAACCAGGCTCATTTTCAGTGAAACAAAGCCCCCATGATGATTCTGCCAGAGCAAAAGATGCAAAAGAGCCCATGAGACGGTCCAGCCTCAGGTGCTGCGTCTGCCCTCCTCCAACGCAGAGAAAGAATGTGCTGGCAAGACTGCAGGGACCTGAGGTCCCGGGGTGCATTCAGCCAACCTGCCGACAGACACAGTTTCAGCTCAGGGAACCACAAGGGAAACAAACCTCTTTATATAAAACCAAAAATGAACATTAAAAAAGAGCATTTTATCCAAAATCTTGGAAAAATGTTTACTTAAAATTTAGTGACACCATGATGGTACATTAAATCATGACAGCATAGCTGCACAGAGTTATTGTTCTATTTACTTGTGACTATGCTACATGTCTCCTGGGCATCCTGAATCCCCAAACACAGAACCAGGAGACACAGGACCAGCACACTTTACCACGTGACACCTCTGTAGAGAAATGCTGTTTGGTACAAGCAGCCAATAACCCTACCCATAAACCAGCTCCAAGAAATCCCTACCACAACTAAAAGGGGCAGAGAGCAAAGCACAGTGCACTTCCAAATGGATGCGCTCAAAGGACTGTGCAGGGACACAGGCCGACGGAGGAAGCCATGGGCTAGAAATGTTCATGAGAATATTTGGGAAAGCCAGGCTCAGAATTGCCATATTTTGGGTAACAGGAGGAACCTGAAATAGATCGGACACCACTTGTATACTCGGTCCTCCAAACCAACAACTGGGCTAGAGAGTAGGCTCAGCGGCTAAGAGGACTTGCAGAGGACCCAGACTATAATCACCTCCAACTCCAATTCTAGGGAACCAATGCCCTCTTGTGGCCTATACTGGCACCAGGCACACACATGATATATACACATACACAGGTATGCAAAACACATGCATATATATATATATATATATATATATATCCCCCAAGACAGGAGGATTTCTCTGTGTAGCCTTGGCTATCCACAACTCTCTTTGTAGACCAGGCTATCCTTGAACTCACAGAAATCCACCTGCCTCTGCCTCCTGGAGTGCTGGGATTAAAGATCGGCAACAAAAATAAGTTTATGGCTGGGTGACTATAACATGAGAAACTGTATTAAAGGGTCACAGCATTAGGAAGGTTGAGAACCACTTAATATTTAATAAAGCCCAAACCTACTGAGGCATTCCTGAAGCCTGCCCATGGAGACACACCTATCAGCTACTACTCTCCCTTTTGTTGAGCCTGTTTCTGAAGACACAGTGCTGCCCAAAAGTCTCTTAAATGGGAGTGTAGTTTCTCCTGTGACAGAAGCAGGTGGATCTCTGTAAGTTCAAGGCCACAATGAGACTCTGTCTCAAAAACAAATAAGTGAAAAAAAGGTAATTTTAAACATCCATTTACAGTGGGAGGTGGTGGCACATGCCTTTAATCCCAGCACTCGGGAGGCAGAGGCAGGCAGATCGCTGTGAGTTCGAGGCTAACCTGGCCTACAAAGTTAGTCCAGGACAGCCAAGGCTACACAGAGAAACTCTGTCTCCCAAAAAAAAAAATAAAATAAATAAATAAAAAAATCCATAGGGTATGAGGCAGGTAAAAATAAAACGTATAGCAAGAGCACAAAGGAGGAGGGGGAAACAGACCATGGTGCTGTGCTGCACTGCCCTCTACAGTGCTATCATCTGATGACAGTCTGTGCCAATTAAACTGTGTGCTCTACAGCCTAACGGAGTTATCATCAATGAGCCAGCGAAAGACTGAGCAGTATACAAACGCTAAAACACAGCATGAGAGGATCTTAGAAGCTGCCAGAAACAAGTCTTTTCTTGCCATGAGTTTAGAAAGAGAAAAATACACTAAATCATCAAAACAAATAACCACAAACCAAGTTAGAAAATCACAAGAGCAAACACAAACTGCGATTGGGAGTGCAGACAGGAGTAAATAGCACCGTGGGTTGAGGCAAGCCTGGGCTACCTCCATAGTATGTTGTAAGATAGCCAGCCAGGCTTTGTAGAGAGGCTGTTTTTTAAAAAGGAGGAGGAGGAGGAGAAGGAAAAGGAGGAGGGGGGAGGAGGAGAAGGGAGAAGAGGAGGAGGAGAAGGAAAAGAAGGAAGGAGGGGGAGGAGGAGGAGAAAAGCAATATATGCAGAAGGTTGACCCAACAATGTATTTCCCCTCTCTCCCATTCCCGTTCCTCTTTTCTTTCTGAGACAATTCTGCTATATATAGCCCAGGCAGGGCTGGAGAGATGGCTCAGAGGTTAAGAGCACTGTCTGCTCTTCCAAAGGTCCTGAGTTCAATTCCCAGAAACCACATGGTGGCTCACAACCGTCTATAATGTGATCTAATGCCCTCTTCTGGTGTTTAGGTGTACATGCAGGTAGAATAGCGTATAAATAATAAGTAAATCTTAAAAAAAAAATGTGTGTGTGTGTGTGTGTATAAAATCCCAGGCATTCTTCCTGCCTTGGCCTCTTCAATGCTGACTGATAAATATATCTCACTATAGCCAGCACTCTTTACAGCACTTGTTAGATTTGGATAAGCTGAAGTTTGAGGAAGAGTAACTAGCTAACCTGTTTCAGTAGCAAAAGGTTTCTCAACAATACAGAGTTATTCAGAACCAGACACCAAAACGATCAGAAGCATGAGCAGGGCCTGGAGTTTGGGAGGACAGCAATAACACAGTGGAACGTAAGCAAGAAATGCTCTGTTGCAGGATATCCTGGGATGGAAACCATAAAGGACTTCAGACTGAAGGCAGTTAGTGAGGTGCTGCATCTGCTCTGCTAAAACGCTCATGATCTATAACTACAGGAAGCGCGGTCTGTAGCTCTCATGAGCAGCAGCAGCAGCAGTAGCCCGACACAGCAAGTGCTCCACGGTGCCCTGAATCCATGTTAGATGACTCTGAAAGACCGATCCTAGGTAACAGGACACAATTGTGATAGTAGCCAGGATCATGTCTTTTTTTTTTTTTAAAGATTTATTTACATTGAAGAGCAATAATTTTTTAATATTTGGAAGATAATTTTTATTTATGTGTGTATGTGTGGGTACCCTCAGAGGTCAGAAGAAGAGGTCAGCTTCCAGGCAGTTGTGAGCTACCTGGCACAGCTAGCCCCTAGACTAATATTATTAAGATAGATGCAGAAATTCTTAAAATGTTAGCACACCGAGTAGAATCGTGTACTTAAAGGGCAGTTGGTCACTAACATTCAAAGACTAACCAACTGCTAGAACGCCAAGATAAGGCTGGAGAGATGGCTCAGCCATTAAAGCCTAGGCTCACAACCAAAAATATAAGAATGCCAAGATAAGTAATTGGAAACGGAGTCTTTCAGCAAACGGTGCTGGAATAAGCAGAGTGAAATGAGCCCTACATTACACCATGGATGAGAGACTAAAGCAGGTATGTTAGACCTTACAACCCTTGAAGGATTGGACATTAGCACTGCCATGCAGTGGAACAGCGGGAGTAGTAGGACTGACCATTGCTGCTGCAGGATTTGCAGGCCATTATGTTTTACAAGCTATGAAGAATATAGAACCTCAAATAAAGAGTGCCCTGAAGTTTACCAATCTGTCTTCATTGGTGGGTACCACAGAGGTAGCCTGAACCCAAAACGACAAAACAGAAGTTGTGAGTCCTACTGCCAGTAAAGGAGATAGAGATGCTCACTGAGGACTGATACTCTTAACCCACCAGACAAGGGAGGATGGATCTCCTTATTCAGCAGCAAAATGAGTGAAGTAAAGACTTACTAGAGGGTCAAGCTGAAAAAGTGAAATACAGGTAGGTATATGAATCTTAAGTCCATTTGTCTATGTATGAAAACAAATTTTTTAATATAACAAAACAAAACAAAAATGCTTCAAAGGAAAACAGAAAGGTTCACTTTATGACCCAGGACTAGGCATCCTGTCCCAAGGGAGGTGGATGGCATCCTGAAGATGACACCCATGGCTGTCCTCTGGTTTCCAAATATGCCACTAAAGCACATTAAAAATACCAGCCCAGGTACTGTCTACCAGTGTGGCCCCTTGAGTTGCGCTGACCCCCCACTGGCCCGTTGCTCTCTGCTGCTCCTTATCCTGGCTACCAGAGACCTCCCGGTGCCACAGAAACCTGCCGACACACCCCTATTACAAACGCCACGCTTGGCATGCTGCTACACACAAGAACCACCCTTGGCTGTTCAGTCCTCACTCCTATGCTACCATCCTGGAGGGGGTGGGGTCTTTCCCCAGCCACCATATTTACAATGGTTACTCAGTTCCTGCAAAGCCTCCTTGCTGACTAGACAAACACCTTTTTTACTACTACCTCTCTGTAACCTTAGGGCAACTCCACACTCACAACAGATGCTCACCAGGAAGCTGCAGAAGCAAGTGACTGAGCGATACCGGAGTGTGAAGAGCTATGGATTTGCTCCAGCTAAACAGACAGAAAGGCCAGCCTCACAATCACACAATATAGAGGGGGCAGAAACACGCACGTTCATCCTGCAATAATGTGTGTGGTATCAATTAAGAATAGTTAAGTGCAAAATTAGTCCACTGCATAGAAGACCCTGAATGTCAGTCATTTTGCAGTGATCTGCCCCATGAGGAAGGTGGTACGTATCAACTTTCATTTATGAACTCTTTTCTTTTCTTTTCTTTTTTTTTTTGGTTTTTTGAGACAGGGTCTCTCTGTGTAGCCTTGGCTGTCCTAGACTCAATTTGTAGACCAGGCTGGCCTCGAACTCACAGCAATCCACCAGCCTCTGCCTCCTGAGTGCTGGGATTAAAGGTGTGCGCCACCACGCCCGGCCCTTTATGAACTGTTTTCAAGTTTACCAACTGTTGAATACATGATTACTTAAAAGGGCTCGTGAGAGGTCAAGCCTGATGATCTGAGTTGGACTGCCGGGACCCACCGGGTAAAGGAGAACCAACTCTCAGCTGCCTTTCTGATCTCCACATGTGCCTTGGTTCATTTGTGCACATGAATGTAAACAGACATAGTTAAAAACAATTGCAAAGCTTAAAAATGAAACAAAAAACAAAAAACAAAAAAACTGATGCCAGGTAGTGGTGGTGCATGCCTTTAATCCCAGCACTTGGGAGACAGAGGCAGGCGGATCTCTGTGAGTTCGAGGCCAGCCTGGTCTACAGAGCGAGTTCCAGGACAGCTAGAGCTGTTACAGAGAAACCCTGTCTCGAAAAACCAAAAAAGAAAATAAAAAAACTGTTTCAGATACTGAGTGCGTAAGTTCAATAACTGTATCAGAATCCAGCTTTGAGGAGAAGAAAAAATGTTTTTGAGATTCCAATGGCCCAATGTTAGGAGCACTTGCTGCTCCTGCAGAGGATTTAAGTTCAGTTGCCAGCACCCACATAGGACGGCTCACAAAGATACCCGTAACCCCAGTTCTGGGGGTTCTGACCCTATCTTCTGGCCTCCACAGGCTCCTTCATGCACGCAGTACACATAAACACATGCAGGCACAACACACATACATGTAGAAAATAAAAGATTTAAAAACTGTCCTCCAATATTGTAGCTGTTTGTGTTGGAAAAGAGCAAAGCTAGGAGCCCTGCCTAATGGCTCACCTCAGCATGAGAGGTGAGCTGAGCAGACAAAGGCGCTCCTCTTCTGTGTTAGTGCTCATGCCTGGCTTTACACAACAGGAATCTGCTGTATTTCCAAACTCCAGCACACAGTTCTCTGAGGAGTTTACTGCAACCACAAATACCAGCCTTGGTCTGAATGGCATTTCAAAGCCAAGATAGCAAAGAGGACAAATTTTGTTTCCTGGCTATTGGTTTGACCCTGGATAACTACAAATTCTACGGCAGGCTGTGTCAGTAAATAGACCATCATGCAGATAGGCAGCCAGCAGACAGTATGGCAAGACCACTCAAGCAAATGAAAGCAGAGCCTTGGTAGGTAGGTCTGCTCCGCTGTATCAACACAGAACAGGAGTGAGGTGCCTGTACTTGCACTGACTATCCATGGGCACCAGACACTGGCTGGGTCCCCTAAGATACTGGTTCCTGATGATGCCCATTAAAGCAAAAGGAAAGTCCCTCAACTCTTGCAGACAGCACAAGGAGGCTAGTTTCTCTAGAAGGAAAAGTGGCTCCAAATTTTGTGCAGTGAGCAGAGCATGAATGGTGCTGCTAAAAGAAGTGTGTGTGTGTTCTGGGGGTGAGAGTGGGGGCTGGCACCGTGTACCATGAGCCCTGGCAGACACTAAAGACAAGTGAGTTCTGGCAAGGATCTTGTCTAAATCAGCACAGAAGAGAAGCCAAGTTCTACAAGCAAAGTTGCTTGCTTCTCACATACTGTTTCTTCATGAGAAAGACAAGTACAATGTGGAGGTGAAATGCTGCAGAGAGGAAGTCAGGAAGGCACTGTCCTTCTCCACACCACAACCATCTATACAGCGGTCAGCAGGACTTGAAATATCAATTTTGGAACCCTGAGAATGTTAAAAAAAAAAAAAAATAGGTACATCAAACTCCACAGCTGGGTTATAGTAGCTTTGCACCCAGAAAAATATTCATAGACCACAGGCTGTGAGCTGCACTCTCCTAAACACTTAGTCATGGCTGCCCATCCCTCCACAGCCCAGGGCTCTGTAGGGAGAAAAGCTACACTGACAGCAGTGCTCCCCCAAGCACACTGCCTCCATGACAGCAAACTGTGGGATGAGCACGCAGAGGCGCCGTACCTACCCCATGGCCACAGAAGGGGCTGCAGGGCTACTCTTCAGCTCCTGTACACTCACCACCTGAGGAACAGTCTTCAGAGTTGATTCGGTCAGAGTGCTCACAGCTGGGTAACAGGGAAGAGAGAACCACGTTAATTCCAGGGAAGGATCTAACAGTCTAGCTCTATAGACATGGGCGCTCAAGACGTGACCTCTGGCAGGCAGCAATCTCATATAAAGGAGCCCACTCAGCATGCAGTCAACAGAACATCTGGCTGACTGTGGACTCCATGCCATCTAATAAAACATATTACATAGAGGGACAATTCCCTGGCCAGACTTCTGTGGCAGAACCGGATACCTGCCACACTCTTGGCTCATCTTGAAAGGAGTGGCAGCACCCAGAGGATTAACAGCTTTCATCCAGGGCCAATGCCATTCATTCATCTGTCCTCCTTTTCCCATTGGGCTTATGATGTGCCAGGTTTGTGTAAGTGTGCAAGTACAAAAGTTGCCTAAGTACAGCTTTTTTATCATGGCATCATGGCTTAGACAGACAGATGACACAGTGAATCAAGTGTGGAAAACAGAACTTGGAAAAGGATGTGGGAGGAAACCAAAAGGCCTGAGTTACAGAAGGGCACCAGGGACCAACACCTGACACTGGCCTTATTTATTTTAGCTCATCAGCTTTATTACTACTTATTTTATTCTATTTCTTTGAGAAATGATCTCATTTGTAGCCCTGGCTATTCTGGAACTCACTCTGTAGACCAGGCTGGCCTCAAATTGAGAGATCTACCTGCCTCTGCCTCGCTAGTGCTGGAACTAAAGGTGTCACCACCAGTGTTAGCTTTTTTTCTTCTTGTCTTACTGTTCCACCATACTTTATAACCCTTAATGACATTCTGTTATTAGCAACTGGAAAGGCCCGAGCAAAGCCCTTTGGTCTCCCCTCAGCAAGTCCCAGGCAGCCTGTGGATGTGTGGTAACACTCTCTTCTTCAGAGGAGGAGCTGGGAGAATGCTGCCCAAATTGCCCAGTTCACCTTAACATTTCAAAGTGCTTCCATTTAAACACTTGCTCCAGGAGACAGTGAGGGTCACAGTGCTTACTGCTGAGCACACCATCCTAAATCTTGACAGATCTTAACTTCATAATCTGCTGGACTAGGGACCTGACCATCTTTCCATCTGTCAGTGTAGTAGAGAGATTCTCAAGGAACTGTGTGCTCTCAAAGCTTAAATGAATCTTCAAGAATTATCTTGTCATTAGTTTGTAGATCTATTTTAGGAAGGTTATAGTTAAACTTGATTTACTGCTGTTTCATGGTTTTACTTTTCTTTTCAGTGTTTTTCACTCTGTAGCCTAAGCAAGTTCAAAATATAGTCCAGACTGGCTGGGAACTCATGACAATCTGCTCACATCAGCCAAGTGCTAGTTAGTATTGCAGGGATAAGCCATTCCATCTGGCTCTTAATTCTTTTTCACTTGTATGATCTACCATGTCTCTTTAAGACCTCCTTAAGTGGAAAGATTTGGTGCTAATAGTTTCTCAGTCTTGGCACTCTTCACATTTGGGGACTAGATAACCCTTTCTTGTGGGGTGTCCTGTGTTTTAAGATTCTTTTTAATGTTCCCAGCCAGTAACCCTGCCAACTTCTTAGGCTAGGTGGAAGGACGGACAGCCTCTGAGTGAGAATCAGTGGCTCACTGAGCTTACATGCACTGACAACTAGCCCTGAGTCTCACCCCTGGACTGTAAGCCCTGATTAGGTAAGCCACTGTCCTAACTAGAACCAGTGACACCATCAGTGTAGAAGGCCGAGCTCTGGTATGTACTGCTTGGGTAACTCTCTCTGCTGCCTCTCTCACTACTGGAACACAGGCAAGTACCGTAGCACAGCCACCCTCCCAGAGGCTGGAAGCCTTAAATACTATTCTAATGATGTTACTGGTCTAACTTCCGAGACCAGGTAGGAGTAAAGCCAAGTTTACCAATCAGAAACAGGAATATTGGCATCAAAACCTATCCATTTCCCACGAAACTAAATGGAGCACATTTAACACCTCTCCTTCAAAGCAAAAAACTTGAATCCTTGTCTTTGCCTCCTGGGAGCTTCTCTTCTGAGGAGTGGCAAGAGAGCTAGCTGTCTCCCACACCAAAGGCCAGACTGTGACCTGGACAGCTCCTGACCACTTTCCTAGAAGGGGGCTGTAGTCTTCACCTGGTGCTTGACTGGCCATCTGCCGCCTCAGGGCCGCCGCCGCTGCTGCCTGAGGAGCTGCAACGGTGTGGGAAGGACCTGGGGCACCATGCTTCACCGTTTTGGTTGCTAGCATTGTGCTGTCAGCTCCTTGAGGAATAACTTTGGTGGCTGACGTAGAGACTGAGGAAAAAGGTTATCAGAAAAATGGGGTCAGTGAAGGAAATACAGAAAAGTTAAAATGGTAAATTCTATTAGGCTTTACAAATATGCTAAAACTAAACATTCTTAAGCACTATTGAGAACACTTAAAGCAACACAGAACCTGGTTTCTTGTCAAATGGATCTGTTCCAGTACCTCAGTCCCACGTCCAGAGTTCACAATGACACAGAACCCTGACACTGGCCTGCAGCAGTGAGCACATAATACAGATGGCCGCAGTGAGTGACTGTGACATAGACTTGTAGCTCTCCGGCTCCGGTGCCCCAGGGTCACAGTTTTAATTGCTGGCTTACCTGAGGAGCTAATCACAGCAGGTGAAGAACTATGAATCAGGTGAGGCTTAGCAAAAGGCATGGCCTGGGGCAGGAGGCTGGGCTGGATAGAAGGTGTGCGGACCACAGGGGCATGCCGAGGCACGGGGACCAAAGCTTCCTCCTCCTTGCAGGGCGACCCAGCTTCTTCTCCCACCAGAGGCTGAGAGATGGACGATGTAGAGCTGGCTTCATCTAAGTCTTCATAGTACCTCTGAGACAGGAAGGCTGACCGAGACAGGCTGGCTACAGAAGGCCCACCCCGAAAACAACATTAGGCAGTTCAAAGCAAACCCCAAAGCGGTGTCCCCTCACTGTGAAGCACTTTAATTATTTTACACTTGAGGTGAAAGCAGTTACTGCTCAGTGTGCATAATAGTTTGGGGGTCTTTGCTCAAAGTGGGCTTTGAAAAGCTAAGCTGCCAGGGGTAGGACAGCTTTGACTATCAGAAAAGACTGAAAAACAGAGAGACAGTCAATACTAGTGGAAAAGTAAAAGAGTAAGCTCTCACAGGAAAAAAAGGGCGCCAGAGGTAACGGGCCAGCTTGCAGGGTGGGGCTGACCAGTCACACCATCACTGCTGCTCTCGAACCTCAGAACACCCGCAGCAGGCTCAGGCTCAGTGTCTCAAGACACATTGAACTGAACACAGTGATTGTCAACACATAATCTAACCTGGCTTCTCTGCTCTTCTTCATGCTGTAGGGTCAGGTTCTGCCCTATTAGGCCGACTTCTACCATGTGCTTCAGAACACAGGTTATCACTATACGCCTAGCCCCCTTTCCTTCCCTAGTTTTTCAAAGCAGAACTCTTAAGTTATTGTTTAGTTGTTCTGTAGGCAGGTCATGCTTACAAGATCTCAAGTGCAGGCTAGGTGGTGATAGCACATGCCTTTAATACCAGGGCTCGGAGGATCTCTGAGTTCCAGGGCAGCCTGGTCTACATAGTGAGTTCTAGGACAGAGAGAGCTACAAAGAGAAACCTTGTCTTGAAAAACAAAAAACAAAAGAAAATAAACCCCAAAAAACATGTTCCAGCATAAATGTGATACAATAGATGCAGTTAAAGACCAGTACCACGCTGGCGTGGTGGCGCACCCTTTTAATCCCAGCACTCAGGAGGCAGAGGCAGGTGGATCGCTGTGAGTTCGAGGCCAGCCTGGTCCTCAGAGTGAGTCCAGGACAGCCAAGGCTACACAGAGAAACCCTGTCTCAAAAAATCAAAAACACAAACACAAAACAAGTACCACATGCCTGGGCCCTGCTGCCTACCAGCAACTAGTCACTGTGGCTAGTAGTGAAGTACAGCTGTGTGAGTGGTGGCATGTGCTTTTTAATTCCAGGAGGCACAGGCAGAGGCAGGTGGTACTTGGTGAGCTTAAGGCCAGTCATCCACTGAGTTCTAGGTCAGTGAGAGCTACAGAAGCAGAGTTCTATTCCTCAGATGCATGTTGCAAGTGCTCACTGGGCAGCAGCCACTGCACGCTGGACTATGTGTGGTCAGGTAGTCTAGGCTAACAGTATGTGTGGGGCACTACAGACTCCATGTATTGGCTGTTGGATCCAAACTGTTAAAGTTTATTTTCTGCAAACAACTTGATGTCTTTACTCAGTCATCCCTGTGTCTTCCATTTCTGACCTGAAAGCTGTTCAGTGGGGGTTGGGGAAACCAACTGAATTAATTTATCTGTCCAATATGGCAGAACTGTTATTTAATGCCCTCTGTTACAGTTAGCAGTGTTACCTTCTACCTTATCAAAACATGCAGGTGTCTCCATGATAGTCTTTAGAAGCACTGAATAATTTAGAAACTGCTATTGAACTTTTGGCTAATGCTTAGAACAGTTAAGTGTTCTGCACCTAAGATTATGAGGTTGGCAAGTGGCCAGAATTCAAACCCCTGTATACCAACTTTACAGACTGCATTTTCAACACTGCTATATAAGAGGGCGCTAGAGCCCTTTTCCTCGTTGGCCGTCTGAAGGCAAGATGGGTCACCAGCAGCTCTACTGGAGTCACTCACAGAAGCTCAGCCAGGGTTCTCTCTCCTGTGTGTCTGATCTAACCACCATGGTCTGACCCAGAAATACGGGCTCAACATGTGCTGTCAGTGTTTCCCTCAGTACATGAAGGACATGGGCTTCATTAAGTTGGACTGAGAGACCTTGATTGGATTATTCAAGACTGTCTTTGTACATAAAGAATAAAAAAGTAAAGACATTTAAAAAAAGGGGGGGGGGGAGGTGGTGCTAGACCAGCAAAATTTCCACCGTAGGAATGGACAGGGACACACACACACACAGCTATGCAGGCATCCTACAGGTAAAAATAATGTCACAAATATGCTGTCTTTAAAACAGGGAGCTCATCCTAGAGGTCAAATCCCATGAACTCCACTTTTCTTTCTGAGACAGGGTTTCTTTGTGTAGCTCTGGATGTCCTGGAACTTACTCTGTAGACCAGGATAGCCTCAAACTCAGATCCACCTGCCTTTGCCTCCCAAGTGCTGGGACTAAAGCTGTTACCAACCAGCGCCCAGCAAATCCCACTCTTAAAGGCACAGGATAAAGCAAAGGGAGGGGCTGAAGAGGTAAGGCAGAGGCCCAGGCAGACAGGATCGCTGTGCAATAGTGGCCTGAAGATGAGGTGCAAGGAACACCAACAGAGGGGACATGGACCTCGTTCTGCCATCCAGCTCCAAGGGACCTCTAAGTGCTTGGAAGTACATCTTCACCACAATTCCTAGAAAGCAGCTGAGCCACACCTCGAGCCCAGCCGCCCAGCTGCCCAGCAGAGGATGCAGCTGAGCACAGCGCCTGAACTCGCGGGCACACACCACAGCAGCAGATGCTATCTGTTAAGAGCTGCTGGGTCTGTGGTGATTTGGTACAACTCCTAAAGGAAGCCAACACAAAGCTCTCCTGGAGCTCTGTTACCTTGTCTACTCACTAAATAGTTCAGGAAAAACAAAAACAAAAACAAAAAAGCAACAGGGTAGGTGCTGGCTTTGTCATGAAACACTTGTCTAAAGTGAAGTCTGGGTGTGACCCTCAGTACCAAAACAGTCCAAACAACAATACTACAGGGACTTGCAGGGGAGGGCAAAGTGGTGCAACCGTGGCAAATATTAGCCTAGCGCATCAACTGCATAATCCACTGCAAGCTGAAGAAACAAGTCAGAAGGCCACCCAATACACAGAGGCTGCCAAACACCACAGCTAGCCTTGTCTACGTTAAATTTGCTCAGAGGCTTATAGTAACCTAGAGTTGGGCAAAATGACCCAGCAGAAAGCCTATTTTATAAGAAAGTATGAGCATCTTATGTAAGTTTTTGAACACTGCCCTGAAACTAGAAGATGGAAAGACTAAAGGGGCATACTCTTCCTCATGGTAAAGTGGGAAGATCCTGAGTCAGACCCAAGCTAAGGGGTGGGTCACGTCAAATGAAGGCTGATGATGCTTCAATGACTAGCTTCTTAGAGGTTTCTTTCTTCTTTTCAAAATAAATTAAAAATGACACACATAAATAAAGTAAAATTTAAAAAATAAAAGCAAAGACTTAACTTCCACATATTCCCACATAACATTCTTTAGGAGGTAATGTGGGGGATGGATGTAAGAGACTTCGTGTGTGCGTGGAGGCTGAAACAGGACATTTACTCTATCACACTCTACCTTACTAGAGACAGTCTCTTCCTGACTCAGAATCTGCTGTGCTGGTGAAGGCTGGTTAGTCTGTGACATCTAGAGATCAGCCAGTCTCCACCCGCTAATGCTGCGATCACAGGCACAGGCAGACATTGCTGTCTTTCGCACGGCTGTTGGGGATGTGAACTCAGGGCTGCATGTTCACAGAACAGACATTCTGACTGCGCAGTCTCTCTAGCCCCAAGAGGGGAGCTTCTAAGAAGTTGGTGTGTTCTGTTAACTTCAGTAGAAGTTACACATTCATTTTTGTACACTTTTTTGTGTATTATGTTACAATTTAAAAAAAATTTTTTTTAATTATATGGAAACTGTGGATGGTGGTAATGTTGGAATCCTACATTAGCCTTGTCTACGTTAAATTTGCTCAGAGGCTTATAGTAACCTAGAGTCTTTGGGAGGTGGAGAAAGGGAATCTTAAGTTCCCTGCCATCCTCCACTACATGGAGCTGAGAGCCTGGACTACATGAGCCCCTGTCTCCAAAACAAAGCTTCCATGTCCTGAGTTATTCTCCCTAACATGGGTGCTACAATCATCATCATCATCAATTTTATTATATTATTATTATTATTTTGTTTTGTGGGTTTTTTGGTTTTGTTTTTTGGAGACAGGGGTTCTCTATGTGGTCCTGGCTGTCCTGGACTCATTTTGTAGACCACGCTGGCCTCAAACTCAGAGAGATCCACCTGCCTCTGCCTCCTGAGTGCTGGGATTAAAGGAGTCACCACCACGGCCCACACGTGATGGTTTTCTAATACAAGCATGTATCCCACAGTCATCATCAGGCTCGTGTTCAAGAACACGTAAGGGAGCAGCAAAGGTTTACTGCAGAAGAGAAGTTAGATTATGGTGGAGTTAGCTGCAGATAACAGGCACTGCTGCCTGTCCTGGTTTACACGGTTTTGTTTTCAACTTGGCATCAGCTATAACTATAGTGGAAGAGGGTACCTCAGCTGAGAAAACACCTCCATAGGACTGGCCTGTAGGCAAGCCTGTGGGTTATTCTCTTGATGGGTGATTGATGTGGGAGGGCCCGGCTGACTATGGCTATAGCTACCCACAGGATGTTGATCCTGGGTCCTATAAGCAGCAGGCTGAGCAAGGCAGAAAGCAGCACTCCTCCATGACCTCTGCATCAGCTCCTGTCTCTAAGTCCTTCCTCCCTTGTATCTCTGCCCTGACCTCCCCAGATGACAGATCACAAGCTGGAAGATGAAATAAACCCTTTCCTCCTAACTAAGACAGCACCTCAGACCTGGCAGGCAAGTGGGACAGTTTGGTGAAGCCTTGGAATGTGAGAAGCCGCAATAGAAATGGTGGCGTAAAGGAGCTAGGGAGCTCAGGGGCCAACAGTACAGGCTGTGTAAACACGAGGACCTAAGTCAGAATTCCCCAGCACCTACATAAAAAGGAAGCATTGCTGTGGGGACCTATGACCACAACACAAGAGAGACAGAGACAGGAAGCGCAATGGCACTGCCTGGCTCTAGTCCCAGCACTGTCTCAAGGGAGCGATGCAGACAGACATCCTCTGACTGTCCTGAGGCAGCCCTGGCTCGGCATGGCCGTGTGTGCGCTTATGCTTCCCTTCCCCCACAACAGGGGCCTGAGCACAGGTGGCCAAGGTAGAGTGTCTGGCAAAATCCTCTGCAGGCAGAAGACTTAAGAAACTGCTCGAGAGGAAAGGACTGGCAGAGATCGACAAACGCAAAACCTTTACAACTGCGCTGTGCTGCAGGCCACACACAGTGCTGAAAATCGCCAGGGCAATGGCACAGTGTAGTCTTAGCTTTGGAAAATAAACACACAGCTACACGGTCAGGTTCAGGATAGCCTGGGTTATATGGGACCTTATCTCAAAAAAAAAAAAAAAGAGGAAAGGAAGGGGTGGGTGGAGCTCAGGAGGACTGGGAGACCCACTGGCACTGGTGTGTGCTAGTTTTTAGGTGTGAGCCTCAGCACTGAAAGAAAAACACATTAAGGAATTTTAGGTAAAAACTTAAAAGAACCTTTCATCTCTTATGTTGCTGCTTTTCAGCAGGTGATTTAAATGTATATTACCACACTAACTCACCATGGTGTATGTGCACGTGCCACAACGTACATGTAGAGGTCAGAAGACAAGAACTGGCTCCTTTCACAATGGGGCACTAGGGATTGAACTCAGGACTTCAGGCTTGGCTGTATGCCCTCATTCACTGGGCCATTTACGAGTCCCTTAGCAAGTATTTAACCATCACTGCCTAATCTAGTTTTCCCTCTTAAGAAGACTTTTCTCAAGTATAATGTTGCTAAAAATTCATACAAGATTTGCGGCTTGGCCACAGCTCAGCCAAGCCAATGCCATTCTGACTATACTTATCATATAACCTGGGGACTGCATGATATCAAAGGCCAAAGATTCACCTCGAGTTCTTTCATCCAAAATATATGAGCTGCTTATTATTCCAGTACTTAGGCTCATGGCGGGTTCTGGGGATCTGGCAGCCCACGCCAAGCTGTGCGCTAGCACTACACAGCTAATGCCGAGAACCTCGGGGCCAGTTCTCCCTTTACCTGGGGCAGTGGACCTCACTGGTGGGGTCTTCCTTTTGGCCAAGAAGTTCCTCAGTTGGGCCTGTTTCGCCGGGGACAGTTTAGCTGGGGAAAAAAAAAAAATCAACCCATAAATGCTTCAGATTTAGCTTTAAAAAGCTTTAAAAAGCCAGGTTATGTCACAACCCTGATGGGAGGCGGGAGGCAGCGTTTACCTGGCACTCTGGGAGAGGGCTTGGTGTGAGATTCAATGGTAGTTTTTAGCAGGCTCTCAAGGTCACTGTCAAAACTGAAACAGGGCAGTGTTACATCCAAACCAACCACAAGAAGAAGGCTCAGGCTATGTGGTATACACACTTCTCATTATCCAAGGCCAAGAGAGTGGAGAACACTTACTACAGATACAATCTACCCATCAACTCATAAAAGCAACCTCAGCACTACAAACTCCGGCGCTAAGCCTATACTACAATACTGCCTGAGCAGAAAGGACTGCGCATTACACGTGACTAAAGCACAGCCATGGCACCACCAGGGTTAAGTTCGGGTGATCTGGCTAACTTCAAGGATCTGCACATCTCCACATTAAAGCAGAATGGCAAATCTGGGCTTCTGAGGGAAGTTAGGAAATGTAAACTTGCCTCAGTGTTACTATGGAAACTGCTCTGGCCTGCTGAGCACCTACTTCCCCAGGCACAACACTCCATGCATGGCAGCCACTGTCACTCCTACTTTTCAAGCAGCAGCAGGTGGTGAGAGGGGGTAAAGAGCCTGGCCAGGACAGCATGGCTGGCAGGCTGCAGCAGTGCCTGAGGCGCGTTCTCCAACCACCTCCTCCCTGCACACCTGTGAGTGCTGCTCTGCCTGGAGAGCGCTGAGGGCAGGCTCCACGGGGACGTCTGGTTATAGAGACGGAGCTGCTGCAGACTGTCCACCAGGTGATTCAACCTCTTCCTCTGTTGGTTGATGATTTCCCGGTTGTTGGCTAGTGTGTTGAAAAGCGTCTCTCGTTCTGGCACAAGTAGACGCCTGGTGGCCATAAGGAAAAGAATTAGTTACAAATGGCTGCCTTCTAGCCCACACCATAGGAGCTGCAATTCTAACAGGGAATCTATTAAAATCAAGAATATACTAGGAAGTAAGAGAGGCATGACACTCTCATGAGGGGAAGAGGGAATGAGGGGCCTGCAGCGGCCATAGTACAAACTGGGCAGAACATAGTGGGAGGGAGACAGGAACCAAGAACACGGTATCAAGTTACACTCTATAAGGAGACAAGCCAGGCTCGCTGGAAGTGTGTGGGAGGCGGTCATTGCTCAGCTGCTGATGGGGACAGCACAGTGCTGGCAGCAGGGAGAGCAAGTCTCCAAAGAATGAAAAGGGTGGTTGCTGCCGGATGACAGGTCTAAGGTCAGAGATAACACAGGTCTGGATTCTTTTGTTCTTCATTACAAATCTTTGAACACTGGTAAAAATGTTTCTTTTAACTTGGAAAAATATATAAATAAAACTGGGTGGTCCTACATGAGGTACAAGCCGCCTGGTTTCTTTGCTATTGTCTGTCAATCAATCGCCACATCATCAGAAGGAAAACTGCTGATGTGCAACAGAAACTTCCAGTTTTAGTTCCTTTTCTCAGAACTACTCAGAAGAACAAGGCAGCCAAGTGAGTTACTGAACACAATCTCCAGGACTTTTCTAGTTGGTATAAGGTAACATTTAGAGAAGGGCTGAAAACAGAGAAGTGCCAAGAAATGAAAACCGTGCCCAGAACTTGAACTCTGACAAAGGGAACTGAGCCTCGCAGTGCAGTGCGTAGGAAGTGCACGGGGCCGTCACAGTAAAGAAAGCTGGCTCCTGTTAGCGTGTGCAGTTTTGGAAGCCTACTTATTAGGCAAAGAGGAACATAGCAGGGAAGGAGAACAGACCCTTACTGTCTCGTGGGCATCACAACTAGTGGAGTGAGCTATGACCTCTGTGGGCAGAGTTGGGGAGAACTCAGCCCGCCTTCCCATGCCTCTGCTCCACATAGCATGGTGACATTTCCTTACTTCAGTTTGCTAAACTATACATACGCCCTAGTCCTGTCCCTGACAAGACATCCACTGTTCCAAGAAAAGGTTGCCCAATCCCATAGCTTTCTATCAAATCAACACACCAGTTGGTTTCCATTCAGGGATAACACTAAGTGTGTCAAAGTCTAGCATTTGTAGTGGCTGACACACTTAGTTTCTGTGAGTTCTTCCTTATTCTCAGCATACTGCATTCTAGTCCTTCTGCAAGACATGTGCACATACCAGACCATGAGGCTGACACTTCTCCCTGTCTTCACTTGTCAAATCTTAGAACTGGCCATAATAAATACATTTCCCCCTCAATGCCACATGTGTTCTTGCTTACATACTCAGCCCTTGGGAGACTGAGACAGGAGGAATGCCAAGAGGTCCAGGCCATCCTGGACAATATGAAGGTGAGACCATTTCCCAAAAAGCAAAGGAAAACAAACAAGAAAACCCAAATATTTTCTCAAAACGGCAACTTGGAAGATTGACAAATGTACGAGAGGATTTTTCTGTTTTTCTAAGGTTTAATTACGTGTGTGTGTGTGTGTATGTGTGTGTATTTATGAGCACCGCAGACATAGCAAGCTTGTGTAGAAAAGGGGTCAGACCCCCTCAAACTGGAGCTACAGGCAGCTGGTGGTACCCAATGTGGGTGCTGGAAACTCAACTCTGACCCTCTGAAAAAGCACCCAGCACTCTTAACTACAGAGCCTCCTATCCAGCCCAAGGCGATGCAGTGCTCTTACGCACTGCAGCTAGACTGTGAATCCACCCACAGATCTGCTCCTTCTTTCAACACTGTACCTTCCCACTGAATCATCTTTTTTTGTTTTTGTTATTTTTTGAGTCAGGGTTTCTCTGTGTAGCTTTGACTGTCCTGGACTTGCTGTGTAGACCAGGCTGGCCTTGAACTCAGTGATCCCCCTGTCTCTGCCTCTGCTGGGATTAAAGGCATGTGTCACCACGCCTGGCTTGAAATCATCTTTAATGCCCTTCGATTATTTTATGCATTGAAACAAGATAAAAAGCATTTAATGTAATTTCTATAGAACATGCTATTCAGTGGCTACATAATTTCTGTTTTGGGTTTTGTTGTTGTTCTTTTTTGTGTTTCGAGACAGGGTTTCTCTATGTAACAAGCCCTGGCTGGCCTCTGCTGGGATTAAAGGTGTGCACCACCACACCTGGCTTATATGCCTTCCTGAGCCTGGGTTTTCTGATATTAGGGATTGAATATACGATATACACACATGGAAGTCAAATGCTTTATCATCGAGCTACATCCTCTGCCTTTATGAAATTTATGGTTTTTTCCCCCAAGATTTATTTATTATTTATACAGTGTTCTGCCTGCAAGTACACCTCGCCAGAAGAGGGCACCAGATCTCATTACAGATGGCTGTGGGCCACCATGTGGAATTGAACTCAGGACCTTTGAAAGAGCAGATGGTGCTCTTAACCTCTGAGCATTTTTCCAGCCCAAAATTCATATTCTTATCATTCTGAAGTTATTATGTGATACAATTTGTTTTTATAAATTACTATGATCATCATTTAGTGCTCTTGTAAATAAAACCTTTAGAAATGAAGTGACTCAGCAGGAGGAAAGCACTTGTCACTCACCTCTGTCTTTTCTTCTGCTCCAGATGCCGATCCCACTCTAGGTCTAGAACGTCATTCACATCCTGAACAGCAAATTTCACATACTGATGAAGGCGGCGGATTTCCTACAAGGAAAAATTAAAAGGCAATGACTAACTTTTCTGGTAGCTAGCTGGGGGGAAGATGCGTTAAAGTAGTCAAAATAATTCTGAAATATTTCTAATTGAGAACTGTATGAACAAGGAAAACACTAGGTTTTAATATAGCCATTAAATACAAACCATTTAATAAGAAACAGAAATTCCATTTCTGAAATAGTAAAACAGAGATGAAACAGAAAGAAAAAGAGAGTGGGTGTGGCAGCCTGGGGCCCTGGGGAACAGATGCACCCACTTCCTTCTCTGCGGCCTCCTTGGGCAGGGTGGGGCATGCTGGAATGCCCGCTACACACAGTGCACCTATTCAGCTCTCCTCTCCCATCATGAAATTAGCTGTAAAGTAGACAGGACAATTCCACAACTGGTTCTGGACATCACGCCGACCCTAGATACTCACAGCACAGAATACACAGGCCACCTCACTATTTGAGGAGCACTTTTCAAACATATCCAACAGGATCCACACTGGAAACCCAATCTCCCACAACTAAAATCCTTACCGGCTTTTTTTTTTTTTTTTTTAATGTGATTGATGTTGGGACTTTTTTTCCTTACAGGCTATTAACCTGTAAAAACATTCTTTTAGCTAAGGCATAGTTCATCTTAATGGCTATGCAATTTGACTCTCAAAATTAAAAACAAAGCTGAATTATTCAATCAAGTAAGTGTGCAGATACCGAGCAGCCCCACAGGAAGTGCAGATCTGACAATGGTGAAATCTATTTCACAAATATCCTTGTCATTTAGAACAAGCCAAAGGGAGGGTGGTGGTGGCACATGCCTTTAATCCCAGCACTTGGGAGGCAGTGGCAGATGGATCTCAGTGATTTCGAGGCCAGCCTGGACTGCAGAGCGAGTTCCAGGAGAGCCAGAGCTGTTACACAGAAACCCTGTCTCAAAAAAACAAAACAAAACAAAACAAAAAGCCAAGCTGGGTATACAGAGGCAGCAGCAGCCTCAAAGGCATTTAGTGGCCACAGGAAGCTGGCAGGAGAGAACTGGGAGCAGAGAGAGGCAAGAGGGATGCCCCACCCCCACAGAGCCATCTGAAATGAGGAGAGCCAGGGCTGCCTCCACCCCGCCTCGGTGATTCTCGGTGAGTGGAGGGAGGATGGCCCAGGCACACTGACTGAAGACTTGGAGTGAACAGGTGAGGCTGCTGCAGCACAGCAGGGGAGCTGCCAGGGCACTGGTGCCACTCTTCCTGGCCACCGTGAGCTTGGCCACAGCCCCTATCGGCTTAGGAAGCACAGTCTGTGTGTGGAGCCAATGGTCCTCACAGTGGAGAGGAGCTGGTCTGTTCCCTGGGCTCATTTGTGAGAGGCCCTTTGTTTAGTAGCCCAGGTTGGCCTCACGCTCACCAACCTTCCTGTCTTCTGAGTGGGAGGTGGGAGCTGGTTTCATAGACTGGAAATGTCTACAAAACTACTCGACCGGCTACCTGACAGGCTGCCACTGTAGTAGTAGTTATGATTTGATTTATGAATACCTATTTTAACAAAAGACTGTATCAAGTTCAAGTCTTAAAGAGATCTCTCTTTAAAAATTAAAAAAGAAATGTACCACTTTCTTTGCTACAAGTAAGTTTATGTAAAAGCTCCGCAGTTATTAGCAGAAAATCAGCAGCTCCCTGAAGGGACACCTCTCAAAGCCACAGCCACAGGTGCAAGCTCACTGCGTCTGAGCTCTTCTCACAGACGGAGGGCCCTGGCTCGTCTACCTGGAGCTGGGCTTCACTCTTGGGATCCAGCGGTCTCTTATAAAGCAGGTGGAGGTACCCTGAGTCGTGGTTTCTTCCATGCTGCTCTCTGGCTTCTTCCACTCCAGCAAAGCCTTCCAGCAAAGTTGTTTTCAGGGCACTTATGTCTCCGTGAAGAGACTAGAAAAGGCACAGAGAAATATTGATAACGACTGGGTAGCCAAAACCAGACCAAATCCTCTGTGTGGACCCAGGAAGGGGAGAGCCTCAGCCATTTAACATGGTGGAGATCTCAGCAATTTAAATATCTCATTGTTCCATGCACAAAACCATGTGTCCCCAACACAAAAGAAGAGAAAAAGAAAAATGTTCTATTGCCAGTTGCAGTGGCGCACACCTTTAATCCCAGCACTCAGGGAGGCAGAGGCAGGTAGACCTCTGTGAGTTCGAGGCCAGCCTAGTCTATAAAGCTGTCCTGGACTTGCTTTGTAGAGCAGGCTGGCCTTGAACTCAGAGATCCACCTGCCTCTGCCTCCCTGAGTGCTCGTGTGTGCCACCACGCCCAGCTGAAGCTGACTTATCTCAACCTAATGCTATAAAAGAAACATTTCAAAGTATACTTAAATTAAATCAACAACTATAACCAAATTTTATGGAGTGTCTAGTATGTGCTGAGGAGGTGGAAACTATGACCCCACTTTACACAGGCAGAAACTGAAACAGACTGCCAGAACAGCTTTGTTAAGCCTCAGTTCTGACAGTCCTAAATTCAGGGGAATAAATATAGTGAGTGCTTCCAATCAGTGTTCTGGACAATTTCTAAAAGCTCCTTTCTATCCAGGGAAGATAACCATTGACAAACCTCTGTGGCCTCTCTAATCTCGAAAAGGAAGGTGTGCAAGTCGTCTGACTCAGTCCGCAGCATCTTCATCTCCTCTGAGGTGCCAACCTGGAAACAAGCTTTGGCAGTCCGGGACTTTAACTCCTCTAGCTCCTTCTGAAAGTGTGCGATCTGCGAGAGCACGAACAAAGAGACAACTTGTTCCAAACGGCAGCATTAACAGCAGCTCCCATGTTCTCAGGGCAAAGCTGTCTTGGGTCCCAGGCAGGACCTGAGGTTAGAATAACAGCAGTGCAGGTGACTGCACTTAGGCCACTCCAGTCTCAAGTCAGAGCTCCTCTCAGAAAGATGCTATCCTGCAACAACACTCACCTCCTCTCCGATCCCAGCCATCACAGGGTCTGAATCTTTCCACTGATGTCCCTGTTTCTCCAGGACAGAAGGCTGAAGTGACTTGGCCTGAAATGGAAGGCAAATACTTCAAGACAGGCTGGCTCCACACCACAAGCTCTAGTTTCTAGCAGCAGTCCTGCGAGGCCATCATGGCTAGCACTCTTGCACCCTGGGTCAGCACTCTTCTGAACCGTGTGTACTGGGTTCCATTTTGTACAAGATGCATTGTACGCGGTGAAAACCATGAGCCAGTTAGGACATCGTCACTCAGGGAACTTCTTCAGGAACCTTGCGGAGAATGAGGCACTCAAGATAGGCAGGAAGGCTCTCCCTCAGAGGGACCATCTGAGCAGGAACAAGATGGGACAGAGAAGCTGCAGGCAGAGCAGAGGCAGCACCTGCCAGGCAGCAAGAGAAAGGAGCTAAGGAGAGAAGACTGCTGTGGCCAGCTGTGAGACTCACGTGGGTTAGTGAAGCCAAGGACAGGGAGACTCGAAGAGGCCAGAGGAGCAGGCAGAGCACGTGTCTAAGGGCACACCAAGGAGTCCAACCGCTGTCGGCATGCTAGAATGACCACTGGTATTTCAGGAGTGTTTGAATGAAATATGATTTGTCATTAAACAAACAAACAACTCTCTTGCTACTCAAGAAACAGAGATGACAGTGAGAAGTAGAAGCCAAAAAAGGTACAGCAGTCAGGACCCCAAGAGGCAAGAGACAGCCACCGCCTGACACAAGCATGTAACAATACACCAGCATATGACACAGACGCAACATGACTGACATGACCTGGGGCGGGAAGATGGACTATGAGGGAAGCCAGGGGAGCCGAGGTGCATTTACTTCTGTGCCTGTGGGAGCCTGGCTTGTCAGCTTGCTGATGGAGGCGGGAGGGCTTCTCAGGGAGAAGGGAGCAAGTGCTGTGCAAGAGCTGGTAAAACAACCCAATCTGCCTGACACGGTTTCAGACTGCATGAGCTCTCACCTAACAGCAGCCACCTGACAAACGACCATGTGCTGGCCGCTGCGCTATGAGCTAGTGCAGTCCACGGCTGGGAGGCACAAGACAAGGTGTGACTCCTGCTCCTGGAATGCTCAAGTGGGAAAGTGACACATTACTGCCACAAAAACAAGCTGAGCCAGGCAGTGGAGGCACACACATAGGAAAATCTTTCTGAATCTAAAATAGGAAATGATTCCTAAAACAAGCTGGGGGAATGCTCAGTGAGTAAGGATGCTTGCCGTGTGAGCACGAGCACGGAGTTCAAATACGCTAACCCACGTCAAAAGCTGTATGTGGCCGTGGGCGCAGATAGCCGCAGAGCTTAGGTGGACAAAGACAGGAGAATGTCTAGGACACAGTGGTTGTCTACCAAGCTCCAGGTTCAGTGAGAAACTCTGTTTCAAGGGAATAAGACAGAGAGCAATAGAGCAGGACATCCAAGGTTTCTCTGGCCTCCTCACTCAGGTGCACATATACAACACACTCCTAATAAATGCAATTTTAAAAAGCAATATGTGAAAAGCACGTATTATAACACACAAAAACTGGGTTGAGGCTATAACTCAATAATAGTGTGCTAGTTCAATCCCAGGGCTGTAAAATAAAGGAAAAATAAAAACATATTCAGTTATGTTAAAACAAAACTCTTATATACACAGGTGATACAAAGAGAATGTACTATATACGCTTTCCTGTGTGTTGATCTCTCCCAAGAACTACGTATGACATACATCAGTGATTTAGACAGAGTCAATCCCTGCATGCAATGCACATGAACTATCAATTAAGACCATCTATCCTAGCTAGCTATAACCAACATGACACAGCCTGGGGGTCATTCTGAGAGGAAAGGCTCAATTGAAGAATTACCTAGATGAGACTGGCCTGTGAATGGGGATTGTCTGGTGAAGGAGGGCCCAGCCTACCATGGACACTAGTATCCATAGGTAGGTGGCCCTGACTGTGTAAGGAAGCTGGCTGAGTATAAGCCAGGCTGAGAGCCAGCCAGCAAGCAGCATCCTCCATGAATTCTGTTGTACCTTTTTGTCTGTGAAGTGAGTTCCCTGGTCAGAGGTACTGACTGCTGTGTGGAACAGTAGGTGAGCCTACCTTGATTCCTCAATGATGGTCTGTGACCTTGAGTGGAAAGCAGAATAAACCCTTTCCTCCCCTAAATCAGTGGTGCTGTTTTTGTTTTGAGAAAGGGTTTCTCTGTGTAATCCTGGCTGTCCTGGAACTCACTCTGTAAACCAGGCTGTCCTGAAACTCAAGAGATCTGCTTACCTGCACCTCCTGAGTGCTGGGATTAAAGGCATGCTACACCACTACCTGGCCTTTTGGTCAGTGTTTTAATCACAGCAACAGAAATCAAACTAGAACACCATCCAATAGAAAAACATAAAGAGACTGCATACAAGAAGATACATAGATGGCTAAAACTCATAGGAAATAAAGCTCAATTTTGCTAATCACTAGGAAAATAGGAGTTAATTAAAACAAACAAACAAAAAAACCCAAAAAAAACAAATACAATGTAAAATGAAAAATAGCAAACCTGGCAAGAATGGGGACAGGGTGGACTGTTAACCACGGGTGGCCATCTGCTAAAGAACATGTGCAAACCCGGCATGGTGGTGCATGTCTTTAATCCCAGCACGAGAGAGGCAGAGGCAGGTGGATCGCTGTGAGTTCAAGGCCAGCCTGGTCTACAAAGTGAGTCTAGGACAGCCAAGGCTACACAGAGAAACCCTGTCTTGAAAAAACCAAAAATCAAAAACCAAACCAAAACAAAACAAAAAAGAACATGTGCAGTCTATAGCCCAGTTATCCATGACTAGGCTTAAACCCCAAACAACATTGTGCATCCATTCACCAGAAGACATCAACCACACTAGTCAGGGCGCTGCCGCTCAGAACAGCTCTTGCTGGAGAGGCCTCAGCACAAGGGAAGTAGCACCATGATGACGCATCAACTGCACACAGCATAAGATGAACAGACACCGGAGCATAGCGACACTATGTGCTCCATGGTTCTACTTGATGGAAATTAACAAGAGAGTGAGGGACAGACACCAGAAGGGGCACATGAGGAGGAGCCCTGAGATCCTGGTAATGCCTCCTTTGTCAACTTGTTTGCTGGTTTCCAAGATGCAGTTAGTTGATGACAGGCATTCAGGTGTATACATTCAACATGGACTTTCTTCTACAGAAACGACTTCAATTAAAAAACTGAATAGAGGGGCTGGAGAGATGGCTCTGAGGTTAAGGGGATAGACTCCTCCTCCAGAGGTCCTGAGTTCAATTCCCAGCAACCACATGGTGGCTCACAACCTGATGCCCTCTTCTGGTGTGCAGGTGTACCTGCACACAAAGCACTGTATTCATAATAAAATAAATAAATCTTTAAAAAAAAAAAGTGGTGGCAGCCAGGCATGGTGGCACACACCTTTAATCCCAGCACTCGGGAGGCAGAGGCAGGCGGATCACTGTTGAGTTCAAGGCCAGCCTGGTCTACAAAGTGAGTCCAGGACAGCTAATGCTACACAGAGAAACCCTGTCATGAAAAATCAAAACAAAAACAAAACCCAGGAGGCAGAGGATCTCTTAGTTCAAGGCCAGCCTCCTGGATTGCAGGGTAAGCTCCAGGCCATCTAGGGCTACATAATGAGATCATGTCTTAAAAAACAAAGTAAATAGACAATTGCTTTAATGAGTACATGTCGATTTTGGTAGTATTCCCATGTTTGAATTCTAAAGCACAAAGGCCCATTTTAAGTAACATGCGAATATATTAAATAATTTAAACTTACCTGAGAAGAGCCTGACTTTGCTACTGGAGGGTTTGTCCTGGGTGATTTTTGCACCATGCTGGGCACTGAACTTGCACCACTCTGAGTCGATCGGCCTGCTAGTATAAATGACCAAGGAAGTCAGGTATAACAGAAACCTACTCCTGTTACTTCTTTTCCCAAATCTACGGAATCACACATTGTCCCTGGCTCCACTGTTTATAATCTGTATAAAAAAAAAATTAAAAAAAAAGACGAGCAAATTGGGCCTGGTGGTGCACACCTATAATCTCAGCACCCAGATGCTCAGAAGACAGAATTTAAATTCAAGATCACTTTAGGTGACATATCAAGTTCTAGGCAAGGTTAGGCCACCTTTGAGACATGTCTTGAAAACACAAACACAGCTGACAGGATGGTTTAATGCGGTTACTTTGGTAAACTTCACAAGAAAAGAAATGTCCCTTTCTCTGAGCAACAGCTAAGAAGCAAAGATTTGAAAAGGTTTCCTCCCTCCCTTGCCAAATTAAATTTTTTTCAGGCTTCAAACCCAAATGGCTGAGTATGGTGACTGCGGCCTTCACTCCCCGCAGCCAGGAGGCAGAGGCCGTCAGGGCCACGTTCTGAGTTTGAGGCCAGCCTTGTCTACACAGCGAGATCCAGACAAGCCAGGACTACACAATAAAACCCTGTCTTCAAACCAAAACCCCAAACTAATAGCTACCCAAATAACCAATTTAAAAACTGCACGCTGGGACTAGAGAGATTGGTTCAGGAGCTAAGAATGAGGACTGCTCTTGCAGAGACCTCAGCTTTGGTTTCTAGCCCCACAACTGCCTGTGACGCCAACTCCAGGGGATCAGACGCCTCTGGTGTCACATGCACATACGGACACATAATAAAATAAACACAGCAAACACCCTCCCCCAAGCCCAAACTCAAAACAAACTCTTCAGTCAGACTGAACAAAAGCATGACGGTGGCGCACATCACCTATGTTGTGTGACCACCCCAACTCTTTAACTTGTGGTCACTGAGCTTTAACAGACACTTCTGGGCAAATACGACATGCACATTAGATGTGACTGTTGTTAGTTTCCTGAGTGTAATGGCCTTGGCCTTTAGGAGATGGGCACCCATGTACCTGGAGGGCAGTGTTACATAACATCTGCAATGAACTCTCACGTGTTCTAAGTTTTACATAATAAGGAGCTTAAGTAAGCATGCACACTGTGTAGACAGCACTGAGCCTTGGTGAAGAGCACGGCAGTCACAGTCTGCACCTGTAACAGGAAGGGGACGCAGGGCGGGTGCCTCTGAGTCTATGTCCTCCCTGTGATGGGTCCCATTCCATCACGGAGCACCTGGAATTTTGACTATTTGTAGGTTCATCCTCTCTTATAAGGTTCTCCACCCTTATTACCCCTAACACTGGAGAAGAGAGAAAAAAGGGTAGAGGGAAAGGGGTGAGGTTATTAGACTCCTTCCTACTGTTGGGGGCACTGAGTTCCTTGGGGCAAGCTTGACTTTGCCATCAAGGATATCTGCTCTCTTCCTGTTTCTCTGCATATGGCTAGTTGGCAAAGCACAACCAACAGCACCCAAACTCCAACCAGCCACCCACAGCCACCAGGCCTCTCAGGGACCTAGCACTTATATCTCCTCTGAAAAGTTCCCAGAATTCCAAATGTCACACACTCACAGCAACTATCTGCAGCTGCAAAACCACGGCCCTGCCAGAGCACGAGGCAGTCCTAGTCACCTGCTGTGAGGCAGCCTTATCTCCCCACATCTAGGACTAAAACAAAAGCATAGGCCCGTAACATTTCTCTGTGTGTTTGTTTGTTTTTCTTTTCTTTTTTTCCTTTTTTGTTTTTGTTTTTTGAGACAGAGTTTCTCTGTGCTATCTTGGCTGTCCTGGGCTCGCTTGTAGACCAGGCTGGCTTTGAAATCACAGTGATCCGCCTGCCTCTGCCTCCCAAGTGCCGGGATTAAAGGCTTGTGTCACCACGCCCGGCTTCTGTTTTTTTTTTAAAAACCCAAATCGCACAATTCTCACTACAGTCAGGAGCAGTAAGCGTAAGAGTCATCGAGGGCTGCCCCAGTCATGCTGAAGGGCAGTCAGGACTGTCTTTCCATTACAGCAGGCAAGCACTCAGGCACAAGACACTTCCTATGAATTTCCAATGAGCAGCTAAGTAAAGAACTGGAACCACTGTGCCTCTCCAATCAGGGCATAATAATCACAGCGCATTAAAACATGTAAAGCAAACAAACAAAAAACCAACAAAATTTAGCCAGGTGGTGACAGCACACACCTTTGATCCCAGCACTTAGGAGGAGGCAGGGGCAGGTGGATCTCAGTTCAAGGCCAGCCTGGTCTACAGAGTGACTTCCAGGACAACCAGGGTAACAGAGAAACTCTGCCTCAAAAAAATAAAAACAAACAAAAAACCTTGTTTCACAACATTAGTAAGGATTTTCAACACGCTAAGCCCATTCATTCATCTGAAATGGGCGGGTGAGGATGAAAGCTGTGGCTTCAGAGAATACCTGATGTTGAGGGAGAGACTGAAGACTTGAAAGGCATGGAGCTGGATGCTGCTGGGAGAGGCGTGGGATGGCTGAGTGGTCCAGAAGCAGCTGGCTTGGGGGAGGAAGAGAATGGCAACACGGAGGGTGTGCTCGTGGAGCTAAGAACAGGTGCAGAGGAGGCCACAGCGGTGAACCTGAAAGTGGAAACGCAGTGCTATCACAACAGCCGGCTAGAGGATGAATAACCAACGATCCATCTCCTCTGCCGTCAGAGCCACACACGCGCTGTTTCCTCATGTGAGGGCATTACCTCCTACTCATCCACACCGGCATCACCGGAGCACTAGTGTAAGGTGAAAACCCAACTCTCCATGGTATGAGATATCTATTTTTTAGCCTATCAAGTGTGTTTGTTTTGTCCTAAAAGGGTGGTGCAACAAAGGATGTGAACTTGCTTTTGTGATTTTGAGGGTTTGGGGGTATGAAAAACACCAGGGAAGCAAGAGGGTCACTATGGCTGGGACACCATGGCCTAGTAAGAATGTCAAGTCAACACACCCAAGACAAGGTCTGCAGACAAGCTCAGTAAAAGAATGAGCAGGCCAGCGCTGGAGAGATGGCTCAGAGGTTAAGAGCACCAGCTGCTCTTCCAAAGTTCCTGAGTTCAATTCCCAGCAACCAACATGGTGGCTCACAACCATCTATGAGATCTGGTGCCTTCTTCTGGCCTGCAGGTGTACGTAATAAACAAACAAACAAAAAGAACGAGCAGGCCAACAGAATGGAAAAGCAGATAGTGGCTAGAGTGAAGAGGCCACACGTTAATTTAATCTGAGCAATGACAGGCTGCAGCAGCACATCCTGGCAACAAGGCAAGCAGAACTCCAAATTGATGGTTCTGACACTTGCTGCGGCTGGAAGAGGCTGTACAATAGACAGGAACATGCCCTCCAGATGCTCACTTTAGTGGGGAGAACAGAAAACCGCAGATAAAGAGGTAAATAAATAAGGTATGAGCAAGGTGGCTGGAACCAGATCTGGAGGAAACCAAATACCACGGTAAAAAGTTTGAATTGTGAAGAAACGCAACGAGAGACCTTTGGGGACCGTCAAGCAGGAGAGTCACCTCATGGGTCCCTGACTGCACAGGTCACGTGCTGGCTGCACAGAAAACAGCTGAGAGTCAGAGTGGCTATGGGGAGGAGAAAACTACAAAAGACCCATTTATTTTCCAGGATGTATGCTCTGGGCTATTTCCTTTTTAAAAATAAGGAATAGCTCCTATCTGTACAGCCTGAAAAGGTGATACAACTACTCGGAAAGATAAAACACCCTTCGAGAGCCACTTCTGGACTTGATCTGCAGAGGAGCTGCAAGGCCTCCCACTGGCTAAATTTCCACTGCTAAGTACTCCCTCAGAAGGACCGCTGAGCACTCTACTTAGTGACCCTAGTTCAGTGACTATCCTGCAGGGTTTCCACCCACTCGACGTCCCAGGTGACTTACTTCTCATTCAGGTTGACTTTCACCGAAGAGGCTGAGGGTGGGAACGAAGGCTTCACTCCTGTGTTTGGGGCACCCGGCATGGGTGTGCTTTCCATGGTGGGCTTAAAACCTGATGACCCGAGAGCGAAGGGAGCCGCAGGTGTGGCCACGGAGGATGCTGCAGGGGTTGGGGCCAGGGAGCCTTTGGAAGGAGGAGCAAAAGCAAAGGAGGAGGTGCCAGAGCCCAGTGCTGCTCTGGAACTGTCAGAGCCAGAGGGATATGGAGGGGGCTCCCCAGTGACAGAAGCAGATGACTTTAAGGATGAAGGGCCAAAGGAGAACACAGAAGGGGGGCCCCCGGCAGAGGACAAGGGGAAGGTGGCGGCAGCAGCAGCAGAGGGCACAGGTGCAAGGGACGAAGAGGCTGTTGCTGGGGCATCAAGGTTTTGCGGGGCTTGAGGGGCAGTTGGAGTGGTAGGAAAACTTCCTGCAATGAAAACCAAGGAGAAACAAAATAGCAAAGTTAACCTGTAATCCTAGTGGCCCAAGTGACTGTAGGCAAGGGGGCTGGGGGTGTCAGGTGAAGCTGGAAATGGTGCCTATTAAGAAAACAGACAGGAGACAGGCAAGGCGGCACCCGCCTATAATCCCTGCACTCAGGGAGGCAAAGGCAGGTGGATCTCTCTGAGTTAGAGGCCAGTCTGGTCTACAAAGAGAGTCCAGGATAACCAAGGCTACACAGAGAGACTCTGTCACGAAAAATCAAATTAATCAATAACCTAATTGGCCTGGGCTGTTAGGCTAAGATGTGTCTTCATGAAGCTACTAAGAGCATAGAAAGGATGCAAGTGGGAAAACACCACCTTGTGACGTAAATCGTCACATCCAGAATATCTAGCGCTGTCTTGGAAGGTGATTTGGCTGCCTCTTTTAGACAGTAACTATGGACCCAGCAAGAGACACATTCTTCAGACACGTGCAGACAGACATCACTTTCAGCCCGTCAGCATTAGACCACAATGGGAAACAGAAGCCACATCCTAAAGACATTATAGACGCTCCTCCTGGAGCGATTAGCACTGAGGACTTGAAGACCATCGCCGTGCGGCCACTGGCCACACAACACCACATTCCTGAAGCTGCTATGTGGAAGCAGACAGAAGCAGCAATGGCTTCCAAGCCTATGATTGTGCTCAGCTGTGCTCGGCAGGTACGAGGGCAGACTATCTCCCACGTCCATGATTCCTTCTTCACACAGCTGGTACCCCTGCACCAGGTGAGGAGGAAGGAGGAGAGGCTCTAGAGAAGGCTAACAGCTGCCACCCCCTGGCTGTGCTCAGGCACTCAATGGGGGGCACAGCCCCTCATGCACAATAGTGCCCAGAAACAACTGCCCCACAGGGGTTGGCCCAATGAGCGGCCCGCTCACCACACAGACTGAGGCTGAGTGTAGGTGCTCGTGAAAAGCATGATGGGAGAACGTAAGACAAAGGACACCCTGTGCATAACTGAAATTTGGTCTGGCACTGGCAGTCTATCCACATCCTGGTAGATGACTTGGGGTCACATGGCAGCTGGCAGGGCCCATGGTATTTGAGTCCTATGATGCATGAGCCACTCGGCCTTATGGAATGGCATGAAACATCACCAAGCATAAATAACCATATCTCACCCTAATGGTCAGCAGTCCTTGGTGGAACTAGTGACACTATGGGCATTTCAGCCACACAAGAAGAAAAGCATCAGTTACATTCTCTCAGAACTGAGGAAGAGAAAACAGCAAAATCCAATATATGGGAAAAAGCATTTCTAACAAGTTTGATATTTTCTTTCCACAAATGACACAATACTATTGTGGGAATGTAGACAATAGAGATTAGCATGTCTACATGTGTTCCTACATGTAGCTAATACATGTATTAGCATGTCTACAAAGATTCCACCACAAATGCTGACTATGCTCCTCCTTTGATGGTCTGTTTTTCTCATTTTTCTGCAATACAGACATTACCTGACTACGTTCTAAAAGAAAAGGGAAAAACAAATCAAAAGCTAATGAAATAGAAATAAGAGACTCTAAAATCTCCATATTCCCATAAGCCAGAAATAGCTACTGGAGTCTAATAGCTTCTTCCCAGTGTTTCTCTAGGTGCACTGTTTTACACGAAAGCACAACATAGCACACAGTGGTTCTTCATGGCCCATCTTTCTACCTTGTAAATGTTTTTCAGTTACATTTTTTACTGTCCATGCAAAATCACCCATCTGCCTAACCCTCGTGATAAACAGGTCACACAACAGAGCCAGGGTCAACATGGCTGAGCTTCCTTTCTGTCAAGTGTACCGAGGGTTGGAGAACGAACCCGGGGATGAAGGGAACCAAAGAAGTGCACACATGTTCCAAGACAAGGCCAGCCGAAGCCTTCCTGGTACTCGGACTGTGTGCGGATGAGCACATGGATCTTTAAGTCACCGTCACTGGAGATGCTCACGGGCTGCTGAAGGAGGCAGCGCACACACCTGAGGACTTGGGCTGTCGCTCTCCTTCTGTTGAGATCAACTCCAAGGTCTTCATTAGGGACCGAACCCCAGGATTTTGATTGATCATATAAAATGGACAAAGCACACCATCTGTTGAAAGTAACAGGAGAACCGGAGCGGGAGGAAGAGTCTTTTCTTCATCTGTCAAAAAGAAAACAGGTGATAAGAGTCAAGTCAGTTTCTGGGCCGGGAGGGCAGCTGCCCTTGCGTAAGAGGTCTGAGGTGCTGCTCACTCAGACGTGAACAAGCAGCAGCTGCACCAAGAGCTCACACTAGACATCACCACATACTGTGGGACCCTGAGGGACACTCTAGCAGCCCTGCACTCTCCCGGGCTCCTCCACTC
>OU015750.1:8693691-8712176 GCA_907169655.1 Acomys percivali | reverse complement strand
CTCTCCAAGTTAAACTACTTTATACTCATTCACAGTTGAATTTTAAGTACACAAGAAGAGAAGAGCACAAGCTCCTCAGACCAAATGTATCTACCAAACCAGGAAAAGGGCACAGAGCTCAGCGGTGCCTGGCCAGGCCAGCTCCACAGTGAAGTTCACAGGCAAACAGTCTTCAGCTGCCTCACCACACCTGCCGCTGGAGTCACACAGCTGACCTCCACAGGGAAGACATATTCGGAGAACATGCACAGCCCCGTGTGGGAAACATGAGCTGGGGGATCTATTCCCTCATTCTTCCCTTTAGCTGAGGCACCGGTGGGTACACTGCCAGCTGACGGTGACACTCCCTTGGGAGGTCACTAGGGAACCAAATGGGCAAGAAAGTATGCCACGAAATTCCAATGCTACGCACTCACTGTGTGCGGCTGTGGGCCATCAGTGATGCCCATCTTTGGGTAGCCTAGACTGTCATGACGCGCCCTCCACCACTCTGCAGGGAGAAATGTGCTAAGGCCTCTAAGTATCAGCCATTACAGAACACTCACTGATGGCGACTTCTACTTCATTGGTATAATCTATGGCAACACCCATGGGCAAGGAGTCATCACTTTTGTCTGTCACAGGCAGCTCGGCTCGACTAGAATCCTCCAGTAGCCAAGATTCCCAGTTAGTCTGAAGGGGAGTGGGAGAGACACGACAGAAACATGTGTTGCTTAGCACTTGCACTGATTCTTCCTGGCCCCACTCAGTCCCCAGAGAACACATGGCGTGGCTCAGCTTCCTGCGCTGATGGGGAGGCTGACACCAGGAACATCTAAAAGCCAGAAGCAACCCGCATGTGAGTGGCTAAGTGAGTCAGCTTCGGCACCTGCTCCTGGTGTGCCCACCCCTGCCTGTTGCCTCCCAGAACTTGGCAGTTCCTAAAGACAACGACAAAGAGGCCCAACAGACACACCCCATGGATGCCTGTGTCATTCGCTGCTGAGACAGAAGGCAGCAACCTCAGCTCCTTTCTTCCTCCCACTGGCCAGTCCTGCTGCTTACACTCCACGAGAAGCTTCTACCTCTTGCCAGTTGCTCCGCTCTTGCTCCTGTTTCCCATGCAACAAATGAGTCTAAAGATTCATCAACACTCTCTCTAGCTTTCTGTCCTGATGAACTGGGCAGCAGGAGTCGCAAGGGAGCAGGAGACAAGTCACAAGGCTAGAAAAGCACAAGCTGTGCCGAGTAAGCTAGGTGCAGCCCCATGGCAGCAAACCAAGCTGGCCCTAACTCTCAGGACCTGCTAACTGTTTCAGGCCAGCACGCAGACAGTGGCCATGTGGGGACTGCAAGCAGCAAGCCAGTGAGAACAGCAGAAGAGGTACCAGGGCACCAGGGCGAGTGTGACAAGAAGAGATACCAAGGTTGGTAGAGTGCTCGCCACACGTGCACAGAGCTCTGGGTTCAACCCCAGCCCTGTGTAAAACCATGAACATGGGAGGGGAGGACGAAGGGAGATTATTGTTGTCCTTTAGAGTCTTTGAGCTAAAGGCTCATTGAAAGGGATGTGCCAGGCTGGGCATGGTGGGGCACGCCTTTAATCCCAGCACTCGGGAGGCAGAGGCAGGCGGAGGCAGGTGGATTGATGTAAGTTTGAGGCCAGCCTGGTCTACAAAGCGAGTCCAGGACAGCCAAGGCTACACAGAGAAACCCTGTCTCGAAAAACCAAAAAAAATAAATAAATAAAGGGATCTGCCTTCACTATAGTCTTAACTAATTACCACCACTGTGACCTCTCTCAAAAAAGCATCATTCAACATCAAAGTGACAAAAAAGGAAAATTTACCTGATCACTTTGTCGAGCAAGAATGCTGACTTCTGTTGAAGCTGCAGATGCGGCCAGCACTAAGTCCCTTAAGAGCCAAACAAAAGGTCATTACATTTCAGCCCATCAACAGCCCGAACCTGACTGGGTCCCCAGTGCCAACACAGGGCAGGGTTTCCTAGCTAGGAGAGAGGGTGGCAGGTGCGAGATGTAGGGCTGAGCTTTTTAGTTCTAGAGCCCCGGAAGCCTGCCCACTACTATCCGTGCACGACACGGGAGACACACAAAACCAAGTCGCAACAAGAACGCTGGCCCGCAACAGGGAGCCTGAGCTCAAGAAGAGACACTGCCGGGGACTTCCAAAGGCAAACTGCTCCTGGAGAAACCTTGCATGAGTCCCTTAGGCATCAGTGCTTTTAGGCCAGCTGTAATTCCAGCACTCAGAAGTCTGAGGCAGGAGGATCACTGTGAAGTGAAGGTTAGTTTGGGCTACAAAGGACTCTTTTTCAAACAAACACATGAGTATTTCCACTGTAGTATGTCACTGTGGTTGAGAACATTGGACTTTGTGGGACTGGGTGTGGTGGCAGCCCCATCCCTAGAGGCAGAGGCAGGGGGACCTCTATGAGTTGAGGCCAGCTTGCTCTACACAATGAGTACAAACCAGCCAGGGCTAATATTGAGACTTTGCCTCAAACACCAAACGGGGGATACAGGGGTGAGGGTGGGGGATGGTGGTGGAAGAAGAGGTAGGCGCACATGTATTGGACTCTGCAGACTAGTATATACTGATTGTAAATAAGTCAGGATTGGGAAGGAGCCGTTGTAGCCATAGGACATTATCACCCACTGACTGGCAACACACTGAGGGCCTCTCAGCCTGTACTTTCCTCTCTTACTGGCCTGACACAGCAGCAGGAGTGCTCTACTCACCACTCTTCGATGTAACTGAGGTAGTAATGATGCTGTCGCTCTGTGCAGCTGCTATAGCAGGGCTCCATGAAGTTCACAAATATTTCCGGGTGCTTTTCTTCTTTTTTCTATAAACAAGAGAAAGAGAGAGAGAATCATACATACAACTTCTCTGTACTCCTATACAGCTCACAGTCTCAAGACAAAATCCACTCAGGCTTAATCAGAAACTTGATACCAAACCTGTGCACGAACCCAGGGACGAGCTCTGAAGGTGCACCAGGTCGCATGAGGACCAGAATCACAACCACCAGGCAAACGGAATAGGACTGTGCCCTGCCACACCTACCACAGGACACACAGGGGTGGCTCACTCAGCCTTTACACTCCTGTTTTCTCAGCCGTACAACAGATCCTCGCAGCCTATCTGAGTGCTGTGAACAATGCTTCCCTGACCACTCTCAGCTACCACAGTACACGCTGGCAAGCAGCCAGTACTTTTTCAGTGTTACTCCCCACAAAAAAGTTACTGAGGTTATCGAAGAACATAATTTTAAACTGAACGGCAGCAGACACCCAAGAGTTACTGCAACCACCACTCTCTGACTACAAATTATCAACTACCCCATTCGTCAGCATGTGGGATCCTTAAAAGCAAGTACTTTGACCTGGTCACTTCTGTATCCCAACACACTACCTGCATCTCAGAAATATCCAGTAAACAAATGAATATTAAAAATCAAGATAGGGCTGGGCGGTGGTGCTGCACACCTTTAATCCCAGCACTTGGGAGGCAGAGGCAGACAGATCTCTGTGAGTTTGAGGCCAGCCTAGTCTACAAAGCGAGTTCAAGGACAGCCAGAGCTGTTACACAGAGAAACCCTGTCTTGAAAAACAAAAACAAAAAACAAAACAAAACAAAACTAAACAGAAATCAAGATAGGGAACCAGACAATGTGGCGCAAGCCTTTAATCCCAGTACTCAGGGAGGCAGAGGCAGGAGGATCTCTGCGAGTTCCAGGCCAGCCTGGTCTACAAGGAATCCAGGACAGCCAAGACTACACAGAGAAATCCTCTCTCAAAAACAACAACAAAATTAAGACAGGGGCTAGAGAGATGGCTCAGTAGTTAAGAGCACCTACTGCCTTTACAGAGGACTTGGGTTCACTTTCTAGCACACTCCAGTTCCAGGGGATCTGATACCCATTTCTGACCTCTGGGGGCATCAGGCACACATGAAATATGCATACATACATGTAGGCAAACCCATACATAAAATAAACCCTTTTAAAATCAAAACATTCCCTTTCTTTTCTAAATTACAGTATAAGTAAGCACATTTTATCCATTTTTTAAAAAATTTCATAATTAAATCATGCTTGTGGTGGTTTGAATGCTTGGTCCCCAGCTAGTGGAATTGTTTGGGAAGGATTAAGAGGTGTGGCCTTGTTGGAGGTATGTCACTAGGAGGGAGGGAGACTCCAGAGGCCCACACTGGGCCAAGTGTCTTTGGCTATCTGCTGCTCCACTCAGGATGTAAAGCTCTCAGTGCTGCTCCAGTACTACGCTTGTCTGCTCCCTGCATGACGACCATGGACTAACCCTAAAAACTGTAAGCAAGCCCCCACAAAAATACTTTATAAAGCTTATACAAGAGCTGCGTTGGTCACAGTGTCTCTTCACTGCACAGAGCAGGATGAAGACTATGCTCTAAATGGACACCATAATTTTGATCCCATGTGGTGACATTGAAAACTTACACCCAACTCAGTATCACCGCCAATAAAAAAATGGAACTTAATTCTAAGTGACCTTTACTAGACGACCTCTGTGACTCTCAGAAAATAAAGATGACTTTTCACATGCTTACCGGTAGTAGAGCCATCACCACATCTGGACAGGCTTCCAAGGTCCCATCTGCACCAGCATAAACTATCGTGAAGACGTATGTACCAATCCACAGCACATCTAGAACTGAAAGACACATGTCCCTAATTCCTAAGCAACCAATCTCAGCAAGAAAGAAGCAGCAAAAACATCATGCAGCCACTGTGTGCTTTAAGAGTTAACTGGGGGAGGGAGGAGGGGCATATGGGGGGCAGAATTGAACTACTATGGCTTTACAAAGGTCCATACTCTGATGAATAACAATAATTGACAGACACAAAGGCTTCAATTAACCCAGTTTCTTAAAACTAGTAGGTTTCCTGCAGGATGATTATTAGGGAAAATGATGAAGAATTCTTCTAAATATGCAAGATCCATTTCAAGCGACATAACTAAGTAACTCAGACATTAAGTGAGACTGGTTCCCACGCTCTCCTGAGTAGAGATGGAGGAGCCCACGTGGCTAGAATGGCTGCAGGAGAGGCTAGAATATAAGCAGTCCTTACCTCTGACAGGGTGGTCTGACTCATAAAATGGAGGGCATGGAATGACCTTTTTTTCCTGCAAAGTCTGAAAGAGATTTGAGAAATATCAAATGAAATAATGCTTAACTCACTGAAATAGTCAAATCCAATCAGACCCCCTAGAACCTGGTGTTCTGTGCCCCACCACAAAGAGCACAGCATCTTTTCCTAGCACCCCCCACTCCAGGGAAAGGCTCACATCAACACCTTCAGATGCAGGTACCTTTTTACACAGCAGACAATATGGAGCCACTGAAGAGAGAAGCTCCCTGCACAGAGCAGGAAAGCAGACCTCAGTACACTAAGTTACTAGATGTATTTATGCCAAGTGGTGGTGGCACAAGCCTTTAGTCCCAGCACTTTGGGAGGCAGAGGCTGGTAGAGCTCTGTGAGTTCAAGGCCAGTATGATTTACAAAGAGAGTGCCAGGACAGATAGGACTATTGCATAGAGAAAACCAAACCTAAACTAAAACCAAAAAGGCAGAAAAGAAAAAAGTCAAAGATGTCCTGAAACCACCCTCAACAGCGGTCACTTAAATAAGAAAGGTTCTCAAGTACAAAGCAGTGACTCACAGGAAGATACTGGACCACAGTTCCATTCTGCTTTCCTACTGCCAGCTGCTTTCCTTTGGGACTCCAGCACACTGAGAAGAAAATGCTATCAATTAAAAATTTAAAAACCGAGCCGGGCGTGGTGGCGCACGCCTTTAATCCCAGCACTTGGGAGGCAGAGGCAGGCGGATTGCTGTGAGTTCGAGGCCAGCCTGGTCTACAAAGTGAGTCCAGGACGGCCAAGGCTACACAGAGAGACCCTGTCTCGAAAAACCAAAATAAATAAATAAATAAAATAAAATAAAATAAAAATTTAAAAACTGAGGGAAAGAAAGCAAGCTCTATTATCTAGACGCACCACAAAAAGACTGCAAGCTCATCCCCAGGCAGACTGGAGAACCAGCAAAGTATGAATTACACATGCCACCGGGCCGCAGGCTGAGAGCTAACAATGTTTTTCCAGCATAGTTTGGCCAGGCGAGGAGAACGCAGGTCTTTAGAGGGCCAGGACTCATGCTGCCGTTTCTATCTGTTACTTCTAGTGCTTTGCACAGAGACACAATGACTTTCAGATGGCCGCTCTTTTAGACAATTATTCTCAAAAATCTAGTTTTAAATGAGCTGTGCCAAAATATTTCTTTATCTCCACAGCCCAAGCACACTCAGATTAACTCGTGTGCTGTCTGGCTTCAAGACCATTAACTATAGAAATAAAGAATAGTTCCAATTCCCACCCACCCCCATCCCCAATGATCCACACAAAATAAGAAAGCCATCTACTTTTACTTCCAGAAATTAATTTTTAAAGAGCTTGCCGCTACTGTGCTTTATGGGTGGAAAGCCTTTATTACCCACCACATGTAACTGCCGTTGAGGGAGGAAGAGTGGCACACACTTTCACCACATCTGTAACTTGCAGGACAGAAATACTGCCATCGGCCAGACAAACTGCCACCATGGAAGGGACAGTAGGGTTCCACTTCATATCAGTCACCATCCCGCTTGCATCCTTTGAAAGCTTGTGGTAGGTAAATGGGCGTTTCAGTGGTTTAGCCTGTTAAAATAAGTACACAAATGCAAAATAAATTAATAAATTAATAAACACAAAGGCATTTAGGATTCAGAGGAAATGATTGAATATGCATTCCTAAGTCAAACTCTATATTTCTTCATAACTAAAAAAAACAAGAAGTGGCTTTGCATAGCAATCTATTTGTTATGAACAATTCAATGGAACTTAGAAATGGCCATCAATAATCCTCCCACGAGGGGCCTGCTGGCAGGGATATGCAAATGTAAGAGTCAACAAACAGCAGGAAGAACACTGAATTCTTGGATCTGCTTCTTAACGACCCTGGCCAGACCTTTTGGTTTCTTTCTTCGGTTTTTGGTGCGGGTGAGTTTTATTTGCTCTGTTTTAGAAACAGGTTCTTGCTGACATAGGCTGGTCTGGCCTCACGCTCCCCATTTATTTGCCTGCCTTGGTCTAGGACTATAGGTGAGTGCCAGCATGTTCTGACATCTGCCTTTCCGCCTGTAAAATGAAGGCGACTTACCCACTGTAGGAAGCATGGAAAAAGAAGACAAGCCGTACAAATACCTAATCCCAAGCACAGAGCCAGTGCTTTGGTTTTTTTTTGTTTGTTTGTTTTTCGAGACAGGGTTTCTCTGTGTAGCCTTGACTATCCTGGACTTGCTTTGTAGACCAGGCTGGCCTCGAACTCACAGCAATCCACCCGCCTCTGCCTCTCGAGTGCTGGGATTAAAGGTGTGCGCCACCACGCCTGGCCAGAGCCAGTGCTCTATACTGCTACTGAATCACCTGCCTGGAGCAAGGAACCCTGCACAGGAGATGCTAGAGCAACGACGCAGACACTGGCCTTCTCCACTAGCTCCGTGGTGTGTCACGAAGCAGATCTCTAAGCCTCCTCTTGACAGTCTTGTGTGTAAATGAGAAATGTTAACTTGGTACAGGACATATTAGAATTTACTAAGATGTTTTCTGTCTCTAAAACTTATGAGTCTATACTTCAGGAATATTTTTATAGTCTCTATTTTAACCCAAAAAGTTTTCACGTTGACCTGAGATGCATTTGTTAGGTCCAAAGGAAACTCAAATTCCTCAAATCCCAAAAGGCAGTCTATATATCCAGAAATAGGCTCAACCTGGACTATAGTCTGAAGATTTCTGCTTGTTAGATAAAAGCCAGCCTTCTGAGACCTGGAAAAATGAGTTCCCATCTACCAAAAGGAGTCATTTCCTTTACCTCTGAAGGGACATATGGCTACCTGCGGCATCTATCAGCATATGAAAGCTAATGCTGCCCTCCAGGCTCCTCCAGTATCACACGTTTAAATAACTGTTGCATATTTCAGAGTCCATATTAGCATCCTAGCCCTTCTAACCTCCTCCCCGACCCTACACTCCTCCAACTCCATGACGTCCTTCACTGCAACCACTCAGTCCCCTTGTAACCCTGCTATTCTGATATGCTCCTGGCCCCGCCTCCCTCAATAGGGTTTCTCTATTCTCTATAGCCTGATATTCTCCCCTCTCACAGGGCCCTGCCTATAGCCAGTCAGCTGGTCATGTTCAGTCTACCTTCTCTGCCCTCGATTGTTTCAAATTCCTCTGACTGTTTGCTCTCTTATGTCTACAATAGAAACCTTTCCCTTAACCATACCAGGGAGCAGCCATGCAGCTTCCGAATCAGAATGTCTATGAGGAAATCTCTTTGTTCTCATGTTGAAAGCATAGTTTATGGTAGCTTACCTGATTTGAAAATGTGCGAACGTCAAAAAAAGCTATGATGGAGCCATAGTCACTGGACATCATGCATGCAGAGAGTGTGAGGTTATCACAGCTCAGTGCCAGGTGATGTACTGGGAATTTCATAGGTACATTCAAGCCTTGAACTGTCTCAACTATGGAAACAGAAAAGACAAAGCAGAAAATAGCATGTAAAAGACACACAACCACAATCCTTTATCCATGTCAATATGAAACATTTTTTCATCTGTATAAACATGTACCTGTTGGAAGCCCAGCAGTAGTGGCGCACGCCTTTAATCCCAGAACTCTCGAGGCAGAGGCAGGTGGATCGCTGTGAGTTCGAGGCCAGCCTGGCCTACAAAGCAAGTCCAGGACAGCCAAGGCTACACAGAGAGACCCTGTCTTGAAAAAAAACAAAACAAAACAAAAACAAAAAAACCATATTGCCGTTGGGAACAGGTAAAGGAACTGTCTTAAGTAATGCCACTTTGATTTCAGACTCCATTTTACCTATAGGGTGAAACAAAGCTCATGTTCCTGGGCCCTGGAGGAACTGGGGACTTTAGAAGCTGACCAACCCCCTCTCTAATCAACAACAGTTACCTAAAACATAATGCCTGTTCCTAATGGAAAGAACAGGTGAAGGTGACTGGTTGGACAAAAACACTTCGATTCAATGTCAGCTGACGATGATGGAACACCCAAGAGAGCCCCCAATCTCAAGTCCTGATTGATGAAAATTGTAACAGTAATTTGTCCCAGGTGCTTGTGGGCTTTATGCTTATAAACCCTACTTTAGTCCCTACTAGCTGGCAGGAGAAAAAGGACTCCAGAGTCCTTGTCCAGTGGCCCTGATCGATCAGCAACTCTGCTTATGTGGTAGGAATAACAAAAGATTCTGCTGCCTCAGGAGCCCACTGGGGTCTTCTCCCGCCTTCCTCGCGGCAAACAATGCACACCTTTGGATCTTAAGTCTCCTCTGAGTAGGTAACAGTGCATTAGCTATCCCAGGACTCTTCTTACTGACCTTGCTGGAAAGGCTTTTGCTACAATGCTCCAAATACACATCTGTGGGGTGGCGCTGGCACGCCTTCTCCTAAACAGCCAGAGCTGAGGAAAGTTCTTCTTTCCTCTCAACCCAGCGGAAAGACTCACAGAAACAACAGCAGAGCGCTCAGAAGAAAACTCAGAAAGGCTTCAGGGCCCTCACTGAAATTGTGCCCCGCAAGGCAATCTTAAGGCCAAAAGAATTTCTTTCTTTCTCTCTTTTTTTTAAGATTTATTTATTTAAAGCCGAGCGTGGTGGCGCACACCTTTAATCCCAGCACTTGGGAGGCAGAGGCAGGCGGATCGCTGTGAGTTCGAGGTCAGCCTGGTCTACAAAGTGAGTCCAGGACAGCCAAGGCTACACAGAGAGACCTTGTCTCAAAAAACCAAAAAAAAAAAAAAAAATTTATTTAATACACATATAGTGTTCTGCCTGTATGTAACTCCTGCATACCAGAAGAGGGCATCAGATCTCATTATAGATGGTTGTGAGCCACCATGTGGTTGCTAAGAATTGAACTTAGGACCTTTGGAAGAGCAGTCAGTGCTCTTAACTTCTGAGTCATTTCTCTAGCCCTTTTTTGGTTTTTTTGAAACAGGGCTTCTCTCTATGTGTAACCCTGGCTGTCCTGGACTCACTTTGTAGACCAGGTTGGCCTCAAACTCAGAGATCCACCTGCCTCTGCCTCTCAGTGCTGGGATTGAAGGTGTGCACCACCACCACCACCACCGCCTGGCCAACAAAAAAGAAATTTTAATTTTCACATTAGAATTAGCAATTTCACATTGATTAGCATGTCACCACAGCCCCATCTCTGCTATGCAATATAACTCAAAATGCTTACCAATTTTATTGGGATCATCTCCAGGTTTGTTTTGGGTAAGAAGGCTTTTAGTAGGGAAAACATACAAGCCGTTGGTGCCACCAGCAAAGACCATGCCGTACTTATTGGATATGGCGAGCACGCTTGAGCGCTCCTTGGGCAACTCTTCAGGAGAGTCAAAGATCCTCACTTTCTTCAGAGCTCTAAACTGAAAATCCTGTTTTGGAGGATGAAACATTAAATTTCAGGAAAGAGAAATTATGGCTGCTCTTTCAGAGGATCTGGGTTCAATTCCCAGCACCAACACACGACTGTCTATAACTCCAATTCCTGGGGGCCCGACACCCTCACACTTTATTAATCTGTAATCACTTCGTTAACCACCCCCAAAGAAACACACGAATGCACGCATAGTCCATACACTCTAAACCTATCTACAGGCTAGGGTTTTAGTGAAAAGAATGTGACAGCTACAAGAGAAAACTTATTTTTGTAGAGCTTTATGTTTCATAAAGCGTGTCTAACACGCAGACACATACTAATTTCTGTGCAGTACATGTTTAATGCATATAGATAGCCGGAAACACTCTTAATCCCAGCTGTCTATAGTGGACAAAAGTTCACACCACTTTCCCCATGGGATTACGCTATGGATTCATACTTTCCCTATGGGAGCTGGGCTCAGTAGTGCACGCCTTTAATCCCAGTACTCGGGAGGCAGAGGCAGGTGGATCGATGTGAGTTCGAGGCCAGCCTGGTCTACAAAGCGAGTCCAGGACAGCCAAGGCTACACAGAGAAACCCTGTCTCAAAAAACAAAACAAAAAAACATACTTTCCCTATAGGACCAGACCACAGGTTCACAAAGGAATAAATCACCTACCCTTTTTGTGATTGTCATTCTAACAGGCACGACCATACTGTTGGGTCTCGGTGGCCATTCTATGGAGGGCCAGTGTGATGAATAGGCGCACACAAAACAAGCTCTCCTTTCTGGTTCTGGCAATAACTCAAACACTGCACTCTATTCATGCTGTGGCTCCAAGGCCTCTCTACCCCCAGAGGATCTGAAGAGCATGACCCACGGCCATGAGGGGACTCAGTACAGGGACTCAGCTCACAGCTCGAGAAAGCTGTTTATAAACATGGGGTGGACCACTCTCCCCTATATGCACGTTAGTGAATGAATCTCTTCACGCAAATGCCAGCTGTTTATGGGTCTCTGTGCATTCATTCTGCCAGATTATATAAATCAACTAGTAACACAGTATCCAGAAGTCGGGGGTGGGGATATCCACTTCATCGTTAGGTCTGTTTGCCTTCCCTTTAGTTTTCTGACATCAGGCTGATCCAAAGTGACCTTCTGTTCCTATTAACTAGGGGTTTTGGAAGGCAGATGGTGTTTCTTGGATCCACCTTAGGTAGTCTGAACCTATACTGAGAGGTTCTCAGTCAATTGTCGGGATGCACACTAATAATCGCAACACTTACAAGGTGGAGGCCAGGAGATCAAGCGTCCAAGACCAGCCTCCACTACATAGAGTTAGAAGCCAGACTGAGCTTGATGCAAGAGATCCTGCCTAAAAAATAGGGTTCTGGCCACATGATTTTGGAGAATTTACTTTCAAAGCTTCAATTTACTCCTTTTTATGGGCCAGTTATAAGGGCTGCAGTGATGATGGCTACAGTACCTCGCACTCCATAAACAAGAATCGTTGTTAAGCCTATGGCGACCAGCACACGAGAGTAGCTGGGGTAACTCAAGAGGCATGGCCAAAGTCATCCAAGGACAGGTGACCCGCACTTGGAGGGACCTCAGGCCCGCGACACGCACAGAGCTGCGGACGCTCTGTGAGGTGTGCGCTCTGAACCCGGCAAACTGTTGGAGCAGCCGGCAGAGGCGGAGCTCCAAGGCAACTAACTGCAGGACTGCCGCAGGCAGGGAGGCCCCGGCCAGTCTCTCACCTTCATTTCCCGCTCGGGGATCATGGCGTCCATCTCGTCTCCCATCGTGCTGTCCTCACGGTGTCCAAGTAGCTGCCACTGCCGCTGCCGCTCGCGGCCTTTCCAGCACAAGCTCAGGCCGCTCCGGCCCCAACTTCCTTCCCTTAGCGCCAGCGGCGCGCGGAAGATGCGCGCTTCCGGCGCGCGCGATTGACGTCAACCACGCCGGTTTGCGGTGTGGGCCGAGGCAGCCATGGGCTTCTCAGAAGTGGCGCGCTTGCCAATCTAGCGGGCCCCATTGGCCAGTTCCGGGCAAGGGGTGTGGCCCTGAGGCGCGCGCCGGCCTCCTCTCCCTCTCTCTCTCTCTCTCTTTCTCTCGCGGGCCCGCGCGCTCGCTTTTCAAAAGATTCTTTTGCCGAGTGACGCACGCTTTGTCTCCCGAAGACTCTGGAAACTTCCCAGTGCCACTTCCCAGCCGATGTGTTAGTAACTTCCGACGTAGAGGAGTTAGGAACTTTAAAACTGTTTCTAAGGGACAGCTTTGAGGTTTTGGACGAACAAGCAAAGAGATTCAGTTAGTGGGTGGACTGACTGGCTTGTGCCAATGCAGAACCGTTTTTTGCCCAAAGCTGGGAACAGAGAGGGAAAAGGACAGAAATCGAATGTGTTTCTTGTTCCCAAGGTAATCATTTCAGAGCCTAAGCCATATCTACTTCACATCGCAAAACAATTGTATTTAGCCTTGAAGTGGCTCCTTTAACTTAACTTCAAGGTTTGTAGTCACCTAGGGGTTTAGTAACTTTAATCAGAACCCCCCCCCCCCTTGAGGTGGTGCATGCCTGTAAGCTCAGCTCTTGAAGGGGTAGAGGCCAGAGGATTAGAAATTCTAGGTCACCCTTGGCTGCGTAGCAATCTCTAGATCTCCTGGGTTACAGGAGACCCTCTCAATGAAATAAGGGAATCCCACATAAAACAGTTAACAAATACTCCAATAGCTTTCAGCTAGGAAGGCTTAAGATTCAAATCTGGATATGCTGACTGATGTTGGAGATGTTTCTAGAATAGAATTATAAAAGTGGAGGTTCCCAACTTGGAGTTGGTGGGTCAGCTCCAGAGGACACATTATCACATACCGTTTCTCAACAAGTTGTTTCTGTGCCCCAAGCCCCTATTCATTGTAAAATAATAAAGGTAGAAATGAGTCTTGGGGGGCTGTAGAGATGGCTGAGTCTGCTCTTGAGTTCAATTCCCAGCAACCACAAAGTGGCTCACAACCATCTATAGTGGGATTTGATGCCCTCTTCTGGTGTGCAGGTGTACTCGCTGAATCTTAAAAAAGAAAAGGAAAAAAAAAGAAAAGAAAAGAAAAGAAAAGGGTGGTCTTGGGCTTTAGTGCGATGAAGTCAACTGTCTGTCTGGGACACCCAGACCACACCCATTCAATTGGTACATGTGTCAGCTAGCTCTTCTGAATCTACTGTTGGTTTGTTTTTTGAGACAGGGTTTCTCTGTGTAGCCTTGGCTGTCCTGGACTCACTTTGTAGACCAGCCTGGCTACAAACTCACAGCGATCTGCCTGCCTCTGACTCCCGAGTGTTGGGATTAAAGGCGTGCGCCACCACACCCAGCTTCTTCTGAATCTACTGAACCCAGAGCTGTCCTCCAAGAAACACAAGGACACTGATAAATTGATGTTTATTTCAGTCTGCAGGAGACCATATCCCACCCATACACACACAAGCACACAATAATGTCATTCACCCGAATCTACCCGACAAAACGTCTTTTGAGTCACAGGGACAAAGCCATACTTGGCAGTCCCCACGTTGCTGGTTACACCAGTTAAATTTGGTCTTTTTCGGAAAAAAAATAAGACAGCCGATGTCCCAAGAAAGCTAAGCCCTTAACTAGAGAGGTTAAGAACCCTGGAACCAACAGATGCAACTTGAAATATATGCCAACTTCTCCTCCACTCTAAGAGTTATTTTAAAGAGCATCTTGGGGGGGGGGGGTTGACCTACAGACTACTGAAGGGACTCACAGGGTCCTTCCCGCAATCAGAGCCTCTTTCTGTCCTTTGTGGAGGTCGGTAGCACACTCCTTTCTGGAGGTGCGGTGTGATCTCATGAGGTGTGGACCCACTGAGCCTGGTTCACAGTCCTGCTGCCCTGTCACAGAGAACTGGGACACACTGAATGCAGTCCGAGGCCCAGTCCAGCCAGGGAATGAAGGCAGAGATGCTAATCTTACAAAGAAAAAAAGTCACAGGGTGGGGTGAGGGTAGAGGGAGGAATGCTGGGGCTTAAACTTCAACTAGACTGTGCATTTGAAGCGACTACTTAGGCTGGAAACTCAGCCAGTCATAGCTAAACGAGCTCTCTCCTGAACTGAACTGGGTGAGGCCAGTGGATTAACTGGAGCTGGCCACTCCAATGTGCCCTGTTTGCTTCACTCTCTCAAGCTCCAGTGGGGACAGCACCCTGGGTATTGAACTGTGGAGTCACAGAAAAATAACAGGTGCCAGTCTTTTCCCATTTAGGGTCTTACATAAGAGGCCAGGCTGCCCCTCTTGCTGAGTTGTGAGCCCAGCTTGGATTCCTGGGACTACAGAGTACTCACACCTTGTCCCACGCCCATTTCCTCACACCACACTGTCACCGGCTGGGTGTGACTTCCCACTATACATACATTTCATGCATCAGTCCATTTCACTGCTGGGTTCTGGACTCAGGGAAATATAGCGGGTGCTTGAGATATAGGTTTGATGAATGACTTGTCCTGAGTGCCCACGGTAAAGGGTTCCAGGACACAGGCAGGGTCAAGGCTGAGGTCCCCACTCGGGTAAGATGGGTCATGTGTGATACCTCGATGCGTGCATGAATTCTTGGGAATGCTGTCAGCAGACCCACCAAGCAGCTGTAAGGATGACAGGCTGCAAAGGCAGTCTTGGCTCTCACCCAAGCCCCACTGCCAACACCTGAGCCAAGGTGTTTAAGAGGGTGACACCTTCTTCAAGTGTCAGGCTGGGAGATGGTCCTCCCCCTTCCTTTGACCAATGCAGCCTAGAGCAGGGTGCAGGGCACCCGACCACCTCCCTGGGCTGCAGGCCACACTCTTTCTATTTCCAGATAAACCCCTGACCTTCAGCAAGGCACTTAGCCGCTGTAGACCAGCAGTGAAATGAGAGGACTGGCCAGGATAAAATCTGCCCGCTGACCTCCATGTGATACCCAAGCCCCAGGTCTTGAGTGACTTCAAAAGGGAGCTATGAGCTGGACACAGCACACGTCAAGACAAAACAGGACTTAAAGCCTGTACTAGGCACTCCATGATGAACCGCTGAGTGAGTGAAGGGAGGGGCGGTGGGTTAGGAGGTGAACAGCTGGATTTGGGGCATTTCGCAATCAGCCTTCTTCTCTGTCCGAGGTTCAAGATGATCATCTGACTGCTCTCCTCCCCTGGCTGTGGCGCCCTCCGCATCCTCCCTGAAAGTAAGACTCTCCCATGCCACCCTCACCTGTGCCTCCAACACCCTTTACTGACCTCGCAAGGGACAGTGGGACTGCACCATCCCTCTGAGCTGTCTGTAATGGTGTAGTCAAGAGAGGAGAGCCAGAAGTTCCTTCTGGATCCTTTGAAGGATTCCAGTGGTTGTTCTCCTCACACACCCACAAACACACACACACCCGCCCCACCTGAGTCATGTCACTGAGGATGGACAGAGGCAAGAACCAAGGGGGACCAGTTAGGTTTGCTAGGCACTGAATGGCCATTGCTAGAAACCCAGCAACAACGGAAATGCAAAGCTGTCCTAGGAGCCCAGGAACTTTGTGCCTGCTCTGGCTCTTCTAAGAGTGGGGGAGGGGGGGACCCACCAGGGCCCAATGTGCAGCCTGTGTTTAACTTAGCAACCTAGCAAGATGAACAGATGGACAAAGTCTTCTTCAAACATGGGAAATGAGGTTTGCAGCCCCCCATGCCCTCTCTCGAGTCTTTGGTTTGACGTCAGCCCTTTTGCATAGGGAGGGCAGGGCAGCCCGAAGCAGAGGGGCCCTGAGGTTTAGGACTCCCAGCCTCATTAAGGCAGGTAACATGTGCGTAGGTAAAGACCTAGAAGTGGAAGAGGAAGTGAGTTCACTAGGACAAACAGCATGAGACAGATCACAATGGGTAGAGATGGCAGAGAGAGCAGAATGGAGATGCAGGGGCGGGGCTGGGGGCCCGGAAGATCCAGGTGGGGTCCTCAGGGCAGACTGGCGATGTCTCTCTCTGGAGGGGGGCCAGCCGGCTTTGGGCTGCTCTCGTTGGCTTTTCCTTCAAACATCATGACCCTGGGTTGGAGATGAAGAGAAAAGAGATGAAGGGTTAAGACTCCTCCACTCAAGCCAGCCGGTAGTGGCGCACGCCTTTAATCCCAGCCCTCGGGAGGCAGAGGTGGGCGGATCGCTGTGAGTTCGAGGCCAGCCTGGACTACAAAGCAAGTCTTGGACAGCCAAGGCTACACAGAGAGACCCTGTCTCACGGAAAAAAACAAAACAAAACAAAAAAACAAACAAACAAAGACTCCTCCACTCATACACAAAGCTCCGCAGCCTTCTTCCTGCAGGCTCTTCAACAGAACGCCCCAAGGCTGTTCTGGCAAGAGCCATGCGAAAGACCACACTGCAGCTGTGTAGAAGGGGATGATGGTCCTACTTCACAAAGGAAAAAAACTGGGACTCCCTGCCTGCTCAAGCAGGCAGTGCATGGTGGGAAAGGGGACAACTCCCCCCCCCACCCCCTCGGCTTCCAGGCCTTGTCCCCTTCCCCTATCCAAGCTATCTGGAGAAGGGTGGGCTGCACCAGAGCTCTGCTCAAAAATCCTGTCAAGTCTTTTAAAACTTTCCCATTGGGGAAGGGCCCGGCGTGGTGGCGCACCTCTGTAATCCTAGCACTCCGGAGACAGAGGCAGGTGGATCACTGTGAGTTCGAGGCCAGCCTGGTCTACAAAGTGAGTCCAGGACAGCCAAGGCTACACAGAGAAACCCTGTCTCAAAAAACAAAAAAAAACCAAACAAAAAAACAGAAACAAAACAAAACAAAAAAAACCTTTCCCATTGGGAAGCACGCCTTTAATTTCAGCACTTGGGAGAGGCAGATGGATCTCTGTGAGTTTCAGGCCAGTCTGGTCTTCATAACAAGTTCTAGGACAGCCAAGGCTACATAACAGAGACCTTATCTCAAAAAGAAAAAGAAAGACCCTGTCTCAATAAAACAAAACAAAACCCTTCCCCTTTATGCTACATGCAAGTCCGGTCCAGTCTGGGGAGGAGACAATGTAGGTTCAAATATGTAACCTTTGGGGAGACTGAGGGCATTTTACTACTAGCCTACTGCTTCCAAGCTGACTGATTCAAGCTTGTACAAAAATAGGTACACCATACGCTCTGGCCACACCGAAGCATGGGCTCAGGAGCCAGTCCCTTAGCCTCTGTGGGCCTCGGAACAACACCTTGAAGGAGTGTGCACCTCAAAAACCACTCCTTGGGGCTGGAGAGATGACTCAGAGGTTAAGAGCACTGACTGCTCTTCCAGAAGTCCTGAGTTCAATTCCCAGCAACCACATGGTGGCTCACAACCGTCTATAATGTGATCTAATGCCCTCTTCTGGCCCGCAGGTGTACAGGCAGAGCACTGTATACATAATAAGAAACAAATCTTAAAAAAAAAAAAAAAAAAAGAACCACTCCTCATATTGGATCTCGGTAGACTGAGACTTTTGGCCAGTGGACACCAGGGTTCTGCCTGTCTCTGCCTTCTAGCCTTCTAAGGTCTGGGATACAGGATTGTGCCATGGTACAGGCTTTTGATGTGGTTCTGGCAGCCAAACTCAGGCTGTGCCATCTACTGATTGCCAATCTCCATCTCCCTAGCTGAACAAACACCTTCATGAAGCGAGACAGGTATAATCCTAAAGAGGTCGCACATGGGTGTCTGCCATCAGCTGGGCACTAGGCTGAAACCATCTCATCTCACTAGCCCTCAGGACAATGCTTCATGGGTGATCAGCTCCTCTTTCAGTGGTCACACCGAGAATCAGCCAGGAGTGGAGATGCAAACTGTAATCCTGGCTGGTGAGAGCTGAGGGCAGAATTCCAAAGCTAAAGCCAGCCTAAGCTATACAGTAAAACACACACACATACACACACACACACACACACACACACACACACACA
>OU015750.1:8679545-8690324 GCA_907169655.1 Acomys percivali | reverse complement strand
CCCCCCACACACATACCACACACACACCACACCACATGTGTGTGCACACACACCCTATACATCACACACACGCCCCTCACACACACACCACACACACTCACATACACACACACCCCATAACCATATATACACACATACACACACCCCACACGCACACACACACCCCACACGCACACACACACACCACACACAAACACACACACACCCCACATATTACATTATTTATACATAAATAAATGATAGCAACTCATTCTGAAATTCTCTCTTGCTGTGTGAATCAAGATCCCAGTACCCCCTCAGTAGAAGTCTCTGTGTCTCCTGCTGTGAGTGACAGGACACTGGTCCCCTGGGGCAGTATCAAGGTTTCCTCAGCTTCAACCAGTGGCCCCCACTAGACCGGGAGGGTTCTTTGGGTCTCAAACCTTCTACCCATGCTCCTCCTCTGCCCAGGACCCACTCACCAATCTCTCCTTCATTGTTCAGGTCAAACTCCATATATTTCTCTGGAAAGCAAAAGCAAAAACTACCATTAGCTTGCAAGCCACAGCTCTCTCTTTAGAGCCCAGTGACTCCCTGGAAAGGGTCAACGAATCCTTGGGGAGTCCTTGACACCCGTCTCCAGCCCAGGAGTCCAGTTATATAGCTGTCATTGCTGAAAGAGCCGAAACCTTTTCCTGACGCCAGGTAGGCACGATTTAGCTATGAGAAAAACCATAGTGCATGATGTACTGTCCTGATGGCACAGTGTTCCTGCGTAGTTAATTTGCTAGTGGCTCCAGCCTGGTTGTTCCTGCCATATAAGGGCAACACATACACACAAACAAACATAGGGTATGCCTCCTCAAAAGACCTGGTGTCATAATAATATTGCTGTATTGTGGTCTTGATACTAGCCTCTCTTGTAGGATTTCCTAAAGGATCATGGGAAGACATACCCTAAAATGGAGATCTGATCTACTATGATTTGGACCACCTTTCCCTATGAATATGCCACACACTTCATAAATATTCATTAAAAACATCATTACAGTCAACAAAGCAAAAGCTCACTCTAATCTCTTTGGGAGGTTTGCTTTGTTTAGCCTTGATAGATGAACTTCTGCTTAAACTGCCTACATCCCTTGACTGAATCGTGTGTGTGTGTGTGTGTGTGTGTGTATGTGTGTGTGTGTGTGTGTGTGTTTGGGGGATGAACGCAGGTCATTGGGATTCTGTGACCAATGCTTTTATCCGTTGAGCCATCTACTAGATTGAATTCTTTAAAAAACAAAACAAAACCAACATCTACAGTACTACTGCTTGCACTACTGTCCTCCAGGTGCCCTGAGGGGAAGGTGGCAAGAGGCTATGCTGACCCTGGTAGGAGGAATGCAGCCTACAGGAGGCAGGAAAGTGAGTGAAACAAATTAAGCCCTTGGAGACTTGCACTTAGGAGTATAGGGAGGGTGATGGAACAGGCCTTGGGGCATCTGCAAGTCCCCCAAGAGGTGCTGATAGGGAAGCCTGGCTCTGAAACCCAGAGAAGGACCCTAGTTCAAAGGTGCAATTGGAGACCTTCCTCAAACCCTGCCAACCCAGCCAAAGGATCTAGGAAAACCTGTTAGGGAAGACGGTGGGAGCCACCAGCTTGGTGTCTTCTGACCAGAGAGCGCTTGTGTAGCTTTGGACATGTCACCCTCCTCAGCAGAGCAGGCCTTCACGGTCTGTTCCGTACCATGGAGCAACCAAAATGAGAAACACCCTGTTCCCCTCCATTTCACCAGGCTGGTTCCTCAGTCTGGTGTGTCTTCCCAGGCGTGCTCAGGGCCCCCTCAGGACTTTACCCTCAACTGGGCACCTTCACCCTGCTGACTTTGGTTTCTCCTTGCTCTGTGCTTACCCTGGCCCCTGTACAGGCACACATGCATGCATACACACATACACACATGCACGCCTACACACAAGCACACACCCCTCAGGTCTCCTCCCATGAGGTTTCCCAGGCCTGCCCCAGCCTGATGCCCAGTGAGCACCATCTGGAAAGCGGAGGATTGAATGGCCTGAGGACCTTTGGGTCTTTTCCTTTCCTACAAAACTATGTTTCATTGAGCCAGGTGTGGTGGCACACACCTTTAATCCCAGCACTTGGGAGGCAGAGGCAGGCAGATCGCTATGAGTTCAAGGCCAGTCTGGTCTACAAAGTGAGTCTAGGACAGCCAAGGCTACACAGAGAGACCCTGTCTCACAAAAACCAAACCACACCAAACCAAAACAAAACAAAAACTACATTTCACTAGGACTTCCTGCTCAACAAATGCAACCTTACCGTCAATGAAGATGTGACTTCAGACCCCAAGATCCTGTTTTCTTTCCTAGAGCCCCCCCATGAGGAGTAGTCCCCCAGTATCCTTTGCATACCTCACCTGCAGGCTTGCTCTGCTTCCCACTCCTTGTTTAAAGAAACAAACAAAACCCTCCATTTACCTAGGTTGAGACCTGGGCCTCTGGGGATACTGACAAGGGTTCAAGTCTCAGCTCTGCCCCAAGTGAGCTATGTGACCCCTCTGCCAATAACCCTGCCTCCCCAAACCCAGGTTCACTGGTCTGTAAATGAATACCATTTACCATCTGCCTCCTAAGGATAGGGATTGGGGGTGGGGGTGGGGTCAGGAGAGCATGCCAGCTGTTACTGAACAAGGCTTTGCACGGGCTGACAGCACCTGCTGGCCGTTTTTGATATTACCTAAGTCCTGGCCAAGAGAACTCTGCTGTGAGGCAGGCACTTGGCCGTGGGATAGGGACGATGCCCATATTGCAAACACTTGGGAGATGGACGGGACCTCCTGGATACCCTCTGGAGAGTCCAGGGTGCCCATCCCCCAAGTACATCCCAGAGGCAGGAAAGGTGGGTCTGCCTGGGCTTGCCAGGCTCCTCTCCTTTCCAGCCACTGGCAGAGGACCAAGCACCAGGGCCCTGAACAGAGGGACCTTTATACTGCCCCTCTCCCTACGCAGGCTCCTGGGCCCTGTTTTCTTTTCATCCCGTGCTGTTGGGATTCAATGGGCAGAAACTCTGCCCCCCCAGCCTCCCTGCCCCACTGTAGCGACACAAATGTCTATTCTCCACAGGGACTCCTGAGAGGCTCCATCAGGAGGGGGAGATGCAAGGATGGTTTACAAAGGGCAGATTGTGTGCTGGGGCCCTGGGAGTGCGCAAGGCCTGGAAGGGGAGAATAGGAGCCAACCTGAGCCATACTGGGCAGCCATGGGACAAAGGGCCAGGCCCAGAGCAGGCCTGCCGCCAGGGGCCCACAGTGGCACAGGAAGGGGAAAGGGGCCTGCTCCTGCCTCTTTGGGGGACCCCTGCCTGTCTCAAAGCCTGATGTGAAGTCAGGCATTCTCGATGAGTCAGAGTCGCTGTTTAGTCCTATGCGGCCAAGGAGTCCTGTGTGCCATGGGCTGAGGGAGCAGCCAGCTCTGCTGGGGGCTGGGGGTAGGCAGCCCTGGCTCACCTTTGAAGGCCGCGAGCTTTTCCGGGAGGTTCTCTTCATCGCTGTACTTCTGGTCACAGAGGAACTCCTACAGAGATGAGACCACAGGACTGAGACAGGGCTGGGGACAAAGGTCACCTATAAGCAACCCTTGGCAGGGCTCACCCCAGCCAACCCTCAAGGCAGATTCACACAGTCAGTTTGGTGGTAGGAAGTGTTTTCTGCAGCTTGAGGACAGGGCTTTCCAGAGATTCTATTCCAGAGAACTAAACACCTTCAGCAATGTACCCTGTGCTGTCCCCAGGACACCAAGCTCCCAGGATCTGGGAAGCTGTGAGCTCCGGAGCCGCCTACCCACTCTGTCGCTCACTGCTTAGGTATGTGGTCTTCACATGACCTCTCTGTGTTCAGTGGACCATGCTCTTTCCCACCAGGTGAGCATCAAGGCTGAACTACTCTTAAAGTCTGAAGGCATAGCATGCGGGCCACGAATGGCTTTGTGCTATTACCTCTGCTCCAGCCAGGAAATGACTGAAGGTTACCCTCTCGCCTCCGCTCTCAGCTGTAAAATGAAGCCTACTGCCCAGCGTGCTTTCCTTCATGCGCCACAGAAGATACATATTTGAGCCCTTTCAGAACCAGATGGATATTCTGGGCAGCTATGGCAAGGATCCAAATAACGGCCACCTCCGGTGGACCTCAGGCACACTGGCGCTCTTTTCAGATCTCTCAGCCACCTCAGGAGGTAGGCACCATCACCAAGTCTGTTTTACATATGAGGAAACTGATGCTCATACTGTAGGAAATCCTACCAAGCTCTACCATACTTAAGCCACCTCAAACCACAGCCCTGGGAGATGCACAGGTGGGAGTTCTTTGCTCCTGGTCTCTGATCTTAAAACAAAAAGCTATTCCCCTCACTTGGGAGGCTGAGGCAGGAGGATGGCAAGTTCAAGGCTAACGTGAGCTATGGAGCAAGAGTCTTATGACTCAAAATAACAACAACAGGGAGCTAAGGAGATGGCTCCAAGGTTAAGAGCACTGACTGTTCTTCCAGAGGACCGGGCTCAGATCCCAGAACCTACATGGTGCTCACCACTGTCTGTGACTCCAAGATCTGACACCCTCATTCAGACATGCATGCAGGCAAAACACTAATGCACATAAAATCAAACTATGTACTTATTTTTTTTTTTTAACTTTTTGGGACTGTAGTGATGGCTCAGAGGTTAGGAGCACTGATTGCTCTTCCAGAGGTCCTGAGTTCAATTTCCAGCAACCACATGGTGGCTCACAAACCATCTATAATGTGATCTGATGTCCTCTTTTGGCGTGCAGGTGTACATACATAATAAATGAATAAAACTTAAACAACAACAATTTAAAAAAACACTTAAAAAAAAAAGAAGCCAGGTGTGGTGGTGCACGCCTTTAACCCCAGCACTCGGGAAACACAGTCGGGCAGATCAGTGTGAGTTTGAGGCTAGCCTGGTCTACAAAGTGAGTCCAGGACAGCCAAGGCTACATAGAGAAATCCTGTCATGAAAAACCAAACAAAAACAAACAAAAACAAAAACAAACAAACAAAACCCAACAACAACAAAGAGAAACAAAAACAACAAAACACACCACCATCACCACCACCACCACCACCAACAAAAACTTAAAATAAACAACATCAAGATCTGGAGAGACGGTTCAGCAGTTAACAGTACTGGCTGCCCTTGCAGAGGATCCGAATTCAGCTTCCAGCACCCACATGGCAGCTCAGAACCACCTGTCACTCCAGTCTAATCAATCTGACGCCCTCTTCTGCCTCAGTGGGTGCTGCATGCATGCTGTCCACATACATACATGTGGCCAAACACTCATACACATAAAATAAAAATAAATCTTTTTTAAAAAAAATAACAAGGGGGCTGGAGAGATGGCTCAGCGGTTAAGAGCAGGGGCTGCTCTTCCGGATGTCCCGTGTTCAATTCCTGGAACCCACATGGTGGCTCACAACCATCTATAAAATGATCTAATGCCTTCTTCTGGCATCCAGGTACACATGCAGATATGAGCACTCATATACATAAAATAAATAAATAAAATCTAAAAGCAGCAACAACAACAAAAACTATGCTACCTATGACTGCTTGCACCCAACAGGGGCAGCATCAAGATGCTATAGTTGACCTTTGCTCAGCTTGTAGTGAGCTACGTGTCTGGACACAGCAGGAATCTTCCCTTCCAACTATTCTCCGTTCACCATTCATTCGCTGGGCATTTCCTCGGGGACCACAGCCTAAATGCATTCTGTGCTGTACTTAGGCATCAGGGAGCAGTGAAAATAGGGAGGACAAAGTCAAATTCCCATCCTAAAGCAGCAGAGTCCACATGGCTAGGGGGACTGGGCAGACTGCTCAGTCGGTAAAGAGCTTGCCACACAAGCACGAGGACCCGAGTTCGATCCCCAGTACCAAGTCCACAGCCAGGCAGGACAGCATGTGCGTGTATTCCCCGCCCCCACTTCGGAAGCAGCGGTAGGAGGATCTCTGGGGCTTGCCCACCAGCCAGCCTAGCCAAACTGCTGAGCCCCAATTCTCAACCGAGCCCAGCAGATGGCTTCAGAGGAATAGCTCTGTAGCAAGGCTGACCTCTGGCCTCTACATACATGTACACACACACACACACACACACACACACACACACACAAACATACCTAATCCCACCAAGATAAAATGTGCCAATCAAGGGCTGGAGAGATGGCTCAGTGGTTAAGAGCACTGCCTGCTCTTCCAAAGGACCCGGGTTCAATTCCCAGCATACACATGGCAGCTCACAACTGTCTGTAACACCAAGATCTGACACTCTCACACCGATGCACATAAGTTAAAATTAAATAAAAGATTTAAAAAAATGTACCAATCAATCTGTTCCTAAGTTCCAGATGTTGCTTCCCACTAAATGACACCGACCTGTACGCACACATCTGGAGAGCTCACTTCCGCCTCAGTCCATTGTGAACCTAACAGACTGGAGATGACACTACCTAAGTGACCTCTGTCTGACCCTTCTGCAGCTCACATTCCACCCGAGTGTGGCTCCCCTCCCCGGGTCCAGAAGGGGTCATTTGGCTAAGCATCCACTAAGGCCAGCACTGTGTTATTTGACGAAGTCACCCCAGCCACTCGCATTCTGATTTTACAGGCTGGAACACAAGCAGAGGGGTCACACAAGATGTCTCATCCACACAGCACTGGGGAAGCACAGGGAGAATTTGTAACTGATTCTGGGGCCAGCCGCAGGACATAGCTGGCGCTGGCTGCTTCTCCCTGGAAAGCCGCTGCTGTCCCCTTCCTGCTGGCTCTGTGGAGAGTGGCCCTTCCTCTGGGCTCCCTCCCTAGCTCTTTGCCAAGCCCCCAGCCCCATACCAAAAGTGGGACAATTCATACTTGTTGGTGACCTTGAGAAAAGCTAGTGCCTCTCAGGGTCCTGGATCCCTTAAGTGTCCACTGAGGGGCACGTTAGGTCAGTGGAGACAAGCGGTCTCAAAAAGGGGGAGGGAGCCAGGTGGTGGTGGTGGCGGCGGCGGCACACGCCTGTAATCCCAGCACTCGGGAGGTACAGGCAGGCGGATCACTGTGAGTTGGAGGCCAGCCTGGTCTACAAAGCGAGTCCAGGACAGCCAAGGCTACACAGAGAGACCCTGTCTTGAAAAAAAAAAAAAAAGAATTTGGAGAGATGGTCCACAGTTAAGGGTACTGACTGCTCTTCCAGAGGACCTGAGTTCAAAACCCAGCACCTACATGGCAGCTCACTGTCTTTAACTCCAAGATTTGACACTGTCACACAGACATACATGCAAACAAAACATCAATTCATATAAAATAAAGGTAAATAAATTAAAAACAAAGAAAGAGTTTGGGAAGGCTGGGCGCAGGAGCACACACCTTTAATCCCAGCACTCAAAGAGGCAGAGGCAGGTAGATCACTGTGAGTTCGAGGCCAGCCTAGTCTACAAAGCGAGTCCAGGACAGCCAGGGCTACACAGAGAAACCCTGTCTGGAAAAAAACACAAACAAACAGAGTTTGGGAAGGAGTGGATGATGAAGACTCAGAAAGATAAACAAGGTCCCCTGAGTCACAGGCAGCAAGTGTTGAGCCGGAAATGAGCTTCGAGAGACCAGGCAGCCGGCCTCCCTCTGTCCTCATGCCCAGTGGAAGCAGAAGCCATCCAAGGCAGTAGATTTGTGCAGGTGAGTCCCAGGACATGAAGCGTCTTGTCCCCCCTGACGCTAGCTGCTCAGTCTTCAACTGGATGGGACTTGGAATCACCATGGGAACACACCTCTGAGAATGTGTGGAGGTGTTTCCTGAGAGGCGTAACAGAGAGAGGAAGGCCTGTCCTGAATGCGAGCAGCACCACCCCAAGGGTCCTAGAGTCCTAGGCTAAATAAGTCAGGGGGCAAAAGGAGAGAGCACACTGAGCGCCAGCAATCGCCTGTGTCCTGACTGCGCGTGCAAAGTGACCAGCTGCTTCACGGTCCCAAGACATGCTGCCTTCCGTACTAGGATGGATGTCCTTTAAAAGTGCCACCCAAATTAAACCCTTCCTTCCCTAGGTTTCTTTGTGTCAGACATTTTGTCCAGGCAACCTACAGATGCCCAGCACCCTACAGAGAGCAAGCCCTCACTCCACCAAGTGTTTAGTGAATGCAGAAGCCTGCCATTTGTCCCCCACCACTTCCTCCAGACTTCTCTTGGAAATAAGCAGCTTCGCCAAAACTGTGGCTGCGTGTGACAGACACTGGAGTGGACTCCAGGAATGGAGTCACATCTTCTTCCCTTGGAGCCAACAGTGACAAATGCTCGAGCCACCAGAGTGACCAGGGTGGGAAAAGCAGCTGACCCACTCATGTGTGGATAGGTAGCCCTGGTTTGGTTGGGACAGCTGTGTCCTTGGCTGGGGGCAAAGGAGATGGCTGCGCAGAAGGCAGGGTGGGAACTCAAAGGCCAAGGGGCCAGCTTCCACCTTCGCTCCAGGCTTTGGATTCTCGGTTCTTGCTCAAGCCCAGGGAACTCAGGTTCCCTTCCCTGAGCCTCCCCCACAGCCCTGCTCTGCCTCTGGAGAAGCTTTGCTCAAGACAGGTACCCTTGAACTGGACCTTGAAGTTGGGCTATGTGAATACTTAGCAGTCAGCTTGGATATTTGAAGGAAAAGAAAAATTACCCACAAGGCGTGAACTGGAGTCGAGATGCCTGAGTTAGTTCACTTAGCAGCCGGGTGAAAATTTGTATCTCAGTCTTTGCCTCCGTTTCCTCACCAGAAGAGGAGGAGGAGGATGCTAGCTATCTCCTAGGCTTGCCTTGAGAGCTAGTGTGAACTAGTGACCGCCTGACCCCTGTCAATACTAACTGCTTGTTAGGAGTGTACCATGTCTTGTGTCAGCTTGGAACGCCCGCTCCAGAGACCACCATCCATTTGTTAACCAGTTTCCCAAAAATCATTAACCTTGCCTGACCTGGCCAGGCGTGGTGGCGCTCGCCTTTCATCCCAGCACATAGGAGGCTGAGGCAGGCGGGTCTCTGTGAGTTCGAGACCAGCCTGGTCTACAAAGGGAGTCCAGGACAGTCAAGGCTAACACAGAGAAGTCTTCTCTGGGGCGGGGAGGGGGCAGGGTTGGTGGGGGGGGTTGGGAGGGTGGGTGTGGGTGGAGGGGGGGAACAAAACAAAACAAAAGGAGCTTGGCAAGGAGCAGGTAGACTCCTTATTCTCCTTCTAGGCACACCATTTGACAGAAGGGACAAGAATGTGGGCAGCAAGGCTGCTGAACTAGTTCAGGGTTATAAAAGATCAGCACCTCCCTCAGGGCCTAGATCCCTGGGCCATCCCAGCTTCCTCCTTGCCCCAAACAAGGAGGTGGTGGCCAGGCCACAAATTTCTGGGAAAAGGAAGCCAAACGGGGTGCAGGGGAAGATGTCACCTTTCCTGAGATGATGGCAGATTATTCTCAGGGAGTCCTGCTCCAAAGGTTCATACTACCCCCATCTCCTTTCCTAACCCAACCTATTGTCCCCAAAGATAAGTTTTTCAGGAAAAACAAAGGGCCAAACGAAATATAACGTGATAAACACGAAGTGCTATGAAGGGCTCATAAGGCCCCAGGGGAGGCTCAGGAATGTGGCAGGATTAAAGCGTCCACTCAGCCTCAGAACCTAGAAGGAAGATTTCGATTGTGTCCCAATGGTCAATGGCTGGGGAAACTGAGACCCCAGAGGGACCAAGCCTTCTGAAGTCATAATGGATGGACTCCAGGTACAGCGCAGAGGGGCTGAGACAAGGGAGGGGTGCGGTGAATTGATTGGGTGCTCCCCCAGGCCCCCCATCTATAGCGCTCTGTGGCCTTGGATGACTCACTATCCCACAGTGGACCTCACAGTTGCCTCCTTTATAAAGTGGGGTCACAGTGATGGACCCCTTAATGGTCTGTGGTAAGGATTCAGGGAACTTCACCTGGCTGAAGATGACTTACATATAAAGCTGGTCTTACTGCTGTGTGTCAGCGTCACCCACAATGCTATACAGGGAGAGAGCACCCTCTGGCTACCCCTTCTCAAAGGCAACCTCTCTTTGTCCTTAAAGCCCGGGCTTACGCCACTATCACCCTAGCTCCCAGCTGTTGTGGTCAGCCACCTGAGAAAAACAGAAGTCCCCTCTCCCTCCACCTCAACCTCATCCCAAATGCTCAGAGACCAAAGGAGTTAGTTTCTTGAACAAGGATTTATACCCAACTGGGTCCTATGGGGACACTGACTATCTCAGCACTCAAGAGGCAGAGACAGGGGGATGCCCAGAAGTTCACAGCTGTCCTCAGCTACACAGTGAGTTTCAGGCTGGCCTGGGGAACAAGAGACCATGTCTCAAAAACAAACCAAAAACAAAACAACAAAAGCACCAAAGGCTAGCAAGTCCATGTTGTGTCAGGTCTCCGGAAGTCACCTGCCACAGCTCTGATTCAACTCCCTTCCTGAGCATTTGTTCCTGACCCTCCAGGCTTGTCTTTACACATCAGCTGCGTCAGAGCAGTATTATATGAGTAGAGTGTTGTCTCGAATGCGTCAGGCTCTGGGTTCGATTCCCAGCATCACCATAAAAAGAAAAGGCTGCCGCTGGGTGTGGTGGCACACGCCTTTTTCTTTCTTTCTTTCTTTTTGGAGACAGAGTCTCTCTGTGTAGCCTTGGCTGTCCTGGACTCACTTTGTAGACCAGGCTGGCCTCGAACTCACAGCGATCCATCTGCCTCTGCCTCCCGAGGGCGCA
>OU015750.1:8631937-8658692 GCA_907169655.1 Acomys percivali | reverse complement strand
TCTCTCTCTCTCTCTCTCTCTCTCTCTCTCTCTCTCTCTCTCTCTCTGCCTCCCAAGCTTGGATCAGGATGTGAGCGCTCAGCTCCTTCTCCAGCACCATGCCTGCCTGCCTGCCTGCCTGCCTCCATGCTCCCGGCCATGATCATAAATGAACAAGCCCTCGAAACTGTAAGCAGGCCCCCAATTGAAGGTTTTCTTTTGTAAGGTACTTTGGTCATGGTGTCTCCTCACAGCAATAGAACAGTGACTATGACAAAAGTCATGCTCCTGAAAATAAATTCTCAGCCGTGCTACTGTAAGCAACCCCGCTGAAACTCGCAGGCTTACAAAAAAGACATGAAAGTCGAATGGTCCCAGCATTCGGGAGGCAGAGGCAGGCAGATTGCTGTGGGTTCAAGGCCAGCCTAGTCTACAAAAGCGAGTTCAGGACCACCAAGGCTAACAGAGAGATCCTGTCTCAAAAAAACAAAAAAAAATTTTTTTTTTTTTTTTAAAGGAGGGCTGGAGAGATGGCTCAGTGGTTAAGAGCTCTTCCAGAGGTCCTGAGTTCAATTCCCAGCAACCACATGGTGGCTCACAACCGTCTATCATGAGATCTGGTTCCTTCTTCTGGTGTGCAGGTATGCATGCAGGCAGAACATGGTATATGTAATAAATAAATAAATCTTTAAAAAATTGGGTAACAAGGCAAATATGATCAAAACAATCATGTCACATGTATGAAGCTGCGATAATCAAACCTACTATCATGTGTAATTAGTATACACTAGTAGGAAACTTAAAAAAAAAGACTTTTGGCTGGCTAGTTGGCTCAGTGGGTAAAGGACATTGTCACTAATGACCTGAGTTTGACCTTCAGCCCCCACTTAGCAGAAGGAGAAAACAGACCCCACACGTTGTCCTCAGCACTCACTTACGTTGTAGCAAATGTGAGACCCCACTGAAGGAGAGGTAAACCTGTTTTTTAGGATTCCAAGTGTGGGATCGGAACGGTCTAGTGAGAGAACAGGTGAGGTTAATTCACTAGAAGAGCAACCACCTCATGCAGGAGCTTAATTGTTGCCAGCTGAAAAGATCCTGTGAACAGACTCTGGGAGGAGATATATAAATGAGGCCAGAACTGGAGGTGGGTTTTTTGGAGACTTGGGATAGATTTGGCTGTTCATCGATGCACTACTTCAAGACGCTCCTAGAGCGAACCGCTCGAGGGAAGGCTTCAGGCTCCTGCGGAGGTTCTGGGTTCTGGTTACCTTAGGTTCCAGCAGAAGAAATCCTGCGGCTCACGCCTGGAGAATCATTCCTCAGAACTGGTATCCTTAAAGGTTTTGTTATTGTGTCCATTAATCCTCATTTCCTATTGTTTATAGTCAGGTTATAAGTGACGTATGCTCAGTCATTAAGTTGTTAATAAAATATATTGGTTAAGAAAATTGAGCCTACACCCCACCCATGCCCAGACACAAAAATTAAATAAACATATAATAAAAATAAAAGGGAACTTGGTTACTTCGAGTGCCTAGGTTAAAGAGCACATGACCCTGGCCTGTGAGATGCCTCAGAGGGTAAAGGTGTTGACTGCCAAGGCCCTCAGGACCCGATGGCAGAAAGAGAGAAAACCTGGCTGTCCTCTGACCTGCACAGGTGGGCCGTGGCCCTCGTGCTCCCAGCAGAGGCCGCAGAGGGCGGGGCAGGGCCTGCGGAGGGGAAGGAAGCCCTGTCTAAAAGTGGGTTCCTGTGGGTACGTGGGGGAGGAACAAGATGGTCCAGAATTAGAGATGGGGCGCCCAGCATGGCCGGTGTGCCAAATGCCACTAGTACAGGGTAAACTGTCCCTTGAGGTGGGAGTATATTTTTATGTCCAAACTCTAAAGTTAACAGCTGAAATAGAAATCCTTGTCAGGGAGGGGGACACAGGCCTAGGTGGTGGGACACTTAAGCAAGCTTTATGCTCCGCTGTGTCCTCTTGGCGTGCATAAATGTTTATTTAGCTTGCTGATGCTGGAAGTTCCAAAGTGGACACTTAGCAACAACCAATAAAATGTTTGAGGCTAAGAAAAAAAAGGTTATTTTATGATTTGTTACAAATAAACAACAGGGGTTTATTGAAGAGCCTGGGGAAACCTAAGTCTTGTTACTGAGGCTGGGGAGGGGTTGCTGTGAGGGCTGTAGGGACTGGGTGGAGGGGCAGGGGAGGGGCTGTGAGGGCTGTAGGGACTGGGTGGAGGGGCAGGGGAGGAGCTGTGAGGGCTGTGGGGCCTGGGTGGGAGGGACAGGGAGGGCTGTGAGGGCTGTGGGGACTGGGTGGAGGGGCAGGGGAGGGGTTGTGAGGGCTGTGGGGACTGGGTGAAGGGGCAGGGGAGGGGCTGTGAGAGCTTTAGGGACTGGGAGAGGCAGAGGGGGCTGTGAGGGCTGTAGGCAGTGGAGAATCGGCAGTGGGGGTCTGACCCTCATAGGACTGGGCTCCAGAGGTGCTGAGGAGACTGCCTCCCTTCCTGGCTTCCTCACTCTAGATGGGGGGTGTGGGTCAGGTCAGAGGCCACGGCAAAGCTGGCCTGGGTAGGTTCCAGGCCCTGGGCCCAATCCTTGGTCACTCCTTTTCTCCTCAAGGTAACTTGTCTCCTGGGTTTGTAGGGAATCTGGGGGCCCTCTGGGGAACCCTTGACCACCATTGTGGGGTTCTGAGTCAGGCCAACAGGCTAGAGGTCCCCGGGTGGTGCCATCTTGCTCTCCCCTAAGTTTGCCACCTGCCCTGTGGCCGGCTAGAACATCAACATCAAATGGCCCTGTGGGAAGGAAGGGTCTGGACGCTTTGGGCACTGTCCATAGGGCCTTCCCCTAGCCTGAAATCATCCCCAAGAAAAGTGATCTAGCATAATAACCTAAACCGGGTCTTCTATAGGTTGGCAGGCTGGTCTACGTTAAATCGCCATTCTAGAACCCTCCACCCTCATCTGGTGCCATCTCTCTGGGCTGAACATTAGGCTGTGTGACTTAACCCTGAGTCCCATGGTCTGCTCAGAGTGGGTGCCTCTGAATACGGGGTGTCTAAGGGCAGAAGGAAGGAAGAGATGCAAGAGCCACCCAGTTGTGACGGACCCTGAGTCAGGGTGTGTGCATGTAGTCTCTCTCATCCAACCTGCCTGGCTGGTTGTCTGTCCATCCTCTGCCCTCACCGCTTTACTCTTTTCTCAGCAACCAGACTCCCCTCTCTTGGCTTGGCCGCCTTTAAAGTTCTCAGGCGTTTCGTTGGAGGCACCAGACACTTGGAAGTGCTATTTTCCATGTTTGCACCCCACCCCACCCCGGGTTCCCATGAGGCAGCCCCTCCCTCTTCTGGGTCTCAGAGTCAAAGTTGACCTGCAGGATAGGCTCCGTCTTCTGCAGGGCTCTCCCAGCCTCCACCTGCAGGGCTCCCATGGCCTGGCTTGCCTCCTGCTCTCTCTGGTACAGCTTCTGCTCCAGGGCCTCCACTCTCCAGTCCAGGTCCTTGGCTCGGGAGTTCTGAGGCTGCAGGGAGATGGTAAGCTGAGGACCAGACCCTCTGCTGGGGCTGAGGGGAGCAGGGGTTCCATGCTGCGCTGAGGGTCAGCCCAGAACTGAGACCTTTGACCCTGGTCCCTGGGTGCCTCCTGCTGTCCCAGTCACCTCAGATATCCAGGGGCAGGCTGTGGCAGGAGGAGGCAGGGTCTCAGAGAGACTGGGGAAATCTGTCACTGGAGGTTCAGCCCTTAGCTCTACCAATTTCTACCTGGGCAGCCCTGGGCAGCTGGGCAACCCCAGCTAAAGGTTCCAGCTCATAGTATGACTGCCCTTCTTCCTTGCAAGGTGAGAGTCCCTCCCCAGGCCCACAGTTCTTCTTCCTCCGTGTGAACCTTGACCTATATGCTTCGGAATACAATGTTCCAGATGCTCAAAAGGCAGAAAGAACTGTGCATGATCGCAAGCCCTCAGTGGTATCTGGGTCATCCACGTTATTGCAGGAAGCCATGAGGCAGTAGCTGCAGGCAGCCTGTGTCCCAAATGCATTGGATAGCTTTCTGTGCTTTATTTCCTTGGTGTTGGGGGTGGAACCCAGGCCCCTGAGCATGCCAGGCATATACTCTCCCTGTGCGCTGCCCCAAGAGCTGGCTTAGCGAACTACTAAAGCCTGGTTTCTGAGGCTGGAGATCTCAGGATTCTTTTACAGACATGCTGGGCAGGATGTGTAGAAGGGTGAATGGTAAGTGATGGACCCACTGGATCTCTCCAGCTCCCACCTCTAATGTTAAGCTAGAGGAGGGCGGGACCACAGGACAGAGGGTCACTAGTGGCTGAAACTCAGGGGAAATCCTTGGTCAAGGTCACCAGCCCCTCTGATGTCCTTGCTCATGTCCTGCTTCCAGCCTTGGTGTGGAAGACTGGCTGGACCCTGCCTGTGTCAACAGGCCATTTCCCAGTTAACAAGAAGCCCTAAGTACCACCGCCTGGCCCTCTGGCTTCTCTGTAACACTATAATCTAGAACCTTCAGTGCCACCCCATGCAGAGCTCCAGAGTTGCTGAACTCACCATTGCTCCAGGAGTGACCAGTGAGACCAGACCCAGGGCAGCGTCACCAACTTGCTTCACGGTGGCCAGTGCCCTCTCAGCTTTGGGCAGCACCTCTGCCGCAGCTGTGCCTAGGGCAAGCTGAGCTGCCTGCACCTCCTGGTACCTGGGAAGAGAGAGGTCAGGATGAGCCACAGAACAGAGTGGGGGACACCCTTCTCCGTCTTTTTGTTTGGTTTGTTTTTTTCGAGACAGGGTTTCTCTATGTAGCCTTGGCTGTCCTGGACTCACTTTGTAGACCAGGACAGAGTCCTCACCCATCTCCTGGAAGGCCCAGCCTGGGCAGGTCAGGACTCAGTTTACTTTGTGAGTGTGAGTGTGTGTATGTTTGCCTGCTGTGAGTGTAGGTATCCAGGGAAGTGAACACCATCAGCTCTCCTGGAGCTGGAGCTACATGCAGTTGTAAGTCACCCGATGTGGGTGGCTGGAAACTGAACTTGGGTTCCCTACAAGAACAGTAAGTGCTCCTAACAGCTGAGCCATCTGTCCAGTCTCTGGAGTTTTCAAATGAGCAGACCCATTATTCCTTCATTCAGTTTGGGCATGTCACTCTGCCCAGGCTACCCTGCGTCTGGGCACACATTCTGCAGACTCTTGGATCCTCTTGGCAAGGGGCAGAGGACGCTCCCTGGGGGAGGCGGGGATGGAAGGACGGTGGCCTAAGCTGTGATCTTGGTAGACCATGCCCTTGCTGTTTGGATGTGAAATGGCCGCCATGGGCTCATGTATTTGAACATTTGGTTCCCATTTAGTGCCACTGAGAAGTTTGTGGAACTTTTAGGAGGTGGAGTCTTGCTGGAGGAAGTGGGTCCCTGGGGAGAGGGCCTTGGGGGGGGGCTTTATGGGGGGGAGAGTCTTCCTATTCACAATCTGCTTCTTGACTGTAGATACAACAGGACCATCCCACCTCCTGCTCCCGCCCCACCCCTTCCTTGCATGAAGCCATGGGTAACTAACTGGCCAGCAGAGATGGAGAATCCTAAGCCTCTTATCTTTTTCCTTTGTTATCAGATTACTGAAACCATGGGCCCCAGGAACTAGAATTCCCTTAAGATCCGGGCTGTGGTGGTGCACACCTTTAATCCCAGCACTTGGGAAGCAGAGGCAGGTGGATCTCTGAGTTCGAGGCCAACCAAGACAGCCAGGCCTACACAGAGAAACTCTGTCTGAAAAAAACCAAAACCAACCAAACGAGGATTCTCTCAGGGGCCAGGCGTGGTGGTGCACGCCTTTAATCCCAGCACTCGGGAGGCAGAGACAGGTGGTTGCTGTGAGTTCGAGGCCAGCCTGGTCTACAAGTGAGTCCAGGACAGCCAAGGCTACACAGAGGAACCCTGTCTCAAAAAACCAAAGAAGAAGGAGGAGGAAGAAGAAGACAAGAAGAAGAAGAAGAAGAAGAAGAAGAAGAAGAAGAAGAAGAAGAAGAAGAAGAAGAAGAAGAAGATTTCCCTCAGGAGAAAGCCTACATCTTGAACCAGCCAGAGGAGCCTTTTCCCCAGAGCATCATGGGAAAAGGATAGGAACTGGAACAGTGTTAGGTCTCTATTGGGCAGAGGCATCTTGCCCAGGGCAACATTCACCTTTCATCAGAACCCCAAAGATGGACTGATAGGGGCAGTGAGGACTGTCCCCCACTGGATATCTTTGTCCCTCTTTCCAGTGTGGCCACACTGATAAATCTCCTTTTTCTGCTTTTCACTATTAACTTGGCCTTTTAATTGGCTTATCAAGGATAGTGGCTGAACCTGGCTTGGTGGGGCACAGGCAGTAACTCGGAGCCGAGTAACAACGTCTTCTTCACCACGAGGAAGAACTCCCTTGAACCTTTCCTCCCTGAAATTGTCTCATGTCACGTATTTTGTCACAGCAATGAGAAGGATAATTAATACCGTGTGTCACCCGCCACCGACAAACAGAGACACCCTAGCTGAGTGACAGGAAGGACTCAGCGGGAGCTGGCACTGGAAGCTGTGGCCTCTGGCTGGTTCTTATGGGTCCCTGAAAGCTGAGCCCAAGCTTCCTCACACCCCTGTGGAGGCCTCACCTGTCCTCCAGGTCCTGCTGGGCCTCCGAGGCCACTCCCCCTTTCAGCAGATTCCACAGGAACTCGAGGCTGGCGTTGGAGGCGAGCAGGGCCCTTCTCGAGGTGGCTTCGATCTTGGTGGCCGCGTCCCTGTGGCTATGTGAGTTGGCATGACAGTCAGTGAGAGCACACACAGAGGTGGTTGGTGCCCAGACCACACCCCTGCTTCACGGGTCTCCCTCAGGACAGACCCCTTCCCACCCACCAGCCGCTGGAGCAACACCTGCCATCCTGGCAGGAGGATTGGGAAAGGCCTTTCACCACAGGGCTTCTCATGTAAGGCAACAGAGCAAGGGGTGGGCAAGCCAGCCCGAGACTGATTCCTGGCTCTATTGCTTCCCAGCTGTGTGTTCATAAGGGATCAATTGATGTCGCTGGATCCATCTTTCATGTCTAAAGCAAGTTTGGCCCCTAAAGCTAGGCTCCTTTCCTTTCCTTTCCTTTCCTTTCCTTTCCTTTCCTTTCCTTTCCTTTCTTTCTTTCTTCTTTTTTTTTTTAAGACAGGGTTTCTCTGTGTAGCCCTGGGTATCCTGGAACTCACTCTGTAGACCAGGCTGGCCTCGAACTCACAGAGATCCGCCTGCCTCTGCCTCCCGAGTGCTGGGATTAAAGGCGTGCGCCACCACTGTGCAGCTCCCATCTGGTTTCTCTTTCTTTCTTTTGTTTTTTTCAGACAGGGTTTCTCTGTGTAGCTTTGGCTTTTCTAGACTCACTCTGTAGACCAGGCTGGTCTTGAACTCACAGTGATCTGCTTGCCTCTGACTCCTAAGTTCTGGGATTAAAAGCATGCACTACTGCCACCACCACCTGGCTTCACCTTCTTTCCTTTTTTTTTTTTTTTTAAATTAATTTAATTTAATTTAATGTGCATTGGTGTGAAGGTGTCAGATCTTGGAGTTACAGACAGTTGTGAGCTGCCATGTGAGTGTTGGGAATTGAACCTGCATCCTTTAGGAAGAACAGGCAGTGCTCTTAACCACTGAGGCACCTCTCCAGCAGAGAGGAGGGCACCTTGTTTCTTAAGACAGGGTCTCCCACAGAGACCTAGGCTGGGCTGGCTGGCTGGTGTGCTCCCAGAATCATCCTTAGTACTGAAATTACAAGGCACTGTCGCCACACCTGGCTTTTTACATGAGCTCTGGGAACTGACCTCAGTCAGTCCTCACACTTGAGTGATAAGCACCTACTGACTGAGACATTTCCCCTGTGAGTTACATCTTAATGAATGTGTGGGGAGCCAGAGGCAGGCAGATCGCTGTGAGTTCGAGGCCAGCCTGGTCTACAAAGTGAGTCTAGGACAGCCAAAGCTACACAAAAAAACTTTGTCTTGAAAAACCAAAAATAAATAAATAAATATAAATGTGTGTGTGTGTGTGTCTTATTTTAACCACCAGATGCTCAGATGCATTCCATTGAGCAAGCATGCTGTCCCCCACACCCCCGCCCCGTCTGCACCTCCATCCCACCCCACCCCTTTCCCATCCTGGTAACATTTAGTCCCTACCAGGCAGCCCTTGGGCTCATCTGGTCCTGGTCCCTAAAGGCTAACCCTGACTCTGGAGGTTGTCCAAGAAGTCCTGGCCCCCTGCTAACAGTATGGGCACAGCCCCCCCCATATCCTGGAGCCCCAGGGCTCACCTCCTGGCAAGGACGTGGGCCTCTGATGCCAGATGGCTCCAATTTGTGGGTGGGCTAGATCCTTCCTGAAGATTCCCCTTAAAGAACAGCGGAAGAAGCCGAGGCTCATCCTGGAAGGTCAAGGGTTAAAGCCGGATAACCGACTGGGCAGAATACAATAGTGTCGATAATTTTATAAATGTACAAAGGTAACCATGGCACCAGTGTCCCATGGAAAACCCAGCGACACAGCCTGCCACTGTGCATTTGCTGTCTACTCAACACATATTTGCTTTTTGCAAATAGTACCTTTCTCTGTCAGTTAAAGAGACCCAGTGTGGCCCAGCATGGTGGCACATGCCTTTAATACCAGCACTCGGGAGGCAGAGGCAGGTGGATCGCTGTGAGTTCAAGGCCAGCCTGGTCTACGAAGCGAGTCCAGGCCAGCCAAGGCTACACAGAGGAACTCTGTCTCGAAAAACCAAAAATTAAAAAAGAGACCCAGAGTGACCCAGTTTGTAGGTGACACCAAACATCCTCTAAAGAGTACATCACACCACGGGCAATCTGTCAAGGGCAGGGAAGGGACAAAGACTCCCGCACAGGCTCCCAGGGAGGCAGGGTTGGGGGAGACCACCGTACCAGAAATGAAAGAGTTGAGGCTGCTCGCAGGACCTCCTCCTCCGAGGACTGCAACGCCTCCCCCAGTTCCCGCAGCTGGTCGCAGGTCTTCTGAGCTCCAGCCCGAGTACAGTGGGCTCTCCCTCTCAGCACCTGCAGCTGGTCCCGAGAGGCCTTCACGGCAACCTCCAGGTCCACCATCTGCTCCAGGAAGGCCCCCCGGACCTCTGTGGGAAGCCAGTGATTCGGTGACCCCACACCCAGCCTTCTATCTCAGACCTCCGCCTGCCTAGGCACAGCTGGCTCCCCAGGGCCTCTCTGCCCCTTGCCTCCAGGACACTAAAGGAGAAACCTGCCCATTTTACAGCTGCAAAGGCTGAGGCCCAGGGAAGTCAAAGCAGGACTTGCAGCCAATCAGGCGCATGCAGGGACTTGGAGGCAGGCCCTTTGGAATCGGTCTGGGCTGCTTAACTGCTCTCTCATCTGATGCTCCATCCTGCTCCCAGGTGCCCCCACCCGCTTCAGCACAGCTGCTCAGAAGCAGCTCAGTCTCAATACTTTGCAAGTTTTCTGTATCTCAAGGCCACATTCTACCTGGCTTAATGACAGGTCTGCTCTTGTTGTTGTTGTTGTTACTAATTCTTTTTTTTAAAGATAATATTTATTTATTATGTATACAGTGTTTGTGCTGAATGTAACGTCTGCAGACCAGAAGAGGGCACCAGATCTCATTGTAGATGGTTGTGAGCCATCATGTGGTTGCTGGGAATTGAATTCAGGACCTCTGGAAGAGCAGACAGTGCTCTTAACCTCTAAGCCATCTCTCCGGCCCCACTAATTCTTTTTGCAAAGTGCCAAACACTGGCTGGAGACATGACAGCAAGCCAAGAACCCAACCTCCAGAGGGCTCCACTCGTTCAGCACCAGGAACAGCGCCCCCGGCATGCAGAGTGTGTGGTTAAAAGAGTAAATGGCTTTCCTGGAGCTTAGAGTCAGTGCAGGGCAGGAGACAGGGGACAGAGACCCGAGTTAATATCGTTACAGATGGGCTAGGGACAGGGGAGGAGAGGCCTGTGTGTGTGTGGGGGGGGGTTAGTCACGACAATCCCAAGAGCTTCCAAAGTGTCCAGCTAGTCCAGGTTCTACCAGCCACCTCGCCTCTCATTCTGCTGGCCCCTGTACCTTGACGTAGGTGGTGACCTTGGTAGCCATCCCTCCTAGGGGCTTCTCCCTGCAGAATGTCTACCGGTCCCCAGGGGTTAACACAATCAGACCCCTGCAGCCACCCCTCCATCAGCGTCAGCCTTGCCTTCAGCTTGGCTGCCTGTAGGAGACAGGATAGTGGGAGAGAGCAAAGGAGCTCCATGAAGATTTGTGTGCATGAGTGCACGAATGTATGTGTGCATGTGTGTATGTGTTTGCATGGGGAGATGCATGTGTGTAGAGGTCAAGGGTCAACCCTGGAAACTGTTCCCGTTTAGATACCACCTACTTTGCTGTTTGGTTGGTTGGTTTTTAAGATAGGATTTCTCTGTGTATCCTTGGCTGTCCTGGACTCACTTTGTAGTCCAGGCTGTCCTCGAACTCACAGCGATCCGCCTGCCTCTGCCTCCCGAGTGCCGAGATTAAAGGCATGTGCCCCCACCACCCGGCTGTTTGTTTGTTTGTTTGTTCTTAAAGATTTATTTATTTATTATGTATACACTTCTCTGCCTGCATGTACACCTGCAGGCCAGAAGAGGGCACCAGATCTCATTATAGATGGTTGTGATCCACCATGTGGTTGCTGGGAATTGGTCAGGGCCTCTGGAAGAGCAGCTGGTGCTCTTAACCTCTGAGTCCATCTCTCCAGCCCTGTTTGGTATTTTTTTAAAGATTTATTTAACATTATTTATACAATGCTCTGCCAACACATATACCTATACCTATAGGTCAGAAGAGGGCATCAGATCACATTATAGATGGCGGTGAGCCACCACGTGGTTGCTGGGAATTGAACTCGGGACCTCTGGATGAGCAGTCGGTGCCCTTAACCTCTGAGCCACCTTTCCAGCCCTGCTGTTTGTTTTTAAGCTGTACCCTTCATCAGCCTGGAGCTCATCAAGTAGGTTCTGCGGACTGGCCAGCAAGCCAAGGGGATCTAGCGTGTCTGCCTTCCTAGCCTTTGATGCCATTGGGTCCCTTTTTTACATGGTCTCTGGGACCCGACTCAGATGTGGTAAGGTCTTTGCCAGCCCCCATGCACATGCTGTCTATCCTGTGTCTCTAGGGCTTAGCACACAGTGCAGATGCTCTGGGCACACACTGCCAGCATGTACTGTGCTGTACCATACTGTGCTCTTACCCATGTGCACAGCGGTTGCATTTACGGCATGTGTAGCAGGAGCCAGCTGTGCTGTGAGTGCCAGCCGTGGCTCAGTGCACTTTGCGACCACACTAAGCAGAGTGCTAGCTTCCAAGCTCTGCCCTTAGATCCAAAGTTCCCAGAGCTCAGACAGACTTTCTGCGCCTTCTCCGTGGCAAATGGGTAATGAATTCATTTGGAAGGAAAAACTGGTGGGCAGGGGGAGGCCACCATTTGGTTAGCTTAGTTTACCCAAGGGTGAAAGATGCACACTGTCCTGCAGAAATAGAAACAGCCTTGCCCATGGGCCTGGCTCGCTTGGCCCCGTGGGCTTATAGCTGGAGCTCAGGACGCAACGCTCTCTCTTACATCACCGTCGGCTCTCAGAGCCACGCTGGGCCCAGGAGGCTCGACCGCTGGATGCTGTCTGTGCTCTCACCTCATCCCCACTGAGCTGTACAGGTGTGACCTTGGCCCTGGGAGGCTAGGGAGAGATGTGACAAGAGCCACCTCTGGTTTACCCAGGGCCGGGTGACCAGGTGAGGGCTGGGTGGATTGGCATGAGGAGGCTCATGGACTCAGGGGAGAGTGGCCAGTGGGAACCCAAGGCTTGAGGTCTGTGTGTGACCAGGAGCTTCCGGACCACAGAGGGGGAGTCGGTGTTCTGTGGAGGTGTGAAATTTTCCCGAAGGCGGGGTGGCCTAGGCATGGCAACTTACCTCCTCCTTCACCAGACCGTAGCAGGTGGGACACTCTTGGCAGCCTGTGTCACCGTCCACGAGGAAGAAATTGTCCTGGCAGCGGTCACACTTATAGCCCACGAAGCCAGGCCGGCACACACACGTACTGTTTTCGTGGCACTGGGATGAGGCAGCCCCCAGTGGGGAGCACCTACAGTCTGGAGGACAGCAGCGAGTTCTGGGGGCCTGACGCGTATCTTCTACTCATCTCCCACACCCCGAATCCTCATACCCAACCTGGAAACTCCCACACCCTCTGAGTGTCCTCAGCCAACTCCAGGGCTCTACGCCAGAGACTGGTCAGAAAGTTAGCACCGGCAACAAGCCTTGTGCCTTGCTTATTGCAAAGTTCCCAGGGACCCAGAGCTGCCAAGCACTGGCTGTACAAGGGAAGACACCGTGGGTCATGCGTGACATGACATCTGCAGGCATACAAGGGTTCAGTGGTCACATCAGAGGTGTCACCAGGACATTGCATTCCTCACATACGCATTGCATATGCGTGTTCTCAAGGCCCACCAGCTGCCATCGTCTTCCCCGTGGTACCCGCATCTTGTGGGTCATCTCCAGCGAGAGACCTCGGCCCCTCCCCACCACAGCTCACCAGGACCCGGTTGCTCACCTCGGCAGCCCTTGATGGAAAAGCCAAAGAAACCCAGGTGGCATCTGTCACAGGCTTGGCCTGTGACGCCGGGTCGGCAGGGGCACTGGCCCGTCTTGGGGTGGCACTTGTTCTCTAAGGAGCCGAGGGGGTGACATTTGCAGCTGCAAGAAGAAGCAAGTCTGAGGGTTGATCAGGGCACCCCTTAACTTGTACTCCCTTTAGTAGGAACACAAATCACACAGGACACAGCGGGGGACTACACCATGGGCACAGATCTGCAGATCTGGTAAGCCACTGTGAAATCCACACACTTAAAGGCCCCAAGGAGCCGCACAAGGAAGGCGATTCATTTCCTTCAGCCTTCCTTCCCCTGGAGTCTCCCTCTGAAGTCGAGACATGTGTCTCAGGTGCTGCTGTGGTCAAAAGGTCACTCAGTGATTGGTGTCACTGAGAAGAGAATCAGACTAAATTAGCCACCTTCCCACCTGGCCAGCCCTTGGCCCATTCTTGGCCTGCCTCCTGGGCTGGCAGAGTCATGAGTCTGATACCAAGAGACTGAGCTTTTGTGCCCTCTGGTGAAGGGCACAGTGTAGCTGGAAATGGGCCAGAGAAGGTGTATTCCAGGCCAGACCCATCCCGGAGGCTCCACCATGCCCTACTCCCCCTGGCAAGACACCCAGGGCACTCCCAACCTCACCCCTTACCTCTGGCAGCCCCTTCTGGACTGGAGGTCATAGAAGCCAGGGCTGCAGCGGCTGCAGTCCCTGCCGGTGACATGGGGCAGGCAGGCACACTGGCCGGTCACTGGGTTGCAGGGCATCTTCTCACTGACTGAGCCCCTCGGGTCACAGCTGCAGGCTGGGAGTGACACAAAGGGTATTGGAATCATCCACTTAAACTTTAGGGGTACGCGCAGAAGCCGAGAAGCCAAAGGAACCCCAGAGATCACTGTCACTCAGGGCAGGTTCCTGAGACCCTCCTGGGAAAGGCTCAGCCCATTTCCTATGCCCTTGGTGAGCCAGCCCAGAAGAGTGGGGCTGTTGACGGTCCCCTGAGTCTGCCTCAAGCCTTCAGGCTGGAGAGAGGGCCAGAGATGCGGTCGCTGAGCACAAGCAGAGCCAGGCAGCCGTATGTGGAACCACTTCTGCCCTCCCAGGAACCACAGCGCAGCATCCTTCTTGATCCCCGCGTGGGGTTCCCTGCAGGGCCTTCCACATAGCGGGGCAGTGAGGTGTGGGTGTGGGCGGTGCCATGTGAGGAAGAGCTGAGGGCACTGAGGGGTGAAAGCTGAGTTGCTGATGCAGGAACCCAGGAGGCTGACTCACGCAGACACAGGCTGTGGCCCTCTGATAGGTAAGGGTTGAGTGCAACCCAGGCAGGAGCGCTGGGGTGGAGTGGGGGTGCCGGGGGTGGGGGAGGAACAGATGAGGGAGAGCCTTGGCCTCACATCCCTGCCTCAACCTCATGTGCTAACTGCCGCGATGAGAAAATGTTGAATTATCGATGGAGGGCGGAAGCGTGGGATCAGAGCTTCTGAGATCTCAGGGCTGAAGGCGTCCTTGGGGAAGAACAAATCCCAGTGCTTTTTGGAGAACAGAGAAGGTAAGAGACCTGCCTAAGGCTGCCCAGCCGAGCAGAGGGGCCAGCTGGTGTGGTAGCTTTCTCAGCTATCCTGTCTGGGTCCTGAATGAGGCGTGAGGACAGTGGCTCCCATGCCTTGGCCCCATGGGGCTGGGATTTAGATACTTACGTGCACATTTCTCCACAGACCTTGTGGCCAAGGCGCTCCCATAGAACCCCTCCTGACAGTGCTCGCAGTGGGCCCCTGTTGTGTTGTACAGGCAGCGCAAGCAGCGGCCAGAATGAGGCTCACAGTTGCCCACAGCATTGAGATCCACGTTCCCGTTGCACCGGCACCGGCGGCATGGCTGGGGAGCTCCCGAGAGTCCTAGAGGATCCCCAAAAAAGCCATCTTCGCAGACCTCACAGCGTCGTCCTGTGTATGGAAGGGGCAGGTTTGGGGCGCTGGCCAGCTGCACTTACAAGCATACTGTATAGCTATCACTCCTCTGCTTGAGGCTGAGCGGAGGTGGGGGGATGAGGGGGTGACATGGGGGTGGGGGGGTCTCTGGTTCAAGCTGGCCTGCACTTAGGTCCTAGAGCACTGCCCGCTGGCAGTGTGGCGCTGGGCAAGCCTTAGTGCCTCCTTGACTCCCCACCTCTGTACTAAGGGCAGTTCAGTAGCTGCCCCAAAGCACTGCAGAGAGGCCCCAGTAGGGCTATCTGTACAAAGCACTGACTGCTGGGTGCTCAGCAGTAGCAGGTACCACAGAGTCCACCTTCATCAGCATCTTCACTAGCATCTCAAGCATCTTTCTCAGGAAAACTTGGACACCAGCTCAGATGTCCAGACAAGCTGCATGCTACTCCCTCCCAAGGCCCCAGGAGGTGATGTGGGTGAAGATGCTGGCAGAAAACCCTGATCTGTAAGCCACCCCGGTGGTTCTCTCTGGGAACGCCAACTGCTCCTCTGTATGTCCTCTCGCAGGAATGACACACCCACCAGCTCTCACTGCTCCCTGAAAGAGTCCATCCACCCTGTCCAGGGGCTACTGGAGGACCAGAGGCTGCTTTCAGAATCTGCCCCAGGGAGCAGGGCACTCCTTAAGACCATTCAATGCAGCCAGGTGTGGTGGCACACGCCTGTAATCCCAGCACTCGGGAGGCAGAGGCAGGTGGGTCTCTGTGAGTTCGAGGCCAGCCTGGTCTACAAAGTGACTCTCTAGGACAGCCAAGGCTACACAGAGAGACCTTGTCTCGAAAAACCAAACCAAACTAAACCAAAACAACCAAACCAATTGAAGACCATTCAATGCAGACACAAATCCTATATGAAGCCGGACGCTAAATGGCACAGAAGGACAAAACACACTTCTACCTGATAGAGACTCCAAAGAGTCAAATTCAGAGACGTAGTGGGCAGGGGTGGGGGACAGGGAGCATTACACAACAGTTCAGTGGCCGCAGGGCTCACTGGAAAGGATGGGCAGGAAGGAGCAGACGGTGCCAGGGCCCCTTAGGCCGCTGAATCACATGCTTAAAATGATGGTCAAGGAGGACAGTTTTATGATAGAGGTTTTATTATAATACAAAATTAATGATGTAATATTCCAATAGCCATTTAATTGTCCACTTTAAGTGGGTGACTTTGTGGGCCATGCAGACATCGCAAACGTGGTTAAATGCACCTCTGAGGATAGCGGGAGCCCTGCAGCAGGGAGAGGGAGGAGGGGAGGGCGGGACCTGGGCGTGGGGGCTCTGATTTTCTTGTTACCTGATAGACATTCACAAAAAACCGAAAGCTGGAAAGCCATATGTATGTGTGTGTGTGTGTGTGTGTGTGTGTGTGTGTGTGTGTGTACATAGGCTCATGTGTGCATATTATACATGGGTGTACGCACACGTGTTATGTGCACGAAGGCCAGAGGTTGAGCTTGGATGTCATCTTCAACCTCCACCTTATGTTTTGAGAAGACAGGGTCTCTCAGTTAACCTGAACTCCACTGCTTCTGCTGAAGTGGCCAGTCAGCAAGCTCCCAAGATCTCCCTGCCTCTGCCTCCCCAGTGCTGAGCATATAGAAGCGAGGCGTGGCCACCACACTTGGCCTTTTTCTACACATGTGCCGAGCCTCAGCTCACCAGGCTTATTCAACATCTCTCTACGAGCTGAGCCTTCCTTTGAAATAAGAAAACCAGCCAGGCGTGGTGGCGCACACCTTTAATCCCAGCACTCGGGAGGCAGAGGCAGGCGTATCACCGTGAGTTCGAGGCCAACCTGGTCTACAAAGCGAGTCCAGGACAGCCAAGGCTAACACAGAGAGACCCTGTCTCAAAAAAAAAAAAAAAAAAAAAAGGAAGAAGAAGAAGAAGAAAAAGAAAGAAACAAGAAAACCTCTGCGTTGAGGTTTTCCACTTTTGCAGTGAGGACCTCAAGTCTCTGGCTTTATCCTAAGCCATGAGTCTAGCTTTAAGGGCCCATATACAGGTTCAGTTATAAATGGCCAAGGCCCAGTTCTGCAGAAACTCTCAGCATAGGCCTTGACATGGCCACTCTGTTCTCAGAAGTCGCTTGCCATCACTAGGGCCAGGCTCTCTCCCACCCAGGGATGGGTCAGGGCACAGGCTTGGTCTTTCTAAGGGAACAGAGCACAAGCCACTCACCTCTCTGACCAGGTGGGCAGTGTGTGCACACCACCTCTCCACTCTCTGGGATGGTCGTGCAGGCTGATCGGCCAGGGCACGGACAGGGTTGGCAGTCGTCAGCGTGGCCTAAGAAGGCATTACCATAGAAACCCGGCATGCAGCGCTCGCAGGAAGGACCCTCGGTGTGGTGGCCACACAGGCAGATCCCTAAGGAGCAAGGCAAACACCTGTCTGCCACCTCACCCCAACCTCCCCAGAGCAGCGGTTCTCAACCTTCCTGATGCTGAGACCCTTTAATACAGTTCCTCGTGCCGTGGTGAGCCCCAGCCATAAAATTCATGACTGCAATTTTGCTACTGTTATGAGTCACAATGTAAATATTTTTCGAGATAGAGGTTTGCCGAAGAGGTTGGAAACCAGGCCCTGGACAGTGAGTATTCTGTAGAGGAGCCACGAGCCACAGTCTGGTAGTGAATACCTGAGGTGAGGCAGCAGGGTCTGGGGTAAATCACCCAGGTGAGCCATCCTACCTGGGTTCACATCCACCCACCGGTGCGTGTCATCTGGCTGGTGTGTGAGCTGGGAAAACCACCTAATCCGCCTGCCCTTCGGTGCGACTCTGCCACCTACTGGCCGTGTGGCCACCCTGCACCTCAAATCCCTGCCTTGGAGGATAGGACGGTACTATAAGCCACGGGGGCAGATGTGCCTGAGGGAGTCAAGGGAGTGGTAGAGCGAGGAAGGAAGCTTGAGCACTGCTTCGCTATTTGTGTCTCAGACCTCTCCCAGCCGATGGAGAGTGCAGCAACCCTGGTTCCTTTCCCTGCTCCTGAGTCCTCTTCAGGACTTGAGGGACCCACCCAAAGGGAGGGCCTCGCTCAGGAGTCCACCCTGCGAGGCTCACTCTGTGCAGGGGCTACGTGTACGCGTAGACTATCCGACTATCCGGATGGGAACTCGGCTCTGCCTCCTGGTACTGGAAGACGGAGGACATCGCAGACCCCGCCCCCCCCTCCAGTCCGCCAGTCTAGTAGCCACTGGCATCTGCTCAGAGCCTGGGGTGCTTTGAGGGAATGGCTCACCACTGGGACAGAATGTCAAGATCACCCCTACCGGAGGCCACCAGCAGTGTCCAGCCAGGGCTGTGAGGAGAATGAAAGGGAACTTCGTTCCCTGGATAAACAGAGTCGGGAAGGGCTCCCGCCTCAGCCCACCCGCTCAGGCTTGCAGCGGTTTTACAAATGAAGGCTTGCTTATAGGGAGTAGAAAGTTGTGGCAAAGCCAAGGGCTCGGTGGGGTTGAAGAATCAGTTCCATCTCCTGAGACGTTCTGTTTCCTCAATAGGAGCTGCAGGAAGCATTTTGTGGGAAAGGGTTCCAAGACCTTATCTAGGCTCAATTGGTGATGTCTGCCAGGCACGGGACAGGTGGATGACACCCTGATTATCAGAGACCTCGTGTGTTCTGGGGAAGGCTGCAGGGTGAAAGGCCTGTGATACAGGGATGGAGCAGCCTGTGTCTGTCACCTAGTGCCTCCTGGTCATGTGACACCACCCTCACCCCCACCCCCCACCCCTGCCAGTGAGGTTTAGACTCCTCTATAGGTGTGGAAAATAGCTCTATTGAATGACATCCCCATCCCAAGGTGGTGGCTCTGTCACCTACTGGTCATGAGGTCACCTCACACCTTAGGTCCTTGTCTTGGAGAATGGGACAGTACCAATGGGATGTCGGCAGGGGTCAAGGATGTGGTGCCAACACCAGGGAGGAAGGGGACAACACTATTTTATCACTTCTTCAACATGCCTCTCCCAGGAAAACACCCCACCGCTCCCCTGGTCAGCTACCTTTGAGCTTTGATGCAAAGCAAGGCTCTGTTTAAAGAAAAGAAAGTGTGGACAATTCCTGATCTTCAGTGACCTTGTCTCCATGGCCTGGGCTGTGTGTACATTCTCACTGTCTGTACTGTATAGATGGGGGTTCAGGGAAGGGAGGTGGCTTTCCCAAGGCCATAGCCATGAAGCCATGAGGCTGGTAGTTGGTGGTTCCTGGTTGTCACCATGGGCAGCTGTCACCTGTATGACTGACTCTCTGAATGTCTTCCCTCTGTCTGGGCTGATAATCCCTCCGCCTTTTCTCATAGCACCTTGCTAGGTAGCAAGGCTCTGAGGAGTCCCTCCCAGGGCCTGAGGAGTTGAGAGGTACAGCAGTGGGCAGACACCCACAAAGCGGCTGGCTGAAGGCCTCCACAGATACACACAGTCCCTGGCTCCGAGGTTCCAGCCAGAACTTTTGTCTCCAATAGGAGAAGGCCAGGGGCAGGGCAGGGACAGACCAGTACCCGTGTCCCCCAAGGGCCATCAGTGAGGGCCAGTGCTCATCTCACTGTGCCCGCATAGCTCAGGTAGCCTTGGAATGGGATTCTGGGGACTTACCTGTGTTGGGGTCACAGGTGCCATGCTGGTTGCAAGTGCAGGGGACGCAGTTGGTATAGGGACTCCCATGAGGTACCTCTCTTTTGTATCCCAGAGCACAGAATTCACAGAACTGGCCTGTGTATCCCTGGGGACACAAGCAGGTCTCCACCCAAGAGGCTGGTGGGGCAAGCCCTCGCTGGGGCCGGGCCGATGTGAGCCGGACTTCACACAGGAGCACTTGGCCTGCAGAATAAAAGAGAAGGTGGGGAGGTGGGAGGGGGCGCTACATGCATGGCCACCTAACACCTCCTGAGCATTTATAGGACAGGCCCGTACAGCCGTCAGTCAGCTGTTGTTTGTTTGTTTGTTCTTTTGACACAGGTCTTGTTGTGTAGCCTGTGCGGTCTTCACACTTGCAGTCTCCTGGCCTTATCATCCTAAGTGTCGGGATTACACTATGCCAGGCTTCAAGTGTAATTTTAAAAACAGTTGTCAAAAAAAAAAAAAAAAAAAAAACAAGAGCAAAAGAAACATGATTTTTTGATCAAGAAATAGAATAAAGGGCTGTGCGGAGCTCAGGGGTGGCACGTGCACTTAGCATGTGCAAAGTTTTGGCTTAGGTCCCCGAGGCAGGGGCCAACAGAAAGAGATGCAAGATGCCTATGCTTGGAGCCAGCGAGATGGCTCAGCAGGTTAAGATGCCAAGCTGCCAAGCATGATGACGCGAGTTCAGTTCTCAGGGTCCCACGAGTTGTCGCCTGGCCTGCACACACGCCGCTTGACATGAAGTAATGTGTGTCCATAAACGTGCATGTATACAAACAAAAAATATCTTTATGTTCTTAAATTTTGCTGGGTGCAGTTGGCACATGGGTTTAATATTCCCTAAGTCCCAAAGCCAGCCTGATCTACATAGCAGGCTCCAGCCAGGCGTGGTGGTGCATGCATTTGGGAGGCAGAAGCAGGCAGATTTCTGTGAGTTCAAGGCCAGCCTGGTCTACAGAGTGAGTCCAGGATAGTCAAGGCTAAACAGAGAAACCCTGTCTCAAAAAAAAAAAAAGAAAGAAAGAAAGAAAGAAAGAAAAGAAAGAAAGAAAGAAAGAAAGAAAGAGAAAAGAAATATAAGGCAAACTCCAGACCAGATAGGTTACATAGTGAGGCTCCTTCAATTCCAGCCCTTGGGAGTCAGAGGTAGGAAGATCAGGAGTTCAAGACCAGGGAGACCCTGTCTTAAAAGCAACTGGGAGAATTTAGAATTTCTTATCAGGCTACGGTGTGGCTGAGGTGCAATGCCACTATTGCCCAGTAGGGGGAACAGCGTCCACAGAAAGATGCGTCAGAGGGCTTCTGTCAAGGATCGTGGACCTGCTCCCTAGAGTTGTCCTCCCTCGGGATTCTTTGTTCCTTGCAGCACAGCCCCTGCCTCTAGCCTCAGACACACCTCTGCTGCCTTGTGCAAGTGCCTTGATTTCTCAGTCTCTGAGTCCATGTTGTGAGGACTCCACAGACAGGCAGGGCCAGGACCCCTGTTCTTAGGGGGCATATTATACTGACCAGAATGGCCCCCGCCTTGGCCACTGGTCCAGATGCGCAGAGCAGTCAGATTGGCAAGCAGGCGCTGGAAGTGGAAGGCGGGCAGCGGGGGCTCTGCCTCCTCAGAGGTCTCCTGCAGGCTGTAAGGGACAGGAAGTCAGTGGGACAGGTGGCAGCAAGAACCTGGGTTCCTCAGGAGCCTCCCAGTGTTCCTACCCTCCCCACTCTCATCTCTCAGGACAGGGAGGCCACTTACAGGAACCAGAGCTGAACTTGTCCTGGCTGCCTGGTGTCCTGAGGGCTGGGTGGACTGGAGGGCCTCAGGGTCACAGTCAAACCCGCGCCCTCCAGTCTCAGCTGCATAGGAGGTGGGGACCCCCCAGGGGGGACTTGGAGGGTCAGTATGACTGGCTGTCCGTAGCTGAGTCTCTGGTCTCCTAGGAACTTGTCTGAAGATAAGAGGGGGAGGCTTTGATATCTCCATACGCGTAACTTGATCCTCGCATCTATACCGATGGCAATAATCAAGCATCCAAACAATGTGTGTCTGCAGCAGATAGAAAATCCAAGGCCAGAGCCGGGCAGTGGTGGCGCACGCCTTTAATCCCAGCACTTGGGAGGCAGAGGCAGGTGGATCACTATGAGTCCAGGGCAGTCATGGCTACACAGAGAAACTCTGTCTCAAAAAACCAACCCCTCCCCCCCCAAAAAAAAAGAAAAGAAAAGAAAAGAAAATCCAAGGCCGGGGCTGGGGAGATGGCGGTTAAAGCACTTGACTCAAAAGTGAGAGGACCAGAGTCTGGGTCCCCAGAGCCCACGTAAAGGCTGTAATTCCAGCCTTAGAAAGTGGAGATAGGGGGCTGGAGAGATGGCTCAGTGGTTTAAGAGCACTGACTGCTCTTCCAGAGGCCCTGAGTGTAATTTCCAGCAAGCACATGGTGGCTCATAAGCATTTATAACGTGATCTGGTGCCCTGCAAGTGTACATGCAGGCAGAGCACTCATATACATAAAATAAAAATAAATAAATCTTTTTTTAAAAGTGGAGCTAGGAGATCTATAGAGCAAGCTGGCTAGTGTGAGACTGGCCGTATCAGTGTGCTCTGGGTTTGATTGAGACACCCTGCCCCGGTGAACTAGGTGGAAGGGGGTGGAGAATGATTTCTGACATCCACTTCCGGCTTCCACGTACCCTTGCACCAATATGCACAATTGTACCCACTCACATGCAAACATGCATCTCTCTCTCTCTCTCTCTCTCTCTCTCTCTCTCTCTCTCTCTCTCTCACACACACACACACACACACACACACACACACACACACAGTTGTGGCATTTTGCTGATTTCACTTATGCGGTGGTCTGACTGAAGAATCACAGTACCCAAAAGTATCCCCAAGCATAATCCCTAGGGTTTATGTAGAGGCAACTGGACCAGATGAAAAGGATTAAGACTGCAGATGGGGTCTGGAGAGATGGCTCAGAGGTTAAGAGCCCTGACTGCTCATGAGTTCAATTCCCAGCAACCACATGGGGGCTCACAACCATCTATAATGAGATCTCATGCCCTCTTCTGGTCTGCTGGCTCATGTGCAGGCAGAATACTGTATAAATAATAAATAAGTCTTTAAAAAAAAAAAAAAAGACAGCAGATGGAGTTGGGGGTGTCGGCCCACTGACTGTGGGATAGAAAGGTCTACTGGGCTATCCAGGGACAAGAAGGCTACCAGGAGATGTACACTTGACCTTGAAAAGGAACTGTGAGCTGAGGTTAACCTGCCTTTTAGAACTCATCACTATGGTACTGGGACGCAGGGACGCAGGGACGTGGGTGGTGTGACCAGCAGGGTCTGTCGCCTACCTGGTGCTGAGAGTTCCTTTCCTCCTTGCCAGCCCAGGGGTATCCCACTCTGGTTCCATTGCAGAGGATGCTCTGACACCCCCATGCTTCTGGCCTGCCAGCCACCGGCTGCTCCTAAACATCAAACACAGACTACTCACCCCAACAGCGAGAGGCTTGAAAGCTGGCTTTCAGTGACAAGTACAGCAGGGCTCTAAAGTTGGGGGTCCAGACTGGGTTACATGAGACCTTGTCTCCCAAGGTGTGATCATGACCCCATGTCTTGGAAAAGCTCGCGCATGTTTGGCAAGAACCATACCCACTGAGCCCTCTCCATATTATCTTAGGATTCCGAAGACAAGCCCTGGCTATATTCTGCTCAGCCACCGGCACATACTGTCCTGCTTTCTGCCTGATGTCCAGCAGAGGGCGCACTGCCTCTGTATCTAGACAAGATGCCCAAGGACCATTCCTCAGACTCTTAAACTGCCAGGTGTGGGGGGAAGGTGGCGGGGCACACCAGCTCCGAGGGATTGCAGAGCTTGGGGCGCCGCCCTTCTTGTTCCAAAGACACAACCATGGCAGCCAGAACAGATCTCAGACAGACCGGGAATCAAGTCTGTACAACGGGAAATGAGAACACCTATCTACGAGGATGCTGAGATTGCCTGGCATACATCAGGCGCTTAATACATGAAGGCTGTGTCTGGAGAGGTGGCTCAGAGGTTAAGAGCACTGCCTGCTCTTCTGAAGGTCCTGAGTTCAATTCCCAGCAACCACATGGTGGCTCACAACCATCTATAACGAGATCTGGCGCCCTCTGCTGGTGTGTATGTAAGCTAAGCAAAACACTGTGTGTATATGATAAGTAAATAAATCCTTTTTTAAAAATTTTAAAAAATAAATCCTTAAAAAAAAATGTGAAGGCCAAGAGTCTAAATTGGAGCTCAGATATGCTAAGGAGACTAGCTCTCCCGGAGATGAACGGGGGGCTGACCTGCAGGGCTCAGGGTGCCTGCAGCAACCCAGCCTGAGTAAGCAACGCCACCCTGAGGATAAAGAACTAGAGTCTGAGCTGGGCATGGGCATCATGGCGCACGCCTTTAATCCCAGCACTTGGGAGGCAGAGGCAGGCAGAATGCTGTGAGTTCGAGGCCAGCCTGGTCTACAGAGTGAGTCCAGGACAGCTAAAGCTACACAGAGAAACCCTGTCTTGAAAAACCAAAAAAAAAAAAAAAAAGGAGCCCAGAGGGAGCAGGCAGGTGCTAGAGAAGTCTCTTCCGCACTCTACCCACCAAGGCTGTGCGGCATAGGGTATCTTTCCAAAGGGGGACATGGTGGAAAGGCTGTCCTTGTCCCCATCCCAGCTTCCAAAGCGAGATTCCCAGCCAACGTAAGGAACCCCCCACCCCCACCCGGGAGGCAACCCTTGAGTACAGCTTACCCTGGCGGAAGTCTGAGAGGATGTGGTGTGCCTGGAACCCAGCAACGGGCCCACACACCTTGGAGTGGCCGTAACAGAAGCAGCTGCTGCAGCCTGTTGGGTTGTGGGGCTGCAGGTTAAATGTCCCGGGGCGGCATCTGTAGGAGAGTCAGGATGCATCACAGGTCCGAGCCAGGACGGGACGGGACAGGGACCCAGGTAGATGATTCAGATAATTTTTATTTTTCACTTTTTAGAATCACAAGTTACACAGACAGGACAGACAGCCCCAGGCCTTCTTGCTCTGTGTCGCTGCTGCTGACACATGGCCGCGAAGCCAAGAGGCCAGCACCGGCTGTGTCAGGGTTTCCTCTTTTCTCACTAACACGTGTCCTTGCTCCAGGACCTGACACTGCCCGTGTCTCCTCTGATTTGTAAACATCTCCTCCTCCTCTCTTGTGATCTTGACACCTTCATTTCTGCGGTTGGTTTGTTTGACACAGGGTCTTGCTCTGTAGATAAGACAGGCCCCTAATTCACAGAGACCTTCCTGCCTTTGCCTCCCGAGTACTGACACTAAAGGTGTACACTACCACAACACCACAACAGGCTTTGGGTTTTGTTGTTGGTGGTTGGTTGGTTTGGTTTGTTTGTTTGTTTTTGGGTTTTTTTTTTTTGGTTTTTTGTTTGTTTGTTTGTTTTGATTTTTCAAGACAGAGTTTCCTTGTGTATAGCTTTGGCTGTTCTGGAACTCGCTCCGTAGACCAGGCTCGCCTCAAACTCACAGAGATCCATACTGGCACTAAAGGCATGTGCCACCATCACCCAGTGTTTGTTTTTTGTTTTTTTAAAATTAATTTTTATTTATTTTATTTATTTTATTTATTATTATTATTATTATTATTATTATTATTATTATTATTATTATTAAATCTTTTTGGTTTTTCAAGACAGGGTTTCTCTGTGTTGCATTGGTTGTCCTGGACTCGCTTTGTAGACCAGGCTGGCCTCGAACTCACAGTGATCCACCTGCCTCTGCCTCCCAAGTGCTGGGATTAAAGGCATGCGCCACCACATCTAGTGCGTAAATGAATTTTTTCTTAAATGAATTTTTAAATAAAAAATTTTATATGTATGGGTGTTTTGCCTGCATGCATGTTTGTGTATCATGCATATGTCTGGTGCCTGCAGGGTCCATGGATGGTTTTGAATTCCCTGGAACTGGAGTTACAGATGGTTGTAAGCCACCATGTGGGTGCTGGGAATTGAACCCGGGTCCTCTGGAAAAGAAGCAAGTGCTCTTCACTGCTGAGCCATCCTCTCAGCCTCTTGACTTTTGATTGTTTGTTTTGTTTTTGTGACAGGGTCTTATGTTATATTCTGGCCTGGCCTTGTGCTCCTGACAATCCTCTTGTCTTAGCTCCTAAGTGACATTGGCAGTGGCTTAAGTATTAAGTGTTAAGTTTAGTCATTAGAAGTGGGACACTGACACCAGGCGTGGTGGCACACGCCTTTAATCCCAGCACTCAGGAGGCAGAGGCAGGCAGATTGCTGTGAGTTCAAGGCCAGCCTGGTCTACAAAGCAAGTCCAGGACAGCCAAGGTTACACAGAGAAACCCTGTCTCCAAAAGAATAAAAAAAGGAAGTGGGACACTGGCCAGGCATGGTGGTGCATACCAGTAACCCCGGTAATTAGGAGGTGAAGGTAGAGAGGACAGGGATTCAGGGTCATTTTCTGCTACATAGTGAGCTCCAGGTTAGCTTGGCCTACCTGAGGGCCAGGTTTGATAGCACAGCAGTTAGTCCCAGCACTCAGGAGGCAGAAGCAGCCAGACCTCTAAGTGCCGGGGCAGCCTAGGCTGTACAGTGAGAAACTGTCTCAAAAACAAACCATAAAACCCCACAAAACATAGCCAGGCGTGGTGGCGCATGCTTTTAATCCCAGCACTTGGGAGGCAGAGGCAGGCGGATCTCTGTGAGTTTGAGGCCAGCCTGGTCTACAAAGCGAGTCTAGGACAGCCAGGGCTACACAGAGAGAAATCCTGTCTCGAAAAACAGAAAAAACTCCAGCACCTTCCAAGAGGAGAAATATCAAAGAACCTGCTTGGAACACACTGGAAAACCACCACTGTAGTTAGTAACTATTTCCAGGGCTATATCTTTTTTTTGTTTGTTTGTTTTTTCCTTTTCAACACGGGGTTTCTCTGTGTGGCCTTGGCTGTCCTGGACTCACTTTGTAGACCAGGCTGGCCTCGAACTCACAGCGATCCGCCTGCCTCTGCTTCCCGAGTACTGGGACTAAAGGCGTGCGCCACCACGCCTGGCTACCCTTCTTTATCATTTAGAATTCTGAAGATTTGCCCCACTGTCCTTATCTGTTTATTTGTCCGATCATCTAACTTGTACTATGGGTAGCTGCTCCATTCTTAGGGTTATAAAGCAATCGCATCTTTATTAATTTTGTTACTCAAATTGTTCCAGCTTTGGGATTTCCTGCAGATGGCTCCTGTATCCCTTTCACACAGGCCAGGGATGACTCTTAGCTCAGTTGGTAGGGCCTCCTTGGAGCATGGCATAGAGAAGGTTCTGAGGGTAAGATTGTTGTGTTCTATTAGTGATGTCTGCCATGGATGTGAGATGGGAGGGCTGTGACGGTTCTCCATTAGTGATGTCTGCCATGGGTGTGAGATGGAAGGGCTAACATGGTTCTCCATTAGTGATGTCTGCCATGGGTGTGAGATGGGAGG
>OU015750.1:8596896-8628489 GCA_907169655.1 Acomys percivali | reverse complement strand
GTGTGTGTGTGTGTGTGTGTGTGTGTGTGTGTGTGTGTGTGTGTGTGTGTGACCTGCTCTGCCGGGGCTGGGGTGCTGTGCTCTCCGGAGCAGGTGTCTCAAAGATGGGTGTGCCTGGTCAGTCTGTCCACCTGACAGGACCTAGATTCTCCAAGACACAAACCTCTCAGCAGTTTCTACACCAGGCCGAGGCATCAAGACCTACTTTAAATGTTGGATTTAACCCCACTCTCCTCTGGGTTGGGGCCTACCACCATCGATGCAATGTGACCAGCTGCCTCACAGTCCTGCCATCTTGCCTTCCCCCCGGCCACCCCACTCCCCCTGCCACCCCAAGGGGACTGCACCTTCAAGAGCTCAAACAAACCTTTCCTTTCTTTCTTTCTTTCTTTCTTTCTTTCTTTCTTTCTTTCTTTCTTTTTTTGGTTTTTCAAGACAGGGTTTCTCTGTGTAGCCTTGGCTGTCCTGGATTCGCTTTGTAGACCAGGCTGGCCTCGAACTCACAGAGCTCCCCCTGCGTCTGCCTCCCGAGTGCTGGGATTAAAGGCGTGCGCCACCACGCCCGGCGTAACCTTTCTTTTCTTGTAGTACTTTCGTCAGGCATTTTGTCATAGCAACGAGAAGAGTGACTAACACGAAAGGCCAGAGTCCTGGACGGCATTCAGGCTCAGCTTGACAAAGCACACAGAGCTCAGCCATCTGAGACTCCTGAACAGGATGTTCTTTAAGAGCTAGGTGGATGGGGCTGCAGAGATAGCTCAGCGGCCCTGGCTGCTTTTCCAAGAGGACCTGGGTTCAATTCCCAGAACCCACATGGCAGCTCACACCTGTCTGTAACTCAAGGTCAACAAAACACCAAAAGCAAATGAAATAAAAATAAGTAAAGCATTAAAATAAAAGAACTAGGTGGGCTCCATTAATAAACACTCTAAGCCGGGCGTGGTGGTGCACGCCTTTAATCCCAGCACTCGGGAGGCAGAGGCAGGTGGATCGCTGTGAGCTTGAGACCAATCTGATCTACAAAAGTGAGTCCAGGCCAGCCAAGGCTACACAGAGAAACCCTGTCTTGAAAACAAACAAACAAACAAAATAAATAAATAAATAAAATAAAATGAAATAAAATAAAAATGCAAATAAATAAACACTCCAAAACAACACTTTCTTGGAAAGAGTCAGAAAGGTGTTAGGAGAGAGGAAGGCAATGGAGGAGGAAGTGTATCCTAGCTGAGAGGAAGTAGTCTGGACAAGGAAAGTATTGTCTGTTTGGTGTGTGTTTGTCAAGAGGCTGGCTGTGGGCAACATGCCTTGTGACGGGCAGGGAGGGGATACTGTCAGGTAAGTGGTGTGTGGTGCCAAGGCAACCGGGAGACAGAGGTGCCAGGAGGCTGGGAGCCTGAAGCTCCATCGAGGAGGCATGGGGTGTGGTTAGGGGGAAGGGCAGAACTGAATTTGCACTCTCTGCAGACCCTTCACTGCAGGCGAGGAGGTTGAAGGCACCCAGAGGTGAGGGTTGCAGAGATGCGAAAGGGGAAGAATTGGGGACTCAGAGGCTGCCCAAAGGTCAGGCCTGAAATCTTGTCTTCCTGCCTGGTGACTGTGAGGACAGACATTTGACCTTGTAGGTAAGGGCATGGCGTGGGGGGCAGTCTGGTCCTTAGCATCCCCATCATGTAGAGAGAGGCACAGACTTGGCCCAAGCAGGGAACCAGCAAGTCTTCGCTCAGGGAGGCAGGCTAGCAATAGCAAGCCAAGATGAACTCATTAGGACCGCGCAGGGCCCCTGGGAGGCTCCTGCAGACAGGATAAAGCTGTCTGCCCAAAGGAAAAGCCGTCTCCTCCCCACCCCAGCTCTGGAAGACCGTGGCCGCGGCTGGAGCTTAGGACGCCAGCTATGAGGCTATGTGTGGATAGAAGCCCCGAAGCAGAGCGGAGGACCAGGAAAGGAAAGTGGGATGCTGGAGTGGCTGGTACCCACTCTGGGTAGGCTCCTCCTTCTCTGGTGTCCCTGTAGAAGGTTCCAGGGCCCCTCCTCACCAGTGTGTCTTTGAGGTTAGGCAGGCAGAGCCACACCACACACAGCTGGTACATCAAAGGACTCCTGGGGACTGTGGGGGACTGTGGGAAAGGCCGGGGTGGGTGGGTCAGAACCCGATGGGTGGGTGGGGGGGGGGACTGGATTTCATTAGCTACCAGGGTTGGAACAGTTAAAACAAAGGGTTAAGTGGAGTTTGGGGACCTAAGTGCCCTCCTACCACAGGCGCCTCTCTGGGTGGACTTGTCCTGGGATGACTTGTGAGGTGGGGCGGCGGCTCAAGTGCTCCCCTCAGCATCTCTTCATCTCTCCTTCAGAGCTGAGGACCCCACACTGCACACCAGGCCCACCCAGGAGCAACCCCCTACTGTGAGGTTTTGGGGATTATTTCCCAGCCAGCACTGTTAACTTCAGGGCCTGCCGCCTGAGAGATACTCACGCAGACACTCGTTGGCATCCTCTGCGGTGCCTCGGGCCCACGGGCGGTCCTGGAAGAAGGGTAGGCAACGCTCGCAGTCCACACCCGTGGTGTTGTGCTGGCAGTGGCAAGCCAGCTGACCAGCCTCGTTGGGGCCGCACTCACTGGCGTGACCATTGCATTTGCACCTGAAGGAAGCATCAGGAGGAGGGGGACACTGAGGGAAGCTAGGGCACCACCCCTCGACAGCAGCGCAAGCGTGTGCATCCCTGAGTCCTGACTGCATAGTTGGGGTTGTGATAAGGAGAGCCCTGGGGACCGACCCTTGCTGTCCCAGTTTGCTTCCTGTTGCTATGATAAACACTATGACCAAAAGCAACCTGGGGAAGAAGGGGTTTATTTCCTCTGACACACCCATTACAGTCCATTATGAAAGGAGGTCAGGGCAGGAACTCAAGGCAGGAGCCTGGAGGCAGGAATTGAAGCAGAGGCCAAGGAGGACTGTTGCTTACAGGCTTGCTTCCCATGGGTTCCAGCTTTCTTTCTTTCTTTTGGGTTTTTTGTTTTGTTTTGGTTTGGTTTTGGGTTTTTTTGAGACAAAGTTTCTCTATGTAGCCTTGGCTGTCCTGGATTTGTAGATCAGGCTGGCCAGGAACTCAGAGAAATCCACCTCTGCCTCTGCCTCCAGAGTGCTGGGATTAAAGGTGCGTGTACCACCACTGCCTAGCATCAGCCTGCTTCCTTCCTTCCTTCCTTCCTTCCTTCCTTCCTTCCTTCCTTCCTTCCTCTCTCTATTTCTTTCTTTTCTTCTTTTTCTGAGACAGGGTTTCTCTGTGTAGCCCTCGCTGTCCTGGACTCACTTTGTACACCAGGCTGTCCTCAAACTCATAGAGGTCCGCCTGCCTCTGCCTTCTGAGTGCTGGGATTAAAGGCATGTGCTACCATGCCCAGCCAGCCTTCTTTCTTATACAACTCAGGACCCAGAGGTGTCATTGTCCACAGTGGGCTGGATTCTCCCATGTCAATCATTAATGGAGGAAAAATGTCTCAGAGACTTGCCTATATGCCAGTCTGATGGAGATATTTTTTTTTAGCTGAGGTTTCCTCTTCCCAAATGACCTTAGCCTGTGTCTTGAAAAAATGCTAACTGACCGGCACACCTGTCCTCACCTGCCTCCTGTGGCCTGCTTTGAGCAGATTGAGAAACTGAGGCCTGGGAGGTTGTCCGTGGTGGCCAGCTAGTAAGCGGCTATCACAGGCGGTCTCTACCTGGGCAGAGTCCCAACTCTTGGGGACTTGGGATTTAGGGTAAGTGGTCACAGGGTCGGTCAGTCCTTACCAGGCTGAGGCTACCTCGGATAATTCTGCAATTGTGTCAAAAAGGGCAAGAAAGAAGTGTCCTATGCAAGGGGGAAGCCTCCATGGGCAGCCCTGGGCCTATATTCCCACAGCACCTACAAGGTCAAGAGGTGTGTGAACTCGGCGAAAACAAGCAAGTGAAGCCAGGTGTGGTGGCGCACGCCTTTGATCCCAGCACTCGGGGAGGCAGAGGCAAGTGAATCTCCGTGAGCTCGAGGCCAGCCTAGTTTACAAAGTGAGTCCAGGACAGTCAAGGCTACACAGAGAAACCCTGTCTCGAAGAACAAAAAGAAATAAAACAGAACCCCCCCCAAAACAAAACAAAACAAAAAACCCAAGCAAGTGCTTTGGGAGGTAAGCAATGTAGGGTGCTGGGTAGACACCGACCTTGTGTGGCCCCCAGATGATAAAGCAGGCTCAGGACATTACAAAGGCAGACACTAAAGGGCAGGGCTGCAAGCCAGAGCTCATCCTGGCTCCCCCAAGTCCTACCCTCTGTTCCCAGAGGGCCCAGTGCCATCCATAATTTGGGGACACAGGAATATGGTACTATTTGTTCATGAGCTCAGGGTAGGGAGCAGCACCCCACCGCTACCAGTAGGAAAGTCCAACACTAGCCTTGGAAAGTGGTGGCCTGCTCCATCCGGGAGAGGATGCTGTAAGCTCACAAGTCCTTCTGACCCATAAGAAGGTGGGAAGGCACTGTCCCTTCCTGGGAGTGGCCTTCACAGCCAGCTGTGGGGCCCAGGGTAGTTTGGGTCCCGCAGCTGGGACCCAGATGTGCTCTGGCCTGCAGCCCCTCACTGCAGACACAGCAGCTGGAGGTCATGACCATCTTTGGAGTCTTGCTGGGAGGTTTGACCCGACTTACAGTGTGTGTGTGTGTGTGTGTGTGTGTGTGTGTAGGGGGTGGGGGCTGTCATCTGGAGCTCCTCACTCATGTCCCCTGAGGCCCCTTCACACCTAGTCTTCCATGGAGCAGAAGACATCTCAAAGTGCCAGCTGCTGGGCCCAGGCTCCCAGCTTCCTGTCTCCTTCAGGTTTTGCCCCTCCCCCTGCCCCTCCCCCCACCTCCACCCCCGCAATCACCCCTTCCCCACCCTGCCCTGCTGCACCAAGGTGTGACGAATCATATTGTCCACTTGACAGCATCTAGAATCACCTGGGAGACAGACCTCTGGGCGTGCCCATGAGGGAGTTTCTAGAGGAGGGCGAACTGAGCAGGGAAGACCCAGCCACCCCACTGACTGGGGTCCCGGAGAGGGTAAAAAGGAGGCAGCAAGCTGGGCATCCACACTTATCTCTCTCTCAGCTTCACCTGCTGCCATCACGCTGTCCTGCCATGATGGACTGGACCCCCAAACTGTACTTTGGTGGTCTGGAACAATTCTTTCCTTAAGTTACCTTTGTCAGGCAGTCTGCCACAGGAGCGGGGGTGGGGGGTGGGGGTGGGGTGGGCACTCAACTAACAACCAGGGTTTGCGGGTTCTAACAATCAGAGACTTTCAGTGCCCCGCGTCCCATCCCCCACACCCCTCCACCCCCCGACCCCACCCATCCCACCCCGTGATGGAGGGATGGACGAGCTCTGGAGCCACTGGATTCACGCCTGCCCCACCACAGGCCTGGGATAGGAACTCGCTGTCTCTTCTCTTCGCCAGTGGGGATGGCCTGTGGATGCAGAAGGGAGCCAGCAGCAAGGCTTCCAATGCAGGCAGGGCTCAGGGTCCTGTTCACTCCTCACCAGGGTCACGCCAGGCACCGCAGCAGCAGCAGCAGCAGCAGCAGCAGCAGCAGCAGCAGCAGCAGCAGCAGCAGTAGCTGCCCTGCGCTCTCAGACCTGAGGGTGAGGCCTCCTCCCCTGGCCTCCGCCTAGCTCTGTGCCCTGCTTGCAGCCTACCTGCCGCCCACAGAGAAGTCGGACACGGCGTAGTAATAAGACTGGAGCACCCTGGGGTCCTTGAAGATGTCATCTCCAAACGTGTTAAGCCGATCCAGAGAGATCAGGAGGTCGGTGCTGGTGACCCATTCCTGGGGAAGGGGACAGGTACACCATGAGCAAGGGCTCTTGGCCTGCTGCCCCTTGGGGCCTGGAAAGTGGGAGTGGTCCTGGGGCACAGGGATGGCTCTGGCTGAGACAAATCTTGAGGACAGGCCAGGAATTAAGAGGCTTGGGTCAGTCTTGGGGCTGGGCCATTTGCTAGCTATACAACTCAGGTGACAAGGCCCAATGGCCTGGTGCCTCTGTTTTCCCCTCTGTAAAATGCAATTAGGTTAGTGACTCCTCCGAGGGTGTGAGGAGGGTGGTGATGTCAAGCATTGGGTGTGGGGCCTGACATCTGCACAGATGTGTGTGTGTGCGTGCGCGTGTGTGTTTGTATGTATATATATGTTTGTATGTATATATGTGTGTATGTGTACATATGTGTATATGTGTGTGTTTGTATGTATATATATGTCTGTATGTGTATATGTATGTACGTGTGTGTGTGTGTGTGTGTGTGTGTGTGTGTGTGTGTGTGTGTGTGTATACAGTGGCTGATGCAGCCCATCTGAAAGCCTGGTGACCTGCCTTCCCTCCCTACTCTGCTTCCTCCTGGTAGCTGCTCACATGAAGAGGACTGGCCCCCCAGAACATGAGCCCCACAAGCCGTAGCCCCTGGGCTCTGCCTGGCACATAGCAGACACTTGATAAATACTTGCTGATCGCGGGCTGGGTGAGCAGCTTCCCCGTGGAAGCGCGTGGTGAGGAAGTGGGGGCCGCACGTGGAGAGTGACATTTCCATCCGCCTGCTGTTATAATCAGAGGCGGCTCCGGCTGAATATTAATCAGCATTTTAATTCAGCCCAGGAGCCCCTGGCTTAGCAATCAGGCCGTCAGGATGGAAAACGAGCTCCTGGCATAGTTGCTCCTCGCCCCAGCAGGACTCAGTCCTGAGAACCCTGGTTGGGCACTGAGACTGCGGGTCCCTGTCACTCTCCAAGCCACCTGGGGCTGGGATTTGCAAAGGTCACTGCGCAGGTCTGACTGAGGGGGGGGGGGGGCGTCCGCCTTCTCCCTTCCACCTCCTCCTTCCTTAACTTCTTCTTCTGACAGGGTTGCCTTCATCCCAGCCTGGCCTGACTCACATGCAGCCCCGGATGGCCCTGAACTCCCAATCCTTCCATCTCCACTTCCCAAGTGCTGGGGTTACACAAGTATGCATCACCACACCCAGTCCGTATGGTGCCGGGGATAGAACCCGCCGTGGCTTCTTCCGTGCTAGGCAAGCGCCCTATCCACTGAGCTAAGCAGGTTCTTGTTTGTGGTTCTGGGGTCAAACTTAGCCCTGTGCCTGCTGGGCCAGCATGCTACCTCTAAGCACGCAGCCTGTGTTCTCAGAAGGGCCTGGGACATGCTAAGGCCTCTGAGGACCAGGGAGCCAAGGCCTGGGTGGGGACACAAAATGATTCACCAGTGGAAGTCCTGTGACTGTGCCACCAAGTAAAACAGGGGAAGGGGTCTCTGAACACGTTATCCCCCACCCACCCAGACACAGCCGGGAAAAGCTAGGGGGGCTAGGGGGGCTGTAGGTTGGCCGTGGATGCGTGATCTTCCTGCTTCAGCATATTAAAATAATACATAAATAAAAATTAAAAAATAGCTGGGCAGCGGTAGCACACAACTTTAACCTCAGCACTTGTTTGTGCAGAGAGGCAGGCAGCTCTCCTTTAGTTCCAGACCAGCCTGGTCTACAGAGTGAGTTCCAAGACAGCCGAGGCTATATAGAGAAACCACATCTCAAAAAACCATAAACAATAAATAAATAAATAAATAAAATAAAAATCAAGCCAGGCATGGTGGGCACATGCCTTTAATCTCAGCACTCAGGAGGCAGAGGCCAGCCTGGTCTACAAAGGGAGTTCCAGGATAGCCAGGGCCACACAGAGAAACCCTGTCTTGAAAAACCAAATAAATAAATAAATAAAAATAAAGACCAGGCATCCACAAAAGATGGCAGGATTCTAGGGTCTAAGACATGACAACCAGGAAGTCCCAAGGGTCTCTTAGGCCCTAGCTCTGCTGGCTTGCCTGCCAATCTCTGACCCACATCCCAGGCCTGCCCCACCCTGCCCCAGACTCCTCCCTCAGGCTCTGCCGTTCCCTGACCTGTAGCACAGGGCTCTCCTCAAAGTTGTAGGCACTGGGACGACCCTCTAGGGTGGAGAAGGCGACGTTGCCCCCGTTCAAGGGGGAGATGTCACTGAACTCAGAGGTGCAGAAAGCCACTCTCTCATCCTCACCGGGCCACAGGTAGTGGCCCTCAGGACGGCCATAGGTCTTCTGGCAGGAGGCACTGTAGTACTGGTAGGGCTCCCAGGGGCCACTGGTGTGTGTGCGCTTGTAGATGGCAAAGCTCTCGGGACGACTGGTGTGGAACTTCAGTCTCACGTAGGTGATCTCATAGGCCTTACCTACAGTCAGGCAGATGCAAACCACCTTACGGAATGGAACAGGTACACAGCCCCGGAATGGGGGTACACAGCCCTGGAATGGGGAAGCAGGACGGCTCCCTGGCATTGATTGCTCATGCTTGTCAGGGAAACAAGGGGAGAGCCACTCCCAGCATTGGGGAGGCAGAGGCAGGCGGATCGTTGTGAGTTCAAGGCTAGCCTGGTCTACAAAGTAAGTCCAGGACAGCCAAGGCTACACAGAGAAACCTTGTCTCGAAAAACCAACCAACCAATCAACAACCAAACAAACAAACAAACAAACAAAAAGACAAATAAATAAAACAAAGACTGTAACACCAAGTACCACAGAGGACGCGTGTGGGAAGTGAAGCCCCAGCTACTGGGAGAAAGGCTGAAAATGGCACTTTGGGAAGCGAGCTGGTGTCACCTCATCATGCCGAACAGGGTTGGTGTACAACCCAAGAATTCCACACTCACAAGCAGATGGCCAGGAACAACACAACACGTGGCCCGCGGAACAACACGTGGCCCGCAAAGACTTGGATATGCATGCCCACAGCAATACTCAGAATGGCCCACCTGCCTGCCAACCGACTCGTTGTGTAGACTAAGCGCCTAGGGCAACAAGGAACAGAGCCCTGATGTGTGTCACCCAGCCATGGCCTGGGCCCGTGAGTGGCGATGCTGAAGCTGCTAAAACAGAAGGCCCTGCTAGCTGACCTCACATACGCTAAGTGCCCAGAAGCAGCCCAGCCACAGACTGGAAGTCGGTTAGTGGTATTTGGGTGTCAGAGTGAGACTTAGGGATACGTGGGAATGAGTGCTGATGGGCACAGGGATTTCTGGGGCTGACGGAAACATCTTACAGTTGACTTGATGGTGGGTACGTGAGCCAGTGAGTGTAAGAATTGTGGGACTGTTTGCTTTTTTTTTTTTTCCTTCTTTCTTTCTTTTCCTTTTTTATTTTTTATTTTTTGAGACAGGGTTTCTCTGTGTAGCCTTGGCTGTCCTGGACTCCCTTTGTAGACCAGGCTGGCCTCGAACGCACAGTGATCCGCCGGCCTCTGCCTCCTGAGTGCTGGGATTAAAGGCCTGTGCCACCATGCCCGGTTTTTTTTTTCAATTGATGCATTGTATGACTGAACTGAGTCCTAGATACACATGCACGCTCGCTCGCGCACGCATGCGCCCGCGCGCGCGCGCGCACACACACACACACACACACACACACCAGGCAATAACAAGTGTTGGTGACAAAACAGAGGCCACCCTGTGCACTGATGATGCTAAGTTTTTCATAGTGGCAGGTGATTAGAAAAGCAAAGTCCAGCTACAACCTGGCATGCCCAGGGTGACAGGAAGATACACATGCATCTGTGTTCACAGCACCCTCTGTTCCAGACAGCCAAGGGGCAGAAATAGCCCAGTCCATGTCAAACAGATGGCCCAGCCGTGCAACAGACAGCTGTTCAGCATGGAAAAGCCGGCCAACTTTGACCCTCAGGCCTAAAATACAGACAAGGCGTGAGGGTGTGGCGCTGGATGGAAGAAGCGAGTCACAGACAGACCAGCACCGCAGACATGCCTTGCCTCACACGCACAGAGACAGACAGTGCAGGGTCAGGGAGGGGCAGCGGCAGGATGCTCAGGGGCTCACAGCACCTGATCGGCAAGCACGCAGACCAGCAGTCAAGTCCCCAGCACCCATATCAAAATTCAAGCATGCACCTGCAACCCCAGAATAGAGTGGATGGGAGTCAGGAAGGACAAAGGCAGGCAGAGCCCAAGAACTCAGTGGCAGGCCAGCCTAGCCCCAAAGGCAACCTTCCAGATCAAAGAGACCCTGTCTCAAGGCAAGGTGGGCTGGAGAGATGGCTCAGCCATTAAAGGCTAGGCTCACAGCCATAAAGATAGACAAAGGAAGACACTTGTTGACTTGCTCTGGCTTCCACATGGATGAGCTAGAGAGCGCCCGCATGCACATGCACACACACACACACACACACACACACACACACACACCATAGACACAGAGGAGTGCAGGGTCTGGCAAGATGGCGCAATGCTTAAGAGCACTGAGTTCCCAGCACTGGGCCACTCACAACTGCCTGTAACTGTAGTTGCAAGAGACCTGATCTCTGGCCTCCTCGGCACCTCCGCTCATGTGTGTACACATACACACACACACACACACACACACACACACACACACTCATAATATACATAATTAAGCAACTGCACATTTTATAAGTGCAGTGGGGCTGCAGGGGCTGGGGGAGGGGCAGCCTGTTCTGTCCCCTGAGTTGAAAGCCCTGGGTACAGCTTCAGAGAAGGAGGAATGTGTTTGCGACCCCAAACTGCACACACTTGAAAGCGGATCTCATCACGTGCTATGAGTACTTCACCACAACAAAAGAAAACTTTAGAGTAAATATACTGTCCCTCAGGGGCAGCAGTTTGGTGACAGGGGCGAGGAGCTGCAGGGGACATTCCCAGCATCACACAAAGAAGCCTTCGTGGGTGGGTGGAGGGTCATGGCCTGAAAGCACAAATCAATCATCAAGGCATTTTCATAGCTTTGGGAAACCAGGAGTCTGAAGAAATAACTAAAGGGAACTACAGACCAGTGGTTCCCACAGTGAGCAAAGCCACTGGCAGTCCAGAGTCAAGACACCCAGGAAAGCCAGAGTCAAAAACTAAAAGGGAAAAAGGATACAAGGTGTTGTGTGGGACCCTAAAAGGAGACCCCAGTGAATAGCGCCAGGGCTGGGGGAGGCAGCTCGCCTGATAAAGTGTGTGCCACACAAGTGGGAGGATCCGAGTTCGAATTCTTGCATAAAGAGCTGGGTGTGTGCTGGGCGTGGTGATGCACACCTTTAATCCCAGCACGCGGGAGGCAGAGGCAGGTGGATCGCTGAGTTCGAGGCCAGCCTGGTCTACAAAGCGAGTTCAGGACAGCCAAGGCTACACAGAGTAACCCTGTCTCGAAAAATCAAAATTAAAAAAAAAAGAAAAGGAAAGGAAAAAAAAGAAAGAGCTGGGTGTGGAGATGTGTGCCTGTAATTCCAAATATGAGGACTGGGCACAGGACAATCTGGGCTCACTGGCCGGCCAATGTAGCCAAATCCATGAGCTCCAAAGCCCCATGACAGACCCTGTCTCAAGAAACCAAGCAGATGGCCACTGAGGAACACCACCTCGAGTTAACCTCTGGTCTGGCCTTCACATCCACATCCACACAGGTACACACACACACACATCCACACACACACACACACACACACACACACACACACACACACACACACACGCATGCAGAAACCATATACGGAAATAATTTAGAAAATAAAATTAGAATAGGTCCCCGGTAGGTGTGGTGGTACAAGCCTGTCATCTCGGGCACTGGGGAGGTGGAGGCAGGAGAATTAGTAGTTGAAAGCCTTCCTTGGCTATACAGTGAGCTGCCTGGGACTGTCTCAGAGAAACCAAACAAAAGGCATGGGCCCTCACAGACAGACAGCCGGCTAATTGGCGAGCGTGTTTGTCCTCGGAACCCGGCACAACTGTTCCTTCTTCAGTTTCCCTCTGTTTTTCCCAATTTTCTTTCCTGAAGCTTGTTCTAATTTAAAATTGGAGAAAACCCAGTTTTACAAAACTTTTTTTTTTTTTTTTTAAAGCAATCGCCTTGCCAGGTTCCGTTTTAAGATGTTTTCTAGTGTTCCGTGGCAGCACGGTTGGCACTGAGCTGCTGAACCCTGCAGAAGGGGGGTGCATAGGGGCGCCACCGGATGAGTCGGGGAGTGCTGGGCCCAGATGTGCCCAGATGTGCCCACGCACATCCGGGGCGGACAAAGGTGCTGCAGACCTGTTAAAGAGCGGGCAGCCAGACACCCCCCAGGGAAGGAGCCAGGAGACACTTCAAAGGTGGCTGGCAGGGAGGCTGCCGTGGGAAAGTGGGGGATCGCTGGGATTGCATGTGAGTAAGCAGCTTCTGCGCTGGGAGACATTGTGGCTCCTTCTTTGCCAAGTCAGGAGGTGAGAGCTGCTGAGGCGACATCACAGGGGCCCAGCAGGATGGTTTGTTGGTGAGTTAATTAGAAAAGCAACTCCAGCCTGCTCTGCAAGGACGGGCAGCGGGAATGGCTGGGAAAGGAAAAGCCTCCATAGTCAGTGACAGGCATAAAACCCACAGCCACCCAGGCTCCTGTAAGTTCCAAGTGCCAGTGGGGTTCCAGGGTGACTTTGCTCCTAAGCTCTAGGCCACCCCAAGTACTGTTCCTTCTACCTCGAATGCTGTTTTCCCCAACTCCCTGACTACCTCCCATGCATCTCAGCTCAGCGTTAAGGCACCTACTATGTGCCAGGCACCTGCCGAGCACATGCTGCACACTATCTGAACCCCGCCCGCCCTCCCCCCCAGTCCCATCGTGTTATGCTGTCCATTAATGAGAAGTCCACACCTCAGGGAGAAGAGTTGCTAACTCCACACAGAAATCAACCAGACCTCTCTTGGTCCTCAGCACCCCCCAAAAACGGCTATGCAGAACCGGCTATCCGTCCACCGGGGCTCCCTGGGGAATCCGGGGAGACGGGGCTTCTGGGAAAGGGATATAGATGTTTGTGGAGACACAGAGATGTGCTCCTAGCCTTTGATGGCTGCAGAGGCAGTGTCAGGCATGCCAAGGGCCACCTGAGCCGAGCACTAGGATGCTAAGACACATCTACCCTACCGGCTGGGACATGAAGCCTGCTCGTGCACAGGACTGCCAAAAACCACGCTGGCCTATGTCTGGTGCTGACCTGGTGGGTAGGCCAGGTTTATTTTGGGAGGATGGAAACAAAACAAACTTTAATCACAGCCATCTGGGGATCGCGGAGGCGTGGGGCGGGGGTGGCGCCAGAGCGGGCAGCAAATTTTGAGCTGAAACACATGGTCAGGTCAGACAGATACCCTCTGCCCAGAGCCACTTGCAGTGTGAGAGCAATCCCAGGACCTGCCACCCACTCTCAAGTCTTTCATCTCCCAAGCTTGCTCTTGGAAGCCCCGGGCATTTTGAATCCCTGTGAAGAACTGGCGGGCCCTCTAAGATCATAACCCACAAGCCATAGGACCCAGACCGAACCAGGCCTGGCACCCCCAAACCAGCCCTCCCACCTCTGTGCCACACCTAACACAGTTAAGATGGTCAGCTCTCTAGCCTGGCAGAGGAAACTGTTTTTCTCTGATTGGTGATTGCTTATGCTTTGTGTCAAGATCATTCCAAGGTCCGGGATCACTGCAGTCCTCAGAATAGGAGTTTGCAAAGAAGAGGTGGGGTGGAGGATGGGCACTCTGGACCACCACAGCCAGCCATAAATAAACATACACAATAAACAGAGGAAGGGTGGAGGGGAGGGTGGAGAAAGAGTGATTAAACACAGTGGCAAACAGTCTTGGGGCTGGAGAGGACATTTGCTTTGAGAAATATTCCTAAGTACATGGAAAGATGGAGGGGGTGCTTTTCTTTTTAAAATATACATAAGCCGGGCGTGGTGGTGGTGGTGGTGGTGGTGGTGGTGGCGCACGCCTTTAATCCCAGCACTCGAAGGCAGAGGCAGGCGGATCTCTGTGAGTTCGAGGCCACCCTGGTCTACAAAGCGAGTCTAGGACAGCCAAGGCTACACAGAGAAACCCTGTCTCAAAAACAAAACAAAAAATAAATAAATAAAATGTACATAAAACGAAATATACGTTTATAGCCACTTTTGACTCTGCAGTCCGTAGTATTAGTACATTCACACTGTTGTGTGACACTGTCCATCTCCAGGCTCCTGCAACTTCCCAAACTGAAAGTTTGCCCTCTTAAACATTTGCTTTCCAGCCCCCGCCCCAGCCCCCAGTAGCCCCATTCCACTCTCTGCCTCTATGCATTTGACAGCTCAGGAACCTTCTAGAAGCAGAACCATGAAGTACTTGTTGCCTCATGACTAGCTAATAGCCTCAGTGTTCACTCCTGTTGTAGCCCGCATCCCTTGGCTTCATTTCTGGGCCAACACCGCACAATGCAGCTGGTCCCCACACTGCGGAGCTGTGGGAAGCTGGGCCCAGGTGAGCGATGGCTTTGGGGAAGGGATCATCTTAGAGGTGGCGCATGATTCCAGCAAGTGAAGTCAGGCCATGAGATGGGGTAGGGCTTGCCCAGGAAGGGCCAGGGCCAGGCTGGGACGAGGCTCTGTTTGAGAACACTGTCTCTGGAAAGGCCAGCCTTAACTCACCATCCCTCTGCTCGCCTACTCCCCTGCTCACACTGAAGGCACTGGATGCTAGAGATTCATTCATCAAAGGCCTGACTTCTCTCTTACTAACTGGGTGGGTCAGTGCCTCAGTTTCCCCATTTGCAAAATGAGAATAGTGAGTAGAGGGCTAAGGAACCAGACAGTCTGTAAGGCTCTTGAACAGCAGCCACTGTTTAGCCGTTCTGTGCACTCACTCACTGACATTGAGCGGTAAGGGTAAGTCTGAGCAGGGGGCCTGGTGCTGGGTGCGGAGTGAGCTGTGAGAACAAGGCCCCTCATCCACTCCATGGCGGCTCAGAGCTGGGGAAGGAACTAGTGCAGGTTAGCACAGGCCTGGCGGGAAGCTCCTGGGTGGGGGTTGGGGGTTAGGGGTTGGGGTGGGCAGGGGAGGAGGGGGGAGGGGGGTGGCGCGGCACTCTAAGCAGGTTCGTCAGCTACGTCCGGGGGGGTGGGGGGGTGGGGGGGGGGGGGGGGCTTGGGTACCAGAAGTTGAAGCGAGGACATAAACTGTTAGAAGGGAAGGGCCTTACATCAAGGAGAGGGCAGTGGTCATAGTCACAACAGGTTAGGTGGCGGCCGGGAGCCCACTTAGTCCCCTCCCACGCTGCAGGACACTCAACCTTTGCAACTCCTAGACCACTGTGGGAGGCCCTGAGGAGTGGGGACAAGGCCAGCTGGGCCCAGGGCCACTTCTGTGGGTGGAGGGAGGTTAGCCAAGACCACTGCCTTGACTCTTGACCTGTCTGAGCCTAGCGTTCCAGCCAAATCCCCCAGGGAGGTGGAGGGAGGACCGTGTCCCCAAGTTCTGGCCCTAGCCAAGGCAAACAAACCGCCCACTCCACAGGAAGGCACAACTGAGCCAGCTGAGGCTCAGGAGACTTGGGGGCTCCTGGGGTTCCTGCGGTGTCTCTGGGCCATCTAGGCTTAGGGGGGCTCCAGCTCTATGGGACTGCCTCCATCTTCTCCCTCAGGCCCGGAGTGCTCTGGCTTCTTCTGGAGACTCTTAGCGTCTTCAGGCCTTGAAAGGCCAGTGCTGACCCCCACTCTCCCACACACACCAGAGTCTTCAATCCACATGCTCACATGCTCATCCTCTTCCCCGCCCCACTCTGTTTATTTAGACAGGGTTTCTCTGTGTAGCCTTGGCTGTCCTGGGGACTCTCTTTGTAGACCAGGCTGGCCTCGAACTCACAGAGATCCCCCTGCCCCTGACTCCCGAGTGCTGGGATTACAGGCGTGGACCACTACGCCTAGCTCCCGTGTGTATTCTCAGAACTCAGATTGCCCCCATATTGTCTTATGGCTGGCCTGCAGTCCTAGGGATAGCTGTATTCTTTTTTTGTGGGGTGGGGGTTTGAGACAGGGTTTCTCTGTGTTTGCCCTGGCTATCCTGGAACTCACTCTGTAGACCAGGCTAGCTTCGAACTCAAAATCTGCCTGCCTCTGCCTCCTGAGTGCTGGGCTTAAAGGCGGGGGCCACCACTGCCCCACCAAAGCTATATTCTCTGGCCAAGAGCCAAGGTCATATGCTCCTTACGTATTGGGCAGGTGGGTGTTGGGGGCCAATTCTGCTGCTTCACCCTGCACTTAGGGACTTGGAACCCGGCAGCATCTTTCTATGGTCCTGGGAGAGTCCTGAAAATGCATGACAAGGACATCCAGAGCTGCTGCACCCGGTTCTTCTAGGATGGAGGTGCAGACCTGACCCATTTACTCTCTGTCCTAAGTGCACACAGTGAAGCCCTATTTGACCCTGAACAACTGACTATATCATCAGAGCCACAGTTTCCCCATATGTGAAGAATAAATTGCACCAGGCTAGCTGGGCCATGGTGGCGCATGCCTTTAATCCAAGAGGCAGCACTCGGGAGGCAGAGGCAGGTGGATCTCTATGCCAGCCTAGTCGACAAAGGGAATTCCAGGACAGCCAAGAATGTTACACAGAGGAACCTTGTCTCAAAAAATAAAAATAAAAATTAAAATTAAAATTAAATTAAAATTCCTCCAGGTTGAGATGCTAGCCAGAGTGTCCTCGGTGCTGGCACAATCGCTAACTGGTCCTTGAACAGTCTGTCACCCCACGGCCCTCTATTTCCTCCTCTCCCCTCTCACCCCTCGCCCCAGCCCTGCTAGTTTCTCCAGGCCTCTGAGAAGAGGAGCGGAGAAGCGGAGAAGGAGAAGCGCCAGCCTCACCAGCCCCGCTGTGGCCTTTCATACCAGGCAGGAAGGCCTGGCTCTGAAGCAGCAGCTGCGGGATAGGATTTAGACCAGATGTTGGGAGCTGCGGGGAGCTGGGAACGCGGTGACCTCCATCCCAGGATGACCTCCGGCCTTCTCTTCTCCTGCTCCTCACTTCCCACCCCCCAGAGGACGCTGGCCAGAGCTGCCTCTGCTTCCCAAGAGCCTTCATGAAAGGAGAGGGGGACCCAGCAAACAGGACCGAGGGGCTGTTACCAGCCTGCCTCAGCTAACAGCCGGGGCACTCTAGACTTCTACCTAAGTCCATGACTTCGCTGCAGCAAAGCGAAAACACCCCCAGCTCCCAAATGAGCCAGCACAACAGGGACTTGGCTTGGGGTGTCTTTTGGAAACGGGGGTGGGGGGGTGGAGGGTGGGGGAGGGGAAGCCCTTAGTCCCTGGTGCAGAGCAGACCCACAGGGCTCAACCCTCACCCAGAGCTTCCTGCTCATCCATGAAGACCCTGCCGACTCCAACCGGAACCCCTGTAGTTGCATTACTGCCCTCAGAGGCAGCAGGCTTTTTTGGGGGGGAGGGGGAGGGCGAGAGGGACAGGGTCTCAAGTAGCCAAGGCTAGCCTAAAGCTGTTGATTCTCCTATCTCTAGCTCCTGAGTTCCGTCAGTTTGCTTAGTGCTCGGGATTAACCCCCAAGGCCTGTGCGTGGTAGGGAAACCACGGGACTGCTTCCCCACCCACCCCCGACCCTTGTCCTCACTGTACAGGCAGGGAAACTGAGGTGCAGCGCACAGAGCCCGACTTCCTAGTGGATGGTTCTGCTATGGCTGAGCCCAAAGTCCTGTTGCATGACCCTCTCCTGCTTTCCGAACCAGCAAGAGAACTCTGAGGTGGCCCAGTGCCCAGGATGCAGCATGGCACTATCACTCATTCATTCATTCATTCATTCACTCATGATACAAGCTCCTCTGTGCCTCGCACATATGTGAGCGTGTGGTGTCTCTACTCATATCCAGAGCCCAGGATCCATGAGGGCCCAGAGGCTGCTTGCCGAAGCACATGAGGGTCGCAGGCCGATTCATAAGGCATAGCACCAGCGCTGCTGCGTGAACAGGGCTGCTTGCTCCGATCCCACCCTCCTAGTGCCCGAGGCCCGAGCCCCCTCCTTGGCATCCGGATTTCATGAGCTCGTCTGACAGCCTTTGTTAGGGAACACTGTGTATCCTTCCCTGCCCCGAGATTCCTCCCATGGCCTTGGGGTCTTGCCAGCCCCCAATTCCTCCCCTCCCCCGTCAGCCAACTCCTCTTGCTTCCTGCTTCCTGTCTGGGCAGACCCCACTCCATCCCAAGTTCCACCCCCTGCCCCTGGGTACTGCGTTTGGGATGCAAAGGGAATGTGCCTTGCCTGTGGTGCTGAAAGGGTTAAATACCCGCCCCCTCCCCATTCCTCCCTCCCCCCCCCCCCCCCCCGCACACCCACCTCCCTTTTCTGAGGACAAGGCCATTTGCTAGTCCTTTTCAGCGCACTGCCACCCATGTCTAGGAAGGACCAGCTTGGTCGTGGGTGGCACAGCGCATGCTGAGTTCATCTTCCGACCTCCATTACATAGGAATGTTGTCTGCGTTCTGACTGTCGTTTAGCAGCTGTGTGTCTATGCACGGGACACTTGACCTCTCTGAGCCTCCGTCATCTGTTATCCAAGCTGGGCTCCTGGTGTGCGTTGGAACGGGGCCCTTCTAGAGGTCTACTGAGGATGCCCTTAGCTCAGGGGAGAGCGCCTACCTAGCCCGCTTCGTCCTGTGCCTGTAGGCTCTTCTCAGATGAGATTCCTGCAGCAAAATGTATGCATCTTGGCTCTTACTAGGAAACAGAGTCTGTAAATAGCCTCCGGTCATGTTTAGTGCCAAAATGGGTTATGAAAATACCAAATCCAAGCTGGGCGTGGTGGCACACACCTTTAATCCCAGCACTCGGGAGGCAGAGGCAGGTGAGTCTCTGTGAGTTCCAGGTCAGCCTAGTCTACAAAGCGAGTCCAGGACAGCCAAGGCTACACAGAGAAACCCTGTCTCAAAAAACCAAAAGAAAGAAAGAAAGAAAGAAGAAAAAAAAAGAAAACACTAAATCCAAGTTACCAAAACTTTGGAAGGTTTTCAGTGTCCAGGACATAGCAAGGAACCCAAGGAGGACACTGGGCTAATCTGGACTTGGAGTGGGCAGAGAACATTCCAGCTTCAGGGTAGAAGTGAGGCCCTGGGTTCCCAGCCCAGGGGCCTAATGCTTCCACGCCTCGGCTCAGGCTGGGTGGCATAACCATGGGCAAGGCAGAGGGGCAACGTCAAATGCCCATGCTGGCTATCCACTGTCTTGCCCAAAGTGCTACATTTTCGTGTTTGATGACAACGTCCCCAACTCCCATTCTCAGACTGCTGACAACCTCAGAGGTCCACTGGGCCTTTGAAACTGACCAGAGTACCAGTCTCAGAGGATGGACCGGGTCATCGTGGGGGAGTCACCCACTCCTTCCCTAACAGTTCTCCCTGAGAAGTGTTGCTGTACCCAGTTCCACAGCTCTGCAAAAGCTGACAGGGGCTTTCTGCTCCCCAAAACCCTTAGGGGTGCCCTTCAAGATGGTCTCTTGTTACCCAGAGGCCGCAGGTTCTAAGCCTTAACTGGGTCCTGCAGCCTACCCCAGGGTGCACAACCCACCTCCTCTGCCCGGTCCTCCATGGCTTGGAGACAAGGGACGGATGCTTACCTAGGCGCAGAGTAAGGTTAACCGAGGTAGGGTACTGCACCCCAAAGGCCATGGATGGGCTCTGCCACCAGGTGCTGTCATCGGGGCTGTGGAAGTCTGTGAGGTAGGAGGCGTCGTGGCGTTGCTGGGGGTCGGCATCGTCGCAGCGCTGGCACTGTGGCCCCGCACCTGGTGCCCCCACGTGTGGGCAGAAGTCTTCGGGGGGCTGTCCGCACGTGTGCGAGGCCTCAGCGCGTCGGCCGAACGCTGCGTTCTCGAACTCAGGCAGACAGCGCTGTGGGCGCCCCGCGCCGTCGTAGCAAGAGCCCATGCCCGCGCCAGCGGCGCAGTGCGCCTCCAGCACCACCAGAGCCACCAGCGCCATCGACGCCAAGGTTGCCAGGAGGGACAGGACTCCGGACGCAGCCATGGCCAGCGACCCGCTCCACACTGCACCCAGAACCACTCTGCGCTGCGATCTGCGCTCGGCCCGTCTGTGCTCCACTGCCCTCCCCCCGCCCCCCGGCAGCCCTCCCCTGCAGGCGGAACCCGACGGCAGCATCTGAGGGCGGGACCCACGCAGGCGACACCCAACCGTCTGAGCTCCGTCCCTTGGTGCTCACCCCCACCTGCTGGACGTGCCGGGGAGTGCCTGCTTGTTCGGGCTGGGCCTGGGTCTGTTGCTTGGCCAGAGAGCAGTCCTCTCGGCAAAATAAGCTTGCTAGAGACACTTCTATAGAAACCACGTTTCTCCATCAAAAGTGTTGTGGCTCCTGGCTTCTTTCCTTCCACAGTGGATATTTTTACCTGGGATTTACCAAGGGGCCTCCCCTTTTCTCCACCAAGCTAATGTCCTTCCCACGGCAGCTTCAGGCCCTTATAGACAGAAAAACCCAAAATGACCCCATGGTGGAGACACACCCCCCTGAGCTGGACACTGTCAGACTCACAAGGCCCAGGGTGGATTGATCCAGGAGGGGTCCAACACTGTCTGAAAGTTAGGGTCAGGATTAGGGAAGCGGTTTTCTTGGGGTCAGGCACAGGTGGCCCAGAGCTCATGACAAACTGTGAGGAGCAGCCTTTTTGCTGCCCCTCTCTTGTGCCTCCTCCCTCACACTGTTAGAGACAGGGACCACAGGGGCTCCTCGGGTGAACAGCTCGTGCAAGAGGAAAGGGCCAAGTTCAGTTCATGAGCGTGTCAACTCAGTGTGTAACTATAGGATGAAAATGGACTGGTGCTGGCCCTTTGCCTCACACTGGGATGGGTGCGTGGGTTGGTCCCACAGGGAACGGTGAGCTGGAGACAGTGATGCGGAAGTGACAGGCTGAGGAGGTGTTCTTTGCCCGTGGCTGCAGAGCAGACTCCCCCGGCACACCCCTAATGACTCGAGGTCAAGGACTCAGCTTGGGTGAGGTCCTTAGTTACTGTTCCAGTTGAACTAGGAGGCTTTTGTTGGTTTGCTTGAGAGACTAAGTAGGCGAGGATTCTATGCTGCACGACACAGAAGCCATTAGCCATATGATACTTGGGCCCCTTCTGTACCACATATATGTGCTGGTCTAATAGGATGTCTACATGTAGAAAGGTTCAAGTGGATCAAGACAACAACGTAAAACCGGATACATTAAATCTGTTAGGAGAAAAAGTGGGGAAGAGCCTTGAACTCATTGGTACAGTAGACAACTTCCTGAACAGAACACCAATATCTCAGGCTCTAAGGTCAACAATTAATAAATGGGACCTCATGAAGTGGAAAAGCTTCTGTTAAGCAAAGGACACTGTCAAAAGAACAAAACAACAGCCTACAGACTGGGAAAAGATCTTCATCAACCCTACATCTGACAAAGGGCTAATATCCAAGATATATAAAGAACTCAAGAAATTAAATGCCAACAAACCACATAATCTAACTAAAAATGGGGTACAGAGCTAAACCGAGAATTCTTAACAGAAGAATCTCTAATGGCTGAGATACACTTAAAGAAAAACGCAACGTCTTAATCATCAGGGAAATGCAAATCAAAATGACTCCAAGATTCCATCTTACACCGTCAGAATGCCTGAGATCAAAAACTCAAGTGACAGCACATGCTGGTGAGGCTGCAGAACAAAGGGAACACTCCTCCATTGCTGGTGGGAGTGCAAACTTGTACAACCACTTTGGAAATTAATCTGGAGGTTTCTCAGAAAATTGAGAATAGTCCTACCTCAAGACCCAGTTATACCACTCCTGGACACATACCCCGAAAGACTTTCCACCGTACCACAAAGATACTTGCTTAACTATGTTCATAGCAGCTTTATTCGTAATAGCCTGAAACTGGGGGTGGAGTGGGGGAAACAAAAACAAAAAACAGATGTTCTTCAACCAAAGAATGGATAACGAAATAGTGGTACATCCACACAATGGAATATTATTCAGCTATTAAAAACAAGGAAATCAGGAAATTTGCAGGCAAATGGCTGGAGATAGAAAATATTATCCTGAGTGAGGTAACCCAGACCCAGAAAGACACACATGGTATGTACTCACGTATAAGTGGATATTAGCCATAGCCACTTATTTCTTGAGTTCTTTATATATTTTGGACGCCCACCCTCTGTCACATGTAGGGTAGGTGAAGACATTTTCCCATTCTGTCGGCTGCTGTTTTGTCCTATTGACAGTGCCCTGTGCCTTGTGGAAGTATAGGATAACTGGTCTACAACCCACAGACCCTCAGAAGCTAAATAACAAGGAGGGCCCAAGGGAGGAAGCTTGAATCTCCCTCAGAAGGGAAAATAAAGTAGATGACGGAAATGGATGAAGAGAGAGAACTGGGTGGGAGAGTGGGATGGGAAAGTGGGGACCAAGGATGGGGATCGGGTGCCGGGAGATCAGGAGGTGGGAGGTGGGAGGGTTGGTAGAGAGAAAGGAAACCGATGCGGGAGGCCTCTCTGGAACAATCTGAAGACCCGCGACAGGGCAGGTCCTGAGAGGATACGGGGTGCTTCTAGCTGAGACTCCTAGCACGGAGGATGTGAAGACTGAAGTGGCAGCAGTGCTCTATGTGGCAGCCCCTCAAGTCCCCCCCAAGCTTCCCCTAAGCACATAAGGCCCCACCAGAAATTTCAAAACATTGGCGCAACATGTGCCGCCCCAGATCACAGAAAATGAGCATTATAATGAAGCCAAGAGCCCCATGCTCTATCCACAAGCCACTAAGAAATAGCTCCATGACCCGGCAAGGCTGGCCAGTCTGGGCTCTGGCAAGCACCGCCTTCTCGGTCCACCCTCACTGTACCTTGGCAGGGGGATGCAAATGTCTCACAGCCCAGTGAGAGGAATTCTGCTTGTCACATGTTAGCTACTAATGAGGGGGCTGGCCAGCCAGCCACAGCAGATGGCACACAGTGGTGGGACTTGGGGGCAGGGTAGGGGTGGAGGAGCTGTGGCCACTTGCATGTGGTCAGAGTGGGATTCCTAAAAGATGTTACGTTGGGCAGGATGATCAGGGAGCCAGTCGAGGCCTAAGAAACAGGACATCAGGTTGGGTGGAGAGCAGGGCCAGGGTGGGGTTGGTGGCCTTGGGTGGGATGGAACCAGGCTCATGTCATGAACTTTTCTTTGTCCTGTACAGGGGCTTCAGGCTGGATACTCTCAGGGGGCAAGAGCCAAGCATGCTTCACCCTAGTATCCCCAAGACCTGGCTCCCAGCGGCATCTGGGCTAGGATGTTTGTGGAATGCACAGCACTCCAGGCTGGTTTTGGGCCCTGGGCCGGAGGTGATGTCCCTTTCAGGGCCAGCTGGATGGTGACCAACTGAGCTAGCATCCCTGAAAGTCCATCCAGCCTTGGCCGGTGACCTCAGTGAGGGTTGTTAGAGAGGTGCCCAAAGTTCCTGGCTTCTCTTTTTCTCTCCGTGAGTCCCCAAGGTGTACAGTGTCAGCCACCAGGTGGCGACATTGGCTGCAGTTCAGGGACCAGCCTCTCTTGCCCTCTAGAGGCCAAGAACATGGTGGCCCATGGTTGTCTACTGTGTAGGGTTGACCAGTTGACAGATAAGGCTGACCTGAGATAAGAACGAAGTCCACAGAGGCTTGCCTGCCTCACCCCACAAACTGTTCCCCCACTATCTTCCAGACCTGTCCCTTGCCACCCGCGTCCCAGCAGGTAAGGCTATATAGTCCATGGATTGGCAGACTACAGGAGGCCTCAGAGAAAGAAGTGACTCCCAGGAACACACAGCAGGAGGGGGACAGTCAGGTCTCAAACTGCCTGTGGGACCCCAGCCATCTATTGAGGACACCATCCAACACACACACACACACACACACACACACACACACACACACACACACGTCTACACCCACTATCCAGTACAGATGCTTGCTCTTACACTCATCAATCTTGGGGAGTCTCTGTCCAGTCAGATGGGTGGGTACCTATGTTTCAGGCTCCGTAGGGATAACACTAGGTGAGGTGCACCAGGTGGCTTTCACCTTTTCCTCCTGTGAGGGCTTTGTGGCTGACAGTCACCTAATCCCCCCTAAGTCTTGGAATCCAAGATAATAACCCTGTAAAATCGTTGGGGTCTGGGCCCAATTGTCTGGCCTGCAGTGCAGAAGTGGCATGTTTAAGATGTTTCAGAGTGGTAAGAGACCAAGTTCCTCCCTTACATGTGCTTTGGGAGAGCACAGGACCCAGCTTGCCCCTAAGGCATAAGGGTATCTGTGCACCCCAACAACGCAGGACTCTCAAGATATAGGTAACTAAATGACAATGAAATAATCTGTACCAGCTGGAAAGCGCCATGCTGGGCCTTGAGAGGGCAGAGCCACCTGTCCTTCAAGGAACCTGCACTCCTCCCATGTCACTGCATTCAGGGTTCACTCACACACTCAACATCCTGGGTGTGAGCTGAGGGCCTACCCTGTGCCACTCTGTAGTCTAGCCTGTGGCATTCTGTTAAGATGAGGCTTAGAAGGGCCACAGGGTACCCCGGTAGCAGAACAGCTGCTGAGCATGCACAGGCCCAGGGTTCCAACACTGCAAGAAAATACAAGGCAAGAGAGGCTCTGAGGAGGGCCTACCACTCTAGCCCAGTGCCTGTCCCCTGAAGCCAGGACCCTCCAGCAGTGTCACCCCAAACCCACAGAAGCTCCAGGTCACATGGTCTATCTCTCTCTAGCCTGGAGCTTTGTGGCACAATCTCTGAGGCTTATGTGATGGTCCCTGTGTCCTGCTTTGAAAAGTTAAAGTCCCCTACCCCCTCATCCCCCACTCCCACCCCATGTGCACATGCCCCTGCAAAGCACCCAGTTCCCAGTTCACTGTCACATGGCCTGCTGGCTTTGAACCCTGTCCTTTTTCAGGAGAAGTTTGCCTAGGATCTCTCTGGGAGCAGCAACCTTGGAGGGCAAGGGACAATGTGGACAGGGCCCCTACACCTTAAGGAGCAGGGACTGGGAAGGGACAAAGAGATGAGGGTGCAGGGAGCACGGAAGGTGAGGCTAGATTGGCGAGGGCACAGAATGAGACAGGTAGGGCTCTGCTTCAGGTAAGGGTGGTGATAGATAGCCACGCAAGGTTCTGGAGTGACAGCACCATGCCTGCACCAGCTCCAAGCTAGACACTGGTGACATCCCGGCATGGAGGTGGTGACAGGTAGGTTCAGACCCACCTGCCTGTCGGGGCTCAGATGCCTGCACAGTGTTCAGGCCTTCTGTTTGGGCTCCCCTCCCACAGACCACCTATCAAGGGTTAAAACCTTCCAGGCAAGGAGGGAGAGAAGCCTCTCCGTTGCTCTGATTTGCTTAATGAACGTTAATTAAGGAGACAGAAGATAGCTGATTCCACCAGGACAGAGATGAAAGGCCCGTTAATTAAATCTAGGGAGATGCAGGAAGACTGATCCCTCCTGACAGGGCTCAGAGTCCAGCGCCCCAAAGGGGACAATGCTCAACGCTCAGCAGCCCAGCCTAGGGTCCCATCCTGGGTGCCCTAGGAAGAGTGCCGGGTTAGGCTCTGACACTCTGAGGTCCCTTGGGTTGAGCCCCACCTCAGTTTCATGCACAATGAATGCCCTGCTTGGCTCCAAGCCCCTACCCACATGCCTGCACCTCAGGTGTCCCTTCTGTTAAGTGGGGTGCCACTTGCTTTGCATGCAACGCCAAGAGCAGGGTGGAGAAGAACTGGGGTCTGCCATGGACTTGGATATGCGGTGGGGGAACCCTACAAGGCACCACCCCGCTCGGCGGCAACAAGGTGGAAACCCAGGTGTATACTGCAAGGCTCTCTGATACACTCACTCACTCCTCCAGGGCCGTCTGCTCTGTGCCCACCCAAGCACCAGGGCCACTATGGTGCAGGAGACATAGACTGCCAGTGACAGTAATGTTGCCACCCTACCTGGAAAATCAGATCAACGAGGAGACAGTGACCCCCGGAAGCAAGCAGACAAATTCAATGCCTGTGTCTGCTGAGGAGCCTGGAGGAGCTTCCAGAGAGACCCTGGGAACAGGGCAATCAGGGAGACTTCCTGCAGGAGGTGTCAGCCCGGCAGAGTTCTGTCATATGGGGGGGGTAACATGGAGAGGCCAGGGTCAGACAGATAGGAGTGGACAGGGTCCTCCAGCTGTCACCCCTGGGAGCATCTCTTCACAGGGAGGTAACACTGTCAGACAGGCAGGGGGACAGGCTTGTCCTGAGGGCATGTCACCACCCCGACCAGCAATTGTCTCAGCTCCTGTCCTGTACTCAGCCATGCGAGACCCCCATGTGGGATGAGTCAGCTGAGGGTCCCAGTAGGATGAGGACAGTACTCCTGAGGGCGCAGAGGCCTTGGCTGGATTCAGGGGGCCAAGGGCTGAGCAGTGATGGAAGTGTCCATGTACTTGAGGGGGGGACTTGGAGAAAGAATAAGAACATAGCAATTTAACTAGGAGTCATGTGTCAGTTCTGTCAGTGAGGGTAAAGAGGAGGTGCCTGGCTTGATCTGGAGAGGTCAGGGGGGCTTCCTGGAGGAGGCGAAGCCTCTGCTGTGACCTGGGAAGGTGGGAGGCTGGAGGAAGAGCATCCAGGCAGAAGGAACAGCAGGTGAGAGGCTCAGAGGTAAGAGAGGGAAAAGGGGGAGTTTGTGAGAGGCTGGTGGGGCAGTGGAGGGGAAAGTGGGCAGTGCACAGGGGCGAAAGCAAAGAAAGGGGTGTGGGGCTGAGGGCTGCCTTCCTGACAGCTTAGGAAGCCATGCTGTGTAGAATGCCCACACCGATGGCATGGGGGTGCTGGAAAGATTCCCGCCCCTCCACCCCACCCCTGCAGCTACCAGCATAGGTATAGAAGCATCAGTGTGGGGGCGGAGGGGCAGGTAAGAGGCAGGCACGTGGCAGAGGGAGTGCTTGTGGTAGGAAAGGACGCTGAGATGGGTCCCTGACTGCTTCCTGGCTGCGGTTGTGGGCCTGATACTGAGGCACAGGTTAGGACCAAGGAACAACGCTGCCTGGAAAACATAGCATAGAGACCATTTGAGTGAAGTGTCTAGAAACCACGCTGTGTGTCCTTGGGCGAGACTTTCCCTCTCTGGGCCCCAGAAGTCCTGGCTATTGATGAAGGAACGGCCTCTGTGGCTCTATGAGTACCTGCTTTGGGATCCAGGATGCTTTCTTCCCTGGAGGGACCCCCTCTTCCCCCAACCTGGGGCCCAGCTCATTCCCATGGAGCTTCCTTTTGGGGCTGGTACTCTTCTAGAAAATGCCGTGGGTCTGACACATTCTAGGAAAGGTATACATAAGATGCTCAATTAATCACAAGGGCCTGAGTGGGCCAATGACATGAGGGAGGACAGAAAGACCCAGCTCCCACTGTGGGTGTTCCCCTGACACTCTCTGGCCCTTTAAAGGGGAAGCGAAGGCCAAGGGCAGGGAGGGAGCTGGCAAGCCCTTGATGCAAGTGATAGAGAATGCCTCTACTTTCACGTGGCTTTATTTTGAAAACGTGAACTTTACAAATGTCAGAGGAAGGCGAGCTCCCGGTCTGGGACCGCGCTGGGAACGCTTAGCATTTGCATGGCTTTGCTAATGGGGCTCTTCTGGGTGGTGGGAAATTTATGTTATGCCTGCTGGGGCCCCTGCTGAAGGCTAAGGCCAGGGGACACACAAAATAAAACAATGTGCCTGCCGGATCTGAGCTTGCAGGCAGCAGCAGCCAAGACTGGGCAGGTAGGTTGTGGTGTTGAAATTAGAGGTCCCTCTCCTGCCCCTCACGGTCCTGAGATCCCTTCTCGGGATGGCCCTGTCAGGAGGACGTTAGCTCCATGCGACAGGAGTGGAAACTGAGGCTTGCAGAGGCCATCATGTGACTCACACAGCCAGAGAGCCAGGCTGGAAGTGAAGCTGCCTCCATCCCTCCCATGACTCATCTCTCCCCTGGTGCCCTGGCTCTCAACTTTTCTTAATGCTGTGACTCTTTGATACAGTTACTTACGATGTGGTGATCCCAACCATAAAATTATTTTGTTGCTACTCCATAACTGTAATTTTGCTACATTGTGAATTGCACTGTAAATATCTGATATGTGACCCCTGTGAAAAGGTCGGGTGACTCCAAGTGGGTTGCTATCCACAAGTTGAGAACTGTTGCTCTAGGGTCACTTAGGGTTGACCTAGCATCCTTGGATCTGTGTATGGGGGGAGCTCCTGCTGAGTTGGGACGTGGTGAGCACACCACACCCAAGGCCATCTCTGTCCTAATGGTGGGGTGCAGCTGAAGCTGCCACCTTCCTGGGTTGCCTCCTGGTCTCTTTCTTTTCTTTCCTTTCTTCTTCTTTTTCTTTTTTTCCTTGTTTTGTTTTGTTTTTTCGAGACAGGGTCTCTCTGTGTAGCCTTGACTGTCCTGGACTCACTTTTGTAGACCAGGCTGGCCTCGAACTCACAGCGATCCACCAGCCTCTGCCTCCCGAGTGCTGGGATTAAAGGTGTGCACCACCACCGCCCAGCTGCCTCCTCCTCCTCCTCCTCCTCCTCCTCCTCCTTCTTCTGGTTTTTTGAGACAAAGTTTTTCTCTGTAATAGCCTAGACTGTCCCAGACTTGCTTTGTAGTCCATTACAGCCAAGGCTACACAGAGAAACCCTGTCTCGAAAAACCATAAAACACACACACACACAAACAAACAAAAAAACTCAAGCTGGGCGTGGTGGTGCACGCCTTTAATCCCAGCCCTCAGAGGCAGAGGCAGGTGGATCTCTATGAGTTCAAGGCTGACCTGATCTACAAAGCAGGCATGAAGTGTTTGAAGGTGGTGTGTGTGCATGCACACATATTTGGAAGAATATATATGTGGGTATACGTGTATGAACACATGGTATGTATGCACATGTTTGTGCGTGCTGTGGAAGGGTGTGGTGTGTGTATGCACATAGTATATAGTATGGGTGTGTGAACTCGTGTGTACATGAAATGTGGCATGTAGGTGTGCATGCTTGTGACATGTCAGTGTGCGTCTGGTGTGTGGGCATGGACTCTGGGGTACATGACACACATGTGGTATGTATGTATGTATGTATGTATGTATGTATGTATGTACAGCAACAATATCTGGGCTCTTCTTGTCTCCAAAGAGACCCCCAAGGGACTGGCACCCTTTCTCAGGGGACTTGAGCCTGTGTTATGGGTGACTCAGCCTGGGTCCTGAGGGCTGAGTGCCTCGAGAGGAAAGCAGGTCACTCCCTGGAGCAAAGCCTCCTGTCAGGCTGCCTGGCAAGCATACAGGAGAGCCTGACAGGTGACAAATGTCACACTCCTGCTGAGGTGCTCTCTGCCCACACGAGAGAGAGTCGGGACACCCTCTCCTTAGCCTCAGATGGAGGTAGGCAGAGGGACATCACAGCCTGGTGGCAGGCAGAGGACAGGAGGGCAGGCTGCCAACTGAGGCCCCTAAATAACTGACTGACCAGCCCTTTTGCAGCTCATCCCAGCCGGGGGACAGGCTCCGGCTTCATAACGCGTGATCGATGGGCCTAATATGGGATTGGAGACGCCGGGCTGGCAGCCCCGGCCTGGCCTGCCGGCTGCCATTCGCCCATATATTTATTTATTTATGGGTTCTCCTTGGTGGCAAAAGTCCAAAAACAATAAAAGAAATTGAATTGCATATCAGATAGGACATCAGAGGGAGATACGGCCATAAATCGCACCGTATTTATTCCATAAATATCAGCGCCTTGCAAGTAGCCAGTGCCCGTTACCAAGTTATAATCAGACTCTAGTCCCCCTTGACGCTCACTGCCAGCTCCCTCCCCGTAGGACAAACAGGCTGGATCCCCCAAATACATAACGATGTGCTCGGGCCACCTGCCCCCATCGAGGCAGGCATCTGCTCACCCTGGCACAGCCCCACCCGAAGAGACGCTTGTACACAGAGAAAGGACAGGAAGTAGCTGTTGTGACAGGCTGCCTAGTTCCAAATGCACAAAGTGTGTGGTTGTGTAGGAAGTGTCCCCAGGTCCTCTGTCCCCTAGTGGCCCACTCACGGTGCTACAGCCTGAAGGCTGAAGGACCACTTTCTCTCTCTGAGCCACTCTCTGCTTGGGGCCTAGATAGCCTGCTGCGGTTGCTATAACAATAGGCCACAGCAGAAGCGATAATCTTATAAAGAAGAAAGGTTTGGGCCTGGAGTGGTGGCGCTTGCCTTTAATCCCAGCACTAGGGAGGTAGAGGCAGGTGGATCACTGTGAGTTCAAGGCCAGCCTGGTCTACAAAGTGAGTCCAGGACAGCCAGGGCTACACAGAGAAACCCTGTCTGGGGGGAGGGGGGAAGAAGAAAGGTTTGCCTTGGTTCCCAGCTCTAGTCCGTGATTGGTCAGCCTTCTCACTTCCAGGCAGCATGCCCTGACAGGGGTGGGCGGAGTGGAGCATAAACTGTCTTTGTGGCCAGGAACTCAGCAGAATTCCTGAGAAGAGAAGCATATACCAAGGTGTCTCTCTCTCTCTCTCTTTTTAAAAAAGATGTATTTAGTATGTATACACTGTTTTGACTGCATGTACACCTGCAGGCCAGAAGAGGGCACCTGATCTCATTACAGATGGTTGTGAGCCACCATGTGGTTTCTGGGAATTGAACTCAGGACTTCTGGGAGAGCAGACAGTGCTCATAACCTCTGAGCCATCTCTCCAGCCCCTACAAGGTCTCTTGTATTGACTTTCTTGCTTGTTCCATGTTATTATGCGTGAGTCATCCTGTGTCACCAAACAGGTTTTGGGCTTGTTTTGTTTGTTTGTTTAGTGCTGTGTAGTATTCCATTGTGGGAAGGCACAGTCACTCACCTGGGCGGACACTGAACCATTTCTTTTCTTTTCTTTTTTAAAAAATTTATTTATTTATTTATTTTTCACTGAACCATTTCTAATCTGAGGCTGGCACGAAGAAAGCTGCTTAAGAGAGACCTTTTGTGAATGCCTTTGGTCATTGATGCCAGGTTCTTCAAAGAGGCTGTGACATTCTCCCCACAGCAACACGTGACAATTCTAGGTGTCCCACTGGGTCTCTGCAACTGGCAGCTGGCAGCGTCTGTCTTTTCCATTTCAGGTGGCTGCTGGCTGTGCACAGGGATATCTACAGTTGTGATTTGCAGTTTTACCATTCATACTGACTCAGGTGTCTGTTCAGGCTGCCCACTCTGCCCCTGGGACAGCCCCCTGCACACTGCCCTGCCCCAGAAGCCAGAGGGACCTTGGTATCCCCCTGTTGGCTGAGGCCTGGGCTCTGGTCTCCTGGTTCGGTTCTCTTCTCCCCTTGCTGACCTGCCTGCTGTCTCCTTCCCCTCCCCTCCTGGCTCTGGCCTGCCCTCCCTTCCCCCCTTCCTCTCTGGCCTCTTCTCTCTGACGCCAGCTTGCTGGTAGTTCCAGGGATATCAGGGGCCACAGGACAGAGAGAGCTTTGAGGTGAGGTTTCACCTCCAACATGCTTTCCTGCCACAGCAGGCTGCCTTCCTGCAGACCCAGTCACAGGGCCTGCCAATTGCCAGAGACTCCATCAGATAAGTCTGACAGGCAACTGATATGGGCTGCCATAGTTCTGAATGAAGGAGAAGTTCACTGAATGTGAAATTAACCATTCCTCTCACCCTCAGCTGCGGGCTTCCTCTCAC
>OU015750.1:8586297-8596886 GCA_907169655.1 Acomys percivali | reverse complement strand
TCCAGACCCACATATGCATGCGTGTGTGTATGTATATATATAATTTTTTAAATTAAATTTATTATTTTTTTTAATTTAGAAGCAGGATCTCATCCTGTACCTCAGGTTGGCCTGGAGCTGCCCATTTAGCTCAGGCTGGCTTTATTATTTTAACTGATTTATTTATTTATATTTCCATATGCATTGGTCTTTTGCCTTCATGCATGTCTTTGTGAGGGTGTTGGATTCTCTGGAACCAGAGTTACAGACAGTTGTGAGCTGCCATGTGGGTGCCGGGTCCCCTGGAAGAGCAGCCAGTGCTTTTAACCACTGAGCCCTCTCTCCAGCCTGCCCCACCCCCACTGGCTTTAAATTCCTGGGGATCATGCAGCTGCCAGCTCCTCAGTGCTGGGATTATAGGCGTGCATATCTCTACGCACAAACCTCTCTGAGCTTCTCCTCCCTAGACTTAAGTCCACCGGGGCTAGGGGATCCCTGGGGTCATGAAGCGCCTGCCATAAAAAGGAAAAGGCTAGGATCCAGCCCTGGGGAGACAGACGGGAGGATGCCTGGGACCCGTGACCCGCTAGCCTAAATCAGGAGCTCCAGGCCAAGAACACCCTATGTGTCTAAAATAGTTTCACTACATTTATTCATTTATTTCTGTTTATGTTATGAAAAGGGACATCTGAGGCTGGAGTCTGCATGTGTGCAGACCTGCACATACAGGTGTGCCTGTACCCACCTTCCGGGTCACCCACACTTACACACAGAAAGGAAATGAGATAGCCATGGGGCAAGGCTGCCTCATGACGGTTCCCTCCTAAGCCCCACTGCCTGAGAAGGCCCCACTTCCCACCGCCTGAGAAGGCGTTTGGGACAATCCAGGGTGACCTGGCTCTGTCATCCCACACTTCCAGCCTGTCTCTCTGCCACCCACGGGAATCTTTCCTTCCCTCTGGCTCCTAGCGGGGAAGGGGAAGAAGACCCAATTTATTTGGCAACAAATAAAGAGCTGCCCGATTAAGAGGTGGGGGGAAGAGTTGAAAGGAGGAAAGATACGTCGGCTAATGCCATCTCCCGCGTCTTTATATTCTGAAGCGGATCGCTCTGGACGGGCAGAAGGCCTGATTTAATATCCTCATGGAAAATACTGCACCTGATCCAATTACCACGGGAATTTTGATACAGTCAGCAGTCAAGATGAAAGATTCAGAGACGCGCACCGCAGGAGTAAACACACAGACCGAATTACCCACGCTCCTCAGGGACGACTTAAGAGGCTCAGGTCGCAGTGAGGGCACCTCGGGCCAGACCAGGGGGGCTCTGTGGAGGCCAGTTGCACAGCCCCTGCCGGGCATCCTTGAGGCCATGTTTTCTGGTCCGCACAGCCTGTCACGTGGGATGTCCTGGGACACCGCACCGGTGTGATGTGTGTGGTTCAGCCTAGCCCTCTCACCCTTTCCCACTCCTAAACGGCAGCCCATCTACCCGCTCATGCCAGGCTGAGCAGGTTTCACCCTCATTGTCTGGGTACCCACGGTGGCCCTGCTGTCTTCCAGGAAAACGGTGTCCCTCAGCGACTCAAAGCTTTCTAGTTGTCTCTAGTTGTTCTGAGAACAGCCACTCAGGACAGGTCGCACCTTCCAGGAGTTACCCACCAGGTCCCTACCCGAGTCCATATCCCCTACTGTCCTCCTGTAGGGCAGTGGTTCTCAACCTGTAGGTCACAACCGCTTTTATTGGGTCCAAATGACCTTTTCTCAGGGGTCGCCTTAACACCGACATTTACATTAGGATTTATAACAGTAGCAAAATTACAGTTATCAAGTAGCAACAAAAGTAATTTTACGGGGGTGGGGGATCACCACGATGTGAGGAACTGTATTAAAGGGTCGCACCATTAGGAAGGTTGAGGACCACTGTTCAAGGGTCCTCTTCTTCTGTTTGTCTGTGCTGTGGCTGCACTCATGCCCCTCTTAGTCACACACATCCATGAGCCTAGGGGACAGGGTAATAGACTCTTTTACACTTCCGTGTTCCCGCCCACGCCTGGCCACGCCTCCCTACTGTTGCCTCTACCCCCTTGCGGCCTCACGAGGTCTGTGTCCCCTGCTGGGCTTGGACCACCCACGGAGAGGTCAGGAAAGCCAGAAGCTGCGTGTCCCTGGATGGTCCTGCAGACTCCCCTGCCGACTCTGGACAAGATCCCAGCCTGCCTGAGCCTCAGCTGACTAGTCTGTCGAACGGGATAATCGGGTCCAGTTGGCAGAGGGGAGGATGACTTGAGAGACTGGAGTGGACAGAGTACGTAGGCTGCTTGGCAGGGCCAGCTGCCCAGTCAGACCAGCACCTCGTGGTTCTGCAGGGCTCGGACTCCTCAACTGCGACAGGGGTCAGTAGGGAAAGAATTGGCATCTTCTGGCCTCAACACAGTCATGTCAGCCGGGCGTGGTGGCGCACGCCTTTAATCCCAGCACTCAGGAGACAGAGGCAAGTGGATCACTGTGAGTTCGAGGCCAGCCTGGTCTACAAAGAGACTTCAGGATAGCCAAGGCTACACAGAGAAACCCTGTCTTGAAAAACGAAAAACAAACAAAAAACCACGGTCATGTCTGTAGCAAACACCTGACAGCTTTAAGCTCACCCCCACCCCCACCCACCACCCACTTCACCCTCACTTCCCCACTGCTACTCCTGACCCCCCACTCCCCTATACCGATCCTCCACCCCATCGCTACTCCTGACTCCCACTCCCACCCCACACTCAGTGCCTTGGATGCTTCCTGAACACGGTTTAGGCTCCAGCAGTCCCCCCACTCCCCACCGTGGTAGGGTGAACTAACCCTGCACGGATGCTCTCAGCCAAAGCCTTTGTTAGAGTCGCTCCCCGCTCCCCCTCTGTTTCAGGGTACCCAGCCATATCCTACAGCTCTGAGGCCTGATATCTCTTGGGAAAGAGCTACCAGGTATGGTGTAAACAGGAAGGCTACAGTTTTGTTTTGCTTTGGGTCTTTAGAGGTTGTTTTGTTTTGTTGTTTTTGTTTTGTTGTTGTTGTTTTTTTTTTTTTACATAGACCTTGCTTAGCTCACGCTGACCTCAAACTTGCTATATAGCTGAGAATGATCTTCAACTTAAAAAAAAAAAAAGATTTTATTATTTTAGGTAGGAAAGGGCCCAGCAATAGAGTTTGCCGAGGATGCATGAGGGTCTGGGTTTGATCCTTCACATCACAATAAAAAAATTAAATAAAGTTTATATTCTGGGTGCTTAAAATTACAGCAAAATTCAAATTCCTTCAGCTAGGGATGTATCTCAGCCTTAAAACATTTCTCTAACATGCACGAATGCCCAGACTCCTAAAAAAATAGCAGAATGATTTTATTATTTTATATTTATGGGCATCTTGCTTGCTTGTATGTGCACCATATTCACATACATGTATGTATGCCATATGTATGCTATGCACGTCTTTATACCGCATGCTTGCCTGGTACCCTCCGAGGCCAGAAGAGGGCGCTGGGTTCCCCGGAAGTGGAGTTACAGATGCTTGTGAGCCACTGCGTGGATGCTGGGAATCAAACTGTGGTCTCTGGAAAAGCAGCCAGGGCTCTTAGTTATTGAGCCATAGCTCCGTCCTGCTCCTGGCGTGGCTCTTATGCACAGAACAGAAGAAAGTTCTTAGGCAACAACTTTGGTTTTAAGCATTAGTGTTAGTCTAATGAATGTCATACACACAGAAGCGCCGCCTTCTGGAAGCCCTGGGGTACATCCTGCATTCAGCACACCCTAAGGCTCCCTTTAAGAACTATTACTGCTCTGCCCCAGCTACAGGGCCAATTCATGAAACTTTATAAACACTTTCTTTTCTTTTCTTTTTTCTTTTTAATATTTTATTTACTTGCATTGGTATTTTGCCTGCATGTGTGTCTATGACAGGGTGTCTCATCCTCTGGAACTGGAATTACAGACAGTTGTGTGCTGCCATGTGGGTGCTGGGAATTGAATTCAGGACCTCTGGAAGAGATGAGTGCTCTTAACCACTGAGCCATCTCTACAGCCCCTATAAACACTTTCTTTCTTTTCTTTTCTTTTTCTTTTTTTTTTCCTTTCTTTTTTAGCCTGAGCTCTCCTAGACTCACTTTGTAGACCAGGCTGGCCTCGATCTCACAGCAATCTGCCTGCCTCTGCCTCCCGAGTGCTGGGATTAAAGGCGCGCACCACCACCGCTTGGCTAACACTTTCGAATGGGTAAATAAACCACAGATAGTTGGCTTTCAAAGCCCTCAGCACCTACCAAGGGACCAGCCTTGGCGCTAACTCTGGCTCATCTCTTGCACCTCAGCAAATGTGACCATGGCTCACAATTCCAGCTCTAAAGCAGGGCCGGTCTTCCCAGGGACAGTCAGAGGCTTTGGGCAGGATTCTTTACAACCCCATCAACAATGGAGCCACCATGGCTCTCACACGTGGTACAAAATACTCACAGGAGTCTCTAGGTTCACTGCCCCCACCCCCACCCCCCGTCCCCATGTTTATACTGAGCTCTAAGACTTCTTGGGGTAAGCAATGCTATCTTAGCACTGAAATGACATCACCAACCCAGGAGACTGGAGGGTTACCTTCTCAGCTGATTAATGGTCTTGCTGGCCAGAGTGGCCTGGCTGGATACCCCACTCCACCTTACAACCCACCACCTCCAAGATACAGAGCCCCCGCGTGGCCCAGACTCCAGGCCAGCCAGCCTCTGCTTTCCCCCTCTGTTCTCTAAATTAGCCTGAGCCCCTGCCCAGGGCCCCTGACTTGATTCTGTTGGGTAATTCATTTACAGCTTCCTTCTGCTCTGGCGGCTCTATATCCTCTCCTGGTTGGTGCAGGGACTATGGAGGACATTTCATGACAATGATTGGATTCTGTCTACCTCCCAGGGCTTTTGTGACAGTGTTGAGGTCAACCCAAGGACAGGAAAGCATTATTACCCAGGAAGAGGCGTGTGTTCCCAAGACCATCAGGATACCCCCACACTACCTCAGCCAGCTGTAGGTACAGCACCTGGCTGAAGCCAGTACCTCGCATACTGAGGAAGAGAAGGCTGGCTGCAGAAAGCCTTGGGCTTCTGGAGCACACAGGTCTGGGAGAAGCTCCTACCACCTGGCTGTACCTGCTGACTGCTGTGAGCAAACAGCACATTCTCCTGAGTCTCACCTATGAGTTGGAACAACCTTTTGCAAGGCCTTAATCCTGTCTCTAAGACAACAGGTGTGATCTCCAAGCAGGAGTGAGTGCTGAGCAGGTGTGAGGACAAAGCAGCAGGTGTGAGTGCTGGATAGCAGCTCTGAGTTTCAAGCAGGTGTGACAGCTGAGCACATGTGAGTGTAGAACAGCAGGTATAAGTGTGGAGCAGGTGTGAGTACCCATCAGCAAGTGTGAGTGCTGAGTAGGTGTTAATGCTGAGCAGGTGTGAGTGCCCATCAGCAGGTGTTAGTGCTGAGCAGGTGTGAGTGCTGAGCAGGTATGAGTGCCCATCAGCAGGTAGGAGTGCTGTGTCAGCTTATTGCTGGACAGATATTTGTATGAGTGGCACGTGTAAGTACTGAGTAGGTTTGGGCACTGAGTAGGACAGGTCCCATGTTGCCCCACTTTCACACCAGCCAGCAGTGTTCTCTGTACTCTGCCCTTGGTTGCTGGGTTTGAATGACAGTGTTCCTTGAGATCGCAGTGGCACTTTTGTGCACTCTGTCCTGGGCACTTACTAGCCTCACAAGAGTGGACATCCACAACACTTCTTACTGTACCTCACAAGACCATAGGGCAGGAAGCAGCATGTCCCCCAGTACCGAGGCTCTGGAGGCCCTGGCAGATTAAAGCACCTGCCCAGACTCTCATAGCTCAAGCCTAGCAGCAAGCTAAGAGCTGCAGCAGGTGGTGTGAATAGAGTAGGGTGTGTCCACCCTTCCCCTTTGCTTTACTGTTGTTAGTTTTGTTTTTTCTTTGTTCTGTCTGTCTGTCTGTCTGTCTGTCTGTCTGTCTGTTTGTCTGTCTCTCTGAGGCAGGGACTCACTACTGTAGCCCAGGCTGTCCTGGAGCTAGAGATCTTCCTGCCTCGGCCTCCCAAGTGTGCTCTTAGGATAAAAGCAGACAGATAAGAGACACCCTGTCCTTGTTAGAGATGGGCAGACACCCCCAAGGAGCACTTCCCTCTCTTCTGCCTCTTCCTTCCTCGCTCCCTCCTTCGCTCCTTCCTGCTCTCTCTCTTTCTGGAGCCTTAAATTCACGATCCACATGTGTGAATTATCTACTACAGTGCCTGGCTCTAGTAAATTATTAATAAAGCTTAAAAAATGAGGTGTCGCTCGCTCCTCTGTCGCTTGCTCTTCCCAGGGTCTACACTGAGGCCACCCGCTGGTGGCAGTCCACGGGTCTCCTGCCTTCTCTCTGTCCAGAGACCACAGCCCTCGCTGAGGCTGCACCTAAGACGAGACTGGGGCTTCTTCAAGCAGTCACTCCATCATGGCAGCAGGGGGAGTTTCCTACACAGAGGCCATCGGCTCTCTGGTCCCATTTTATCTCTGTGCTGTGAGATTATATTTCAGATTTTACCTCCCCGAGGTAGGCTGCCTCACATCCTGCTTGGCAGTGTCCAATGCTTGCTACAGACCAGTTACTTGAGAAGACAAAAAGGAAAAAAAAAGCCAGATTTCTGGACTCCTCACCACAGACTCGGATCCCATGAGCCGGTGCACAGTACTCCTTTATATAAAAGGCGATAGTTTGTACTTTCCAGCAGCACTATTTCATTCTTAGTGTTGTGACAAAACATTCATAAAGCCACCATTTTAGCCATTTTGTGGTGCACGACACTCCGGCATTTAGCACACTCAGTGTTGCACAGCCTCCCCCCCTCTCTCTCTCCCTCCCTCTCCCCCCCCCCCCCCCCCCCCCTCTCTCTCTCTCTCTCTCTCTCTCTCCCTCTCTCTCTCTCTCTTTCCTTCCAGAACCTTCTGAGCACCCCACAGAGAGACTAATAGTTGGTGCCCCTCCCCCATGCCCAGTGCTTGGAAACTGCCGACCTCTCCTCATGACTCAGTGGCTCCTGGGTATCTCCTATCAAAGGAACTGAAACACACAGCCTTTCCAGCCTGGCATCCCTCGCTCAGCACGGGTTTGAGGCCCGTTCATAGTTTAGTACCCGTGATGGCTGGTTTTAATTGTCAGCTCAACACTCTCTAGAAAGGCTGTTCTGGTAGGGACCACCGCTTCCTCCTCGTGGGTGTTCATGGAGACTATGGCCCTGTGAAGATCAGCCACACCTGCCTGCTCCTTTGGTTGTATACGAAGAAGCCTGTCTCAGTTCAGATGTACAGGATAGATGTGCCGACTTTCCAAGCTGTTGGTCTGTCTCCAGCAGAGTACGTGGCCCACACAGTCCCAGCTTTTATGTACATTGGGTCTTCATTCCCCGTCTCCCCAGTGAGGCCAATCCCTAAGCTCTGTGGGTCGCGGTACAAGGTCCTACCATTCTTAATTCCCCACAAAGGGCTGTAGCCTGTAATGGTGAGCTAAAACCAGCCCTTTCTCCCCTGCGTTGCTTTTTCCACCAGGATGCTTTATAACAGTAACAGAAACCGAGTAGGACAGTATGCATTAACGCTTCACTCCTTTTTATGGCTAAATAGTACTCTGTTGTATAGTGTGTCATGCTGACGGTTTCTCGTGAGTCACCGGGAAGAGTGGGTGTCTCCTCAGCTTGTCTATCAGGGAAAATGCTGCCTTGGACATGTGTTACATTAAATTTGTATCCTTTGCTGTACACAATAACTGACCCAGGGAGACTGACCATACTTTTAGTCTGTCAGCTCTATGCTGGGCAGAAATTTAAACTGATACAAATCTACTCGTAAACTAAACAAACTACTCTAAATATAATAACTTACTTATACCCCAAGCACTTGTCACTACAGTGGTCCTACGGCCATTTCTCTCCCCGTCCTCGTCCATGCTCCCATGTCCTCATCCCATCTCAACGGTCAAACTTTCTCTTCCCCCTCCAGGAAGTCCCGCCTTCCACTTCCTGTCCTTCTGCCCAGCTGATTGGCTAAACAGCGCTTTATTGATGGTTGATACATTCACTCAGCATTCCTCCACAGGCATGTGTGATGTTTTTTTGCGTGCTCATCTATCTCTTCTTTCGGGCTCTTACACCTGAGCATGGTGCGAGGCCACACTGTTGTGTACTCAGTTTGCGTTACCAGCCATGCCCAAGGGCTCCCGTCTCTGTCCACAACAAGACTGCGTGTTTTCCTTTGGCTTTTGCTCTTTTGAACGTCAGCTGCACAGGTGTGAGTGCCTCTCACATCGGCTCTGCCTGGTATTCCAGAACTCTCCACTGTGCTCAGCTTGTGTGTTCCCATTGGCTCCTAGAGAACTGCCATCTGTCCTGTCCCCATCTGTGGAAGCCAGAGGTGCTCAGGCTATGAGCTTTTCTGAGGTCACTGTGCCAGGCCCAGGACTGCCACCCTGCAGAGATGGTCCCACCTCTGCAGGCACAGTGCAGGGGAGCCAGGACTCTCAGGGCCACACCCTGTTCCGCCTCCTACCCTTCAGCCCTGTGCTAAGAATGATGTTGGATTTTTAAAGCCTCATGAAAAAGAAATTAAAGATGATTGTACAAAGTCTGAGGTATTTACTGTTTGTGTCTTTGGTGTTGAGGCATCCTGCTCAGCTTAGTGGGGTGACTAAGAACAGAGCCACCAGCCTGTAAGTGAGGCTGGAACAGGGTTTCTGAGTCGCACCTCACCCAAGCCCTGAGCACTGGCCGAGGATCACACAGCCCAGGCTCCCCTCAGGCTCGCCTCTGCCTGGGTCCCCAATATGTTATCCTCCACTCACCCCCCCCCACTAGGAGGAGGTAAAGAATGTGACACCTCAAAGTGGAGCATTAAATTTTAATGGGGGCCAATGCATATTTAATAGGGCTTAACAAAGCATCCTTAAAGACATCCCAGACAGCCCCTGGGGGCTTGGGGCAGGCTGCCACCAAGGCCAGCCTGCCCACCATAGCCTGTGCCCCCTCATCTGTCTAAGGCAGCATCCTGGGACAACTTGGCATTCCAAACCCCTGCTAGAGGCCAGCGCAGGCCCGGAGTCTCTGAGGGAGCTGTCTTTTCATTATTAATATTATGGAGCTGTCTGATGAGCTCCTGAAGCCAGCGGCCCAGTCACAGGCCCTGCAACTGCAGGCTCAGCAGAGCCCTTCTCCCTCACATCCCAGCTGACATCAGGGACCACTGTTGGAAGTCGAGGGTCAGCTGGAGGCATCTGGGGGAGAGAAGAGGGATGGCCAGATCCCCTATGAAGCTCCGGGAGGAGGAGCAAGGTCCTCCTCCATGCCTGACCTAGTCTCAGATTCCTGGTGTCTTAGATTGGTTACTGGGTACTACTGAATTCTATCAGCCCAGGCTGACAGCTCTGAGACCCAAAAGTCACATCAACTCCAGGACTTTCACTCACTGACCCCCCTCCCTCCCAAATCTACTTTCAGGCTTACCCTAGACATTTCTTTCTTTCTTTCTTTCTTTCTTTCTTTCTTTCTTTCTTTCTTTTTCTTTCTTTCTTTCTTTCTTTTTAATATATATATATATATATATATATATATATTGTATAGTATTCTGCCTGAATGTGTTCCTGCATGTCAGAAGAGGGCACCAGATCTCATTATAGATGGTTGTGAACCACCATGTGGTTGCTGGGAATAGAACTCAGGACCTTTGAAAGAACAGACAGTGCTCTTAACTTCTGAGCCATCTCCCCAGCCCCCCTAGATGTTTCTAAAGGTCTCCAATGGCCTTCAGTGGGGACCCCACCTGTGCGGAGGAAGCTCCCCCACCCTGAGTACATGCAGTTCTCAAACACAGTCCTGGCCCATCCACCCCAGCAACCCGGCAGAATCCTTGCTTTCTGGTTGTGCAGACAGCATGCCGGAACCCTGAGCGGGCACCTGCAGCCCACTGGGGCTGTGTCCACACCTAAGTGACTTGCTGCCTCCTTGCCTCCCCCGTGGGACTTTCCAAAGTCTGTGCTAGCTCGGTGCGTCCATCCTGAGGCTTTCGTTCTACTCCACCCCAGTCTTTGTCCCAAGCTTCTTGACTGACCTGTGTCAAAATGCTCAGGCCGATGGATGGCTGCTCGGGCCTTTCTTCATAAGCATTTCTCTGACCCCCAGAGCGGGCACTCCTCCTACTTGGGCCTACTGAGTCTGTGCCCTGCCCCAGACACACTGGGGCCCAGTGACCGCCACCTGTCCTAACCTCTGTGCAGCTTCTAACTGACACCACTGCAGCGAGCCTTCAAGTCCCTGGCTCACTCTGAAGGGAAATAACTTCCTCACTGCCAACCAGGGGGCCCTTTCTGGTCCCTCAGGACTCCCCATACCACGAAGTCTTGGGGTCCATAGAGATGCACAGACCAAGTATTCTACTCTGACAAGGGCTGAGCCTAAATCCCTAGACCCCAAAGCAATACTAGTTGATTTTATACATCTTGTGTGTATGCATGTGTGTGTATGTGTGTGTATGTATGTAGTGTTCTTTATGTGTATGTGTGTGTGTGT
>OU015750.1:8574921-8586287 GCA_907169655.1 Acomys percivali | reverse complement strand
CTGTGAGTTCGATCCCAGCCTGGTCTATACTGTTAGTCTAGGACAGCCAAGGCTACACAGAGAAACCCTGTCTTGGAAAAACAAAAACAAAAACAAAAACAAAAAACAAAAAAACAAGAACAGAAAGGGGTCAGCGAGCTGGCTCAGGAGGGAAGTAGGCTTGCTGCCAAGACTGAGGACCTGAGTTCAATCCCCAGGACCCATATGGTAGAGGAGAGAACCAACTCCTACGAGAGCTACACACAAGCCAGAGTTCGCATATGCTCCCCCTCCAAATAAACAGACGTAGTTAAAATAAATAAATAAATAAAAATTAAGCTCAGAAAGTTAAAGGTTTAGCTGGAAGTCCTGCCCCCTCTTCAAAGTTATAAACGCAGCAAGCAATTGCTAGGGAGAGGGCCCTGTCCGGTGCAGCCATCTGGCATAGCGAGCTGCCACCCATGCTGTGTCCACTCACATGCCTGTCTTTATGGCCAGTCAACTCATTGGGTCACGCAGACTTGAGTGGAGCGGTAGGTCTGGTCTGTCACCTACGCCCTATCTGGTGTGACAAGAGCATGCCCCCTGGAAAAGTTGTGCAGCAGCAGGAGCAGCTGAGAAAGGAAGCTGAAGTGACTAAAACAGCCCAGACCCTTCACAAATCGCAGGCCAAGAACAGCTCTGCTGGGTGTTTGTATGTTTGTTTGTTTGTTTTGGGGGTGGCGGTGGTGGTGAGCACCCAGATGATACTTTGTTTGAACAGCTAAATTCATGCCAGACACTTCATTTGACAGATGGGGACAGGATATATGTGACAGGAGGAGTCCTCTGGCATGCCCTGGACCAGTGGGACCCTGCAGTGCAGATGGCAGAGGGGGTTCTGCCACCTTGGGAGCAACTTGTCACCTCTGGGTCACTGTACAGAAAGACGCAGGTGTCCTTGTGGCTTTGCCGCCTCCCCAGCCCCTTTGTGTTTCCATCCCCACCCGGCAGCCCACGCCCACCCTCCAAGCTGGCATGTATGAGCCAGCCTCCCATGTGAGACGTGTTTTCAATTCCTTTACCATTTGTTATCTTGCTTTAAAAAAAAAATTCTCCCAGCCATCCTGGGAGGCCTGTGAGTTCATATCTAAGATGCTTTGGTCCTCAGACTCTGCAACAGTCTCAGCATGGGAGGCCGCCACACATCTGGGATGGGTGGGTGCCTGGCCCAGGGATCTGGCTACTCACACTGTGAAGTGGATCCTGACCCCAGGACTCATAGCATGGGAAGTGAAGGGATGTCCCAGTGCAAGCTCCTGTCCCATTGAAAGATCTTTAACCAGCATTCTCCACCTCAGGGATAGGGGTTCAGTGGCGGCCATCTTAGGTCAGATGTGTCTCAGGGTTGCCTCACAGGAGGGTGGTCCATGTTCTGGGGGATGCTCAACACTCTGCCACATCTCACCTTTATCTTCCTTCTTGTGGCTGAGAGGTCCTCTCCTCTCATAGGGCCACCAGCCCTGTCCCTCAGACTTGTTTTGGAGCCTCTAGAGACACAGGGTGGGCACTTTCCTGCCAGGCTCAAGGCAGTGGTGGTGGTGGGAGGTCAAATAGGCCACTCTAAAGGCTACTTTGGCCCAGAAAGCTTAGGGTCAACTTGAAAGACTTAGATGGAGTAGTCCACAGAAACTTCCAGAACAAAACAATCAGTCTACTTTCACCTCCCACAGTCAGTGTCCCTGAAAAGTCCCCTTTTTCAGGGCTTCAGGAGTGGTCCCTAGGCTCCAGCGCGGGGTAGCACGACCTTAGCCAAACCACTCTCATCCTGTCTCCCCACCAACTCCTCTGGAGCCCCCAGAGTGGGGGAAACTGTGGCTTATTCCACTTGGCTCTTTTGTGAGCCCTCTGAAGTTCATAATTTATGGGGATTGTAAGGGACAGAGTCGAGGGTGGGAGCCACGAGCAGCAAACCAAGGCCAAAAATAGGCACTTGCTTCATAATCAGGCCCCACAGGTGGCCCTGCGCTGGCATGACTTTGGGGCCTGGTAATCAAGGAATTAATGCTGGGTCTGCGTGAGTGGGCATGCTTTAACTCTGTGGTACTTACTGTTCAAGGGCGCAGATTAAGCCTGGCCCTGGAAAAGTATCTAGTGGTCTCAGCAGAGAGCAGGGCATGGAGGCCTTTGTGCAGAGCAGTGGGGGGTGGGGGGGAGGGGAGAGGGTGGCTGACTTAGCACAGGTGGCAGTGTGGAGGTGGCGGAGGTGAAGGCCATGACAATAGCGAAGGCAGCGGTTGTAATGGTGGCGATGACGATTGTGTGGGAGTGATGGTAGAGGGGTGATTGAGGTAAAGAAGGTGACTGTGGCGACGGTGATGGTGGCGGTAGTGATGGTGAAGGTGGGGATGGTGGGGGTGCGGGTGTTGGTAAGAGAGTGATGGTTGCCTTGGTGATGATGGTGAAGGATGAAGGTGATTTTGATGATGGAGGTTGTCTTGGTTTGGTTTCTATTGCCGTGATGAAGCACCGTGAGCAACGGCAATCTGGGGAGGAAAGGGTTAACCACATCACATAGTCCATCAGTGAAGGAAGTCAAGGGACAGGAACTCAAAAGGGACAGGAACCTGGAGGCAGGAGCTGATGCAGAGGCCATGGAGGGGTGCTGCTTACTAACTTGCTCCTCACGACTTGCTCAGCCTGCTTTCTTACAGCACCCAGAACCACCAGCCCAGGGGTAGCACCATCCACAGTGAACTGGGCTCTCCCATATTAATCAACATTTCTCAGTTGAGGTCCCTGCTTTCCAAGTGACTCTAGTATGTGTCAAGTTGACATAAAACCAGCCAGCACAATGAGTGAGGGGGTAGGGTGACGATGACAACAGCCCTTGTACGCGCCAGGCCTGTGCCGTGGTGCCAGCTGCTGATGGCTTTCACATTTGCGGCTAACGAAGCAGGTTTGCCCTAGTGTGCTTTTTTGTTTTGTTTTTGGAGACAGGGTTTCTCTGTGTATCCTTGGCTGTCCTGGACTCACTTTGTAGACCACCAGGCTGCTGGCCTTGAACTCACAGTGATCTGCCTGCCTCTGGCTCCCGAGTGCTGAGATTAAAGGCGTGTGCCACCACGCCTGGCTCCAGTGTGCTTTTTAAACTCTTTACCTACAGAGAAGTAAGCTGAGCTTCCATAGATGCTATCTCTTGCCCATGGTCGTTCAAAGCAGCAAGGCTGGACCAGCACTAGACTGTCTGCTTGTCTCCAGTGCTCTGGCCCCCCGCTTCAGGGATGCAGAGGTTCCTCACCCACTATAGTCCAAGTCCCTACCTCTCATAATTAAAATCGCCCCTTGCCCCGTCACCATCTGAGCCTGTGACGGCTCACGAGCACTTCTGCAGAGTGGCTTTGTGTCTCTTATCTCCTTGACTTCTGTGGGGGAAGCTGATGAACAGATGGGGAAACTGAGGCCAGAGAGAAGCTACAAAATAGCAGAGGCCACAGAACACAGATAGATGAAGAGGCTGCTGAACTGTCCAAGATGTCTGGACACGGTCTCCCTGCGGTCCCCAGATGGATGACCTATGCTCACCCCACTGTCCCTGTGGTGGGGGCCTCCTGGCAGGGGGACCCAGCCGGGCTATAGTCCCAGTGCCCAAGCTGCTGAAGGCAATGTTAAAAACAAAAACAAAAACAAAAACAAAAACAAAAACTGACTCAGATGCCTCTGAACACTCCTGGCGCTGTCTCCTCTCTCTGAAGGCTGGAGCTCCCCACATGCTTATACTTCCACTTTCTGCCTCCTGACTGCTGTCTCCAGCTCCCCCACCCTGCAGGTGACAGTCCCCAAGACAGACACCTCGCAGCCAAACCTAACAGCCAGCAGGGCCTGCAGTTCCTCTGAACTCCCAAATTGCTCTCACTCACTGGCCAAGGCTCTGCCTGTGACCCCAGACTTCTACTTCCCCAGGGAGCCACCCTCCCTGGCCTGTCTGTCTACCTCTATGCCAGGCCCCTAGTCTATCTGACAGGCCTCCACCTACCTCTCTTCTCCTGAGAAGCCATGGCCTTTGCCAGCCCCCAGAGGCCTCCTGCAGAGGAAATGAGGGCCAGTTGTGCTGGAGAAAGGTGACTTTTGTCACCTCCTGGGCTCAGCGGAGCTGCCGGGAAGGACTGGGTCTCGTGGGGGCTTCCGCCGGTTTGCCCAGTGGCTTGGAGGAAAGTCAGGTCCCCAGGCAATGAGCAGATGCAGAGACCCTCCCTGGGCTGCCCTCTTCTTGATGATCGATCCTCTATGCCATCTGTCCCAGGGTCTCCTGAAGAAGGAGCCCTTCTGGACACTCTGAGGCCCCCTTCTCCCCCACGGGCCTCAGTTTCTTCTCTGTCAAGAGGGCTAAGCCAGCTGGCTGTTAGCAACTCCTCCTGTTCTGACGTTGCCTCCACCCCTCCCGCACCACCACAGCCCAGTCTCCATCACTAAGGGAAAATAAAAAGGAAAAAAAAAAAAAACCCACCACCCACCCCATCTAATCCTTTGCCGGCTTATACCACGCAGCTCAGCTCTCTCTCGGCTCCTCTGGGGGATGATGGAAATGTGAATTTAAATAGAGTTGTGTTGAAAGAACATTACCTCGCATGGTCCCAGCAGGGAGAAGTCCTGCCGAGACGCCGAGGAGGCTGCCGGGTGAGGCCGGCTGGTCGCCAGCAAGGCCAGCACCTTTGGACAATTACAATCAGGACAGCTTGATTAGGCCTCCCTCTTGCCTCACCCCTTCCCATGAATCTCTTTAATAGCTAGCAGCTTTCTTTTGGGGTGCTGGGGCCTGCTACTAGGAACTAGCCACGGGTAGATAATCTCCAGGTAGCGCTAACACCATTGGCTGCTAACCCAGAGCCAGCACTAGCTTTCTGGGCAGCTGGCTCCGCTGCCTATTGGGGTGACCACCAGCCCGGGACAGGATTAACATGGCTGTCTGCTCTGAGCTAAGGCTCCAGACACGGAGCTCTGGGCAGAATGGAGTGGGTGTTAAGATCTAGGAGCACCCAGAAGGCTCTTCTCCCAGTATACAGCCTAAGCCTGGATGGCCCCGTGCTACCTGAGCGACCAGGAGAGGCACAGAGTCAGTCGGCGGCCTCTACTGCTGGGTTCAGAGTGGGTGATGCGGCAGGATTGTAGGAAATAAAATTCTTCTTGGAGGCATCAGAGCTGACTGGGAGAAGTGGCAAGGTACAACTGGGCTTGTCAGGGGGGTATACTTTCAGCCTGGGATTCACAGCAAGGCGCGAGGGGATGGTCAGGAACTGGGTAGACCATAAGTGTATGCCAAGCTGGTTAGAATTGAGTTCTACGATAGTCAATGAGGCAGGGCGGGGCGGGGCGGGGCGGGGGACGGAGCTCTAGGAGGAAACCGTCTAACGCTAGCTGGCTAGAGGTAAAAGGCAGGCCTCCGAGATGAGAGGAGCTGGCTGAGGAGTACAGTTCTAAGAGATACAGCTGACCCCAAAAGTAGTGCTGGTGGCGATGAGGGAGTTCTGATGGCACCTCCTGACTGATGCTGGCGTGGGCTGATGTGCCCAGAAGGTGGTCTAGGCACCAGGGCGCCACAGGAAGCCATCTCTTAGGTTACCCCATTTACAGATGAGGGAACAGAGGCCCCAAGAGGCCACACAGGGAAGCCTGGAGGCCTTACCCTTCGCCCCCCCCCCCCCCCCCCCCCCCACCTCCCCTCGCCCAGCCCAAGTGGCCGGCCTCCTGGCAGTGCTGCGTGTTTGTAAAGCTCTTTTTGGACATTTATTTCCACTTTGTGGGCTGTTGATAAACAATGACCATGGACAGCCCTGTATCGCAATGAACTCCCTCACACATCTCAGCCTGCTCACTAATTATTCCTTAGATGGATTCCCAGAAAGAGAATTACCGAGTCAGAGGGCAAGCCTGTCTTTAAGCCACCCCATCCTTCACCCAGCCTGGCCTTGCCTCTGCAGTCTCGGGATTTCTTTCCCACATTGTCTGGGACCCAGAGTTGGTGGGAAGGCTCCAACCTCCTCTGCACCCGAGGACAAGAGGGGCAACCCCTATCCCCACACCTCAGGCCCTGTCCTGAAGGCCAAAAGGCAGGCTGGGGCTGTGCTGGGGCCACGGGGAAGCAGGGCTTACCTCAGCACAGTGGACCTGGTTATGAATGAATGAATGAATGAATGAAGCATGACTTAATTGGCTTCCAGTTACAGAGCAGCTCTCAGTGGACGGGCCTAGGGCCCATTCAGTGTCACAGGTGTGCCCTCCCACCCCCGCATGGAGGAGGCAGCTTGCTGCTGTGGGGGGAAAGGGGAGGTAGAAGAAGACGCGGTGTCTGTCGCCAAATCCCGTCATCAGCTTCATCCCCACCTTTGTCATCATTGCTATCACTCTTGTCTGCAACTGAGGCTCCCTTGAGGTGACCAGGGTCACGTGTGCAGATTGGCTACCGTCGCCTAGTCCTTAACTAGACTGCTGCCGTTCCTGACCCCTCTACCTACCGGGGCTTGTGGCATCTGTGTCCTTACTGCAAAGAGGGTGCCTCAGGTAGAACAGAGGTGGCCATTGTGGTACTTAACTGAGCCCAGTTGTCTTCGAGAACTCTTGCTAGTGCCGGAGGGGGCCAGACACACCCTCTGAAAGGCCGTTGAGGGGCCACACAGACACTGATGCCCTCGGAGGATGAAGCTGCATACTGCTGAGCCTGAGGACCTGAGCTCGGCTCTCAGAATCCATTTGGTGGAAGGAGACAACGGATTCCCCAGAAGTTGCCTTCTGACCTCTGCTTATGTGGTGCATGACGTATACATGCGTGTACACAACACACACACTCTCACACACCTATACATAGAGAGGCATGCACATACACAAACGTGCCCGCACACATACACGCACACAATAGATAAATAGAGCGCAATAGAATTTTAAAATAAATCAAATAAACATGTGATTTGAAAAGTTTAAGAATGTGGGCCCTCCTCCCAGCACGGGAACACTGTGGCGAATGTGATTAAACGCAAAGGCCTCCTCTGCTTGGCCTGAGGCACCCCCTCTGTAGCAAGGATGCGGATGCCACACGCCCCCATAGGCACAGGCCGAAGCTGGTGTCAGGCAATGGCGGGGCACTGGCTGGCTCGTGGGAGTGGGAGCATCAGTCCCAGACAGCTCGCATATAAGAGAGACCTGAAGGTGACCCTGAAGCAAGGAGGTCAAGTTGGGGACACCACTGGGAGGAAAGGTGGCCATCACAGGTTCAGGCACAGGCCTGTGGGAACCCAGAAGGCAGGTCGCCTTGGGCAGAAGTGAGGGACCCGAAGGAGGTCTCTAAACCATGCAGCTCTCCTGTGTGTCTGTGGCTGAGGGTTGCCCTGGGGTTAGGGTGCAGTTGCAGGTTTTGGTGTGGTCTCGAATGGCAAGCGCTGAGCTGCACACGGCTGAATTCCCCCAGGCCAGAGGTCTGACAACACAGCCTGTGGCGGGCCACGGTAAATGTTGACGAAGTGACATGGCTGCACACTGACACGACCCCACTCGACTTATGCTGCCCAGGCACGGATTCCTAAGAAGTTTCTGTCTGGGAGCACAGTGTGTATGTACACCGTCTCCCACGATGACTGAAAGCACGGATAAGGGTTGGGGAGCTCAGCTGTGGAGTGCTCCCCAGCTTACATCAAGCCCAAGGTCTCATCCCCAGCACTACATAACCCAAGTGTGGTGGTGGCTCAGGCCTGTAGTCCAAGCACTTGAGAAATGGACACAAGAGCATCGGGAGTTCAAGGTCATCCTTGGCCATGTAGCAAGTTCAAGGCTAGCCTGGGTTACAGGAGACCCTATCTCACAACAAAACTAAACACGGGCTTGAAAGGACTACTCTAAATCAGTAACAAAGACGGTGTTTGGATGCAATAGTAGGTGATCTGTATAAAGACCACTTGCCTTTGCTTGTGCATTAGTCAGCTATGGCTGTGACAATGCTGTGTAACAACCATTTCCAACACAGCAGCTTACTAAAATTGCATCTATCTCTCTGACCTGGAGCTCAGCTGGGTTCAGGATTGTGGCACAGGTCTCTTAACTTTGGGAACAGTAGCTTCTCAGAGCCTTGAGAGAAATGCAGGAGTGACTCTTACAGCCTGGGCTGCCCTGGGCTCTGTCCTGTATTCTTTCCCCTGCGTTATTACTTACAGCCATAATGGGCTCTCTTCTGTCATGTTCACCACAATGGACTGTTTCCTCTAAAACTGTGAGCCAGAACATAGCTTTGGGTCCTTACACTGCTTCAGGTCCCAGCAGCCGGAGAACCGTGTGATACAAAATGCCCTTTCCTGTCTGCTGTCTGTCAGGCCTCCCTCCTGGCTCTACCCTACACCTGTTCACGTATCTATTTTGATCTCCCCAATCTGAGCTGCTCCATCTCCTGCAGTAGCAGCAGCCTCTTTAGTGGCTGCCCCAGATGCCCTTAGAGCCCACGCAAAACGTGCTAGCTAAAGGGACCAGCAATGACGTCCACTGGGGGCTGCTCCACTTACTCATCTGCCGGCTACATCCCTGGGGCTTCCTGTCACAACTGGTATGAAACCTAAACATGTCCCCGGCCTTGTCCATTCTGCCTCTGACCTCATCTCTCCACTGTCCTGTCCCTAATGCCCGCCAGTTCTGTTGGGACCCCAGGGCCTTTGCACTTGCTCCCTGTGTCTGGAGCAAGAGCTCTCCCTCAGCACCTCCCTCCCTTCTTCCCCAAAGGGTACCAACCGGCAGCTCTTCCCTGGTTCATTTTCTCAAACACACACCATTTAACTGTAGCTAACATCGCCAGGCTTAAACTCCACATAGTGGCACTTAATAAATATTTGCTGAAGGTGCTTGCCGGCAGATTGTCTGTGGGTGGGGAGGAGGCAGCAGAGGGAAAACTGGAGAGATGGCTCTAAGTGCTGAGGGGCCACAGGGTTGGCTGCAACCTCTGTGAGGCTAGGGTGTTGTTACTGCCCAGTGACACCTGTCACTCCAGCTGAGGGTCTGAGTGGGACACAGAGCACAGACTCCCAGCCCCAAGGCCAGTTGGGAGACAGAAGCCAGGCAGCTGTGCTTGAGAAATTGTGCCCCCGTGCAAAAGGGTTGTGTCATGGGAAGGGGCTGTGGGGCTTTTCTCCCTGCAGGTGGGACTGGGGATGGGTCCAGCTGCGTAGGAAAGAAATCCAGCAGCTTTGGGGGGCCGGCAGTGCTGTGTTCTCGGCATTGATGGGGGCTGGGCACTGAAGCCCACAACGCTGGAAGGCGGTGATGGACGTGCCCTTCCTCCCCACTGACACTGTTTCTTAGTGTTGACCTACACGTCAACCTCCTTGGAGGCACAGTGACAGCTGAGCTGCCCGCCCCACCACAGCATTAAGACCTGCCCTCTCTGGCAGGCAACACTGAGAGAGGGTACCCATGGGGGCAGAGCTTTCCCTGGGGACAGACACCCCTCCCTTCGGTCTAAGGGTCCACACTGAGTGAGGCATGCTGGCTGCAGGGGTGACAGGGTGAGGGAGCCAGAGGACTCGTGCACCTGGGAGCATGTCAGCACCCAGCTTCCCACTGAGTGAAGTGTGGGGGGTGTGGGGGGGAAAGAGTGCCAATGAGCCTGGACCCCACACTCTGTGGGCGAGGGTGAGCAGTGGAGCAGCCTCCACGCACAGCAATTTGGCCAGTTCTTTCGGAGTTAGACACCCTCCCACTCTTTGCTCCTGCAGAGTGCCCCGGGGCTACGCGCGAGGTGTGTATGCGCCAGGAACGTATGCACAGGTGCACAGGGAGGCTCCATTCCTTAACAGCCCAGGTGCTCACCAACATAGGGACGGGCAACAGCAGGGCCACAGGTGGAACACATGGTCAGTAGCAGCACTAGGGCAGTGGACCGTGAGAACAAAGCCATTCTCTAGAACACAGCGAGTTCAAGGCTAGCCTGGGCTGCAGGAGACTCTGTCCAAAAGAGAAGAGGCAAGATGAACCATGAAGGTAATGTGAGCCAGTAGGAGTCCAAGGTGCCAGAAGTGACTACATCTTGATTGGCGTGATGGACGAAACTCCCCTTAAGATCTGCAGATATAGATCTGGGGAGATGGCTCAGCAAGTAAGAACTTGGGCTGCTCTTCCAGAGGACAGGGGATCAATTCCCAGCATACCTGTGGAGGGGGGCTACCATCTGTAACTCCTGTTCCAGTGGATCTAGTGCCCTCTTCTGGTCTCTGCAGGCACTGCACACACATGCAGGCAAAACACTCATATGCATAAAATAAAAATGTTAAAAACAAAACAAAACTGTACATTTGGAGTTGGGGAGGCGGCTCTTACTTGCCAGCATGAAGGCCTGAGTTTGAGCTTAGAATTCACATAAAAACCTGGGCAAAGCTGGGTGCGATGGTGCACGCCTTTAATCCCAGCACTCGGGTGGCAGAGGCAGGCTGCTCTCTGTGAGTTCGAGGCCAACCTGGTCTACAAAAGAGTCCAGGACAGCCACGGCTGTACAGAGTATACCTGTCTCAAACAAAAACAAAACAAAACCCTGGAGGAGATGGTGTGTGCTTATAATCCCAGCACTGGGAAGGCAGGGAGAGCAGGGTCCCTGGGGCTCACTGGCCTGTCCTTCCTAAAAGGTGGGGCTCAGGTCCTAGTGAGGACTGCCACAGACAGGACAAAGTATATGAAACTTTTAGAGGGACACCAGAGACCGACCTTTGGTGCCTGCTCCCCTCCCCAGGACTCACGCAAAGGCGAGAAGAGAAAACTGACTCCACAAAGTGTCTGACCTCCACATCTGCTCCAAAGCCTGCCCTACCCTCTGATAATTATAAATAAGACTAAACAACTTAAAGTGACGAATCTGGAGTCGGCCTGGAGAGCTTAAATTTACACTGTAGGGTTTAAACGGTGAGTAGCCTCCAATAGGCACTGTCCTCCACGGATTCCCTCCTCCCTTCCTGTCCTGTGGGAATAAGGAGGGCGCGCAGAGGCCGGCCACACAGCAGACACTTAGACAAGCTGGCCTGGGGCACCCCGGGTGCTCCCTGTCCCTCCTGCTTGGGTTTCCTGCCTAGCGGTGGCCTCTGTGCCTCTAGGGTCCCCCTGGCCCCTGCTTCTCCTCTTTCCTATCCTCTCTTCTCCCAGCCTCAGGGGTGTCAGGCTCTTGTGAAGCACTGGGCCTCCACCAGGCACGCTTTACCCAGCTTCCACCCGCCCTCCAGGGTGCACGTCTCTTTCTCCCGACCCTCCCACACCCAACACTCCATTCGGACAGGTCCTTGGTTCCCCTGGCTTTTCCTGTGCCTCTTACACTCTGCCCTCGCCTCCCCAGTGATTCTTGGGCCTTGCGTGTGTGTGTGTGTGTGTGTGTGTGTGTGTGTGTGTGTGTGTGTGTG
>OU015750.1:8558109-8574911 GCA_907169655.1 Acomys percivali | reverse complement strand
TGTGTGTGTGTGTGTGTGTGTGTGTGTGTGTGTGTGTGTGTGTGTGTATACATATGCATGCTACAGCATGCATGTATCTTTGAAGATAAAGACTTTAATGGACCGAAACTTACCATTTTGATAACTCTGGCCTGCCAGCGAGTCCTGGAGATCATGCTTCTACACCTCAGTGCTTGGAAATCCAGATGTGCTGCCCCCGGTTTTTATGTGGGTGCCAGCATCCTCATATTTGCAGAGCCATCTCCATCTCCCCATCCCAGTAAACCTCTAATTTTGACACCTAAATGGCCCATCAGACTGTTCTGTCCATTAAAGCCCAGCTTTCTTCCTGAGAGAAACCCTGACGAAATGTTGAAAATGACGTATCTCCCTCATGCCCTGTATTTACTGAGAATGTGTCCAAGGACCTGAGTGAAGTGTTCAGGACACAGAGATGGAAGGTGCGGGTGCCATCCACATGTATAAGGAAGGACTGTCCAGCTCCCGGGCCCCAGCACCAGCCGTCACAGCTCAGCCTTGGCACATGCTTCTCCGGTAATGGTAACACATGACCTGACAGACTTGCCTTATGATGCTGAAGATGCCATCCCAGTGGACTCAGGGCATAGACACATAGACACACAACAGCATTCCCTCTGTCTCTCTCTGTCTCTGTCTGTCTGCCTCATTCTCTCTCTTTCTCTCACACACACACACTCACACACACATACACTCACACACACACACACAGACTCCCTGCTAATTCCTGCCTTTGATGGCAGTCTCTGGCTTGTCATCATGTTGACAAAGCAAAAGTAAAAAAATAAAAATTTAAAAAAAAAAAAAAAGAAAAGAAAAAGAGAAAGAAAGAAATCCACCCTGTCACTCGGACTCCCCCATCCCTGCCCAGCTTGGCAGCCCCCACCCCACCCCCGCCTTTGTATTATGAGTTTGTGTCAAGGTATGTTGGATTCTAAATTAAATGTCAGCCCACTGTACATTTCTGGCTCCAGTGCAGAAAATGAGGCGCTGGTGCTGGAGACCGTCCAGTTGCTCAGTTCCTTGCACCTAACCGAGAGGGTGACAAGCCCACTGAATCACTGCACAGTACCTTCCCATGCCAAGGGGAGCCAGGATGAATTTATTTTTAATGATAAATGTGACTGTCAGAAGTGAGTTGAAACCGCTTTACCAGAAGAGTGAGATGCCCTGGGCAGTGTACGGGGAGAGGCGGGTGGACGAGGGCCAGAGGTCCTGACCTCCTGGCCAGCGGCCCCCAGGCCTCCAGAGAGGAGAGTATTTGACATGCAGCCGGCGTTCCGGAGCCCTGCTGCATACCAGCTCTGGGAATGTCGTCAGGCCGACCAGCAAGCATTGACACTGAGTTCCAGCAGGGGCACAGCCCAGGATTCGAATTCTGGATCTACCAACCGCTGTGTACTCCGGACCAACCTCTCTGAGCCTCAGTTGCCTGTCTTTAAAGTGAGGATAGTAGCAGCATTCACAGGTCTTCGGAGAGGAGACCGTGATGTCTATTGACACTGCAAATGAATGGTGCTCGGCATGTGAGAAATCCTTACTGAACAGGGTCTTGTCATTGGCTGCACCGTGTGACCTTGTTAGGTGAGTTATCTAACTGTATTTCTGAGCTTGTTTCATCGTCCATGAATGAGGGTGGAAGTATCTCCAATCAGAGGGTCGCTCTGGGAACCCTGGTCCCCTGCACAGGGCCGTATGGAAGGGTAATGCTCCACAGACGACAGCCAGTCCAGAGCTGGCTTGCCACTCTTGGTCCTCGGCCACCCTTCCTCGTCTCCTCTTTCTCTCTCTTCACTTCTATCCTCACTGCTCATCCTGTACCCCTGTGTGTGAAGGCACCCAGAAGCCATGTCCTCCCACTGTACTGTAGTGAGGTCCCTTGGGAGGACAGCTACCTTGGTCCAGCTGACAGTCTGTGACTGATAGATCCTGGCTCAAAAGGAGGGCCAGGACCTGGCCAGACTCTCTCTCTCTAGAATCTCAGGCAGACTGTGGCTGCCTGACAATTGGCATTATCATACCCAGAGGATTGGGGGGAGAAGAAGAAGAAGGAGGAGGAGGAGGAGGAGAAGAAGAAGAAGAAGAAGAAAAACAATAACAACAACAACCCTGAAAAGAGTTGGAGCCAGAGTGGAGGGACCAGGGTGCCCGACAGTTTTGGATTAAGTCTTTGTAGCTGGTGAGTCCCAAAGCCCTGCCTTGTCCCTGAGCTGGCTAAAGGCTGTTTCCAGAGTGGCCAGCCCGCTCAGCACAGGCCGAGTTGTCCCTGATGCTTGGGCCCCATCAGCCTGGTAAAAGGCCAGAGAGCACGGGGTAGGTGTTGGTCTGCTCTGGGGCCACTCCTGGGAGCTCCTCCGTCATTGGTTCATCTCATTCACAAATCTCCGTGGAGCTCACAAACCTGTGTGCATTGGGTGAGTTCAGTGTGGCGGGGGCGCTGAGGGGGCTCCTGCCAACCCCAGTCCACCACAGGCCCTTTCTAGTGTCACCAGAGCCAAGAGCACAGTTGCCAAGTGAGTGGTGGTGGGGTAAAGCACACTGCTCACCACCCCCATATGCACCCCAGCGGGAAGGAGAATTGAGGATTCTTGCTGAGTGGGTGACAGGACCCACCAGCAAACACTGCCAGGAGGAGCCGCTAGGTGGCCCCCGCTTACCTGTCCTTCCACAGACCTAGAAGCAGACGTCCTGAAGGCTCCCAAGCTCACCTGCTCAACTTCACCGTCTCCGGCTCAGAGCCCAGCTTCGCTGGTCTAACCGGCAAAGCAGCTTCCCCAGAACCAAACCTCTCCTTCCTAAAGAGGCTGACCGCTCTCCTTGTACACCCTGGGACCTCTGGACCCCTTCCCCCGTTGAGGACTACCCTGGGGTTTTTTTAGGGCACACCTGGAGTCAAAATTCTCTTCTGGCTTCCTGTGAGGGACCCGGGGAACCCATGCTCTGCTTCCTCTATTTGTTCAACGAGGAAACTGGGGCTTTTGAGAGAGCATGCAGTCTTTCCGAGATGTACAGCAGGGAAGTTTGAACCCTTAGCTCTCCTCGGATGCTTAGGTATGGTGCCTGCCTCAGAGCCCGGGAAGAGCCCTTCAAAGTGAGGTGTTGCTAACCCTTTGGCTACAAGAGGAAATTGAGTCAAGAGAGGTTCAGTGGAGGGTGACCATACAGTTTTCTGCTTAGGCCTGAAGTCTCTCTAGGTCATCTACAACCCTCTTAGTTGGTGAGGGAGTGGGGAGGGGGCAGGGTGACACAGGAGCATCCCGTGGAACCATCTCCCGACCACAGTCTGGGGTTACTGGCTAGTAGGAAGCTGGGTTGGGACCGCGGGAGACTCAGCCAGCGGCAAAGCGAGAAGTTCGTGAAGACAGTGGGACCCAGGTTCTGGCTGGTGTCTGTCTGAGAGGGCATGTGGCCACAGCGCCTAGCTCCAGCTGTGATCCCAAGGACCACCCTGCCTGTGTTAGGCTCGGGCCCCACCCTCACAAGGCCTGCTCCACGCCTGCCAGGAGCCTAGAGGGACGAAGACGGGGTGACAGACTGGAAGCCGGTGGGAGAGAGACGGCGACAGTGCCAAAGAACAGCACGGCGGCCAGAGCGCCCCGGAGCCGGAAAACAGCTTTAAGGAGTGGTAGGGGGCCCCGGCGTCTCTGCGGAACTGGGGGAAGGGCGGCCGGCGGGGCGCTGCGTGGGGCGCGTGGGAGCCACGCGGTCGGAGCCACAACAGCAGCTCGTTAACCGCACAGATTAAGGACTTTGTCAATTACCTCCGAAGGCTGCTCGGGCGGATTAAACGCTTTTAAAAGTGCTGCAGGTGGGAGGGACGACTAAGAAGCCCCCACTGGTGGCTCAGATCCCGCCTCCTTCGGTCAGAATAGCTCCAGGCCAGCTTTGGGGAGGGAGGGGACGACGGCGGGGACTCCAGGTGGGCGGGTGCAGTGGGACCTGCAGGAGCCGGGTTGTGGAGTCCTGGACTCGAGCACGAGACCCCGGGGCTGGAGACTGGCGGGCCACGCGCACACTTGCCCCGGGACCTGGATCTCCGGAGCCCCGCTAGCGGCACCCGATCTCCGCTAGGCCCTTTCTTAGGGGTAATCGCGGCACCTGGGGACTTAGGCGAGTCCCGCCCGAGAGGAAGTTTGCGCGGGGTGCTGCAAGGCGCGCAGGCTCCTCGGGGAACCCGTGGCTACTGTCGCGCCGGCTGCCGCTAGCTAATCGCCCCCAACCGCAGCCAGGCTGGAGCGGGAGTCACTCTTGAAGCCCGCGGGGCGCGCGCGCGTGGCCAGGAAGCCGCGGGGAGCAATAAAAGGCCCTGAGAGTCCAAGACCGGGAAGACGCGAAGACTGAGCCGAGAGGAGGAGGGCGGAGGGAGGAGCGCGCGGTAGGCGCGGGAGCGGGACGCGGGGACCGCGCGGCGCGGGCGGCTCTCCGAGGCTCGCGCCCGCGCTCTCCGCGCTCACACACGCTCACACGCAGCCTTGCTGGCGGCCGCCGCTCCCGGGCAGCCCCGGGTCCCCAGCGCCGAAGGGGCCTCCCGCGAGCGCAGCGCACCCCGCGCCTCGCTTTTGCTCGGCAGTGCCCTGCTCCCCACGCCCCCGCGGGTCCTGCAGGAAGATGGTCCATGAGCGGTGGAAGACCGTGGGCGGCGCGTCCCAACTTGAGGACCGACCGCGCGACAAACCGCAGGTACACACGGGCGCTGCGATGTGGATGGGGGCTGGAGTTTGGGGAGCTTGTGCAGTGCGCGCGGGTGGGGTGGGGGGACACTTGGTCTCCTTCTCCCTTAGGGGAGACTTGAACTCTGGGCTCCCTGCAGAAGGCACGCACTGCAGCCGGTTACCCCCCCCCCCCATCGGAGACCCCTGAGCTCGCTGGTGCAGAGGGGAGAGAGGAGCCTATAGCTGGTTGTGAACCAGCCCTTCAGTTGGGGACAGCAGCGGACAGATGAGTCCTGTCCTCCCCACTTGCAAGTCCTCACCCGGTATATCTTCCCGGGCTTCGAGAGCAAGACCTGCTCCCAGGTCAACCCCTGATCTCCCTCTCTACCGAGATACCCAAATTCAATAAGAAGCCTGCGCGCTGGGATTCTCTGACTTAAAGACCAGGAGGACAAGGCTCAGAGAGGTCCCGCTGCAGCCAGAGGCCACGCAGCCCTACTGGGATTTGAACCTGGGTCTACCTGATCCTCTCTTCTTACTGCCTCTGCAGGGACAGTGAAGTGTCCCGGCTTGGAGGGTGCCCAAGGCTGTGCACTGCACCGCCTGGGACAGAGCAGGGAAGGGCTGCTGAGGGGCTGGGCATCGAGGCATCCCAGGCAGAGGGGTGGCCGCAGGACTGCCCCAGGCTGAGCCATCAAGGGACTCCGATAGACAGGCTTGTTGAAGAGGCCATTCGCCAAGGAAAGCAGATAATGGGGCTGCGCCGCCGTTTTAAATTTTAAATTTCTCCCAGACAGATGTCACTGGGGAAGGAACAGTGAGAGTTTGCAACCAGAGAAGGAGGTGGCAGGGGCGTGCGTGTCCACCCCTCACCATTCATAGCTGCAACCTGCCTTTCCTTCAGGAGTGACACTGGTCTGGCAAGGGGGACCAGCTTGCTACAGTACACGTTCCCACATCACAGATGCAGACTAGGGAGGCTTAATATGCCTGGGCCACACAGCATGTGGACCAGAGAGCAAGGGCTCCCCTATTCTTCTAACCTGAGTCTCTCTCCATCATGGCCGGTCCCAGGGTGGTCTGTACCCGCTTCTTGACTACTGTTCCTGTGTTCACTGTGTCCCCAGGTGGCACGGCCCTCCCTGCTGAGACCTTAGAGGAACAGTGGAAACTTCAGGGCTCATCCCCAAGGCTGCCCCTGCCTGGCCCAGACTTCCTTCCTTTGGTACCTTATGGGTCCTCGCTGCTTGTTTTTTGTTTTTTCCCCTCCCAGGGCCCTATCCCAATTCTAGAGACCCTTGCTCTTTTGTTTGCTCGGCACCACCAGGCCCCCAGCACATGCCACACCAAGAGACATCTTATTTGTTCTACACAGGACTGGAAAGAGACAGCCTCCTCTTGGAGGCCTACCTGGATTCCCGGGGTTCTTGGTCCAGGTAGTTTTATTGTTGTTGTTGTTGTTGTTGTTTTTAACAATGAGGGCTCTAGATCCACCCCACTTGTCCTGTGGTCACAAATTCCCCCCATTGCCCACCCCTGTAAGTCCCCCCCTGCCTAGACTGACTGCCTTTCCCAGAAGCCCAGGTCAGGGGTGAGGGCCAGCTGCTGGAAACTTGGCGGAGAGAAACATGAGGAAGGGTGGGAGTTTCTGGGGAGTCTGCTAGACATGGGGCTTCAAGATGTGCTGGGCCAGGTGTGGCCTCCCCAATTCTGCTGCCCCTCCCAGCTGTACCAGGCAGAGCCCAGCTGGCTCTATGCTGGGTATGGGGGTACCAAATACCCCTTCCGTCCTCCTTTAGTGACTGACCCAGGGTGCACCAGGCTGTGGCTTGTGCCCACTGCGTGTTTAGATGAGAGACTGCCTCTTTCCTATGGGCAACATGGACAGAGTAGGGGGCGGGAGGGACAGAGGTGTGCCTCAGCTCCCCTGGGGCCTGGCCCCCTGTTGCCAGTTATATCCCAGTCACTGGTCACTGGCAATGCTTGTGTTCCCCTGCTGGTGCATCTGTGAAAGGGGCCAACCATTCCCTCTTCAGCTCACCCCAGCTGAGCTGATGGGGAGGCGGGGGGGGGGGGGTAGTCAAGTGAACTTCTGGTGTATTTGCAAACCTCGGAGCGCTGTGGTTCCCCCAGCAGCCTGGTCCATGTGTCACAGCTTTCCCCTTCCTTGCTCCCAGACTGGGATACCTGCACACTTTGTCCCCACTGGAACCAGGTGTAGCTACTCACACCTTTGCCGATCACGATCACGTCTTGGTCACATCACCCTAGGTGGCTGGCACATACAATAGATGAGACACCTCTGGGGATGAGCTCTCTGGTAGGGGGACCAAACCTGTGTCCTCTGGAGGCAGATGTGGGGAAAGGGAAGGGGGGAAGGAAGGGAGGAGGGAGGGAGGGAGGGAGGGAGGGAGGGAGGGAAGGAGGGAGGGAGGCAGGCAAGGAACCCTGGTTTTTCCATGAACCCGCTGCTGCTTTCCAGAGCTTAGTCACAGGCCTAAGCTGCTCTTACTTCTTCTCTCCTGGGTGGGGGCACTCCTGGGGACCTCCTTGGGCCTGCTCTGCCTGGCTGTGTTTCAGAACTGTCTCCTCATTAGATGGATGACCTTGGCCAAGTGGCTGACTCCAGCTTCATTAGAGTGACGAGAAGGGGCAGGGAGACACAGTGCAGCCCTGTTTGTCAGGTGTTCAAATAAAAGACTCCAGAACTACACATGGACTTCCCGTGGGGTGTCTGTAAGATGTCGCCCTGAACTGTCTCCTTGGAGGGGAGGGTGGCTTCTCGCTGAGCAGACCCCTCAAGTTACCCTCTGGCAGTCAACCTGCCAGCCATGCCCAACCCTGTGTTTCAGTTATTTCAAAACTTATAGGAACATTCCAGAAAAAAAAAAAAAAAAAGCTACTCTGGGAAGTCTTTCCTAGTGTCTAACCTTAATCCTTGCTGCATTAAATTAATCCCATGGCAATTTATGGAGGCCCTATATCACACCGGGGGAATGTAGCCTCTGCCTCAGGGAACATAGACTCCCCTGGGGACAAGCCCACGAGTCAGGAATGACCAAGGCCGTGGTGACTATACCGTACAAGAAAGATTTCTGTTTCCTCTCATTCGCTAGGGTTTGAGAAGTCACCACATCAGATTTGGGGTGAGGAAGGAAGAGACCACTGGAGGCACCCTGCTTCAGTATGACCTGCCTGAGTTTCCCAGGCCTGGCAGAGATGGGCAGGGAAAATCACCTAGGGCTGTTGATGACATTTGGCTGAGAGGGGCCTGGGTAGGTAGGGCCCCAGGAGAGGAGCCGCATACACTGAGTGTGTGCACTTGGGGATGCTCATGGCTGAGCTCCTGGTGTCTGGGGCCTGGAAGGGTGTAAGGGGCCCATCTCCTGTCTACTCTGTGTTCAGGCCAGGGGCAACAAAGTGAGAGCCAAACCAAGGGTTCCCCAGGGAGTGAAATTGTGGATGTCTTGAGCCTGTAGGCGGCATGGTGTAGGTGGCTCCCACTTCATTGTCATTGTCATCTCTGCCACCTTGGGCACCTTTAGTGGCTGCTCCTAGGACCTTCCAGAAAGCCACAGCTCTCCAGTGCGAAGTCAGCAACAGCAGTCCACTCTAAGCAGGAGGGCTGCGGCTCCCAGGAGGGGAGGCGGAGTGGCTCTCCCCTGACGCCCTGTCTCCCTGGCCCACAGGAGGCTCATTCCTGCTGACAGTCGAGATGGGCTCTCTGCCTCAGACTCGTGAGACTGTGAGTGACAGTAGGGTGGGGGTGGCCATCAGGATGCCTTGGTATTGAGCCTTTTCCTCCAGATCCCAAGTTCTCAAGGGCTGGTGACACCAAGAAACATCCTCAACAAATGCCACCTCCCAATGGAGGTGTTCTGGGAGGCGCCTGCCTCCCTCCGGAGGCAAACCCCACTTAGCTTTCCTTTGTACAATAGCTTTCTTTTTTTCTTCTTCTCATTTTTACTTATTTTGTGTGGAGGGGAGCAGGGGCCATTGCGCATGTGTAGAGATCAGAAGACAATTTCTGGGAGCTAGTTGGTTCTCTTTCCTCCTTTACGCGGGTTCCTGGGATTGAACTCGGGTTGTCGGCCTTGCCAGCAAGCACATTTCCCTGCCAACTGTCTCCCAGGGCCTGACAGGACTGTGTAGGTAGCCACTGACCTCTACTGCAGGGATCAAAGACATCCTTTAAGCTGGGAGTACGTAGGCCTCCAAGCCTGTCTCCAGACTCAGCCTTTGGTCCCTTCTAGGCATGATGCCTTGTCCTTGGGAGCTCTGTGCTCCCCACCCGTCGAATGGGAGGGCTGGGGGTGCACCTTGGCACTGCCTGGCCAAAGACTGATTAATAAGCTGCAGCCCGAGGCACAGCGTTGGCCGCCTGGCCCAGGCCGTCTTATTATCTCGGGCGATTCCTCTGCGAGGCACGTAAGCCGCAGCCTATAAAAGCGAACGGCTCTTCATCTTTAAGGTTGATCTCTGAAGACTAATTCTCCTCCCAGAGTGAACTGCTCTTTGTCGCTGAGCTCCCGTGCCACACTGGCTCCAAGGGACCCCGCAACTCCCTCTACCCTCTCCGTCTCTGTCCCCTCTGTCCCCGCTCCCCTGGGGAAGATGTGTGCTCAATCCATCAGGATGAAGGCCTGGAGATCCATGGGGGAGATGTTGAGCCCCCCCCCACAAGCTCGACGTGGAGGGGGGACCTCAATGCCACACAATCAGAGGACAGGGCTTGGAGATGCTCAGGGCAAGGTGTCTCCTGACAGGCCAGAAGCAGGAATGACAGGCACTTAGCTGCCAATACAGCTTTGTCCCTGAAAATCCCCAGCCTTGCTTATCAGGGAAGGAATGTAGGAAGATGTTCAACTCCTAGCCAGCCGTCCCCAAGCTGTCTTAACACGTTCTCCCCACCACCACCCCCAACCCCCCCAACCCTTGTGTCACTTTGGCATTGGGTCTTTGCTCTCTGAGCCTCAGTTTCCACATCTGCAGAATGAGTTCACCCACAGCCTTCACAGCAGAGCCTGGTCGCAGGCTTAAGAGGCAAAGGGTATTGGTGCATGGCTAAGGGATGGGAACGGAAAGCAGTCGGCTGGCCTGCCTGGGCTGGTAGGGGGTGGGGTGGGGGTGGGGCTTGGTACAGCCTGGGGTTGCTCCATTCTGTATGAGCCACCATGAAGACAGGGTAGCTCCGTCTCAGAATCTAAGTCTGCAGCGAGGTCCCGAGGCTCTGTAGTGCCAGGCATCCCAGCTTGTCCCAAAGGCATGGCCTGCCTATCCGTCTGCTTCACAGGTGTCTGGTGTCAGGCTGGGCATGGGGCCCAGAGTCCAGGGCCAGGTTTCGACTTAACAGTTCCTGGATCCCCAGAAGTTTTATCCTCAGCCTTTGTCAGAACCCCAAAGGGACCATGCCCCAGAGAGGCTGAGAATCACATCTGTGGATGCAGCAACCACCGCCCCCCCCCCCCCCCCCCCCCCCCCCCCCCCCACGAGCAGACAGTCTGAGCTCCCTCTGAGGCCTCTTGTGGAGTGGCCCAGAGCCTGGCTCGTGGGACTTCCTGTGAGTGGAAAGGTGATGAAATGAGTGAGTGAATCGAATGTGATAAAAATCTGTCTTGAGAAGCCGGTGGGGGGGGGAGGCGGGGAGAAGCCCCTCCGTGCAGGGGAGAGGCCAAGAAGCAATCAAGGAGAGCTTCCTGGAGAAAGCCAGCCCTTCGCCCCCAGCCTCTGCTCCTCTCTGGCCAAGAGGCCGTGAGGCGGTGTTGGAATTTGTGGGACAGATGCAGTTTGCGTCACTGGTTTCTTAGTGGTAAATGCAGTGGGTACAGCCAGGAAAGCAAGCCCGCTGGGCTGGCCGTCAGCTACACCCATAAGTGTGTGAGGAAGGAGAGCTGCCCTCCCAGTGCGGAGGACACAGGAGGAGCGCTCTGGGTGGGGGATAAAAACCACCTCCAGATGCTCCTCGCACATTGATCATGAGATAATAAAAGCCACTAATATTTATTGCAGGAGGGTAACGTGCCAGGCACGGCTCCAGGGGCTTTAATATACTAACTTATTTAAAGAGGCATCTCCATTTCAGGAAGTTGAGAATGCAGTGTGTGTGTGAGACAGTTGAGATTTGGTTCTAGGAGGTACCTCGCCCCACCCCCATCCCCACCAAGAAAGTGGAGGCACAGGATTCGATCAGAATGCTGTTGCTAATTGGCTGTGTGACTCTGGGCAGGCCCTTTGCCCTCTCTGGGCCTGTGGGTGACTTGGTGGAATGAATGGGGTCCCCAAAGCATTTGTTGCCACACGTCTCTTTTCAAGACGGGGTTTCTCTGTGTAACCCTGGCTGTCCTGGAGTCGCTGTGTAGACCAGGCTGGCCTCGAAATCACAGTGATCCACCTGCCTTTGCCTTCCCGAGTGCTGGGATTACAGGCATGCGCCACCACACCCAGCTAGTCCGTGACATCATTTTTAATTACAAGTGACATTCTGTCTTTGGCTTCCGTTGTTTGTTGTTGTTGTTTTGTTTTGTCTGGTTTTTCAAGACAAGGTTTCTCTGTGTAGCCTTGGCTACCCTAACACCCAGCTGACCTGAACTTCCTTTTTTTTTTTTTCTGGTTTTTCAAAACAGGGTTTCTCTGTGTAGCCTTAACTATCCTAGACTCGCTTTGTAGACCAGGCTGGCCTGCCTACCTCTGCCTCCCCGAGGGCTGGGATTAAAGGTGTGTGCCACCACGCTGGGCTGGCTTCCATTGTTATTAAACCCCTGCTAGGACAACTTGGTGCTCCAGCCCTATTCTTTTTTTTTTTTTTTAAAGATTTATTTATTATGTATACAGTGCACATTAATTAGATCACATTATAGATGATTGTGAGTCTCCATGTGGTTGCTGGGAATTGAACTCAGGGCCTCTGGAAAAGCAGTCAGTGCTCTTAACCGCTGAGCCATCTCTCCAGCCCTCCGGCCCTATTCTTACAGCCACAGCTCTGCCCACTTTTGTTCCCTGCATCTACACTGCCTGTTTGGGGAGTCACAGTGCCTGAGTCACCTTAGCCCTTCTCCAGAGTGGCCTCAGAGCTGCCTGGCTGGAAGCCTTCGCCTGCCAGGACCCTGCTCTGGGAAGAGAGCAAGGTAGAGAAAAGGCTTTGTGCAGGTGTGGGGTGCTCTCTTTTGCTCCACCCCCTTCCTCCAGCCTCTTTGCTCTCCCTGTCATCTCTGTCTCTCTGACCCTGGGCTGTGTGAAACTTTCTTCTAGGGTCTCCTGCCCTCCCAGCCTCCTGAGCCTCACTGGGCATAGTCACAGGGACAGGCTGGCCTCTAACACTTGCCTTTCTTTCTTCTGTCTGTCTGTCTCTGTCTGTGTCCTGGTTTGACCTACAGCGTCCAAGCTGCAGCTACGTGCTGTGCACGGTGCTCCTGTCCCTCGCAGTGCTGCTGGCCGTGGCTGTCACTGGTGCAGTCCTCTTCCTGAACCATGCCCATGCGCCAGGCACGGCGCCCCCACCCATCGTCAGCACAGGCTCCGCAGGGGCCAATGGTGCCCTGGTGACCGTGGAGAGGGCGGACAGCTCCCACCTCAGCCTCCTCATCGACCCTCGCTGCCCCGACCTCACCGACAGCTTCGCCCGCCTGGAGGGTGTGCAGGCATCCATGCTGCGGGCACTGGGTGAGCACCAGGCTCAGCCGAGGCCGGATGGTACTTCCGAGCTGCTGGACGCCCTGGCTGACCAGCTGCCCCGGCTGCTGGCCCGGGCCTCTGAGCTGCAGGCGGAATGCGCTGGGCTGCGCAAGGGACACAGCATACTGGGCCAGGGCCTCAGTACCCTGCAGAGCGAACAAGGCCGCCTCATCCAGGTGAGGGTAGGATCGACATATGCCTTCGGCTGGGTGGGGAGGTGAGCTGATTTGAGGAGTGGAGTCCCCGGCCCCCTGTGCTGAGTGTGTAACATCCACAGCCTCCCTCTGTCCCTAAGGGCTCCAACCCGGGCCTCCTGCTTTCTAGTTGAGGAGGGCTGTGCTTTCTCACCCATGACTGGTATCCCACCCCAGTTTTTTTCCCCGGACATGTTCGTGGCAACTCTGTAGCCTTGTGGACCCAGCACTAGAGGGGCAAGCGAGGCAGGCATTGTCTCCCTGGCCCACCATTTTTGCATCATTAGGTGCGAACTGAGGTAAGGAGGCTTGCTCCCACTCTATCATATGACATCATGGTGTCCTACCAGAGGGGTGCAGCTCCCCCCACACCAAACTCCCGTCACTGCTCTGTCCTGAGCTGCCCACAGTTTTCCAGGGATGTGGGGCCATTGAGAGGAACTTAGTCAGACCCTTGGCTGTGAAACTCCTCCCTCCCCACATCTCCCCTGGGCCTAGCTAGGTTCCTTCAAAGATGAAGTGGAGCTGGGGTTCGGGGCTGGTGCAGGGAGGTTTTGGCGCTGGCTCTGCTGGGCACCAGCTCTCCATGTAGGAGGAGGGACTCAGGACTTAGGGCTGCCTCCTTTGAGGCCTAGAAAAGTGATGCTGGTGTCTCCTGGGTACCACAGCTAGATCAGGCCTGAAGTCTAGCCCTGGGTACCCTGCCCAGCCTCCAGCCCTGTGCCACTTCATCCTCTGACTCAGCCTTAGGGCTACAAGTCAACCTCTGCCCCACTAGCCACACAGCTGTTTCAATACTTCCCTCATTTGAACACCCAAGGTGACCAGGCATTTGGTCATCCATAGCTCACGAGCAGGAGCCCGCTTCCCTCCCCTTGAAGGCTGCAGCTGCAGAAATTACAGCCCTTGTCACCCTGTCTGGGTGAGTGACAGGGTGATGGGTCCCCCTGGGTTGGGGGCTGTACAGCCAGCTTTCTGCTGCCCCTCCCCCAGGCCCAGCAGCAGAACAGATTGCCAGAGAGGGTGACACAGCCCCTCTCTGCCCTCCCTGAACTTCCTGGTAGGCTCAGGCTGGCTAAAGATGTCTTCTCTGAGCTGGAATTCCCCCCCACCCCCCATGCACACCATGAAATGAAAGATGGGTAGTGTCCCCAGTCTCCAGTGCTGCCCCTCACCTGGTACAGGACCATCCAAGATGATTTCTGCCCTTCTGTAGCCTGCCTGGGCTACAAAGTGAGTCCAGGACAACCAAGGCTCTACACAGAGTCAGGAAAAAAAATGGGGTAACAAGCCAAGCCTGAGGGGATGATGATATTCCTCAGCATATAGAGACACCCACCATCAACTCCACCTGTAGGCTGTTCACGGGGGGGGGGGGCACCATTGAAAACCCTTTGTGAGCAGAAGTGGTGGTCCATCCTGTAGGCACGTTTCAATGCAGTAACCCCAGAGGCAGGTGCCTTTGTGGCCCACTCTGCAGAGGGGCAGACTGGGGCTCAGCGGGGAAGGGCCTGGTGGAAGCTGCTGGAAGGCTCGCTGGAAGCAGCTGCCCTGATTTCACAGCCTCCGGTTGCCTGCCGCCAGCAGCTTCTCTCGTGATGGTTCTCGCGGCTCAGCGAGCAGGGACTGACTCCCTATTAATTCGGGGCAGGTTTATATGTTTCAGTGGTAATCATTTGCTAGTTTAAACCGAGGTCTTCTCTGCCTGCCAGGGAGAGAGAGGGAGGGGCTGTGCCTGAGCTGCTGAATGTCACGACCGGCCGTGGTGACTCCAAAGGATGGGGCTGTGCAGTGAGATTTACCAAAGGGGTCTTCGGCACCCCCTCACTATAGGCGGCCAGCATCCTCACAAGGGCTCCATGGAGCCTTGACCCATAGGTCACTTTGGTAAGGGCTGCGGGCCACCCCCCCCACCCCACCCCTCACTGCTCACCGCAGTACTCCTGGAGACCACTGAATCACCTGCTCAGCAGAGGGGAAACAAACACAGGGCCTAGAGCTTCGCAGGGCCCTGCCTTCGGACGAGTGGCGAATCATATTTTGTAAACTGCTGGCTGGGTGTATTTCTATCTCTTCCTCCGATGGGCTATTATCTGGCAAGTGACAGGTTCGGTGAGCAAGACCTAGCTTGCTTCGTGCTTCATGCTGCCAGCTGCCGGCTACCTCCCCTTCCCCCAGGTCCCATAGCCTCCTGAAACCTAGGGTGAGGAGGGAGGACACCCCTCCCACCCCCCACCCACCAAGACCCTTCCCGCAGCCGGCACAGTAAGAGGCCCCTGGAGATCTATGCCACTCTCTTGTGCTCCAAGCCATGGACAGTGATGAAGGGGAAGATGGGAGGGAGATGTGTTACCTCGCATGGCTGGAATCTTCGGGACAAGTGGTAGTGACAGGCCCCCTCATCCTGGTCTGCAGACAGAGCGAGGAGAGTGTCACACAGCCAATGGGAGGTGGGGGAGTACAGGACTAAAGCCACACCCCACCCAGGGAACACCGGGGCCTGGTCCCCACCCACACCTGGGCTGGTTGTACAATGGTTGTACGATGGTTGCGCCCCTCCTTTCCTGACACGCGTCTGCCTTGGGGAAGTGGTGTGAACCCTGATTCCCATGTGGGTTTATTAGCGGGAGGTGGGGTGGGGGGGAGGGGGGGTTGTGTGGGAGTGGCGGCTCTTTCTTTTTCTGGACTTCCGATTCCCTCTTGGAACGTGGAGGTAACAATATCAAGCCCTGGCTCTTTGCAGTACCGTGGGCCCCCATGAGGTAATGCATAGCAGGCATCTGTGAAGACTCCCCTCAAATGGGGGTTGAGGAAGGGAGCCGAGGGCATCCTTGTTTGGGGCCCAGTTTGAACCCAGCAACCTATGCCCGAGGCTCTGTGCCCTTCCCAAGACTCAGACCTATTTGCTCAAGTGCAGGGGGAACCTCCTCTACCTTAGACACATTCATGCGGGGGGGGGGGGGGTCTTAGAAGAGATAGTGTGTGCGATACGCTATAGCCAGGAAGGTAAAGCGAGGACCCCGTGGGGCCCGGATGCCGTGCTGGTCCTCTGCGCATGCGTGCAGTCGCCGGTCCCCACAGTAGTTAGGCTCGGTGGGTGACGAGACCTCATTTCCCCCATAACAACCAAAGCTTGCCGGGGGACGTGGCTCAGTGAGTAGTAGAATGCTTGCCTACGAAGCAGGAAGCCCCAGGCTGGGTTCTTGGCACTGAGTATACTGTCTGTGGTGGCCCTTGCCTGTCGTCTCCACACAGGAGGGGATGTCGAGGCAAGAGCATCAGAGGTTTAAAGTCAGCTTGAACCACAAGCGTGCCGCCTTCCCAGTGAAAGAATGAAGGGGGCCTCGGGAGGAACTGGTGGGTGGGTGAGCTGGTGCCTGCTGCTGCCTTTTCCACTGTCGCCATCAGCTGGGCTGGATGCCTAGAAATGGTTAGGCTTCGACTTGAACCCTTGCCCCCCAGAATCCCTACTGACCCCTCAAACTGCCATCAACATGACACTGAGATCAGGGCAAGCCAGGGGAAACTCCTTCCTGGGGGCACTCCTCAGGCGCCTACTCCCCCCTAAGGCCTTCTGTTGCCCCCACAGCTTCTTTCCGAGAGCCAAGGTCACATGGCTCACCTGGTGAACTCAGTGGGTGACGTCCTGGAGGCTCTGCAGAGGGAGCGGGGCCTGGGCCGGCCCCGCGTCAAGGCTGACCTTCAGAGGGCCCCTTCCAGGGGAGCCCGGCCTCGAGGCTGTGCTAACGGTAGGTGAAACACACTTGCTTTTGCCGGGCAGCCCTGGTGCCCAGTTCCAGGGCCCCGCCATCCTGACTCTCACAGACAAGGACGTGCTGCTGCTGTAGAAAAGGGACTTCCTGTGGTCAGGTGACTCAGGGCCTGACCGGTTGAGCCATGAGCCCATTTTCCAGATGAGGAAAGCAAGGCCTTGGGGATTCACCTGGGACTGAGGGCTGGTGCTCTTGACCTCAAGTGGACAGAGGTGTCAGAGAGAGCCGGGGACCTCTTTGGAGGGAAGGGATGACAGAACGTCACCCTGATATGGCTCCCTGTCACAGGCTCTCGGCCCCGGGACTGCCTGGACATCCTCTTGAGCGGACAGCAGGATGATGGTGTGTACTCCGTCTTCCCCACCCACTACCCCGCTGGCTTCCAGGTCTACTGTGACATGCGCACTGATGGCGGAGGCTGGACGGTGAGTCTGGCTTGTGTGTTCATTTACAGAGGTGCCCTGCCCAGCACATCTGCCTAGCCCAAACTGTAG